>CANTUR010000046.1:2282500-3495000 GCA_947683625.1 Mallotus nudiflorus | reverse complement strand
TATATGAGGAATGTGAGTGATTGAGAAGGAATTTGTCCCTCATTTAATCTGAGTAAGATATCTATGGGCCCCTTGATAAGATAGACTGAGGAAAATGCATGGCCATGCTAGAGTGAATTGATAAAGAGTTATCATTCTCATTCTACTTAGAGTTAAGAAATAATATAATTGAATTAAATAAGGATGAAAAAAACTATTCCTTATATTCAATCAAGATATTATATGATAAAGGGATTACAATATTTATTATAAATTAGGTTATGTCGGATTATTGACTTCACATGACTTGAGTAGTTATAATGTCTTGCTAGAGGCCACTTATGACTTATAGGCCTAAATAAAGATTTAAGGCCCACTGCCAATGACATGTGAACATACAGGGTCACACACTTAGAACAGGCCCAAAAATGGATATGGGTTTGAGAAGCCCAAATATGTTATGGAAATAAATAAATAGTTTATTTATTTATTTAAGGTAAATTTTATCTTAAATAAATGGAATATTATATCTGATTTAATTTTAAATAAAATCAGAATAATAATAATTGAGAAATTACCAAAAAAGTTATTTTGGTAAGTGAAACTCTAATTAGAGGTCTATAAATATGTTATATTCTCTAGGGTTTCACTAACTCAATTATTAGCCACCAAAATTTATTTTTCTCCTCTTAGAAAAACTAAATCATAGAGTGTTTTTTTATCTTGATTTATGAGAATTCAAGAGAAGTGCTAGCACATAAATTTGTCATTTTAATCAAGGGCTGTTCATATGGACACTTGTGGAGGAAAAATTCTTTTGGAGATGTCTTAATCCAAACTACCAAAATCAGATGCTCGAGGTAAGGTGTCACCAGAGTGAACCTCTTTTCTGCCTTCGAACAATCTTGCCTCTTCTGCTTTTATGGTAAGATTTGAAAACCCTAATTTTTAAATTAATTAATCGAATTACTTGGGTTCGAGTTAGGGTTTGTGGTTAAAAGTTTTAATTTCCACTGTGTTTTTTGAATAAAAAAACCCAACAGTTACTCCAAAGCACTTTCACCATTGAAATCTCCCAGGATGGAAGCTGACGAACTTGGCGATCCACAATTGTCAGTGGATACTTCTCTTAAGACAAATCTTCATTGAGCTCTACTGCTTGAGGCTGAAGTACATGAGAAGGATTAGGAAGATACTTTCTTAGTATAGATACATGGAACATTGGGTGGATTTGAGATAACTCAGATGGCAACACTAGTCTATAGGCCACTTCTCCAGTTGATAATCGTATCTCGAAAGGTCCAATGTATCTAGGAGCTAACTTACCCTTCTTACCGAACCTCATAACTCCCTTCATTAGAGATACCTTCAAAAACACCATATCTCTAACTAGAAAGGAAACATCTTTCCTTCTAGGATCAACATAACTCTTTTGCCTGTTGAAAGTTATCCTTAACCTCTGCTAAATGATAGGAACTTTCTCAAAAGTAATCTATACCAGCTCTGGACCTGTTAGCTATCTATTAATAATTTCCTAATATAAAGGTGATATGCACTTCCTACCATACAACGCTTCATACAGAGCCATTTTAATACTTGCATGATAACGATTGTTATATGCACATTCAATCAGTGGCAAGTGGTTATCCCATTGACCTCCAAAATCCATCACACACATTTTGAGCATATCCTCTAAAGTTTGAATGGTCCTTTCAGACTGACCATTAGTTTGAGGATGAAATGTTATACTGAAGTCTAACCTTGTACACAAGACTTTATGTAACTCTTGCTTAAAAATTGATGTAAAAGTGGCTGCTCTATCAGATATTATGCTCGCTAGATTTCCATGAAGATAAATAATTCTGCTGACACACAACCATGCCAACCTATCAATGGAGTATGTATTCTTTACCGATAGAAAGTGAGCTGACTTAGTTAACCTATCAATGATCACCCAAATTACATTAAATCCACTTATCGTCCGAGGTAAACCAGTTATAAAATCCATGGAAATCATATCCCACTTCCACTCTGGGATAGGCATGGGCTATAACAATCCTGAGGGCCTCTGATGCTTTAGTTTCATCTGCTGACATGTGAGACACTTGGATAAAAATTCTGCAACATCCTTCTTCATTCCATTGCACCAGTATGTATCCTTTAAATTATGATACATCTTGGTGGAACCTGGATGAATACTGTAAGTAGAAAAATATGCCTCTTCCAAGATCTCTTTCCTTAGATCATCAACATCTGGCACACACAAACGAGTACCTAAGCATAGAACACACTCACTATCAATCAAGAACTCTCTAGATTGACCCTGTTACACCTCAAACATAATTCTCATAGCTGTGGGTCCCTTCTTTAAGCTGCTTTAACTCTGTCCAAGTACACTGATCATACTCTAAATTGAGCTACAAGGCATTTCTTAGTCACTTTTCATTGTAAACCCTGATCAATTAGCTTATGCAACTCCTGAATAATTGGCCTCCTTTCAGTATTGATATGGGCAAAGCTGCCTATTGATTTTCTGCTCATCGCATTTGCTATTGCATTTGCCTTACTTGGATGGTAAAGAATTGAACAATCATAGTCCTTCAAAAGTTCCATCCATCCTTTCTGGCTTAGGTTCAAATCCCTCTACTCAAACATATACTTTAAGCTCTTGTGGTCAGTGTATATTTCATAAGTGACACCGTACATATAATGCCTCTAAATCTTCAATGCGAATACAACTGCTGCCATCTCTAGATCATGAGTGGGATAATTCTGCTCATACTTCTTCAACTGCCTTGAAACATAAGCAACCACTCTGCCATTCTACATTAGCACACAGCACAATCCTACACGGGAAGCATCACAATACACCGTGTATCCATCATTACCAGAAGGCAAAGTCAGCACTGGAGCCGAAGTCAATAAATCCTTAAGTAACTGGAAATGCTCCTCACATCTGTCAGTCCACACGAATCTAACATTTTTTTGGGTTAGTCTGGTCAAAGGCACAATAATCTTGGAGAAATCCTTCATAAATCTCATGTAATAGCTTACTAAATCTAGAAAACTTCTCACTTCTTTGATCGTTGTGGGTCTTGGCCACTTAGTGATCACCTTTATCTTCTTAGGATCCACCTGAATGCCATCTTTAGATACCGCATGGCCTAAGAATGCCACTTGGTCTAACTAGAATTCACATTTTGAAAACTTGGCATACAACTGGTGCTCTCTCAAAGTTTGCAGCACCAATCTTAAATGCATCGCATGCATCGCCTTATTCTTGGAATAGACCAAAATGTCATCAATAAACACAATCATAAATCGGTCCAAGAATGGCCTAAACACCCTGTTCATCAAGTCCATAAAGGCTGCTAGGGCATTAGTTAACCCAAAGGACATTACTAGGAATTCATAGTGGCCATATCTAGTCTGAAATACTGACTTGGGCCCATCCTCACTTCTAATCCTCAACTGATGATACCTATATCTCAAATTAATCTTGGAAAAATACCAAGCTCCTTGAAACTAATCAAACAAATAATCAATCCTAGAGAGTGGATACTTGTTCTTAATGGTAACCTTGTTCAGCTGTTTGTAGTCAATATAAAGGCGAAGACTACCATCATTCTTCTTCATAAAAAGAACTGGAGCACCCTAAGGAGATGTACTAGGCTGAATAAACCCCTTATCTAATAATTCCTATAATTGCTCTTTCAGCTCTGTAGGTACCATCATATAAGGTGATATAGAGATAGGATTTGTACCCAGCACAACGTTAATATAGAATTCTATCTCTCTATTCGGTGGCAATCCAAGTAACTCCTCTAGATATGAGAACTCACGTACCACCGGTACTTTATCCACTGATCCTATTTCTGTTTGAACATCTCTAATTACAGCTAGATAGCCTTGACACCCTCTACTAAGCATCTTCTTAATTGTAATAGTAGAAATATGATATGAGGCACGAAACTCTCACTACCTCTAAATATGAATTCCTCTTCGCCTAAAATTTTAAAAATTACTTCTTTCGCTTGGAATTACGCAAAAGCATAATACTGGTACAACCAATCCATTCCTAGAATCACATCAAACTTAATCACATTTAGAAGGACTAAGTCTACCAATAACTCTCTACCTTCAACCAACACAGGATAAGATGGAAAGAAAATGTCCATCTCTAACTCATCAATCAGCAGAATCGAAATAGACAAAGGAAAACTCATCTTAGAAGTAAGACAAGATACTTTTAAAGCAAACAAAGGAGATACAAATAAATACGTAGCACCCGGATCAAATAAAACTCTAGCCTTAGAGCAATAAACGGGAATAATACCTACTACCATAGCATTAGATGCCTACGCATCCTAAGGAGTCAAAGTGAAGACCCTAGCCTATCCACATCCTAGCTGCTATGAGATGAACGACTAAGTCTATCCTCTGCCTCAGCCCTACTGACTCACAAATTGAATTGATCGCTGCTGAGGGTATATGGCGATCTAATAATATTGAGGCACCTGCTGCAAGGGCTAGACAATAGAAGGTGAAGATCCCTGAGCCAAGGATGACTGGAATCCATAGTTTAGACAAGCTATAATAAAATGTCTAAACTAACCACACTTGAAACACGCTCTTGGCATCAAGTGACAAGGACCCTGATGCACTCTCCCAGCTCTAGACCCATAACTGCCATGTCTAAAGCTTTGTCTACTACTGCTACTAGCACTATGACCAAATCTAGTAGCCCTACTCCTCCTGTGATCCTGAGTAAGGTGGTGCCTACTAGTCTGATGTGCTTTGAACTGTTTGCTCTGTTGAGAAGGATCTGCTGACTAAGCATTAGTGTTGCCTATCTGAAACACCAGCTGATGCACCCTTTGAACTAATATGACAATGCTACTATCATATGGGTCAGGTATGGTGCCATGTCGAATATGCCTTCACTCTAATTGTCTCGCCTCCTTTACAACACTCTTCAACCTATGACCCTCTAGTTGAATACCAATAGAGGCTGGGCCTAACCCAGTCACATACAGCTCAACTACTCTGGCAACATTCTGCCTCACATCCTCAGCATATCTCATCAATCTGTAGAACTCCCGAGTGTAGTCCTCAACTGATTGATCTCTTCTGTCAATATTAAGCAGCTGCCATCTATAGTTCTCTAGCATAGACAAAGGATAGAAGAATCTCATAAATTGCTCCTTAAATCCCAGCCAAGTCATTGTGGTCATAAAAGTCGAATGGATTGCATGAACTAGTCCTAAGCTGCCGCTGAGATGAATAACTCCACTATCATAATCCTCTGATAATCGAAATACCCAGATCTGGTCTTGGACTCAATAGTGTTAATGAAATCTAATATGTCTCTAGTACCATCAAAATAAACTTGCCCCACTCTGGAGTATAACAATGCCGCATCCGTATTAAACATCCCTTGATTATGTCATTGAAGCGTCTGCTACACTATGGGCATCACATGATTAAGAGCTGCCAAGCCCTAATTAATACCTGCCATACCAGTTGCAAAAGCTGTAGGATCCTCTACTGGAATTTGAGGCTCTACCTGAGGTTGATCCTGCTTCTGAGCTGATGCTACTTTGGCTCTGCCCCTACCTCTACCTCTTGGTCAAGGGGCAGGAGGGAGAATCTCATCCTAAAATGATTGTTCACCATCATCAGCAGTTGGGGCATTTTGAGCATGCCTCATTATGAAAAGACAAGAAAACCCAAATTTAAAACCAAATAAGAAAATAGGCATAGATGCAGAATCCTAAGGATAAGAAAATCTACAAATAATAGATAATAACCTAAGTACCATAGTAATATGATAAAAGATAAACATCATCAATCAAAAGCATGAAAAATGAGCCAAATCTCTAATACCAACTTTGTCACGACCCGAACTCAGGGGCACATGACTGGCACTAGGCATAAAGCTACCGAAACCTATAGTAAGCCTTAAAAGAAAAACACATAATATTTCACTTTAAAACCTCATAAAAAAATAATTAAATCATAATGCACATTATCAAACTGATTTTTCTCAATTTAATTAAACCATAATATCATGATGCATAAAATAAACATCATAAATTATATAAAATATTATCTAAGTACATAAATCTCAATACATAATATTTAACTTAAAATACACAGTTATACAATTCTCTACTATGGTACAAAGATACTAATACAAATACAACTATATATACCTACAAAAGATAGCCGGTGAAGAAACTACACGACGTAGAGAAGTAGGCCTAACAAAAGACTATCAAAATCCTGAAAAAAATAAATTGAAAGGAGTCAGATCTCACTGAGTAAGCTAATAAAAGAAATGAATGCGGTTTGAAAATTTCCTTTAAAATAAGTTTTTATGAAAATATAATATATTTATAATTTTATTCAAATTCTTTGGTATATATATAAGAAACCCATTTTTTTAAAAGGAAAGAAATCAATATTTAAATGCTTTTTAAAACATTTCATTATAAAAACTAGGTAGAACCTGAATTCTCAATTTTAACAGTCAATCGACTCACTTATATCCAAGACTGCTAGATCTTGAGAGCAAAGCATCACCAGGATGAATAGCCATAGTCACATCACTTAATCTAATATCATTGGCAGTGTTTAAGATTAAAGAATCACCAGACCATTGGCCCTAATGATTTAATAAATATTAATCCAAATATACTGGAGGTGTCCGAGAGCAAAGCATCACCAAACCTTCAAACCCAGTATTTATTAAATAATCAAACATTATATTAATTAACAAAAAATTAAAATAAACAAAATAACTAATAAACAACTAATCATTAACTAACAAACAACATAAAATTAACGTAACAAAATCAACTAAACTGACTTAGAAGTCACCTAAAGCAGAATTCTAAGTCAGGGAGGCTGTTGTTGTTATTGTCACTAATGCTATTACTGTTGCTGTTATTTATGCTATTGTTATGGTTGCTGTCACTGATGCTGTTGTTGTTGTTGTTGTGGTTGCTGTCACTGATGTTGTTACTGGAAATGAAGGAAGACAACAAGAACAAGAAAGAAGCAGGCGGTGGTTGTTGGAAAAAGAAGGCAGTGAGAGAAAGAGGGAAAGAAATGGGAAAGATTGAAAGAAAAAAGGGTAAGGAGATAGGGGTTGACTGGGTCTCGGGCTTTAAACTATATATATATATATATGTGTGTGTGTGTATATATATATATATATATATATATATATATATATATATATATATATATATATATATGTATATGTATAAATATACACACACACACACACAACATATAACAATAATAATATTAATAACAATAGAAATAATAATAATAATGCTATATAAAAAAATATAATGACAATTGTATATTAATAACTTTAGTAATCTAAATAATAGAGTTCCCAAAACATATTTTTATTAATTTAAAATTTATTGGTCATTAGAATCATCATCATCATCATCTTAAGTAGAAAAAATTCTAGTTTAGAATAAAATATAAATACTTCATACAAATTAATCAATAAATGATTTTTACTTTATAACATATAATAATTTAAGCTTTCTATATATAAACACACACACATAAATGGTGTCCAAATTTTTTTAACATTTTCTATTTTAGTGTTTAAATAATTTTTTTTTTTACATTTAGATGTCTGAACTTGCAAAAAAAAAAAATTTAAATGGTGTTTCCACCAGGTTTTTTAAGCAATATATTGACTTAAATGCCCCTTTTTAATGTTAGATTTACTTTTTTAATTTAAAATTTTATTTTTTACTTATACATTAAATTTGAAAAAAATATATTGAATATTATTAAAATAAACTAAGTTAAAAAATTAAACTATTATTATTAAAAAATAAAATAAAAATAAAAATATAAAATTTATCTTTACATTTATTTAAAGAATAAAAAATTATAATTTAACTAAAATAAAATACAAATAAAAATTTGTTTATTATAATTAAAAAATAAAAAAAACAAAAAATAAAATAATTAAAAAATACAAGTAAAGTTAAAAGTTTATTTATTAAAATGTTTAGTTTTTATAAAGTAGAAGGAGAATAATGTTTTAGTCAATAAGATACTAATTGGAAAATTTTAACGAAAAAGCTAAACTGTTGACAAAACTAAAATTAAGGGATGTAAAAAATTCAATTTTCAAATAAGATGAAGAGAGTGTGAATTATATATATTAGCCATTTAGCAAGATTAGGGCTTCATCTAACCTCATTTTGATTTTAACAACATAATTTTGAAGTGTAAATTAAGTTTGTTTATGTGTCCATTAGTTAAATAGGAAGGAAACACTTGAAAAGTCAAGCAAAATGTACGATGCACTAGGGTCATAGTTTAGGTTATAATTGAGACTTCAATCATAAGATTAGAAACCTTAAAAAAGTTTGCAGGCAATGGTGCTCATGGTCTAGGTGAGGATCGTGATTACACCCTTGACTATGCTCATGGTCCAACATCACAAGTATGACTAAGAGAGCCTCAATTGAATAAGAGCCCAATGGTCCTCTACTTTCTATCACGATTGTCACCATCCCATGACCATTATCACAAAACTTTATCATAAGCATGAGCCAATCAACCTTCAAGTGGTAAAAGGACTAGTGGTCCTCACGAGCATGATCATGACCGTGATCATACTCTTGACTAGACTTATGAGTTATCATCATGACCATGAACCTTAACTGAACTCAAAGACTAAAGAAGGTAGAGGTGCTCATAGTCCAAGTCATGACCATGACCAATAGTCATGATCCACCTAGTAAGAGCACAATGGTCACTTGACTGCTCCAACAATTAATTCAATTAAGGATTATGACTGTGACGTGCTCCATTATGATTGTGACATGCTAAATTCTTGAAAAAAGCTAAAAGTGCATTTAATGAAGAAGAAGAATAAGGTTAGGGATGAAATTAATTACTTCCAACATTTAGAATTCAAGCCTTAACTATATATATGCATTTGAAAACTTCATTTAAGAAGTTACACACTTTGAAAGAGCATTCATTATTATTCTTAGCTATTCTAAAGCTCTCAAATTCTTGTTTATTGCATTTATTGTTAATGTTGGTTGAGTGATAGAGTTAGGCCTCTTCTTTATCTATTTCTTATGTTCGAATAGAAGGTAATTGAGGAGTAATTCTATTGGTTTGGTTTAAGTGTTTGCTAGTTAAAATAACTTTGGTTTGGTTTGGTTTGAGTTTAGCCAATAAAAACTCTTATTTGTAAGGTTTGGTGTCAGCCAAGGTAAAACACCTTTGTAATAAATCTTATTAATAGATTAGTGGGTGGTTAAAAATTCTAACTTAGGAATTCAGGTAGAGACATAGGATTGATTTGATTTGAACTCCTTAAATTATTATACTCTTATTTCTTTCCTTTTATTCATTTATTTGATTATTTGTTAATCTCTTTTAAAATTCTCAAATTGCTATATTCACCCCATTTTTAGGGCCTTTTGCAATTGGTATTAGAGACTAACTTCTTGAAAATTCATTATAAGAAGCTAAAATCATAGGGAGTGAAATCATAAACTTTTCTTGTCTAAGACCTTTCTTTGATGGTAGAGATTGCCCAAATTGAAAATTTAAAATGGAGCTATATCTTGATAGCGATCCAATCAGGTTGTGGGATGTTACATTGGATGGTTGGAAAGCTCCTAAAGTAAAGGTGGAGAATGTAAAGTTCACTATTGATAGATGTCAATGGTCATAAAACTAAAAGGAAGCTAACCACAATAACAAGAAGGTAATAACCACCCTACTTCCCTTTATGTCAAGGGAAGAAGGAGGTAAAGTGCAACATTGTCAATTGGCCAAGGAAATATGGTAGACTTTAGAGAACCACTTTGAAGGCAATGTGCAAGTTAGAAGTAAGAAGGTTCAACTTCATATTTATGAGTATAAGCTATTCAACATCAAACTTTAAGATCCCATCACCAAAATGACAAATAGGCTCAATGCACTCCCCACAACTTTGAAGAAACTTGGCAAGAACTACTTAAGGGAGGAAGTGAACACTAAGATTCTAAAAATCCTATCTAAAAAGGATTAGGAATCTAAAGTCACTTTAATAGAGGAAGCTTATGACTTTTCTAAACTTTCCATCGATAATTTAATGGGAAAGTTGCTAACACATGAACTCACTTTAAACCAATGGGAAGATGAAATATATAAGAAAAAAGAGAAGAAGAAAGGGATTACCTTAAAAGCAATACAAGAAGTAAGAGAAGAAGATAGTCTTATTAACTCTAGTGAAGAGGATGATGAAATAGCTAATATCACTAAAGGATTTAAGAAGTTCTTAAAGAGAAAAAAACTTCTTAGGCAAAAATATAATAAAAAGTTTGAAAGTAAGAAAAATATGAAGGCAACTTACTATGAATGCAAGAAACTAAGACATATAAGAAATGAGTACCCAAGGTTGAAATTTAAGAGCAAAGGATAAGAAGAAGGAATTTAAAGCTTTATAAGATGACTCCTTCGAATTAGAAAAGGAGGAGGAGCAATAAAAAGTGGACAACCTTTGCTTTATAGTACTTGAAGGCAATAATGAGGCACCATATACTTCTGACTCCCTTGTGATGATTGTAATAATGATGATGATGATGGTGGTGATGATGATGATGATGAGAGCTTTATTGTGAGAAAACACATGCTTAGATGTAAGAGCTTATTCTTTAAGAAAAAGCTCTACAAGCATGAGATCTCAAATATATATGAGGAATTTAAGAATTTGAAAAATGATTTATCAAAACTTGTTTTATCAAATGAAAAACTTGTGAACAATTTAAAATCTTCTACTTCTTTGAAGGAAGAACTCAAGAAAGCAAATAATGAAAATCTAAAGCTTTCTAAAGAAGTACTAGATTTAAAGAATTTTATTTCTAAGTTCAAAAAGGGAAAAGAGACTTTAGATAGTCCTCTTGAATCCTAAAGACTCTCTAAGAGCACCTATGGACATGGATATACCAATGGAACCTCTTCTTTATCATCATCATATATCTAATTTATTAAAGCTACATATGATTCTTCTCCTTCTACTTCTAAACCTATTGAGACCTAAGTTCTCAAAGCTAAAAAGTCTCAAATAATAAGAGTCAAGTCTCTTAAGACTAAATAATTCTTGAATCAAAGGTGTAAGGAACAAGCCAAAAGACCTCAACCTAAGCACGTTTACATGTACACTAGAAGAAATCCCACAAGGCATGCTCTTAAATCATATAACCCCCATCATTATGATAGTATGTCTGACATGCACTCTATAACATATAATTAATCTAGAATGTATCCTTAAAATTTTCATGCATAATTTAGGAGATATGCACAACATTAAAATGGTAGACACTATTATACACCTAGAAGAAATGGGTTTTCAAATGTTGAATGTTTATATTGCATGATCAAAGGTCACGCTAGCAATATATGCTTCTATAGAAGAGTACACTTACAATTACTTCCTTTGAAGGTTTTTAAATATATTATTTGTAAGTGTGCTTGAAGTCCATAAAGACTAAAAGTTAATGGTACCTAGATAGTATATGTTTAAGGCATATGACGAGAGATAAGAGTCAATTCACTTCCTTTAAAGCCAAAGATGGAGGTGATAATACACAAACTAACATAGACATTTAGGTTCATTTTGGTGACTTTTTCTTTAGTTTGCATTTGCATTATGTTTAATTATTATGTTATTGTTGTTATTTATATGCTTTTATGTTAATTGGGTGATTTTTAGGTTCTTTTATGCTAATATTATGCTTAAATTCGAATTTGATTGCCTTGGAATGAAGAAAGATTTGAGAAAGACCAAGACAATGATCAATGGAGTATGCCGACTTGTCATAGTGGTTCCAAGTCATGATAGTAAGTTTTGGTGCTGAGTCATCATGCATGTGCCGAGTCATCACGAACCACAATTATAAGGAAGAGACTATGTTGACTCATCACACTTGTGCTAAGTCATGACAGAGACATCTTGTGCCGAGTCGACACAGTGGTGATGACTCGTCCCTTACACCTCTTTAATGTACCTTTTCATTTTTACTCTCATTTAAAGAGGCATGAATTTGGATGCCAAGAAGCCTATAAATACATGAAGATTGGCTCTCTTATGGGTATTAAAAAGCATTAAAAAACACTTAGTATCATATTAAAAAGTTATAACATTATTAGTTTTATTGAAAGATTTAAAGTGTTTAGTGTTCAAAGATATATCCAAGGAATTAAAGGAAGATATTAAGAGGATTTACCATAATCAAAGTAACTTCTTGGAGAGCATTAAAGGGTTTTATCTACACAATCCTTTCTCCTTTGTTTTATTTTAGTTACTTGATGTTTATAATACTTCTTTGTTATTCTTTGATATTGAGCATTATGTATTTTGCCTAAGTCTTTGTATATAGAACTACAATGATGAATTAATCTATGAACTACATTTTTATCTTTTATGGTTCATGATTGATTTAATTTTAATTGAGTTTTGAATTGTCTTATGTATGCTTGATCAACATATATAACTTCATACTCAATTGTTCATAATGAGAATTGGGAAAAATTGGTGTAAATGCAATTGAAAATACTTACAGGTTAGGAAAGTACTTGGGGACAAAAAATTCACTTTAAGGGGATAAAGAATTAGCATATAATTTAATGGTTTTTTTATCTCTGCAATTTCACGAGAGTGTGTATAGACTCTAAATGAAAATGCTCTTAATTACCAATGAGAATTATTTTTAAGGATCATTAGCTTATTCTCTAATCAACGCATGAAATTTTACATGTTGTTGACCTTTAAAGTTCTTGATTAATTTTGATTTTTAATTCTATCATACATTGCTTAAAATCATGATTAGTATAGTCTATTTAATTTTTGTAGTTAGTAATTAGTAACTTTAAGTTAATTATAATAAATTAATACCATTTTAATATCGTTTGCCTATCTATCTAAGTATTTGTCCAGTTAATACAAAATTTACTTAGAATTCTCAATGTTTGACACCCTGTTTACTTTATTTTAAGTCTTAGAGACTAGGGTATTACTTTTGACCTGCATCAAATTTTGGCGCTGTTGTTGGGGAATTTTTTTTGGCAATTTTTATTAACTTAGGGTAGAGAAAAGTTGTTTTAAGCTTTAATTTTGTATTTGTGTTTATAGTTTATTATTCACTTTATTGTGATTATTTGATTTTACTCTCTATAACGCTTATTAGAAGTGCTGGTGATAATACTCTTTACTTTGATCCTGAAATTGAATTGACTTTATATGCTTTACATAGGGAACAAAGACATATAAGAGTAAATCAAAGGGAATTGAGTAATATGGTTGAACGTTAGGTGATTTTTCTATGCTCGACATCACTGGAAGTTTTGGTGGGATTATGGCTCAATCTATTACTAATAATAACTTTAAAATCAAGCCAAGCATCATTCAAATGGTGCAAAATAATTAATTTGGAGGTTTATAAGGAGAGACCCTTTATGCTAATATATTGACTTTCCTTAATGTGTGTGCAGCCTTTAATATCAATGGAGTGACTAATGATGCCATAAGGCTTAGACTTTTCCCATTTTTAGTCAAGGATAAAACACAACTTTGGCTTACTAATTTGCCAAGTGAATCAATAACAATATGGGAACAATTGAAGCAACAATTTCTTCATAAATATTTTCCACCAAACAAGACTACTAAGTTTCGTAATGAGATCACAAATTTCAAGCAAAATGGAAGTGAGACAATCTATATAGCTTAGGAAAGGTTCAAGGAACTTTAAAGGCAATGCCCACACTATGGCTTGCCAGATTGGATGATCCTTCAAATTTTTTACAATGGGTTGACATATGAGAATAAGAATATTATGAATGCAACTTTAGGTGGAAAATGGATGGATAAAACAACTAGGGAACCTGTTACTTTACTTAAAGAACTTGCATATTAAAGGTACATGGGAGATGAAACAGCAATGGCAAAAGTAAAAGGAGTTTTGTAGCTTAACACCATCAACTTATTGAATGCAAAGGTAGATGCTCTCACTAAGATGGTAAGTAAAACTCAAATTAATTTTGTAGAAAGTACTAATGTTGTTTATGAGTTTTATGGAGGATCTCATTCATATTTTCAATGTAATATGAGTACTAATGAGGATGTGAGTTATGTGTAAGGAGCTTTCAACCAAAGAATGGGGATGAACTCCAACTCTAATAACCCTCAATGGAGAAATCAACCTAGATTTTCATGGTCAAATCCATCCTCTTAATTAAACCCACCATTTAACCCAAACACTAAACCATAAAATCCACATGGATTTCCTATGAAATGACAAGCTTTCAACCTTACACAACCCAAATCCAACCTTAAAACCCTCATGGAGCAATTCATTAACCAACAAATGACCATCAACAAATAAAATAAGGATCAATTTAAGCAAATTGACTCCAAACTTAAATAACTTGCCACCTATAACCACATCCTTGAAACCCAAATTGCCCAATAAGCCTCTTCCTCCAACTCTAAACCTTTGGGAAAGTTACTGAGCCAATTGGAGTTTGCACTAAAAAAGACTTGCTAAGCAATCATTTTGAAGAGTGGTAAAGAAGTTGAAAATGTTGCTAATAAGAATAAGAGAGTGGTTGAAAATGATGATAAAGTAGAGATTGAAGCTAGTAAGGGGAATGGTGATGAGGTTATTGGTAGTAAGGATAATGTTGAGGGTATAAAGAAGAGTAAAAAGGGAGATGCCATACCACTTAAGGAAGATGAACTTATGGCAGATTTCAAAACATTTCCTTTCCCTTAAAGGTTCATTAGATGTAGCTTAGATAAGTAATTTGGCAAATTCCTTAATTACCTTAAGGAATTTAGCATTACCGTACCATTTATGGATGCTATTAGAGACATGCTAGCATAAGGTAAGTTTTTAAAGGATATCATTAGCCATAAGAACAAGCTTGAAGATTGTGGGTTAGTTTCTCTTATTGAAGAATCTAAAGCTATGTATTTTAAATCTCCACTAAAGCTTAAGGATCCTGGTTATTTTACTATTCCTTATGTCATTGGTGATACTCATTTTAATAAAGCTTTATATGACATTGGTGTCCATCTATAAAATGCTTGATATAGGAGAGCTTAAGCCATCAAATATATGTCTTTTAATGGTAAACAAATCTATAACTTATCCATTTGGAATTCTTGAAAATGTACCAACTAAGGTGGGTAAATTTGTTATACTAGTAGATTTTATTGTCTTAGAAATTAAGGAGGATTTTGAAATCCCGATTTTGTTTAGGAGACCATTTTTTAGGATGGAAGGTGAAATAATTAACATGAAGAGAGGCAAGATTACATTAAAGGTGAACAATAAGTATTTGGAATTTGATGTATTCAAAATAATGGAGTCAACACTTATGGAAGTGGTGAGTAGAATTGACTCAATTGACATCATAAATGAATGCATTGATGAAGTGATACATGAATCTCTAAGTTAAGACCCTATTGAACCATACATCATACAAGAAGCTAGTGTGAGATCCTTAGAGTCAACTCCATACCTTTCTCCTCATAGGACTTCAAGATTTGAATCTTTAAGAAAGGATGATGATCCAAAGGCTACTCAATAATGTGAAAAAGGAAAGCTAGAGCTCAAGCCTTTACTATCAAATATAAGATATGCATGTCTTGACTTTAACTTTAAATTTCCATTTATTATGAATTCACTTGTGCCTAATAATAATATAGATGCTTTGTGTGATGTGTTACATAGTCATAGGGGTGCCATTGATAATTCTATAAATGATTTGAAGGGTATTAGACTAAAAGTGTGTATGCATAGAATCCTTTTAGAGGATAATGCCAATCCTTCCATTGAAGGTCAAAGGCAGCTAAATCCAACTCTTAAAAAGTTGGTGAGGAAGGAGGTAACTAAGTTTCTTGATAATGGAATAATATATTCCATTAGTGATAGCAAATGGGTAAGCCCCATTCAAGTTGTTCCAAAGAAAGGAGGCTTAACTGTTGTTAATATTAAGTCTAATGCCTTAATACCCACTAGAACTAACACAGGATGACATATGTGTATTGACTATAGGAAGTTAAATAAAGTAACTAGAAAAGATAATTTTTCATTGCCTTTTATTGACCAAGTTCTTGAGAGACTAGCCAATTTCTCTTAATTTTGCTACCTAGATGGGCTTCGTGGGTTTTATCAAACTCCTATTCATCCTGAAGACCAAGCTAAGACTACTTTTACATGTCCATATGGTACATTTGCTTTTAGGTATATGCCTTTTGGTTGGCAATGCACCCGTAACTTTTCAAAGATGCATATTTTTAATATTTAGTTATTTACTTGATGATTATGTAGAAGTTTTTTATGGATGACTTTAGTGTGTATGGTACTAATTTTTCCCATTGTCTAGAAAATCTATCTAAATTTCTTGATAGGTGTATTGAGCATGGGTTGGTCTTGAATTGGGAAAAGTACCACTTCATGGCAAAAGAAGGAATTGTTATTAGACACTCAGTATCAAAAAGAGGCATTGAAGTTGATAGGGCAAAGATAGAAGTTATTGCTCATTTACCACCCTTGAAGTGTATTAAAGATATAAGAAGCTTTCTTGGACATGTAAGTTTTTATTAAAAGTTTATAAAAGATTTTTCCAAGATAGCAAAGCCATTATGAAAACTACTTGCTAAGGAAGCTGTTTTTGAGTTTGATAAGGCATATCTTAATTCGTTTGATGCCTTGAAGAAAGCTCTTATTTCAACACCTATTTTGCAACCACCTAATTAGGAGCAACCATTTAAAATAGTGTGTGATGCAAGTAATTTTATGGTGGGGGCTATTCTGGGATAAAGGAAAGAAGGCGAGCCTTATGAAATCTACTATGCTAGAAAACTACTTGATGAGGCTCAAATCAACTACACCACTATGGAGAATGAGTTTCTTGCTATTGTTTATGCATTTGATAGGTTTACAGCTTACCTTGTGGGGCAAAAAGTGATTGTGTATTCTGATCTTGCTGCTCTTAAGTATATTCTAAGCAAAAAGAATGTAAATCCTAGACTCTTATAATGGATTTTAAAACTTTAAAAGTTTGATTGGGAAGTGAGAGATAAGAAAGGAAGTGAGAACCTTGTTATGGATCATCTATTAAGGCTATATTAAGAAGGGTTAAAGAAGCATAATGATAGTGTGCTAATACATAAGACATTTCATAGTGAGCACCTACTTAGTTTGGCATCAAAGGAACTTCCAGAAATTGGCTAGTCTCTCGAGAACTTGGTCAATAAAAGGCAATGGAAAATGATATTTTCTAGTTGATTTATTTAAATTCCTATAGTCAATACACATATGCCATCCTATGATAGTTATAGTGGGTATTAAGTCATTAGATTCATTCTTAACAACGATTAAGCCTCCTTTCTTTTGAACAACTTGAGTGAGGCTCACCCATTTACTATCACTAATGGAATATATGATTCAATTATCAAGCAACTTATTTACCTCCTTCCTCACCACCTCTTTACGAGTAGAATTTAGCCACCTTTAACCTTCGATGGAAGGCTTGGCATTATCCTTTTAAATGATTCCATGCAAACACACTTTTGGGCTAATACCCTTCAAATTATTTATAGAATAACCAATGGCACCCCTATGACTAAATAACACATATCACAAAGCATCTACATTATTATTACACACAATTAAAATCACAATAAATGGAAATTTAAAGTTAGAGTAAAGAAATGCATATATTAGATTTGATGGTAAAGTCATGAGCTCTGCTTTCCTTCTTCATATTGTTGAGTAGACTTTGGATCACCATCCTTTCTTAAAATTCAAACCTTAAAGTCCTATGAGGAGGAAGGTATAGAGTTGACTCCAAGGATCTCACATTAGCTTTTTGGAAGATGTATGGTTCAATAGGGTCTTATCTTAGACATTAATGTATCACTTCATCAATGCATTCATCTATGATGTCAATTGAGTCAATTCTACTTGCTACCTCCATAGGTGTTGACTTTATTATTTTGAATACATCAAATTCCATATACTCAGTTTTCACCTTTAATGTAATCTTACCTCTATTCATATCAGTGATTGCACTCACTGTCCTAAATAATGATTTCCTAAAGAAGATCGGGATTTCAAATCCTCCTCAATTTCTAAGACAATAAAATATGCTAGTATAACAAATTTACCCACTTTAGTTGGTACATTTTCAGGATTGCCAAGTGGAAAAGTTATAGATTTGTTTGCATTAAATGACACATATTTGATGGCTTAAGCTCTCCTATATCAAGCCTCTTATAAATGGAGTAGGGCATAAGTCTAACACTTGCGCTAATGTCACGCAAAGCTTTATTAAATTGAGTATCACCAATGACACAAGGAATAGTGAAACAACTAGGATCCTTAAGCTTTGGTGGAGGTTTAGAGTACATAGACTAAGATTCTTCAATAAGAGAAACTAACCTATAATCTTCAAGCTTACTCTTATGGCTAATGATATCCTTCAAAAACTTACCCCATGCTAGCATATCTATAATGGCATCCATAAATGGTACGATAATGGTGATTTCCTTAAGGTAATTAAGGAATTTGCCAAATTGTTTATCTAAGCTACGTTAAATGAACCTTTGAGGGAAAGGAAGTGTTTTGAAATCTACCTTAGGCTCATCTTCCTTAAGTGGTATGGCATCTCCTTTTTTAACCTTCTTTGTACCCTCAACATTATCCTTATTACTAATAACCTTATCATCATTCCCCTTACTAGCTTTAACCTTTACTTCATCATCATCCTTAATCACTCTCTTATTCTTATTAATAAAATTTTCAACTTTCTTACCACTCCTCAAAGTGATTTCTTGGAAAGTCTCTTTTAGTGCAAACTCTAGTTGGCTTGGTAACTTTCCTAAAGGTTTAGAGTTGGAGGAAGAGGCTTATTAAACAAATTGGGTTTTAAGGATGCAATTTTAGGTGGTAATTTCTTCAAGTTTATAGTTAATTTACTTAAATTGATTCTCACTTTATTTATTGATAGTCATTTATTGGTTAATGAATTACTCCATGAGGGTTTGAAGGTTGTATTTTGGTTGTGTAGGGTTGAAAGCTTATTATTTCATGGGAAATCCAAGTGGGTTTTATGGTTTAGTGTTTAGGTTAAATGGTGGGTTTAATTGAGAGGATGGATTTGACCATGAAAATTTGGGGTGATTTCTCTATTGAGGGTTATAAGAGTTAGAGTTCAACTCTGTTCTTTGGTTGAAAGCTCATTATGCATAACTCATATCCTTATTAGTATTCACTTTACATTGAGAATATGAATAAGATCCTCCACAAAGCTCGCAAACAACATTAGTACTTTTTACAAAATTAAATTGATTTTTACTTACCATCTTAGTGAGAGCATATACATTTGCAGTCAATAAGCTTATGGTGTCAAGTTCCAAAACTCTTTTTGCTTTTGCCATTGTTGTTTCATCTCCCATTTACCCTTGAGATGTAAGTTCTTTAAGCAAAGTAACAACTTTCCTAGCTATTTTATCCATCCATTTTCCACCTAAAGTTGTATTCATAATGTTCCTATTCTCATATGTCAACCCATTTTAGAAAATTTGAGGGATTATCCAATCTAGCAAGCCATGGTGTGGGCATTGCCTTTGAAGTTTGAACCTCTCCTAAGCTACATAGATTGTCTTACTTACATTTTTCTTGAAAGTTGTGATCTTATTGCGAAACTTAGCAATCTTGTGTGGTGGAAAATATTTATGAAGAAATGCTTACTTCAATTGGTCCCATGTTTTTATTGATTCACTTGGCAGACTATAAAGCCAAAGTTATGCTTTTTCCTTAACCAAAAATGGGAAAAGTCTAAGCCTTATGGCATCATTGGTCACTCTGTTGATCTTGAGGGTTGCACACACATTAAGGAAAGTCAATATATGAGCATACGGGTCCTCTCCTTGTAAACCTCCAAATCAATTGTTTGGTACCATTTGAATGATGATTGGCTTGATTTCAAAGTTATTGTTAACATTAGAAATAGCCACAATCCCTCCAAAACTACTCATGATGTCAAGCATAGTAAAATCACCTAATGTTCATCTTACCGGTTCAACCATATTATTCAATTCCCTTTGATTTACTCTTCTATTTCTTTATTCCCTATGTAAAGCACGTAAAGTCAATTCAATTTTAGGATTAAAGTAAAAAATGTTATCACTAGCACTTCTAGTAAGCGTTGTAAAGAGTAAAATCAAAATTAAATAATCATAATTCAGTAAATAATCAATTATAAAAAATACACAATTAAAGCCTAAAATAACTTTTCTCTATGCTAAGTTAATAAAAATTACTAAAAAAAAATTCCTTGGTAATGGTGCCTAAATTTGATGCAGGTTAAAAGTAATACCCTAGTCTCTAAGACTTAGAATAAAGTAAAAATAGTGTTGAACATTGAGAATTTGAAGTAAATTTTGTATTAACCATACAAATACTTGGATGGATCGGCAAATGATGTTAAAATGGTATTAATTTATTCTAACTAACTTAAAATTACTAATTGCTAACTACACAAATTAAATAGCCTATACTAATAACGATTTTAAGCAATGTATGTTAGAATAACAAATCAAAATTAATCAAGAACTTTAAAGGTCAACAACATATAAAATTTCATGCATTGATTAGAGAATAAGCCAATGATCCTTTAAAATAACTCTCATTGATAACTAAAGGCATTTTCATTTAGAGTCCACACACACTCTCATGAAATTGTAGAGATAAACAAAAACCATTAAGTTATATGCTAATTCTTTATCCCCTTAAAGTGAATTTCTTGTCTCTAAGTACTTTCCTAAACTTTAAGTAATTTCAATTGCATTTCCACCAATTTTTCCTAATTCTCATTATGAACAATTGACTAACAAGTTATATATAGTGATTAAGCATACATAACACAATTCAAAACTCAATTAAAATTAAATCAATCATGAATCAAAAAAGATAAATATGTAGTTTATAGATTAATTCATCATTGTAGTTGTACATATAAAGACTTAGCCAAAATACATAATGCTCAATATTAAGGAATAACAAAGAAGTATTATAAACATTAAGTAACTAAAATAAAAGAAGGGAGAAAAGATTATGTTGATAAAACCCTTTAATGCTCTCTAAGAAGTTACTTTGATTATGGTAAATCCTCTTGATATCTTCCTTTAATTCCTTGAATATATCTTTGAACATTAAGCACTTCAAATCTTTTAATAAAACTAATAATGCTATAAATTTTTAATATGATACTAAGTGTTTTTCAATGGTTTTTAATACCAAAATAGAGCTAATCTTCATGTATTTATAGGCTTATTGGCATCAAAATTCATGCCTCTTCAAATGAGTGTAAAAATGAAAAGGTACATTGAAAAGGTGTAAAGGATGAGTTATCACTTATCACCACTTGGCACAAGATGTCTCTATCATGACTCGGCATGTGTGTGATGAGTTGGCATAATCTTTTCCTTATAATTGTGGTTAGTGATGACTCAACACTAAAACTTGTTGTCATGACTCAGTACCACTATGATGAGTTGGTACACTCCATTTGACCCTTGTCTTGGCCTTTCTTAAATCTTTCTTTATTCCAAGGCATTCAAATTTGAGTTTAAGTATAAGATTAGCCTAGAAGAAACTACAAATCACACAAACAACATAAAAGCACACAAATAACAATAATAACATAATAATTAAACAAAATGCAAATGCAAATTGAATAAAATTCATTAAAATGAACTTAAATAACTATGATTTCCCTTAAGTAAGAGATAAAGATCAAAGTGGAAGAATAATAAATATCTTTTATCTTCTCTAAAATAGATATAATAATCTCAATAAGTCATCTCAATCAAGAAAGAAATTTAAGAAAAGGGTAGTTAATAACTAAGCTTTTAATGCTTAACAATGATAGAGAGAAAAAATTTCATAGCATATTCAATAAGTTTAATAATTTACCTCAAACTACTAAGAACAAAATTAAAGAACATAAAGTCAAGGTGCTAATCAAACTTTATAACCATAATGCTCATTCATTAAACTTAGGACTTTTAAGAACTAAAATAGCCATGGGATAAGGATTAAGCACACTCATTGACCAATAATTCTCATGGAATTTTTAGACACACCTTTTATACTTATATATTTTTATGGACTAATGTGTATTTCTATCCGAATGAATATAATTAAGGAGCATACTCACTTACACACAACTTACTCAAAATGAAATAACTTGTAGCATCATACATTCTTTCCGAATAAGCGTAATTAAGGAGTATACTCACTTACACACAACTTACTAAAAATGTATCATATTAACAAGCATTTTTTTGAATCATAAAAGATAAAAATAAAAATAAAAATGTATCAAATGTCCTCATCCATTATTAAAAAGTTAGCAACACTATTATGGCTATAGTTTCCCTAAGGCCACTTCAATCCTTAAAAATCTAAGCTTAAATCCTAACCATCCTAGTTCTAAGCATAATTAGAAAGTTGACTAAATATTCTCTAGATTTTAAAAATAATAATAAAAGATAAAAAGGAAAAATTAAAGCTTATGCTAAATGAAATTTTAAAATTCTAACAATTAAGCATAGAAAGATGATTACCAATTGTTAAATGAAAGATAATTACTAACAAACCAATAAAAAATAAAAATCAATCAAAATTGAAATAAAATTTGAAGATAAAACTAATTAAAAAATGGAGAAGATAAAATTAAGCATAAATACACAATAATGATAAACATAACCTATAATCATAGAGCTAAACTTACACCTAATAAAATAACAACTACTACTATTCCCTCCCCCACACTTAAAATGCACATTGTCCCCAATGTAGAACCATAATAGTAAAGAAAGAAAAGAAATACTCCCCTAATCATTTGAAGGAGTAGGCAGAGGAGACTCAATGTTGTATCCAGAATAGGCAAAGAATTGATTCAGCTTGTACTTCATTATTCTTGCTGATAATCAAGTTATTGGTTTTGAGTCTCCATTGCATTCAATTGGCACTGCATGGAAATTTGAGTGTCCAAAATTTGATCCTAAATATAAGATTGTCCACTTGAAGAACCAATGACATAGGATAAGTGAGTAATGGGACATCACCAAGTGGTGTATAAGCGAAAAAGTGTTCAAGCTCAACATCTTCATCATGTTCTTATGATTATTAAACTTATGGTTGATGTTCCAACCCTCTACAACAAGATTGAGACCTTACCAAAATCAAATAGAATGCAATATCGATAACTTCACTTCTTACAAATGTTTGCTTAGTGAAATAAGAGCACTTAACAGCACGAGTAAAATCATCAAAGTTAACATCCAAAGCTTTAGCAATGATAGTAATAACATGACCATAAGTTATGGGGCATCTTTATGTGCAAGATAAGGCAATAATTAATTGAAAATCTAATAAGTCAAACATACGTGTTTTTTATTATGAATGCACTACATAAAAAATAACTGTTGTGCAGAGACTCAATTAAAGTTAGAATGTAAGGACTTTATGCAACAACCAAAATCTCAAATCCATAATGAACATAGCTTTACCTTTCTTAGGTTGAAATGGTGTGTGCAAGTTAGTAAAGAAATGTCTAGAATTCATTTAATCTAAAAGGGTAAGGAGGATCACACAAACCATCCTTTTTCAAACCAAATACATGTTGCATGAATGAATATGTAAGTTAATGTTTATGTTAGTGATATGCACTAGGTCAATCATTTGATCATGTATTGACTTTCTTATTTTATTAATAAAGAGGTATTTCATTATCATTTGATTTTATGATAATTATATGAATGGTTAATTCTTACTAAGGCCATCAAGTATGTGACTTGATAGTAAAACCCTTAGATTAAAATAAGAGTTCTATTCTAATTATCCCTAGCCATTTATTAATTATATAAATGTTAAAGTATTAAGGCTAGTATGATGTTGACTGATGGTTATGTTTTACTAATCATGAATATGAGATATTAAGTCAACTCATAGGTACATGATGAGAGATCATGTACTGGATTGACCCACTATGAGAATACTGCATAGAATATTGTCATAAGTATTTCTCATCACAGTAATTTTATTTCTGTCCTTTGACCTTGAAATCATCATGGATTTCTACATAGCTATTTTATGTTTTGACACATTCTAACATTGTCTTTAACCAGACAATTAGCTAGGATGTTATTGGATATGAAATTAGTTATGTGAGGAATGTGAGTGATTTAAAAGGAATTTATCCCTCATTAATATGAGAAAGATATCTATAGGCCCCTTGATAAGATAGACTGAAGGAAAATGCATGGCCATGCTGAAATGAAATGATAAAGAGTTATCATGTTTTGTTTACTTGGAATCAAGTTAGAATATTGAACTATATAAGGATGACATTCTATGCCTTATGTTCAATTAAGATATCATGTGATAAAAGGATGATAAAATTCACTGTAATTAGGTTATGTCAGATTATTGACTTCACATGACTTGGGTAGTCATAATGTCTTGCTAGAGGCCACTTATGACTTATAGGCCTAAATAAAGATTTAGGCCTACTGCCAATGTTATGTGAACCTACAGGGTCACACACTTAAAACAAGCCTAAAACGATTATGGGTCTAATAAGCCCAAAATAAAATCTATGGAAATAAATAATTAAAGTGTTTTATTTATTTATTTATTTGTTTATTAATTTAAGATAAATGTTATTTTAAATAAATAAATAAATAAATAAGATATTATTTCTGATTTATTTTTAAAACAAAATCAGAATGTAATAAATGGAAATTACTAAAAAGGTTTTTGGTAGGTGAAACCCTAATTTGGAGTCTATAAATATGATATATTCTTTAGGGTTTAATGGTTTTGTTTTTCCCTGCCTCTAAAACTGTTTTCTCTCTTCCTAGAAAACAAACATAGAGTTTTTCTTTTGTTCTTGATTTGTGAGACAATCAAGAAAGTTGCTAGCACACACTCTAATTCGTTTTGTGAAGGGCTGTTCATGTGGATACCTATAGAGGACACATCCTTTTAGAGACGTCTTGATCCGAACAACAAAAGTAAAAAGCTTGAGGTAAGGTGTTACCAGTGTGAACCTCCTCTCATCCTTTTAGAAAATCTTGCCTCTTCTACATTTTGGTGAGATTCTTGAAACTCTAGATTTAATCAAGTAGTCAAATTACATGGATCCAGGTTTGGGAACGTGATAAAATTTTAATTTTGCACTGCGTTTGTATCACAAAGTCCCAACAATTTATTCCTTAGGAATCAAAATTCTAAAATGTAAGAATCATATGAGTTAACATCTAATGATGTGTAAAATTTCATAATTAATTCAACATAAGTGTGTTCATGTATAGACACAAATTTCTTAAGCCCATAAATTATCAACATTTTATTAAAGCAATCATTCATACCCATATCATTAACAAGAGAATTAGGAATGTACTTATAGCCTATAATTTCTTAGAATTTAATGGTGGTGAATTGAGCACCTTCTTTATGGGAAAAAATGGGGAACTTGGCTTTGTAAATGGATGCAAGGTCCTTCTCTTTTTTGTGCTCTTTTTCAATATATGATCTTTTAGATAAAGAACCTCTTGTCTTACCCATCTCCAAAAGCTTCAATGTGATAGTAACAATAATATAGAGAGTAGTGATGTGTAAAAGATAAGGAAGATGAGAAGGATGATGGCTATGGTGTAAAAATATGAAGGCAAATGTAGAAAGAAAATAAAAAGAAAAGAAATTGATAGGAAGAAGATTATGGAATTCAATTAGGTTAGGGAGAGGATATGAAAAGGAAAAAGTTAAAAGAAATGATAAGAAGATGAAAAAGAAGAAAAGGATTTGGATGGAGAAAGAAAACGTATGGGAAATTGGAAAAGGTATGTAAGTAAGGAATGTAATAGTGAATAATAATAAAACAAGAGTAGTCAAATGACATATATATATATATATATATATATATATATATATATATATATATATATATATATATATATATATATATATAGCTATTAGGCTAAGGTGTAAGTTGATAGTGAAAGGTCATGACATTTCTTGGAAAAGGACATTACTTTTCACAATTTATTTTTTAATTAAATCTTTTTCTTTGTGTTTTTTAGAAGGTAGTTATAGTAAAAAGACAAATGAAAATAAAAATGTGTATGATAAATAAATAAATAAATATAAATATAAAAATAAATATAAATAAATACATAAATAAATAAATAAATAAATATATATATATATATATATATATATATATATATATATATATATATATATATATATATATATATATAGAGTCATTTAGTAATTTTTTTTAAAGAAAGCATGAGTTGGTACTATTGTGTTGACTCAACATGAAAGCCCTTGATAATGAGTTAGCACCCTTGGCACGACTCGACAAGAATGCTTATTGTAACGAGTAGGCATCTATGTGCGGACTCGGCACACTAGTTCACTCATATTATAAATATATATACTTAATAAAAGAAATAAGATAAAAGAAATTAAGTATGAATGGTATAAATTTAAGGAAAAATGTTATGTATGTGTGCTTTGTAAATAAACTACAAGCATAAAATATAAATATAAGAAAATATTGACCTAAATTTAAATAAATGCAAATAAGAACAATTAGTAACACTATAAACATTAATATTAAAATGTGGTTCAAATAATTCCAAATAAAACACAAAAATGTAATAAGATAAAATAAAACCTTAATAGAAATGTGTAATGATTATCTTGCTAAATTTAACAATTTATAACTTAACCTTGGTAAAATTAGGGTGTAAAGATCAATTTTTCACTGATCAAATATGGCTTAAGACGATGGCCATTAACCTTAAAAACTTCCCGTTTTTCATTAACAATTTAAATTGTTCCATAGGGATGAATCATGCTAACCTTGAATGGACATGACCATCTGAACTCTAACTATCCAAGAAACAATTTCAATCCTGAATTATAAAGTAAAACCAGTTCTCCCTCATGAAATTCCTTATTAACTTAATGCTTATCATGCCACAACTTAGTATAATCTTTGTACATTTTTGCATTCTTATAAGCATTCATTATTAACTCATCCAATTTATTAAGTTGAACTAACCATTTCATACCCACTTTCTTTAAATCAAAATTCATAGCCTTTGTTGCCCAATATGACTTATGCTCAAGTTCTACTGGCAAATGACAAGACTTCTCATAGATTAATTGGTAAGGAGTAAGGCCAATGGGTGTTTAAAGGATGTCTTATATGCCCATAGGGCATCATCTAGCTTTAATGCCTAATCCTTCCTTGAAAAGGAAACTATTTTCTCAAGAATTTGTTTAATCTCTTTATTACTCACCTTGACTTGCCCATTTGTTTGTGGGTGATATGGAGTGGAAACCTTGTGTGTTACTCCATATTTCTTCAAAAGAGACTCTATCATATGATTATAAAAATGAGATCCTCCATCACTAATTAATGCATCATCAAGAAAATACCCAACCTTGGAAAATTTATTTTCTTAAGTATCTTCTTGACAATCTTTGCATCATTAGTAATGGTTAGTATTGCTTCTACCCATTTTGAGACATAGTCAACCATAACCAATATATACTTATAGTCTAAGGAGCTTGGAAATGGACCCATAAAATCTATGCTTAAAACATAAAAAACCTCAACTTCAAGAATTCCTTTCAAAGGCATCTCATGTTTCTTAGAAATATTGCCCATTCTTTGACACCTATCACATGTAAGCACAATTTCTCTAGCATTCTTAAATAAAGTAGGCCACCAAAAATCAAATTGAAGTACCTTAGATGTTATTTTAAATGCACTAAAGTGTCCACCAACATCCAAGGAGTGACAATGTCTCAAAGCATCTTGAACTTCATATTGACGAATGCACCTTCTAATCAAACCATCTACACATCTCTTATAAAGTAATGACTCTTCCTAATAATAGAAATTATTATCATGCAAGAATTTCTTCCTTTGTTTATAATCCAACTCATAAGGAAGAACACCACTAATAAGGTAATTGGCGATATTTGCAAACCATGGATGTTCCTTTGACGCCAAACTAAGTAGGTGCTCACCATGAAATGTCTTATTTATTAGCACACTATCATCATGCTTCTTTAACCCTTATTGATCTAGCCTTGATAGATAATCTACAATAAGGTTCTTACTTCCTTTCTTATCTCTCACTTCCTAATCAAACTCTTGAAGCATTAAAATCCACCGTAGGAGTCTAGGCTTTGCATCCTTCTTACTTAGAAAATACTTAAGAGCAACATGATTGGAATACACAATCACTTTTGGCCCCACAAGGTATGTTTTAAACTTGTTAAATGCATAAATAATAGCAAGCAACTCCTTCTCCATAGTGGTGTAGTTGATTTGAGCCTCATTAAGTAGTTTGCTATAGTAGATCACATAAGGCTTGCCTTCTTTCCTTTGTCCCAAAATAGCCCCCACCATAAAATTACTTGCATCACACATTATTTCAAATGGTTGCTCCTAATTAGGTGGTTGCAAAATAGGTGCTGAAATAAGAGCATTCTTCAAGGCATTAAATGAATCAAGACATGCCTTATCAAACTCAAAAATAGCTTCCTTAGTAAGTGGTTTGCATAATGGCTTTGCTATCTTGGAAAAATCTTTGATAAACCTTTGATAAAAAACTACATAATGAAGAAAGCTTCTTATATCCTTAACACACTTTGGGGGTGGTAAATTAGCAATAACTTCTACTTTGCCCTATCAACTTCAATGCCTCTCTTTGATACTGAGTGTTTAAGAACAATTCCTTCTTATGCCATAAAGTGGCACTTTTCCCAATTCAAGACTAACCCGTGCTTAATACACCTGTTAAGAACTTTAGATAGATTGTGTAAACAATAGGAAAAATTAGTACCATACACACTAAAGTCTACCATAAAAAGCTCTGCATAATCATCAAGTAAATCACTAAATATTGAAAATATGCATCTTTGAAAAGTTGTAGGTGCATTGCATAAACCAAAAGGCATATGTCTAAAAGCAAATGTACCATATGGACATGTAAAAGTAGTCTTAGCTTGGTCCTCGGGATGAATAGGAATTTGATAAAAGCCACTAAGCCCATATAGGTAGCAAAAATATGAAAAATTGGCTAGTCTCTCAAGAACTTGGTTAATAAAAGGTAATGGAAAATGATTTTTTCTAGTTGATTTATTTAATTTCCTGTAGTCAATACACATACACCATCCTATGATAGTGCTAGTGGGTATTAAGTTATTAAACTTGTTCTGAATAATGGTTAAGCCTCTCTTCCTTGGAATAACTTGAATGGGGCTTACCCATTTACTATCACTAATGGAATATATGATTCCATTATCAAATAACTCAGTTACCTCCTTCCTCACCACCTCTTTAAGAGTTGTATTTAGCCACATTTGACCTTCAATGGAAGGCTTGGCATTATCCTTTAAAAGGATTCTATGCATACACAGTTTTGGGCTAATAGCCTTTAAATCATTTATAGAATAACCAATGGCACCCCTATGACTAATTAACACATCATAAAAAGCATCTAAATTATTATTAAGCATAAGTGAATTCAGAATAAATAGAAATTTAAAGCTAGGGTCAAGAAATGTATATCTTAGATTTGATGGTAAAGGCTTGAGATCTAGCTTTCCTTCTTCACGTTAAAAGTAAACTTTGGATCATCATCCTTTCTTAAAGATTCAAATCTTAAAGTTCTGTGAGGAGGAAGGTATAGAGTTTACTCTAAGGATGTCACACTAGCTTCTTGTATGATGTATGGTTCAATAGAGTCTTGGCTTAGACATTCATTTATCACTTCATCAATGCATTCATCTATGATGTTAATTGGGTTAATTCTACTTGCCACTTCCATAGGTGTTGACTTTATGATTTTGAATACATCAATATCCATATACTCATTATTCACCTTTAATGTAATCTTGCCTCTCTTCATGTCAATGATTACACCCACCATCCTTAAAAATAGTCTCCCAAGCAAGATTGAGATTTCAAAATCCTCCTCCATTTCTAAGATAAAAAAATATGTTGGTATAACAAATTTGCCCACCTTAGTTGGCACATTTTCAATAATGCCAAGTGGATAAGCTATAGATTTGTTTCTTATGAAAATACATATATTTAAGGGCTTAAGCTCTCATATATTAAGCCTTTGATAGATGGAGTAGGGCATAAGACTAACACTTGCACTAATGTCACATAAAGCTTTATCAAAGCGAGTATCACTAATGACACAAGGAATAGTGAAACAACTAGGATCCTTAAACTTTGGTGGAGATTTAGAGTATATATCTTTAGATGCTTTAATAAGAGAAACTAACCCACAATCTTTAGGCTTGCTCTTATGGCTAATGATATCCTTCAAAAACTTACTCCATGCTGTCATGTCTCTAATGGCTTCCATAAATGGTGCGATAATGATGATTTCCTTAAGGTAATTAAGGAATTTTCCAAATTTCTTATCTAAGCTATGTCTAATGAACCTTTGAGGGAAGGGAAGTGTTTTAAAATCTACCTTAAGTTCATCTTCCTTACATGGTATGGCATCTCCTTTTTTACACTTATTTGTACCCTTAACATTATCCTTACTACCAATAACCTCATAATTATTCCCCTTACTAGCTTCAATGTTTACTTCTTCATCACCCTCAACCACTCTTTTATTCTTATTAGCAACATTTTTTACTTCCTTACCACTTTTAAAGTGATTACTTGGCAAGTCTCTTTGAATGCAAACTCTAGTTGGCTTGGTAGCTTTCCCAAAGGTTTAGAGTTGAATAAAGAGGCTTATTGAGCAATTTGGCTTTTAAAGATCTGGTTATGAGTGGCAAGTTGTTCAAGTTTGGAGTTAATTTACTTCAAATGCTCCTTACTTTGTTTGTTAATAGTCTTTTGTTAGTTTATGAATTGCTCCATAAGGGTTTTAAGGTTGGATTTGGGTTGTGGAGGGTTGAAAGCTTGTTGTTTCATGGGAAATCCAAGTGGTTATTGTGGTTTAGGGTTTGGGTTAAATGGTGGGTTTAATTGAGAGGATGGATTTGACTATGAAAATTCGAGGTGATTTCTCCATTGAGGGTTATAAGAGTTGGAGTTTAGCACTATTCTTTGTTTGAAAGCTCTTTGTACATAACACACATCCTCATTAGTACTCATATTACATTGAGAATATGAATGAGATCCTCTATAAAACTCATAAAAAACATTAGTACTTTCTACAAAATTAAATTTGAGTTTTATTTACCATCTTGGTAAGAGCATCTACCTGTACATTCAATAAGTTGATGGTGTCAAACTCCAAAACTCTTTTTGCTTTTGCCATTGTTGTTTCATCTCCAATGTACCTTTCAGATGTAAGTTCTTTAAGCATAATAATAGCTTCCTTAGCTATTTTATCCATCCATTTTCCACCTAAAGCTACATTCATAATGTTCTTTTTCTCATCTATCATCCCATTATAGAAAATTTGAGGGATTATCCAATCTGGCAAGCCATAGTGTGGGCATTGCCTTTGAAGTTCCTTTAATGTCTCCCAAGCTGCATAGATTGTCTCACTTCCATTTTGCTTGAAAATTGTGATCTCATTATGAAACTTGGCAGTCTTGTATGGTGGAAAATATTTATAAAGAAATGTTTGCTTTAATTGGTCCCATGTTATTATTGATTCACTTGGCAAACTAGCAAGCCAAAGTTGTGCTTTATCCTTGATCAAAAATGGGAAAAGTCTAAGACTTACGACATCATCAGTCACTCCATTGATCTTGAGGAGGAAATGTCACCTTTAGTCAAAATGTAAAAGGGAAGATGGTTGGAATTTGTAAGATTATAACACTCAAACATTGTTTATTTATCATGGTTTATTGGTTGATAGTTTGAAGGATAATTCACTAAGTATTAGTCAACTTTGTGATATGCGAAACAAAGTCACCTTCTACCCTAAGAATTGCTTTGTCAGTAGTTTAAAATATGACAAAGTAATCTTTAGAGGTGAAATAAAGATGTTAAATGTCTAATGTTATTATCCTATGACATATGGACTTGGTAGGATGTTAGGATATGCACATTTTAAGCTTATAGATGATCTTAGTAAAATTGAACTTTTGGATAAGTTACCTAAACTCAAGTTCACAAAGTACAAGACTTATGATGCTTATCAAAAGGGAAAGCAAACTAAGTCATCTTTTAAACTCAAAAATAAAGTGTACACCTTTAGATCTTTATAATTAATTCACATGGATTTATTTTGACTTACTAAAGTTATTAGCTTAAGTGGAATGCATTATGCACTTGTGCTTGTTGATAATACTCTAGATTTACTTAGGTGTGTTTCTGAGCTAATAACAATGATGCTTTTAAAGTTTTTTAAAGTTTTACGATAAAAGTTCAAAAGGAAAAAAGGTTTTTATATTTATTCTATTATAAGTGATCATGGAACTGAACTTGAAAATGAATTTTTAAAAACTATTAGGTTGAAAATGAAATTTTTTATAACTATTCTTCTCCTATAAATCCTCAACAAAATAGAGTTCTAGAAAGAAAGAATAGAACTTTAATAGAGATGGTTAGAGCAATGCTCTATGAACATAGCTTGCAACTATATTTTAGAGTGGAAGTAGTCAATACCATTTGTTATATTGCAAATTAAGTTTCCAAAAGGCCATTTTAAACCAAAAATTTTATGAGCTTTAAAATAATAGAAAACCCAATATCTCATATCTAAGGGTAGCTGGGTGTAAATGCTTCATATTGAACACCAAGGATAACCTTGGGAATTTTGATTCTAAAGTCGATGAAGGAATTTTCCTAGGGTATTCCACTTTAAGCAAAGCTTATAGAGTGTTCAATAGAAAAGCTTTAATAGTAATGAAGTCCATGCATATAGTATTTCATAAATCTAACCCACTTGATCTAACAAATGAACTTAATTGTGTTGATGATATTGTAAATGACATTTTGGAGATGAATTTTTTAAGGAAATGATGCTATGAAACTCATGGAACTAGAAGCTCCAAGCAAGGAAGAGCAAGGAGATGTTCGTCAACTTACTTTATAGGAAGAGCTACTTAGAGATTGGCAGTTCATGGAAGATCATACTACACATCTCATTGTTGGTGATACTTCAAATGGGGTAACTACTATATTTCATTTTAAATCTATTTCTAATTTGGTATTCTTCTCTCAAATTGAATAAAAAAATGTTGATGATGCATTGTATAATGAATTTTGGGTATTTGTTGATAAATGCTAAAATTGATATACTTTTAGCACTCAATAATTCCATTTCATTGTTATAATCATAAGTTTGTATTATTTAAAAGAATATTTTATGTATAAAATGCATTAGAAGTTAGAATAATAGTAGTTTTTTTCAGTTTATGCATTTTTAATTACTTTTTATACATTTTTGTATTGAATTTTATAAGTTACTTAAGTGTGGAATCTAATTTGAATTAAAGCAATGAGAGTGTAAAGCTATAAGAAAATTTGGCCATAGAAAAGGGTAAGAGAGCAAAGAATTTGGAAGCTGAGAAGCGACACAACCATGTCTAGTTTAAAAATTGAAAAACTACTAAAACTATTCTGACATAGCTGTGATATAGGGCTACACTTCGAAGAAATTTCATATGACACAGCCGTGTCATAATGCAAACACAACCGTGTCCATTGGATATGCTATTTTAGAAAGTTTTCTTTAGGGTTTTTTGGAAAACAATATAAATATATAAGTTTTATTTTTCAGAGATATACATTAGAAGAGGCTGCTACTTCATAGAATAACACTCTTTTATTTTTATTACATAAGAATTATTTTACCTTAGTTATAATTTCAATTTTCAACTCAAGCCATTGGATTGAAGAATAAGAGTTAGTGATTCAAGACAACATTGAGCAAGCTAAATAAAAATAGTTTTTCTTCTTTTATTCTCTTACTCTTTCTTTATTTTTTTAATTATGAATATGTTCTTATTCTTCATCTCTTATTGTTATTCTCTAATTTCTATGAGTAACTAAATAGGTTAGTTAGGGTTTTAAAGAACCTGGCTCAACATGAACGTAATTAAATAAATTCTAAATAAAAGAATATGCATTGCATGAGAGTTTTTGGACTTAATGCTTTTCATTGGCTTAACTACCCTTGGAATTGAATTAGAAACTATAATTAGATCAAGATATTAATTCTAGCAGGAAAAGCAATAGCAGTCTATTAATTTAAATTGACTTAGTCAAGAGACACTTCAATATTAATATTCCATAGAAGATTGCCAGAATAAATTGGTTATGATTAGTTAATTGAGTAATTTTTATATTTAATTAATTGTGAAAGTACTTGAGAGAGACCTCATAATATTAAAGATGTTTGGAAATGAAATGTTATTCAAAATAATCAAGAGTTTATTATCTTTTGAATAAAAATTGAGTTGGGGGATTTAAACCCTAACATCTTTAATCATATAGGTTTCGTAACAAAATTTTATATTGTTTTAGATTTAATTTACTAGTTTCTCTCATTGAAATTATCAATAGTCTAGACAAGCAAAATATTAAAAGTAGCTCTATAATTAACACTATCCTTATGGGAATGATATCTCTTTTATTACTACTTATATGATTATATGCACTTGCGGAGTTCACCTATGAAGTTTTTGGCACCGTTACCGGAGATAAAATATTTAATATAGAGAATAAATTAATATTGTTTGATTTAGACATTTTATTTTTATTTTTATTTTTTCTTAGTTTTGAAAATAAATTTTTTATTGTCTTCTTTGTTTGATTTTCAGGCACTCTTTTAAGTGTATGCATTCATCAATAAGTACAAGAAAAAGGGGTGAAATTCAAATTCCAATTAATTCAAAAATTGAAACAATGCTTGACAAGAGACTTAGAAAATAAAGAGATAGGATGAACAAAGTAGAGAATGGTAGAGTTGAAAATAAAGGGGTTAATGGGCAAGATCCACCTGCTCGTTAACTAAAAAATCAAAATGGACCAAATGTGCAGAGAACTATGCAGGACTTTGTGAGTCCACATTTACAAGAAGATCAAAATCCTATTGTCAGACCTGCTATGGTAGCTAACAACTTTGAAATCAAGCCAGTTATGATTCAGATGATCCATAATTCTCAATTTAGTGGGTTATCACAGGAAGATTATATTCGGCATATGACTAGATTATTGGAGTATTGTTCTACATTTAGAATGAATAAAGTGTAACTAGAAGCAATGAGGTTGATTCTCTTTCCTTTTTCACTCACAGATAGGGAAAAGATATGGTTCATAAGTTTGCCTCCTAATTTTATCAATACTTGGCAAGAACTATATATTACATTCTTCAACAAATATTTTGCACCTGCTAAATTTTTGAAGATAAGGAATGAGAATAATTCTTTCTATTAGTGAGAAGATTAAAGCTTTTATGAATGCTAGGATAGATTTAAGGATTTGTAGAGGTAATGTCCATAATATTTATACCTACTTGGGATTTGGCTCAATCTTTCTATAAGGGTTATTATAGTTCAAGTCAATATAGATGCAACTCATAGAGGTATAATTATGTTTAAAACACCTGAAGATGATTTAGAATTATTTGAAAAGATGGCAAAAATATAGAGTCTATGGGCTAATGAGATAGTTATACCTAGAAAAGGGGGAGCAATTGAGATAAATGGATTAACAAAGATGAATGCAAAGTTAGATTCATCGACTAAGTGAATGGACAAGATGGGACTAAATATGATTTCATCATCAACATGTGAATTTTCATGGGGGACATCCTACTATTAAATGTCAGCTTATATAAAATTCAACTATAGAGAATGTGAATTATGTGATTTTCAATAAAGGGCAACAAGAGAAGTAGATGTTTGGAAATACTTATAGTCCAAGTTAGAGAAATCATCCAAACTTTTCATTGAGTAACAATAATAATTAGTGGAGATCACAAGCACCACCACAGTTTAGAGGTACAAATGTGCAACAACATCAATAAGATAAAGGTTCATCATCTTTTATATCTTCTTTGGTAAGCAAAATGGAGAAATTTATGGAGTTGGTAACTGTAAAAATGAATCAGCAAAATGAAGTTATAAAAAGACTTAATGGAAAATTTTAACAATTTTACCAAGATACTTAGCTTATGTTTAAAAATCATTCATCTTCTACTATAATATGGAAGTTTAAGAAGGGTAATTGGCAAATTCATTATCAATAAGGAATTAAGGGACTCTTCCTATCAATGCAATGAAGAATCCTAAGGAGCATATAAAAGCTATCATTTTTTAGAAGTGGAACTGAATTACAACCACCAAAGCAAAATGTGAACACACAAATGGAAGAGGTTATAGAAAGAGAAGTAGAAGAAGTTAAAATTCAACAATGAAAAGAGGCAGAGGAGGAAAAGTAGAAATTAAACCATACGAACCACCTGCACCATTTCCACACAAGCTAAAAAAGTAAGAGCATGATCAACAATTTGCAAAATTTCTAATGATGTTCAAAAATTGCATATCAACATTCCATTAGTGGAACCAATTGCACAAATGCTAAAATATGCTAAATTCTTAAAAGAGCTCATTTTTAGCAAAAAAAAAAAAAGCTAAAAGAATTTGAGACTATTACATTAGTAAGGAGTATGGTGCTATTATCTCAAATAAGCTACCACTTAAAAGGAAGCATTTAGGGAGTTTTACTATACTTTGTTTTATTGGTAATTTAGAATTTCGAAAAGCTCTTTGTGATTTAAGTACTTTTATTAAATTAATGCCTTTGTCTATTTACAGGAAACTTGGACTAGGAGAGCTAAAAGCAACAAACATATGTTTACAACTTACAAAAAGAACTATTAAGAAGCCTCATGGTCAAAGTAGGAAAATTTATCTTTCTTGATGATTTTGTGGTACTTGATTTTGAAGAAGATGAAGAGGTACCTATAATATTAGGTATGCTTTTCATATGTATTGCTAAAACTATAATAGATGTTTATAAAGTAACTCTTACATTAAGAGTTGTTGAAGATAGCTATAAGTTCAATATATATGAAGGTATGAAACACCCTTCTAACTTTAATAATTGCATGAGAGTTGATGTGATTGATGATAATGTTGATGAAGTCCAATGATGGAGGTTGATAAAATCATGTGAATTGGAAGATATTGAGAAGTTTTTGCATGTTAATTCTTATGAAATTGATAAATCTTTTTAGCAAAAAGAATAATTTATTCATCATGCATTACCTAAAAATATTGAACCTACACCACCTTCAATAGTAAAACCACCTAGTTTGGATTTAAAACCATTACCTTCACATTTAAGATATACATTTCTAGATGAGAATGAAACATTACTAGTAATTATTTCATCAAAACTTACTGAGGACAAAGAGGAAGTATTAATAGAGTTGTTAAAAAAAAAGGATAAAAGCCATAGAATGGAAAATTATGAATATTAAAGGGATTAGTCTATTATATTAGATGCATAAAATATTAATGGAAGATAATTATAAGACTGCAATAGAAAGACAAAGAAGATTAAATCCTAATATGCAAGAAGTTATTAAGAAAGAAATTTCTAATCTTGTAGATGCAGAAATTATTTATCCTATTTTAGATAGTTCATGGGTTAGTCCTACACAATGTATACCTAAAATGTTAGGATGACTATAGTAGAAAATGATGAGGCAAAATTAATTCTTACGAGAGTAGTGTGAATGACTTGTTTCTTATTTTTGATTTTAAGGCGAATTGGTTTTGTAAGGGTCTTTTCATTTTATTTTTGAGGGACATGGCAACTTTATCAAATAGGGAAAAATTATTTGTCTTAGGAGAGATGAGATGCTTTTTTGATTTTGTGGAGTTGCCACCCAATTTTTTGAAAATTGGGAAAAGAAAGGGACAATATCAGGTCACTCAACAAGTATTGGCCCCAGGAGAGATTTCCAAGTTCGAGGGATTGCATCTACTTTTTTTACTATTTCTCATTATACAATGTTTGATGTATAGCTATCATAACACCCTAGTTTCGGTAATGACAATCTATATAGCATTCATATAGTTCATAAAATAGTGGAAGATAATAAAGCTGAAGATATTACTATTACATCATTTTTCTAATAAAATACATATAAAAGCAAAAATAGATTGTAGAAAAGAAAATCTAATTTAGATATGATGAATTTGCAAGGTAAATATGGCCATTCACACAGCTTGCTCAATCATATGAACAATGAGATAACCAATGGACACTTAATCACTTGAAAGAGTAAGAAAAATGTTAATGATCATGTATGTTCACAGTGATTATTTATGCTATAATGATATGATGTCATTACTAGACCAAAAACATGATGACTCTATTTCAGGATATGAACTTTTCACATTATTGATATTTACGATGTAATTTCATGTTTTGGAACTAGAGGATGTAGAATGATGATATGAAACAAGCATAATAATGCATAGATTATTCATATAGCATGCAAAATTTCTAGTCTCATCATACAAGCACAATAATATTCCCAAATGCTGGTGATAATAAAATAAAATGCAATGTGATTAAATAAACACGCCAAAATGACTGTGTGGTCCTCAGACTCGACTAAGCTTGTATATGTTTCGAAGCTTTAGCTTCAAGGGATTATCAAGCTTTTCTCATTAAGAGGTTCAAAATGATAATAGAATGATACTACTTTGTATACCTTTGAAGTGTGGTTTGACAAAGATGAGGCTTGGTTTGGTGGAAAAGAGATCTAATCACCTAAGAGAAAGGTAGTGGGAGAGCAAAAACTATCTAGAAATGGGTTTCCAGCATCTTCAATTTTTGAGTGTGTGTGTATTTCCAATTGCTCCCCCCTTAAAATGGGCTATGGAGGTGTCTATTTACAGTGAAAATTGTGTTGAGTATGGGGTATAGTCATGGCCATGCACGCGTCCCTAAGATAAAGTGCATGGCAACATGAAGTGTGCATGGTTATGCACTGAGCGCTTGGCCACATGTTGGAGCATGGTCACACATGCATGCGTGTGCTCACACACTCTTTCGCATGTTATGCACTCCAACCGGGGCTTACACGGGTTTTTCTAAGGTTGGTTCCTAAGGTTTTTAGGACTTCTAGATGCATTTTTTAAGTCCATTTTATCAAATTCAGCCTTGATTTTAGTGTGTGACACCTATGAGTGTATACGTGCACTTCTAAGCGATACGTGATAATCGTTGGGTTGTCTTAGACCATTCTAGGACCACTTTATGAGGTTTTGGAACCTTCTAGATGTGTTTCCAAAGTCTATTTTGTCAAAATTAATTTCCATTTTTTCACGAAATTATGTCCCATTCTAACAAAAATGTATATTGGTTTAATAAGCTTAGTGTTTTGAGAAAGGAATTCTTAAAAGAAGCTTCTCATTGTTTCAATAATTCAAATTTCATAAGGTCAAAGAACAACTTAATGACTCAGTGATCAATTTTGCACAATAGTGGGGTTAGTTAGGTTTTTAAGGTTGCACACTTCAGAGGTGTTATGAACGAGTAGACTCTAGTCATCTCAGAGGTTCATTTCATCATTGGACTTTTTTAGGGACAGTCAAATTTGAGGTATGACAGTTGCCCCCTACTTCACATGTGTTGCATAGCCACCTAATGCTAGTGTTAATACACGTGAAGCAAATACAAAGATGTATAAAATCATTTTTTGAAGAGAGAGGTACTTACCAGAGTGATGTGCCATTATGATTTGATTGTAGGGATACTGCCACTATAACCTCTTGAAGTGTTAGGTGAATAAATAGATGATGCTAGTATAATCTCTTTGGGTGTCAGGTGAGCAAAATAATCCCACTATAACCTCCTCTGATGTTAGGCGAACAAATAGATACTACCATTATAACCTCTTCAGGTGTCAGGTGAAAAGATAAGTACTGCCATTATAACCTCTTCAGGTGTTAGGAGAATAGATACATGCTACTGCTATAACCTCTTCAGGTATCACTCAAGCAAAATCATGCCACTATAACCTCCTTCACTGTTAGGTGAATAAACAAATACTACCACTTTAGGTGTTAAGTGAAAAGATAAATACTGCCACTATAACCTCTTTAGGCGTTAAGTGAAAAGACAAATACTACCACTATAACCTCTTTAGGTGTTAGGCGAATAGGATCATGCCACCATAACCTCTTAAGGTGTCAGGCAAATAGAAGCATGCCACTATAACCTCTTTAGGTGTCAAGCAAATAGATTGTTATGATCATTGTGATTGACGTAATATGTCCTTTTCTTTTAGTCTTGGCCATTGATGATACAGTTATGATGTAGTAATGATGCAATGCAGTGATGATGCGATAATGATAATGTCATTACTTGTTGTGTTACAGACATTATTTTGATGATTCTTCCCTATTTTTCTTCTTTCAGGAGGTGCTAAGGTTTTAAAAGTGGTGAGGCTGCATGCGATGTCCTTAAACAGATTTAGTCCTCATCAGTGTACTTTCATGTGAGTTTGGTGCATATCTTATATTCAAATGGAGGTTTAGGACCAAAGAAATAAGTGTGCAAAGTCTCAGAGTGTGCGTACAATTACACAAGAGCACATGGAGGCTGGAAGTTCATGGGTGGAGGGAACGGTCACGTGCCTCCCCCTCCCTTGTCTATTTAAGGCATGCATTTTTAAGATTCAAGAAGCTTCTTCTAGCCTTCTCTGAGTGTTTTTATCTTTTCTTAATGCTTTTCAAGTTTTGGGTATTTTCTGCTTTGTGTTTTTGCTTTTGAATTATTATTTTCCTCTGCATAAGATGGAGTTCCTTGACATTCCAAAGGGTCAGGAGGATATCTTTTTAGATGAGGAGGGTAACTTTATAGAGGCCACTAGAGCTAGGACTTCCATTGCGAGGTCTAGTAATAATGGTCCATCTAGCGCTCAGGTTCCTCAACTATCTAGGCTTTTTTTAGGGGACCCAATTCCTATGGTTTACAATATAGAGACTCACGTTTGGGCTCATCATTGTCGCCGGGTAAGTCCTTCTGAAGCTTATTAATTAGTTGCCTTACTGTTTATTTTGCTATATGAGGTTATTATAGTTATAGCTCTACAGTACTTACTGTAACTGTTTATTAAGTTATAGCTTTATTGTGAACGATGATAGCTGATGGCTATTGTTTTATTTTCTTATTATGATTGTCTACTAGTGCTTGCCATGATGCTTTTCTTTTCAGTTGTTGTTATTATTCCAATTAAATAATAGAAAAAAAGATGTATTAGTATTTATCAATTGTGCAAATGTTTGATAGCATTGTTAGGTTTCATAATTCCATATGCAGTGGAAAATAAAATTTAAATAATAAATCTGAACCTAGAGCCAAGTAATTTGATTAATTGATTAAATCTAGGGTTTTTGTTTTCTTACCATATACACATAAGAGGCAAGAAATCTAGAAGAAAGAGAGGAGGTTCACTTTGGTGACACCCTACCTCAAGCTTTTAATTTAGCAGTTTGGATATGAGACGTCTCCAAAAGAATCCCTCCTCCATAAGTGTCCACATGAACAACCCTTGATTTTGAAAATGAATATTTGTGTGCTAGCACCTTCTCTTGATTTCTCATAAATTAAGAATTAAAAAGAACTTTGTGTTTTGTTTTCTAAAAGAAAGAAAGCAAATTTGGTGGTAGAATAATGAGAGTGTCTAAAACCCTAGAGAATATAACATATTTATAGACATTTAAATTAAGCTTTCACTTGCCAAATAACCTTTTAGTAATTTCTCACTTATTCTTATTCTGATTTTATTTAAAATTAAATCATAAATAATGTTCTATTTATTTAAGATATCCTTTACCTTAAATAAATGAATAAATAAATATTTTATTTATTTATTTCCATAGAGCTTATTTGGGCTTATTAAACCCATATTCATTTTGGGCTTGTTCAAAGTGTGTGACCTTGTAGGTTCACATAACGTTGTTAGTGGGCTCTAAATCTCTATTTAGGCCTACAAGCTCTAGCAAGACATTATGACTACCCAAGTCATGTGACGTCAATAGTCCAACATAACCTAATATGCAGTGAATATTCTAGTCCCTTTGTCACATGATATCTTGATTACCTAATATGCAGTGAATATTTTAGTCCCTTTGTTACATGATATCTTGATTGAATTAAAGACATAGATTATGTCATCCTTATAGAATACAATTATATAATTTCTTGATTCCAAGTAGACTGAGAATGATAACTCTTTATCAATTCACTTTAGCATGGCCATGCATTTTCCTCAGTCTATCTTATCAAGGGGCCCATAGATATCTTACTCATATTAAATAAGAGACAAATTCCTTCTCAATCACTCACATTCCTCAAATAACTCATTTTATACCCAACAACAACCTATTTTATCATTCGATTAATGATAATGTAAGATTGTGTCAAAATACAAAATAGTTATATAGAAATCCATGGTGATTTCAAGGTCAAAGGACTAAGCTAATATTACTATGATGAGAAATACTTATTACAATTATCTATGTAATATTCTTATGATGGGTCGATCTAACACTTTATTTCTCAAATAAGTACTTATGTGTTGACTTAATATCTCATATTCATGATTAGTAAAACATAATCATCAATCAACACCATACGAGCCATAATACATTGTTATGACTAAGGATAATTTGAATAGAACTCATATTTAATCCAAGGGTTTTACTATCAAGTCACATACTTGATGACCTTAGTAAGAATTGACTATTCAAGTAATTATCATAACATAAAATGATAATGAAAAATGCCTCTTTATTAAATAAAATGATAAAGTCAAAACATGGTCATACATAATTGACCTAGTGCATATCACTAACAAGCGTACCTATTATTTATAGACTTATAGGTCCATTACTGTGCTACCTGGTAGTTTCAATAGGGTCAGCATGTAGTATTAGGGTCTTCCGTTGTGCATGAAGTAGATGATCACTAGGAAGGGCTTTGACATGGTTGTTGCTACATTATCTTATGACTCGTATGTGTCGAGTCAGATTGCTATGTATGCTTTAATAGAGTAATAGATGGACACGATGCATACTTTCCATCTATTTGTTAAGGAGATGACCATTACTCCTTTAGACTTTGTTACTATTATAGGCTTGAGCTTTTCTAGAGAGCCTGTTCCCTTTAGTGAGGAGGAGTGCTCTTTTATAGTAGCAAGGAGGCACCTTACCATGGAGTTGCTTGGGGTGGCCACTCCTATGAAGTCTGGTTGCTCATACCTCATTATATTGAATTTTTTTATTCTATGTGGATGATGTATGATGATGGACATGTTTTAGCAAAGCAGTTGGCTCACTACTTTTTATTTTACTTATTGAGTGTTGTTATCTTCCTAAGCCCTTTGGGTATGGGTAGTATGTGATTATAGCCTGTTTTAAGGGATCTAGATGGCTTATTGAGGTATTGTTGGGGTATTACTGCTTTTGCACAAGTACTCAGGCCTTGATGCAACATGTCAAGGTGGTTCGAGGATCTGTGGATGCTTGTTCATACTAGATTTAAGTAGGAGTTCTCATGTCTGTTATTTTTGCTTTTTTATCTTTAGATTGTTATTGCTAACTTCCTGGTTATGATAGATCTAGGTTTATGAGTTTGGGGTTCTCCCTCATCTGATTGTCAAGCATTTCCTAGAGGATGGCTTTCCTCATTATTCTTGTTGGATCAGGAGGACTACTAATTTGATTAAGGATTGCATAGTGGCTTAATACTACATGGGCAAGCTATCCCCTAATAAGGTATATCTGACTCTTGCTATGTTGGTTGTTTCTCTTTTAGAGATTCTTTGTTCATTCTTACTTTTGAGCAAATCTTCCTTCACTAGTGGCAAGGTGATATTGGATGCTAGAGATGGTGAATGCATGGTAGCTAACAGAGAGACGCATGTTGCTCTCCAACTTTACTAGTAGAGTGTGGTATTTGGGTGAGCAAGTTCATCATTGGTGGGATAGTCTGTTTATGAGGAGAGTCCCTATTCCTCCCCCTAGTGACATGTTCCGAGGCCATGAACTTAGTGGCGATGAACTTGTTACTGCCATTATAGGATGCTCCTCTAAGAGTCTCTTAAAGGGTGCGGGCTTGCCTTATACTGATGTGTCAATCCCTCAACTGATTGATGCTATGGCAAGAGGTACTTTTCCTCCACCTCCACCTCCTTAGGCAGATGCGTCTCATCCTTCAGATTTAAGGATTGAGCCATTATATAGATCATCGAGAGTTGGTTCCTCTGATCTAGTAGGCTTTTATTCTTATTTTCTACAAGCATGTAACAAACTTTCTTAGTAATAAATTGTAATTAACACGAATTATAAGAGATTATCTACAATGATGAGGATCTCATCGGAAGAGATATGGGTCCTATTTTGACGAGAATGAGGGCATGTTTCATACTGAGGTGACTACCCACACTAGCAGTATGACTTTTAGTAATACTATTCTTGGGAACTTAATGATTTAGCCATCCTTAGCTTTGCTTGGGATGAATATCTTTGGTAGAGTAGTACATTTTAATCTACCTTAACCTGGCTTTCCTCAATCGGGTGTTCCTCCTCTTGACTCTACTCATGTTCATGTTTTATTTCATTTATTTTGCCTTTGTTTCATTTATTTGGTGAGTGGTGATTGATTTATTTGCTTGCTTTTGTAGATTCCCATTTGTAGACGGTGGGGTTTAGCGTGCGTCCAAGATTTTAGCTACAGTGACACTGTCTAGGCTCAGGGCCTTAAAGAACACACTAACCACTATAACAAAGACATGGCATGGAGATGAGGAGTCACCACCTAGGGTAATAACTGCAAAAGATCAAAAAGGTGGTACTCGATTCCTTAAAAGAAAGCTAGCACCACAACCACGAGATTCTGGATACGGAATACTAACTTCTCTTAGTCTCGTGTTCATTTAGAATAATTTTATAAATAATTATTTCATCCTTTAATTACATGCAATTTTATTAAACCCTATTTGACATCCATCTAACCCTAGGCATCTAGTCAATAAAATTACACATAAAAAATGCACTCAAGATTGCATTGTCCCTAAGTCTAAACTATGTTAATTTTATTAAAAAGTTAGCTAGATTTACATTTTATTTACAAGTGAGAAATGGACTAAAGGTGGGCCTACATTTTTATTAATTAGTGAGCCTAGATCTATTTATTTTAGTTTGTCTAAGGAATGGGCTTAAGTCTATTCAATTTTAAAGGAAAATTAAATTAATGAGCCTAAGTCTAACTTGGTTTTATTTAAAGTGAAATGTGGGCCTAGGTCTATTTATTTTAAAAGAAACGAAATTAAGTGGGCTAAGCTAAGTCTAAACAAGTTTTAATTAACTAAGTGGGCCAAAAATCTAATTAACCTAATGGGCCTAAATTGATTTTAATTTTTTAAACCTTAAATCATTTTTAAGTGTATTTATTAAGTGGGTTAGACCTAAACATGAGCTTGGAGCCCAAAAACATAAAAAACATAACAAAATCAAATCAAAACACATTCACATATGATTCCTAAGAAAACCTAATTTAATTACATACAAACCCTAACTAACTAAAGCCACCACTAATTTTAATTAATTTTACCCAGTGAACCTAGTTTTACCGATTAATTTTAAAGTGCAAAAAATTAAATCTTTCACTATTCCCACTACTGGTGCTATTACAAACTACGTACAAAATTAAAATTTAACAATTATACAACCATGAATTAAAAACTACATAGGATACCAAAATACAAAATAAAGATAAAAAATCCTAAGTTATACTGGAAAACAATACATGTTCTTCCATGGCATTCCATGGACCTTTTGTTCATCTAAACACACACAATATCCTCCTCAAGCCTTATGCGGACATCAAAATAAAAAAACACAAAAGTAATTAGATTAGTAGTAAAATTGAATAATCAAAACAATAAAAAAATAAAAAATCACAAAAAGAAAAGAAAAAAAGGAAAATAATGGAATAAAAAAGAACACTAATGATTTTAGATGCTGTGCAAATGCTTTGAGATAGCGCCTCAGATTGGATTATCACCATTAAAATTGACTTGTTGTTGTTTCTGGACTGGAAAGGGAGTTCTCAGTAGCTTTTTGATTTTTAGGGTTTTTTTTTGCGTAGTCAAATTTTTTTTTACGTAGTTCTCTCTATGAGTCTTAAAAAAAAATTTTTTCTCCCCCAAAAAAGGGTGCCCCTTCGCATGCATGTAGACTCTACTTTTAAATGCAGAGTCTACGTATATTGGCTTCCTCAATTGTAGAAATAGACTCATCTCTCCCAAAACAAATTGATAAGAATTTTAATTTTTGAAGGTTATTTACACATTTTGAATGCGTTGAAATTTTCATCAAATAATAGTAATTATAAAATTAAAATTTCAACCAATCAAAACACTGAAAAAATCGATAAAAAATAAGAAAAAATACGCGAAAAAATTTAAAAATGAGACTTTTACGCGTTGGCATTGTGCAATGCCGATCGACATTATCTAATGCCAATCGGCATTATGTAATGTCGATCGACATTTTAATTACCAAAAGACCCTTGAAAAATTGACTTATTTGCAATCAAATCCTAAAAAATGTTGTAATTTAGTCCCTAAAGTCCAAAAAAATGACAACCAAGTTCAATTTTTGAATGAATTTCATTATAGGGGCTTAGTCACAATTGTGCACAATTGCACCCTGAAATTGGGTGCTTACAGTTGCCCTTCTTTGTTGCTGTTTGCTTAACAAATTACAGCAAAGCAATAGAAGCACACAATTTTGAAAGAAAGAAATTAGGACACTTGATTGTATCCTAAGTGATAGATTGATGCTCAAATTGGTGAGCAAAGTATGATGTTTGGCAAGTCTCACTATATTTCCTGCTGAACGTCTAGTGGACTTTATGCTAATGAGTTTCGCTATATTCCCTATGGGATGTTTAATGATGAAAAATTGAAAACTTGCTATAGTTCATGTGGAATGTCTAGCAATGACTAATTTCGTTATATTCCCTGTGGGACGTCTAACGATGCACACTATATTCCCTATGGGATGTCTAGTGATGATAAATTGAAAACTTGCTATAGTTCCTATGGAACATCTATCAATGATGAATTTCATTATATTCCCTATGGGACATCTAATGATGTACACTATATTCCCTGTGGGACGTCTAGTGAAGTTGAATTGAAAATCTGCTATAGTTCCTATGGAACATCTAGCACTGATGAATTTTGTTATACTCCCTATGGGATGTCTAACGATGCACACTATATTCCTTGTGGGATGTCTAGTGAAGTTGAATTGAAAATATGCTATAGTTCCTGTGGAACGTCTAACGCTGATGAATTTCATTATATTCCCTGTGGGACGTCTAACAATGAAGACTATATTCCCTATGGGACGTCTAGTGAAGTTGAATTGAAAATATGCTACAGTTCCTGTGGAACATCTAACACTAATGAATTTCATTATATTTCCTGTGAGACATCTAATGATGCACACTATATTCCCTGTGGGACGTCTGATGATGATAAATTGAAAACTTGCTATGGTTACTGTGGAACATCTAGCACTGATGAATTTGAAAGTTTATGTCATAACTGCTATGCAGTACATAACATAATGAAGGTTATGACTATTGTGGAACACATAACATAATCATTTAAAATTTATATCATAGCTACTATGCAGCATATGAATCCTTTAATTGAAATGATGCATGTAAAGTGCAAAAAATGAATTATGTAATCTTGTTCTGTATTCTGTACTTGATAGGAAATTTAGAATCATAGATTAATTATGCAGTTCTAATAATTCAATGAATTATTAATTTGATGAATGTCATGATTTAATTAGGAACATGTTCCTAATTAGAATGCAATTATGGACCAAATTACAATGAAAGAACTTGAATTCATATACACTTAAATGTAATGGACTAAAGTGGAATACACTACACTCGATCATGTAGTGTTGATTGATCTATACGATTATACTGCAATCCATAATTGCTCACGATTAGCTACAACCCTTTCATTACTCACTGATGATGCTGCAGTCCATAACTGCTTGCTGATGATGCTACAATCTATAATTACTTGGAAATTGACTGTAATCCTTTCATTGCTCACCTTTGATGTTGCTACAGTTCATAATTGCTTACTAATTTTTATCTTTGGTTGTTTGAGTCGAATGCTTTGAATTCTTTGTGTTAACTAATTTTAATTCCACTGTGCACTTCTTTCTGGTTTTACAATTCCTACAGACATATTGAAGTTAGTTTCAATCATAATGAATGTATAAAAGTACACTATAATGTTGGCAATTTATGAGAAAATTCATCATTTTATCATGAGATAGCATGCACTTAATGAATCTCACTATTTTTTATTTTTATGACTGTCACTTATTTGCCATTTACAAAGGTCAGAGGCATCATTAACCATTTTATGCTAAAAGTGTATCTTTTACTAAGTGAAGAGCTTACTTCCACACCTAATTTTAGGGAGAATTTGCTAAACAAAACTTATGGAAATTAAGCATGAAAATATTGAATTTGGAGTATCAAAACAGTCTTTGAATTATTTTTGTGCTTTTCTTCCTTATCCATGTATTCCCCTACCTTTCTCATATTACTCAGCGTAGATACCGTTGGAAAGGTCCTTTGGATACTCATACTCTTATAGAGCATTAGAGTAAATAGAGCAAGTTTTTTTTTAACATGGGTCCTCTTTTAGTATTCCCTCGCCTTTCTTGTATTACTCAACGTGGATATCACTAGAGGTTCATGTTGATACTCTTGCTCATTTTTAGGCATTGGAGTACATTATGTTTGCTCTTATTCTAATTCTCCTCTTAGCATTCCCCCACCTTTCTCGTATTACTCAGCGTGGATATCGTTGAGGGATTTGTACTCATACTCATTTTTCAGCATTAGAGTAGATTATCTGCATATTTATTATTCAAAAGACTAAACTGACACTTTGAAATTCAACCAATTTATACTACAAGTCCATAGATTTTGTCTTTGCATATTCTTCCCCTCGTTTGGGTGTAAAGTAAGCATTAAATTGATTAGAGTTTGCATAGAACTGTCAATAAGACATATGAATTCTAAGAGGCTAATAAAAGAAAGCCACTAAAATCAAAGGAAATGAGATAAGTTTTCGCACATGATATCATGAAGTGGATGAATTTACTCTCAATTTTATAAATTTTCTTTGTACTTCACTACAGAATCAAAATAGATAGAGATATACTACTTCCCTTTGGTATTTGTCAGGGTGTTTATCACACAGAGTGAGATTTTGACTGGCGATTAGCATTTGCTATCCTAGTCATTCTTATTAATGTATCGGTTCCTTTCCCCTTCTTCATTCTCTTTTATTTTCCCTGCATAAAATGCCATAAGTTAGTATGGTTTAATTGTAAGTGAAGAAAATTTATCAAAATGCAATGTTATTCTTTTGCATTCTTCCCTTTTTGATTGTGGTGATGATGTCTCGAATCATAGGGTCATGATATTCTGCCATCGAAGTTATGGCTTTATTCTGTTGATGCTATGGTAGAGGGCTTCATCATTCCTCTTCCTAACATTTCTTGTAAAAGAGAAGATTTATGAGTTAGAGATTTTTATTTCATAATCAAAGAATTTTTCAGAGTGCATTTGTCCTAAGTTTTGAGTGCATTCTTCCCTTTTAATCATGATGTCTTTGATTGCAGGGTCATGATATTCTACCATTGAGGTTGTGGCTTTAGGCTGAATATTGATGCTATGGTAAAAGGGCCTCATTCCTCTTCCCAATATTTCCTGTAAAATAAAAGATTTGGGAGTTAAAGGTTTTTATTTCACCATCAAAGAAGTCTTCAGAGTGCATTCATCTCAATTTTTGAGTGCATTCTTTCCTTTTTAGGGCCGAGCGCATGTATCGCTGACATGTTGGACCTTCTCGTTACCATATTCCACACCCTACAATTGTCTAACTGTTGTGGGGAGATATTCCAAATGATGCTCCCAATGAGACTATAGAGATGGATACTGAGTTTAAGGACCTTGAAAGTCTTATCTAGCCTCTTGAGGTCACCAGGATGATGCTTCTTAGTAATTTCACTCCTTTTATTTTCATTCCTTCAAATGCTTTACCTGTGAATACTCTAACTACTTTCCTGCACTTTTACAACACTAATCTTGAATGTTAGTAGAAAAGATTTTGGAAAACCTTGACTAGGCTCAAAGACTTTATTATGTAAAAAAAGTATTTCACAACAAATGTATGCAAGTGTATGCATGTTATGCATAACATGCATGATCCTAATAGGTCTTATGTTTGGAGCAAAGCTATATTCACAGCTTGGAGTGTGAGAACGAGGTGCCTCATCAACAGCTTGTAGGTTCAAGCACTTAATGCTTCATTTTTGGTATTTATAATGTTTGAGCTTTTGATATAGTCTATTGGATAAATAACCAGGCCAGCGAGTGGGGTCCATGGCTTTACACTAGAGCTCATGATTGACCAATGCACTATTGAACTTTTCTTTTTGTTACTACTTCTATTGTATGATAATTGTTATATCTATATGCTTATAGTATACTCCTTTCTGCCCTGAGATCATTTTCACTAACTTTGAAGTTCTACTGTTGTATTCACCATTTTGCCCCTAACTTGTCCCGGAGTTACATTTTGCCCCCATCTTCATTTTGAATTCATCCTAGCAATCACTTTCTTCATGTGCACAAAAGACTCAGTTCGGTCATTATTATTGTTGGCCCTTTGTCTTACTATCCCTATTAGCTGCAATCTCATGTATTGAAGATGCATAGGAGTGGGTGAATTGATTGAAGTGAGTTTTGGATGATGAAATCAATTGGACTTGCACTTCAGAATATGAGGCTTAATGCTAATAATAATTGATGACAGTTACAATGTATGGGTTGAAAAGCAAGTTACTAAGCCATCTAAATTCTCAAGGTATAAGGGGACGCTAGGCTTACAAGGAAAATTACAAAAGAGGTGGCAAAAAGAAAATGTAACTAAAATAGTGATCTCATAGCTCTGATTTAGCTTTCATCATCTATTTTTTTTCCATTCAGATACTTATGCAGTATAATAAAGACCAATATGCAATGTTTGAACAAAAATTTAAAATTCAATTTTAATCATTCATTAGGGCAAAAATGAGAACATTCATTACATCATATGATATATCTCCTGTTATCAGTCAGTCATGAATTTTCCTCTCTAATTTTTACCTTACTATTCTTTTTTCTCTTTATTTTCTCTCTTTGTTTTTTTCTTTTTTCTTTTTATTTTTTCCTACATTTCCTATCTTTAGAAGTTACATCATGTGATATATGTATGTTCTTTGAATTTGCATTTGTGCCCATGTTAAATGAATCTAATTGAATTAAATTTATGTCAAACAAGTAGATGCAATCAATATTATAATGCACAGTACCATTAGGATGTACATTACATAAGCAAGCATAATCCGAATTTATATCATCGATCACTAGAAACTAAAATTTTATTCAATGAGAAAATGAGAAATTTTATTTCCTATTCTAGATGCTAGCGATGCTGAGTCTTATAGTGGTTTTCCTTAAGGTGGTTGACATAACAACTCTTTAATAGCAACCCTACCCATCCTCTCAGCTGCTAGCTTCATCACTTCCTCTTTGTTGTCCTTTACCAGATTCTCCACAATCTGCTCCTTGAAAATCTCAAACCCAGGGACATATGCTTCAGCAACACTGATTGAATCCTTGGCTCCCAGATAGTATTTTCCTTCCCTTGGCTTGATAAAGTTCTGAATTAAAGGACCAAATTTTGCATAAAGCTCACTCTTTTTTGCATTGAATCTCTTCCTTACCCTTCTACCTTTTGTCTGTGTTTCCCTTGTAAAACCCAATCCTGTTGTGTTATCTTAATTTTTGAATCCTGGGAATTCTCCTTGTTCATTCTTCCCTAGTCCTTGTCCAAGCTGATAATTCATGTTGTCTATCATTTTTGCTACTCTCGAATCCATTTCAATCCCATCAAATATCCCAGCAATCTGGAAACCAACGGGTGCACACACTTGTTTTTATTTATCCAACATGGATGCCACAACAGCATTGGTCCCAGCTTCTATGGTCATAACTTCTTCTTTATAAGGGAATTTTATCTTTTGATGCACAGTTAAGGGTACCCCTCCCAAGGCATGGAACCATGGCCATCCAAACAACAAGGTATAAGTGACTGGAATGTCCAATACAGTAAACTCAATGGTTGATTCCATAGGTCCTATTTTAACCAGAGCTTGGAATGTCCCCTCCACATTCCTAGTGCTGTCATCATAAGCTCTTATTATAAGGTTTAAATCTATTAAGTCTTCTACTTTCAAACCCATATTAGGTAGGATCTTTAGCGGGCATACATTTATAGCTAAACCATCATCTACCATTACAAAGTTGGTTCTCTTCCCTTTTACTTCAGATGGGATAAATAATGCCTTATTATGGTTTCTTCACTCCAAAGGCAAGTCATTATCTAAAAATGTTATCAGCCCATGTTTTTTTTCTATCACCTTTGCTACCATAGCCTCAGGCGTAGTTGTCGTTTCAATATTCATATTCGACAAAGCTTTAACCATAGCCCTTTTATGACTACTCGAATGCATCAGTAATTCCCAAATGCTGACATTTGCCTTGGCTTTCTTCTATTCTTCTTCTATCTTTACATCTTCTATTTCTTCTCTTTCTATTACTATTTCCATTTTCTTTTATGCTGCTTTATAATTCTTCCCACTTCGAGTGACATGATTCACTTTAGGATCATCACTCTAGGCATCGAAATTGCCTGGGCTTTCTTCATCAGAGTCATACCATATGTCACTAACCATAATGATTCAGTCTCTTTTCCCATCTTTCCACACTTCCATTATGCATGTTTCCTTCCCTTTTAGATGTCCCATATTGAGCTTGCCTAAGTGTTGATTCAACAAATCTTCAACTCCTTCTTGAGACTATTCAGGAGCCAAAGGCTCATCCTCAAATTCATCACCCCACCTTGTAAGCACAATTGATTCAATGGGGATGTCAGTGAAAGTTGGTTTAGAATAGAATACTATGTAATCAAACTTGCTTAAAGGTTGTCCCAATAAATCTTCAACTCCTCTTGGCGGTTGCTTAGGAATTTCAGGCTCTTCTTTTACCGGCTTATCATTAAACTCATCTCCCTAACCTGAAGGCTTAATTAATTCAATAGGGATATCAGCAGAGGGTGGTTTCAAGTAGAATACTTTATAATCAAACTTGCCTGAGGGCTGGCCCAATAAATCTTCCACTCCTCTCTGTGGTTGTCCGAAAGGTTCTCCATTAGGTATATGGTTAAGGTCCTCGAAGGAGCTTAGCACTTCTTCTCGCTAACCCCTAAGTTGATCAATATGGTGGTTGGTAGTGGAACATTTCGATAGTCTTGGAAAGGGTTGTTTCTGGTGTTTGGGTTAGAGTTGGATTTTTCAAGATCGGTGATTTTACCAGAGTCTATCAGGTTTTGGATCTCATATTTTAGGCGGATATAATTATCTGTGGGATGGCCAACAGCTTGGTGGAATTTACAGTAACTGTTGGGGTCAAAACCAGGGATATTTGGGTTTGGCTTAGAAAAGGTGAAGGGTCTGAGTAGGCCTTTTTGGATTAGCCTCTTTAAGAATTTAGACAGTGGTTGGTTGAAGTTGGAGAACCTTTGGGGTTGCTAAATTGCACACACCTCCACAATCCTACTAGTGCTCCCCTCTTGTGTGCCCTCAGTTGAGTAATTTTAGGTTATTGTGCCTTTAGTAGTTTTCTTTTTCTCACTCTTAATTTCCTCAGCTTGTAATCCATCATTATACAAATCAATAAAGGTTTTGGGATTCATCATCTATAGCCTCTCGATCAAATTAGGTGACACATTATGAACTATCATTCTAACTTGATCCTTTTTAGCAGGCTTGTTTTTCATCATCCCTGCTTTATTCATAAATCTGGTGAGGAAATCAGAAAAGGACTCATTTGGTTTATGCTTAGTCAACTCCAGATCCTTGATGGATACTCCAATTTGGTATTGTAATCATATTGTTTCAAAAAAGCATTACATAGTTCTTTCCAGTAAGCCCTAACATACTTTTCTAACTCATGGTACCAGTTTACAGTCATTCCCTCCAGTGATAGTACAAACAGCCTAGCAACTAATACTAATGGTGCTTTAGTGGTGCTCATGGTTGTTGTGTATTGGCTCAAATGAATTCTGGGGTCTCCTCTCCCAAAAAATTTCTATAGTTGAGGCATTTTGAATTTTTCAGGTAGCTTATGTCCCTCCATTTGTAGCATGTCGTCAAAGTGAAAAGAATATCCCATTCCTTGTCCTCTAATCAATTCTTCCATCTTGGATATTTTCTGAGTCAGTGCTTGCATCTGCTTGGACTCAAGGTTTTGAACCAATTCAAGTGATTTTCTCTTTATCTTTTCTACCTTGTAGTTTTCAAAGTCTTCCAGTCTCACATCAGTAGCAGGTTGCCCCTCAGCATTATGAAGTACAACAATAGGTGGAGCTCCTATAGCAGGTGGCTATTCAACAGTAGCAGCATGTGGTTGTTCAATAACAAGTTGCACTAGTCTGGCCAAAGCCTGTCTCAATTCATCTTGCATCATAGCTCTCATGTCATCCATCAAAGCTCCCTTAATGTCCTCTAAGGTCCATATCTCTGGTTGTTGTTCTATTTCAATTTGTTCAGCCTGAGTTGGTTCAGCTTTTAGGAATAGTGGATTGATTGGACTCCCCTCTAGTCTCTCCAATCTATGAAGAATGCCTTGAGCTATAGACTTCAGACTTAAATCAACTCTGGTCAATTTGCCACCTCTTCATCCCCAAACACGAGAATACCCAGATGAATCAATAATGGCTGTACAATAAGGTTTTAGTATGATGCATGGACTATATGTATGCATGTATGCATGATGCATGTGTTTATATGACAAATAGCAGGCAAGCACTTAGCAAGTAGCAAGTATCAAGAATTAATCAACAGGCAACATGCAAGCTTAAGCCTTCCAACCTTATTCCTCTGACACACGTGTTCAATGGCGAGTCTCTTTTCCTAGGATTTTTGGTCTTGACCTTCATATCAACAGGGGATATTAAGAGCTGACACGCATGCCAAATCTCTCTTTAAAACAAAAAGCATAGAAACAACATTTCTAAATATAAAGGTCTAGTATAATCCTTATTAGCTTGAATGAGCTTCAAAGGTATAGGCCTAGGCTTTTATAAATAGAAATACCTCATGGCAATTCAAACAAATAAGCACTTTGGGTAAAGATCCTAGGGGAAGTAACTAGGCCATTATATGTGGTTAGGGTTTAGTGAAAAGTTAAGGTTCCCTTAGCAAGATGCTCTCCATTATGGACTTTAAGTTATAGGCCAAGTTCAGAGGGGCCCAACATCCTTTACCAACTTGAGAGAAGATTAGACCCCTTAAGGACTTAGGTTATAGACTCTGGTTAGATGAGCCCGGTAATCTCTCTTTAACCAAGTTAAGGCTAAGAGTGATGGTTAGCCAATCTACAACTCCATGAAGCTAGTGGAATCATGGAATCATAAACTAGTGCCATCGGTTTAGTAGGGACATGCAGAATGAATGCAAGAACAAAATGATAATTGATAAAATAATTCTAAAGAATACAAGTAGAATCAATATCTCTTATCCCTAGTGGAGTCGCCACTGTAGACGGCAAGGTTTAGCCCGCGTCCAAGATTTTAGCGACTGTGACACTGTTTAGGCTCAGGGCCTTAGAGAACACACTAACCACTGTCACTAAGACATGGAGTGGAGATAAGGAGTCACCACCCAGGGTAATAACTAGGAAAAATCGAAAAGGTGGTACTTGATTGCCTAAAAAAAAGCTAGCACCACAACCATAAGATTCTGGATATGGAATACTAACTTCTCTTAGTCTTGTATTCATTTAGAATAATTTATAAATCATTATTTCATCCTTTAATTACACGCAATTTTATTAAACCCTATTTGACATCCATCTAACCTTAGGCATCTAGTCAATAAAATTACATATAAAAAATGCACTCAAGATCGCGTTGTCCCTAAGTCTCAACTATATTAATTTTATTAAAAGTTAACTAGATTTACATTTTATTTACAAGTGACAAATGGACTAAAGGTGGGCCTACATTTTTATTAATTAGTAAGCCTAGATTTATTTATTTTGGTTTGTCTAAGGAATGGGCTTAAGTCTATTCAATTTTAAAGGAAAATTAAATTAATGAGCCTAAGTCTAACTTGGTTTTATTTTATGTGAAATGTGGGCCTAGGTCTATTTATTTTAAAAGAAACAAAATTAAGTGGGCTGAGCTAAGTCTAAACAGGTTTTAATTAACTAAGTGGGCCTAAAATCTAATTAACCTAATGGGCCTAAATTGATTTTAATTATTTAAAACCTTAAATCATTTTTAAGCCTATTTATTAAGTAGGTTAGACCTAAACGTGGGCTTAGAGTCCAAAAACATAAAAAAACATAACAAAATCAAATCAAAACGCATTCACATATGATTTGTAAAAAAACTAATTTAATTACATATAAACCCTAATTAACAAAAGCCACTATTAATTTTAATTAATTTTTCCTAGTGAACCTAGTTTTACTGATTAATTTTAAAGTGTAAAAAATTAAATCTTTCACTATTCCCACTATTAGGGCTATTACAAACTACGTACAAAAGTAAAATTTAACAATTATATAGTCATGAATTAAAAAGCTATATAGGATACCAAAATACAAAATAAAAATAAAAAATGCTAAGTTCTACTGGAAAACAATACATGTTCCATGGCATTCCATGGACCTTTTGTTCATCTAAACACAGGCAGTATCCTCCTCAATCCTCATATGGACATAAAAAAAACACAAAAGTAATTAGATTAGTAGTGAAATTGAATAATCAAAACAATAACGAAATAAAAAAGTCACAAAAAAAAAGAGAAAAAAAGGAACATAATGGAATAGAAAAGAACACTTATGATTTTAGATGTTATGCAAATGCTTTCAGATAGCCCCTCAGATTAGATTATCACCGTTAAAATTGACTTGTTGTTGATTCTGGACTGGAAAGGGCATTCATACTAGCTTTTTGATTTTTAGGGTTTTTTTTTTGCGTAGTCAAATTTTTTTTACGCAGTTCTCTCTATGAGTCTTAAAAAAAAAATTTTTCTCCCCTAAAAAAGGGTCCCTCTTCGGACACATGCAGACTCTGCTTTTAAATGCAAAGTCTGCGCATATTGGCTTCCTCAAATGTAGGAACAGACTCATGTCTCCCAAAACAAACTGATAAGAATTTTCATTTTGGAAGGTTATTTATGCATTTTAAATGCGTTGAATTTTTCATTAGATAATAATAATCATAAAATTAAATTTTCAACTAATCAAAACACTAAAAAAATGACAAAAAAAAAGAAAAAATATGCGAAAAAATTGAAAAATGGGACTTTTAAGCGTCAGCATTATGCAGTGCTGATCGGCATTGTCTAATGCTGATCCTAATTTTTTACTTTTAATTACCAAAAGACCCTAAAAAATTGAATTATTTGTAATCAAATCCTAAAAAATGTTGCAATTTAGTCTCTAAAGTCTAGAAAATTGACAACCAAGTTCAATTTTTGAATGAATTTCATCATAGGGGCTTACGTCATAATTGTGCACAATTGCTTCCCAAAATTGGGTGCTTACAGCATCTCCTCTGGTCAGTACTAGTATACTGTTATAGGGAGTGCATAATAGCACTTTTTGGAGTTTGCAACCACTTAGAGGGTATGCCTTCTTTATTATACCTATTTTTTTATGCACATGTTTTATGTATGTGTGTATGATATGAAGTATGTCGTGCAGGTTGAATACCATCATTCTAGCTATGAATGGGAGCACACAACTTATCATGATCATAATGATGAGCTAAAGCCATGGCTATCATCCTTTGCGATGAATGATGATGAGCCCGAATCAGATGAGGGAGATGCTTAAAGAGGATTGGTGCTTGCTTTTGATGGTAGGCATGACTGATGTAGTTGTTTTAGGAGCTACGAGTAGAACTTTTGGCATGTGGTTTACTTTGTTGTATCATCTTCCCAAAGTTATGGACTTTGGGTGTTATATCTGGGCATTTATCCTATATGTGTTGTATGATACTTATATGATGATGACTGTATATGCTTCTTACTATACATCATTGATGATGTTTGCTATTGCTCTTGCCTACCTCTTTTATTTTTCCCTTTTTTGCCTAAGGCATCTCCTTTTGGAGCTTTTCACACTTAGCTGGCTTTTCTTTTTCTTCCTTTTTTTTTTGCCTAGGGTGTCTCTTCTTAAAGCTCTTCATACTTAGCTGGACTTTTTTTAGGCTTTTATGATAGTGGATGATCTTGAAGTGAGAGTTAAGAACTATGGTCATGTAATGAAAGAAAATGCAAAGCATGCTTGATGCAAATCATGATGATAAAATATGTTTTATTTTTCAAAGAAATTTTGCATAAATCGACAATCATTCTCATTTTTTATAGTCATTTAAGAAAAGCACAGGTGCATTCATACAAATTTTGAACTCAAGGTTACCCATGTCCTTAACTAGCCTTCTTAGGTTTTCTAGTCAAGTATTTTCTCTCTTTCCCTAACTTTTACCTATGTTGCCCATGCATGGTTTTTAACCTAGCAGAAAGTCCTTAACTTTTGCCTAAGCTACTATTTTTAGGTTTTTAACTCAACGGGATTTTTTTATGCCTTAGACATAGTACTTTTTCAAGCAATATGTATTGACAAGTTTGGAGAATTCATTGCCTTCAAAATCCATTAGCTTGACTGCTCCTTTTGATAAGACATGTTCGACCAAGTATGGGCTTTCCCAGTTTTATCTGAATTTCCCTCTCAGGTCTGGAACATTTTGCCTTATTTGCTTAACACCCAGTCTCCTACTTTCACACTCTTGTGTTTTACTTTCTTGTTGTAGATTTTGGCTAGTTGAGCCCGATACAACTCTATGAGGTATAGAGCCTTAAGCCTTCGACTATCCAAAAGGGTGAGATTATCGTGCCTTTATTAAGCCTATTGTACTTCTGGCAATTTGGATTTGATTGCTACCCATAAATATTTGATTTTTATTTCAACCAGAAGCATTGCTTTTAATCCATATACTAGCAAGAAAGGAGTTACTCTAACTGATGTCATGACTATTGTTCGATAACTCCATATGGCATATGGCAATTTATCTACCCAATCTCAGTAAGTCTAAGTCATTTTTGATAAAATCTTCTTAATGTTCTTGTTTATAGCTTCAACGGCCCTGTTTGCTTGTGGTTGGTAAGGAGAAGATTTGTGATGTTCCACCTTATAACTCCTTAGTAGCTCTCTAACATCCCCTTGGAATTGGACCCATATCCACATAACATATTTCTTTTAATAAATTGAGCCACTTTTTTACCTCCTATCCTTGCAAATGATTCTACCTTAACCTACTTTATGAGGTAATCTACTGCCACTAAGATGAACCTATGTCCATTCAAGGCTATCGAGTGAATTTCCACTAAGATGAACTTGTGTATGACAAGGTTGTCTCAATCTAAGTAGGATTAAAGCCTTTAAGGGCATTTTGGATGGTCCTTCCCATACTGATGCTAGGGAACCAAATGCATCTACTATCTAATTATGATTCCTGGGGAGATAAATGAATCTGTATTTTCAGAAGGACATGGTAAGTAACCTCAAGTGATCCAGGTAAGGCTTTAAGTGTTGCTATTTCAATTCCCACTCTTTTGTGGCTTGGTTGATTGATAGCATAGAATCTCTAAATATTCTGATTTTTATAACATCCAGGGATATTAATGCTTCTATTCTGAGTGTGCATGCCTCATATTTTTCTTCTTTATTTATGACTCTAAATTTGAGCTTTTTGGCCATTGGTACTGCTTCACTTTTATGGGGATTGTAATATAACATTGACTCTTGTGCTAAACTAATTGACTGCTCCATTAAAGTACATGTGCCATCCTTAGATTTCAATGGCTAAATTAAGGTCATCTAGGAAGTCTAGTTGGATTTCTTCTAAGTCTAGAATGGGATTAAAAGCTAGAAATTTAGTTGCTGCTCTTCCTTTTACTACCTTTTTAGTTAGATATTACACATTCAATTCTATTAACAGCATTAGCCACTTGGCAAGTTGATATGATGCAAATATGCATAGTTATTTAACTAGTTAAAGTCTATTTTCATTGTTTTATATGTTTAGTTGTTTAATGAATTGATATTTTATGTTTTCTTGTTAATAGGACTCACTGTGTGTTCTATATATGTTTTTAGGCTTAATATGCTTTAGAAGACACTTAGAATTGATTGGATCAAGTTAGGAAGCAAAAGAATCAAGTTTCAATCAACAAGGAAGGGTGACAAGTCATCACCACTTACATAAGTCATCACCGAGAGTCTATGTTAGGAGTCATCACTCCTTCACGAGTCATCACATTGATGACCATTCAAAAGGTTGCAATTTTCCTAATTTGAGCAATTTTTGTATTTCAGCCATAATTCCATCTACAGACATCCAAATTGGATGATTTAAGTTCTTCTAAAAAGATAACAAAATATTATACAACTTTCATGAAGAAACTTTCTAGAGATAAAGTAATTTGAATGGACAAAATTGCCTTGGAAGTTACAGATTCTGCAAGGGGAGTGACCTTTGATGCTAAGTGGTGCCTTTCCAAGTTTAATCTTATTCTAGACACTTGCAGTAGCTCCCAAGCTCTATATATACATCATTTCTAGTATGAAGAAAGGCATGAACCAAAATAGAGAGAAATAACACAAGAAAAACATTTAAATCAATAGAGTGTTTTATAAGTACTATTATCTTTTAGTTTTGGTGATAATTATTGTATAACACTTGAAGGAGACAAAAGCCAAGGGCAAGAGGAGATCATCCTAAGTATTAAATATCTTTAAAAGTCATAGAAGGGAGTCTTACTTTTTCAATTCTTTATCTTTTCTTTCTATGTTGAATTTGATATTCTTTTGTTACTTTTTAATCATGTATCTAGGCTAAGTCTTTTTGTATGGGAATTATAATGATGAATTAAATAAAAACTAAATCTTTATCTTATATCTTTTATGATTTAATTTCAAAAATTGCTTACTTGTGTTTATGTATGCTTGATCGCCATATGTAACTTGTCAATCAAATTTTGCTGGGTATCATAAAGGAATTTGGTGGAAGATAATTGGAATTACTTAATATCAGAATTTTATTGGGTATCATAAAAGGAATTCATCTTAAGGGAAATATAATTAATATAATATATTTTTTGGTTTTCTTTTATCTTTACAATACAACGAGAGTGCTTGTAGACTTTAGGAGGAAATACCTTTAACTAACAACGAGAGTTGCTTTTAAAGACTATAGGCTAATTTCCAATCAATATGTTTTATGGTAACTTTCTTCAAATTTCTTATTTAGTTTTGACTTATGATTTTCCATACATTGATATATATTTATTTTTTTTTGTTTTAATAATTAGTTAGAGTTTATATTTGTTCATTTGTTTAGTCATTACCTTTATTCTGGTTATATTTTGCCTAACTATCTAAGTATCTATCCAGTTAATACAAAATTCCCTCAAATCCTGAGTGTTTGACACCCTTCTTGCTCTATACTAAGTCCTAAAGACTAGGGTATACAATTCTAACCTACTTTAGAATTTGGCGATGTTACCAGTGATTTGATTTCAATTTTTATTAACTTTAGGTAGAGAAAGGTTATTTTAGGCCTTGTTTTTATTTTTATATTTTTTGTTTTGTTATTATATTATTTAATTGTTATTTGTTTTAATTTGTTAGATTGTTAAATTTACTTTCTTTCTTTTTATATGCTTACTAGAAGTATTAATGATAATAATTTGTATTTTAATCCCGAAATTGATTTACTTATACAAAATTTGTACATGGAACAAAGGCAAAGAAGAGAGAATCAACCGAATTTGAATAACATGGCTTAACTAGAAAGGAGAACGTTAGGAGATTTTGCAATGCCCAACATCTCGGGTAGTTTTAGAGGAATTGTTGCTCCAGCCATTGCTAACAACAATTTTGAGATCAAGCCAAGTATTATCGAAATGGTATAAAATAATTAGTTTGGAGGTTTACAAGGAGAAGATCCTTATGCTCACATATTGACTTTCCTCAATGTGTGTGCAACTTTCAAAATTAATGGTGTGACGGATAACATAATAAGGCTTAGACTATTTCCATTTTTGGTTAGGGACAAAGCATAACTTTGGCTTGCTAGTTTGCCAAATGAATCAATCATAACATGGGATCAATTGAAGTAAGCATTTCTGCACAAATATTTTCGACCACACAAGATGGCCAAGTTTCATAATGAGATCACCACTTTCAAGCAAAATGGAAGTGAGACAATCTATTTAGCTTGGGAAAGGTTTAAGGAGCTTCAACGATAATGTCCACATCATAGCTTGCCATAATGGATGATTCCTCAAATTTTTTATAACGGATTGATAGATGAAAATAGAAACATTGTCAATGCGGCGTCCAGTGGGAAATGGATGGATAAAACCAATAGAAAGGTTGTTACATTACTAGAGGAACTTGCATCTCAAGGATACATGGGTGAGGAAACTACTATGGCTAAAGCAAGAGGAGTTTTAGAACTTGACACAATTAAAATGCTAAATGCAAAGGTAGATGCTCTCACCAAATTGGTAAGTAATTCTCAAATTAATTCATTAGAATGTGCTAATGTTGTTTGTGAGACTTGTGGAGGACCTCATTCATATTCTCAATGTACTTTAATTATAAATGAGGATGTGAATTATGTGCAAGGTGGTTTTAACCAAAGAATGGGGCTAAATTCCAACACCTATAACGCTCAATGGAGGAACCATCCCGAATTCTCATGGTCAAATCCATCTTCCCAATTAAACCCCCAATTTAACCCAAACACCAAACGTCAAAACCCACCTGGATTCCCTATTAAACAACAAACCTTCAATCCTACCCAATCTAAAACTTCTCTTGAAAATCTTATGGAGCAATTTGTTAACCAACAAATGTCCATAAACAAATAAAATGAGGAGCAATTCAAGGAAATTAACTCTAAGCTTGAACAACTAGCTACTAATAACTGCATCCTTGAAACCCAAATTGCCCAACAAGCCTCTACCTCTAATACTAAACCTTTGGGAAATCTTCTTAGCCAACCGGCGTATGCACAAAAGGAGTCTTGTTAAGCAATTACATTGCGCAGTGGTAAGGAGATTGAAAAGGATCTCAATAAGAACAAGAGAGTGGTTGATGATGATCGGGTAGAGATTGAGGAAGTGGATGTTAGAACTAAAAATGATGATGAGTGTGCAAAGATAGGTAATAAGGAAGATGACATACTATCAAAGAATGATGAACTAAAAGTAGATGTTAAAACTCTTCCTTTTCCTCAAGGGTTCATAAGGCGTTACTTAGACAAGTAGTTTGGAAAATTCCTTGATTATCTCAAGGAAATTACTATCACCATACCATTTGTGGATGCTATTAGAGATATGCCAGCTTGGTGTAAATTCTTGAAGGATATTATTAGTCATAAGAGCAAACTTGAAGATTATGGTTTAGTATCTCTTGTTAAAGAATCCAAGACTATGTACTCTAAGTCTCCACCAAAGCTCAAGGATCCCGCTTCCTTTATGGTTCCTTGTGTAATTGGAGGTATGCATTTATGTGATATTGGTGCTAGTGTTAGCCTTGTGCCTTACTCAATTTACAAAAAGCTTAATTTAAAAGAACTTAATCCTGCCAATATGTGTCTTTCCTTGGTGGATAAATCTAGCATATATCCACTTAGCATTCTATAAAATGTACCAACTAAAGTGGGTAAGTTTGTAATACTAGCTGACTTTATTATGTTGGAAATGGAGGAGGATCTTGAGATCCCAATCTTGTTTGGAACACCATTTTTGAGGACAACATGAGTGATTATTGATATGAAAAAAGGAAAGATCACATTAGAGGTGGATAATGAACATATGGAATTCCATGTGCTAAAAATCATGAAGTCAACACCAATAAAAGTGGCAAGTAAAATAGATTCTATTGATGTTATTGATGAATGCATTGAAGAAGTAATTCATGAGTGTTTGAGGAGTGATTCTAAGGAGCCATATAAAATAAAAGAAGCTAGTGAGCAGGTTTTGGAGGTACCCCATATCAATGTTTTCAAGGGACATTAAGATTTGAACCTTTAAGGAGAGAGGATGATCCAAAAGATACTACACCAAGGGAAGAAGTTAAGTTGGAGCTCAAGCCTCTACCATAAAATCTCATAAATGCATTTCTTGACTCTAATCTTAAATTTCCTTTTATTGTTAATTCATCCTTGCCTAGTAATAATGTTGATGCTTTATGTGATGAGTTGAATATTCATAAGAATGCCATTGGTTATTTTATTAATGACTTGAAGGGTATTAGTCCTAATATATGCATGCATAGAATTCTCTTAGAAGATAATGCTAAGCCTTCCATTAAAGATCAAAGGCGATTGAATCCTACTCTTAAAGAAGTGGTGAGAAAAGAAGTCACTAAGTTGCTTGATAATGGAATTATATACTCTATTAGTGATAGTAAATGGGTAAGCCCTATTCAAGTAGTACCAAAGAAAGAAGGCTTAACCATTGTTAGGAATGAATTTAATGACTTAGTACCTACTAGAACTATCACGGGATGGTGTATGTGTATTGATTATAGAAAACTTAATAAAGCAACAAGGAAAGATCACTTCCCATTGCCTTTTATTGATCAGGTTCTTGAGAGATTAGCCAACTTTTCTTATTTTTGTTACTTGGATAGACTTAGTGGTTTCTATCAAATTCCTATTCATCCTAAGGACCAACCTAAGGCTACATCTACATGTCCATATGGTACTTTTTGCTTTTAGGTGTATGCCTTTTGGCCTATGTAATGCACCTGCAACTTTCCAAAGATGTATGTTCTTAATATTTAGTGATCTACTTATGATTGTGCAGAAGTTTTTATGGATGACTTTAGTGTCTATGGTACTAACTTTTCTAATTGTCTAGACAATCTATCTAAAGTTCTTGATAAGTGTATTGAGCATGGATTGGTCTTGAATTAGGAAAAATGTCACTTTATGGCACAAGAGGGAATCGTTCTTAGTCATTCAGTTTCAATGAGGGGCATTAAAGTTGATAAAGCAAAGATTAAAATAATTGAAAATTTTCCACCGCCGAAGTGTGTTAAAGATATAAGAAGTTTCCTTGGACATGTAGGACTCTATCGAAGATTTATCAAGGATTTTTTCAAGATCGTAAAGCCATTGTGTAAGTTACTTGCTAAGGATGTTGTGTTTGAGATTGATGATGCGTGTCATGAAGCATTTGACACTTTGAAAAAAGCTCTTGTTTCTACACCTATCTTGCAACCAACTAATTGGGAGCAGCCATTTGAAATAATGTGTGATGCTAGTAACTTTGCGATGGGGGTTGTTTTGGGGAAAAGAAAGGAAGGCAAGCCTTATGTAATTTACTATGCTAGTAAGTTACTTGATGATGCTCAAATAAATTATACCACCATAAAAAAGGAGTTACTTGCTATTGATTATGCATCTGACAAGTTTATATCATATCTTATGGGAAAAAGGTGATTGTTTATTCAGATCATGCTACTCTTAAGTATCTTTTAAGCAAGAAGGATGCAAAACCTATAATCCTACGATGGATTTTGATGCTTCAAGAGTTTGATTGGGAAGTTCGAGACAAGAAGGGAAGTGACAACCTTATTGCAAACCACCTATCAATGATTGATTATGATGGATTGAAGAAGAATGATGATAGTATGCCAATTAATGAGGCATTTCCTAGTGAACATCTATTAAGGGTTGCATCGAAAAAGCTTCCATGGTTTGCGGATATTGAAAATTATCTTGTAAGTGGTATTCTTCCTTATGGTATGGACTATAGACAAAGGAAAAATTTCTTACATTATAGTAAATTCTACTATTGGGAGGAGCCGTTACTTTACAAAAGGTGTGCGGATGGCTTGATTAGGTGATGCATTCCTTAAGATGAAGTTCAAGATGTATTGAAGTATTGTCATTCTTTGGATGTTGGTGGACATTTTGGAGCATCAAAGACAACATCTAAGGTACTTCAATTTGGTTTTTAGTGGCCTACTTTGTTTAAGGATGCTAGAGAATATGTGCTTACATGTGATAGATGTCAGGGGAATATATTAAAAAAACATGAAATGCCTTTGAAAGGGATTCTTGAAGTCGAGATCTTTGATGTTTGCGAAATAGACTTCATAGGTCCATTCCCTAGTTCCTTGGGTTACAAGTATATATTGGTTATGGTTGATTATGTCTCTAAATGGGTAGAAGCAATGCCAACCTTGACAAATGATGCTAGAGTGGTTAAGAAAATGCTTAAGAAAATAATTTTTCCAAGATTTGGCACCCTTAGATCATTGATAAGTGATGGAGGTTCCCATTTTTGTAATCATATGATTGAAGCTCTTTTAAAGAAGTATAGCGTAACACACAAGGTTGCTACTCCATATCACCCACAAACGAGTGGGCAGGTCAAGGTGAGTAATAGAGAAATAAAATGGATTCTTGAGAAAATGGTATCTTTTTCAAGAAAAGATTGGGCATTAAAGTTAGATGATGCTTTATAGGCTTACAGGACTACCTTTAAAACTCTAATAGGCCTTACTCCTTATTAATTGGTTTATGGAAAGTCATGTCATGTCCCAGTTGAATTAGAGCATAAGGCATATTGGGCAATAAGGGCTTTAAATTTTGATTTGCAGAAGGCCGGTAGGAAGAGGTTACTTTAGCTTAACGAATTGGATGAGTTAAGGATGAATGCTTACGAGAATGCAAAGTTATATAAAGATCATACTAAGATTTAGCATGATAAGCATTTACCTAAAAAGGATTTTTATGAAGGTGAGCTTGTTCTCCTTTATAATTTAAGACTTAGACTATTTTCGAAAAAGTTGAAGTCACAATGGATGGGTCCATTTAAAGTTATAAAGGTTTATTCTCATGGAGCAGTTGATCTTACTAATGTAAAGGGGCAAATTTTTAAGGTAAATGGACATTGTCTCAAGCCCTATATAATTGATAATGCAATCGATCCGAGCCTCTCTATTTCTCTATCTACACCTTAGTTGAATGATGGTGAAGTCAAGCTATAGACTTCCCAAAATTTAGCATGGTATGATTCACACATTTTTTTCTTTCATTTTATGATGCTTATTTTCATTAATTTGCCCATATTTATTTATGTTTATCTTTAGTATATAATTGGTTTATGATTAGTTTTCTATTCTATTTTTTCATAGTTTTTACACAGATTCATTGCATTGTCACATATGTTTAGTTAGGAACTACTCATGCACATAATAGCACATAATATTATGACTCATCAAGCATTGTCGAGTCGTAACAGAGAAATAAGATGACGAGTCATCACACATTGATGACTCGCAACAACACCTATTGGTGATGAGTCATCAAGCATGTACAACTCATCATAGAGAGTTCACATGACGAGTCATCCCCAAGTTCATGACTTGTCATAATGGTCATTAAGTATAAGGGTATGGTGACAAGTCGTCAAACTATACGACTTATCATAGAAGGCTAAGGTGACGAGTTGTCACCAAGTTCACGACTCGTACACCTACATATTCTGCCTGTATGTGCTTTAACCTATGCTTTTATATATTACTTATCTTATTTTCATTGTTTTTGCATATCATACATGCTTTCTTTTGTTCATATATTTTTCCTATTCTTTTTATTCCTAACTAAATAAAATTTTATAAGTGAAAAGTTGTTTCTTTTCCAAGAATGGACATGTCCTTTCCTATCTAGACACACCTTTTCACTAAAACTTACACCCCTACACCTTACACACCTATTACATCTATAAATATCCCCCTTTGACTACTCAATTTTCCACCCCTCTATATACCCATGAATTTGCATTCTTTTATACTCTCTTCTTTCATCTTCCTACTTCTTCCATTCCTATACCCTTTAGTTTTCTATTCATCTCATCTCCATTCTAAAACCTAACTGAACCATCACCATTGCTTTTTCATTCTTTTTGTTTTTTATTTGCTTTTCTATCTCATTCAAGCAAGACTATAATCATGGGTAGGACTAGAGGATCTACTTCTAAAAGGCCACACATTGAAAAATCACATCAAGAGGAGGAGGAAAATCTAATGAAAACTTACAAAGCTAAGTTTCCAATCCTTACACATGAGGAAGGTGCCAAGTTAACAACAATACAGTTCAGGGAAATCTTAGGTTGTAAGTACATTCCTAACTCCCTTTTGAATGATGTTGGTATGCTTGAATCATTTAATAAATTATTGATTGAATGTGGCCTTATGAAATTTGTTTCCATGCATGAAGACACCAATATTGAACTAATTACTGAATTTTACACTACTTTGGATGTTAATGCTAAAAACTCACAAATTCTAGAATTTTGTATGGAAGGAAGCCTCATCAACTTACTTACTCTTTCATGAATCGAGTTTTTGGTTTCAAAAGAGATGGGTTCTGTGACCCCTATCATCTTTTAGGTTCAATGAATTCTGGATGTTTTTAACTGGTTTGCACACACCATTTGACTATAGAAAAGGAAAACCTATGTTTATTAAGGACTTGAAATATTAATTGTTACACAAAGTGCTTGCATGTGTTCTCTTTCATAAAACATAATTCAATAGAGTCTCTGCACAAGATTTGTTTCTAATGTGGTGCATTCATAATAAAAAACAAGTGTGTTGGACCTATTGGGTGTCTAATCAATTGTTAGCTTATGCTCCCTGTAAGGATGCACCTTTGACTTATGGCCATGTGATTACCATTATTGCAAAAGCTTTAAATGTTAATCTTGCTAATTATACTCATTTTGTTGAGCACTCTTATTTTACTAAGCAAGCTTTTATAAGAGGAGAGCTAGTGGATGCTATGTTTCATTTGATTCCTCCCCGTTCCTATTCTTGTTAGAGAGGAATTGAAGGACCACCACTAGCTGAGGAGAAACAATATGCAAACTTTACAGAGGAAAGTGATCCAGAGGAGGAGCTTCCCCAATATACACCATTCGGTGATGTTCCTTTCCTCACTTATCCAATTCAAAGTGCCACCGGTGCATCCTCAAGTGCACATCCTCAAATATGGGACCAGATTTTGGATACGCAAATTGCTATGTAGTGTCAACTCAATGAGATGGAATTTCAAAACCAACAACTTTCTCATTGGCAACGCAAGATGGAGTACAAATTGAATTTTGCTCACTTCGATTATCTGATCGAGTCTCCACCAACTACCCCTACGGATGATTAAGGGAGTACTTCTATCCTTTCCTTTACATTAATTCTTAAATTACATTAAGGACAATGCATGTTTTTAAGTGTGGGAGAAGGGATATTAATGGGATAGTAATAGTATATTAGTAGTATATGGTGATTTATATGTAATATATTATTTGCATGTTTTTATATGTGTTATGTGTTTTGTGAACATTTGTCATTGTTGCATTTTGCATTTAGGGTATTTTTAGTGCTATTTTGCATTCATATTGTTCATTCTCTTCATGTATTTAATAAGTAGTTATTCTTTTTAATCTATTGATTTTGATTGAGGTTAATTATAAATGTTGATAATTAGATTTTGTATGCTCTATTAATAGAACTTGAAAGTTTCATCTAGTATAGGTTATAAATTTTCCTTTTTATCTCTTTTTATTATTTCTAAGATCTAAAGAATATTTAGTTAATTTGCTAACTATGCTTAAGGCTAAAGTGGTAAAGAGTCAAGCTTAGGTTTTCTTAGAATTTTGAGTAACCTTAGGGAAACTATAGCCATAATACTCATGAAACTCACTTTTCAATAATGGATGAGGACATCTAAAAAAAATATGAGAGAAAAGAGAAATATATAATGCTTGTGATGTGATGCATCTTGAGTAAGTTGTGTGCAATTGAGTATGCTCCTTAGTTGTATTCATTCAGAAAGAGATGTATGACATTGGAAGTAGATGTATTTCAAGTAAGTTGTGTGCATTTGTGTTTGCTCCTCATTTGCATTCATTCGGAAAAAATACATCCAAAAAATATAAATTTGAATAAAATGTCTAAAAATGCCATAAGAAGAGTGAGCTGATGTGTGTGCTTAACATTGTCTCAAGGTTACTTTTGCTTCTATGAAATCATAAGTTTGGAGAGAATAACTATTTTGTTTGAGTAGCTTGGTTAGAACTTTTACTTTATGTTGTTAATTTTATTCTTACTAAATTGAAATAAATTAGTGAATTTATTACTTGTGCTATGAAACTTGCTTGTTTTTGTGGAGCATTGAAGTTTGATTGATTAACTACCTTTTATAACCTCTTTCAATTTTTAGATGACTTAATAAGACAACTACATTTTTTTTTGGAAGAGATGAAAATTTTGTGTGTTTTTCTATACTTAGAACTTTTCTTGCTTGAGGGCAAACAAGGTCTAAGTGCGAGGGAGTTTGATATGATGCAAATATGCATAGTTATTCATTTCATTTTTACTATGTTTTATGTGTTTATTTGTTTAATGAATTGATATTTTATGTTTTCTTGTTAATAGGACACACTATATGTGTTCTATACATGTTTTTAGGATTAATATGCTTTAGAAGACACTTGGAATTGATTAGAGCAAGTTAGGAAGCAAAAGAATTAAGTTTGAATCAATAAGGAAGGGTGATGAGTCATCACCACTTGCATGAGTCATCACCGAGAGTCTTTGTTACGAGTCGTCACTCCTTGATGAGTCGTCATATTGATGACCATTCAAAAGGTTGTAATTTTCCTAGTTTGAGCAGTTTTTGTATTTTAGCCATAATTCTATGTACAGACATTCAAATTCGATGATTCAAGTTGGTTTGAAAAGATAACAGAATATTCTACAACTTTTATGATGAAACTTTCTAGAGATAAAGTCATTTGAATAGACGAAATTTCCCTAGAAGTTACAAACTATGTAAGGGGAGTGACCTTTGATGCCAAGTGGTGCCTTTCCAAGTTCAATCTTATTCTAGACACTTCCAGTAGCTTCCAAGCTCTAAATATACATCATTTATGGTCTGAAGGAAGTCATGAACTGAAATAGAGAGAAATAACATAAGAAAAACATATAAATCAATAGAGTGTTTTATAAGTACTATTATCTTTTAGTTTTGGTAATAGTCATTGTATAACATTTGAAGGAGACAAAAGCCAAGGGCAAGAGGAGATCATCCTAAGTATTAAATATCTTTAAAAGTCATAGAAGGGAGTCTTACTTTTTTAATTCTTTATCTTTTTTTTCTATGTTGAATTTGATATTCTTTTGTTGCTTTTTAATCATGTATCTAGGCTAAGTCTTTTTGTATGGGAATTATAATGATGAATTAAATAAGAACTACATCTTTATCTTATATCTTTTATGATTTAATTTCAATTAGTGCTTACTTGTGTTTATGTATGCTTGATCACCATATGTAACTTATCAATCAAAATTTGCTGGGTATCGTAAAGGGAATTTGGTGGAAGATAATTGGAATTACTTAAGATCAGAATTTTACTAGGTATCATAAAGGGAATTCATCTTAAGGGAAATATAATTAATATAATATGCTTTTTGGTTTTCTCTTATCTTTGCAATACAATAAGAGTACTTGTAGACTCTAGGAGGAAAGACCTTTAATTGATAATGAGAGTTGCTTTTAAAAACTATAGGCTAATTTCCAATCAATATGTTTAAAGTTCTTATTTAGTTTTGACTTATGATTTTCCATGCATTGATATATATATTGTTTATTTTTTTGTTTTAATAATTAGTTAGAGTTTATATTTGTTCATTTGCTTAGTCATTGCCTTTATTCTAGTTATATTTTCCTTAACCATCTAAGTATCTGTCCGGATAATACAAAATTCCCTCAAATCCCGAGTGTTCGACACCCTTTTTACTCTATACTAAGTCCTAGAGACCAGGGTATACAATTCTGACCCACTTCACAAGTTTTCCCACTAAAGAGGGAGCTTCGTAGAGGTATTTCATTGGGTCCATTTTAGACACAGCCTAAATTCTGTAGGATTAAAAGTAATGTTTGAGTTTCTTTATTGCCCATACCATTGCCAGACATATTTGTTTGACTTGGCTATACTTCTCCTTATACAACATCATCTTCTTACTTAACTAGTAGACTACATGTTTTGCTTTTGTTTCTCCCTCTTAGGCTAACATTGCACCAATTACATTTCCTTCAATGGCCAGATATAGGGTTAAAGTTATCCCTGGTTTAGGTGCTCCTAGAACCAATAGGTTGGCTAGGTAGTTCCTAATCTTGGCGAATGCTATCTGACACTATTTATTCCATTCAACTGGCTGATCTTTTTTAAGTAGCTTGAAAATTAGTTTACACACCGCTGTCAACTTGGCAATGAATCTACTGATAAATTGCACTTTCCCTAAAAACACTATAATTTCTTTCTCTGTTTTTAGCATTGGCATCTCTCTGATCACTTTTGCTTTATCTGGATCTATTTCAATCCCATTTTGACTTACAATATACCCCAGCATATTTCCTAAAGTGACCCCCAAATATGCCTTTCTTCATATTAAGCTTGAGACTGTACTTTTCAACTCTTTTGAGGAATTTTTTAAGGTCTGACGAGTGTTCTTCCCTAGTTTTTCCTTGACCATCATGTCATCAACATACACCTTATGATTTCCATTCTTTGGTAAGTCGCTTCTACATTCTTTAGTCCAAAGAGCATTACTCTATAGCAATAAGTACCCCATTCTATTATGGAAGATGTCTTTGCTTTATCGATAATGGCCATTAGGATTTGATTGTACCTAAAGAATCCATCCATAAAGGAGTACATTACATATGTGGTAGTGTTGTCAACCAATATATCTATATGAGGTAATAGGAAATCATCTTTCAGACAGGCCTTATTTATATGTCTATAGTTGATGCAGATTCTAACCCTTCCATCTTTCTTTAGTACTAGCACCACATTTGCTAACCATTCTGGATAGTCTACTACCTAATATACTTCTTGATGTCTTCTTTCACTAGTTGGGCCCATTCTAGTCTAAGTCTTCTCAGTTTCTGCTTTATTGGCTTGCACCCATCTTTAGTAGGAATGAAATGTTAAATAATGTCTTTGTTAATACAAAGCATATCATCGTACTTCCAAGCAAATACTTTTGAATATTTTATTAATATTTTTTCAATTTCTCTCCATTGTTCAAGGGTAATATCTTTCAAAATATGCAAAATGTGTGGTTCAGATTCCATACCAATGTTAAATGATTCAGTGCATATGGAATGAATGTCAAATATGCTAATGTTTTTATCAATGCAATGCACACTACCATCAAGAAAGACATCAAACAAGTAAGTAAAATTTAATTTCATTATTTTAACTTTATAGTTCATTACATCATTAGTTTCAAACAAAGAAAAAGTACACAGATCATCATCATCAATGTCTTCAAATAGGATGTCATCGATGCTTGATTCGAGAATGGTAGCAGCTTGAGCATAATTGATAGTCTCACTCCTAGATTCTAGCTCTAGACATTCTCATCAGCTCATTAATGTCAGTCTCAGTGACCATATCTAGTGAGTGCTTTCCTTTGAGGGTGTCATTGAAGATCTCGAACTCTGATTTCTTGATTTCATTTCTCACCCACTTTTTAGTTTGTCCTTGGTAGACTTAGGTTGAGATTTTAGCCATAAAAGAGATTTACTTCTTAGCTCCAATGTCCTCTTCAGGATTGTACCCTAGACCATATCTATTGGTCTGTCCTTAGAAATCAAGGAATTTTATGACCCCCAATGTTCCTTGCTCATAATCTTGTTCTAGGTAGATATTGCATCTCCTTCATTATAGTAGCAACTTTGGAACCGACATGACTGTCACTGATTATAGAAACCTAGAATCTTGGTTGGACCACATTCAAACAGGTAATAATGTTGTTTGTTTTAGTAGGGATGGTAATGACCTTTCCATTTAAAGGGACCTTAACCTTCTGATGCACAATGGAGGGTATGCGTGGAACCAAGGTCTTCCTAGTAGCAGGGCAAAAGTAAGAGGGATGTCCAAGATGGTAAATTTTGTTACTGATTCGATATCCCCCATTGTGACTACTACTTTGAAAGTGCCAATGACTGGCTTCTTTGAATCATGATAGGCTCATATAACCATATTGGATTCTTCCAAGTTATTGACATTCATCCCAAACTTATATAGCAACCTCAGGGAGTAGAGATTAATGGCATATTTTTCATTCACCATAACACATAGAGTCTTCTTAGATCTAATTGCTTGTATGAATAGAGGATGGTTGTGGACCCTTCCTTTGAGGGCAAATCTTCATCTTAAAAGGTGATTGCATTAGAGGGAGCATTCATTAAAGAGGCTATCATCTAGCAAGGTGAGGCATTAGTGGCAATCTTTGCCTTATCTAGCACTTTGACAAGGGCATCCCTATGCTTCATGGAGGCCATGAGTAGGTCTCAGATACTAGCTTGTGCCTGAGTCTTCTGAAGCTGTTTGAGGATAGTGTCTTCCTCTTTGACTAGAGCTTGATCACTTGCTACTTCCTTTCCTTTAGAGAGATCCTTTTCTTTCTCAAGAGGTTGATATACTCGCTCACTGCGAGTTACATGATTGACTGCTAGTAGGGGCTTCTCAACTGCTTGCTTATCTACTTTTGTACTACTATTCTAGCCCCAAACAATGATTTCAAGATCATCAAAGTCATAATATATATCAATCCCCATGACCTGCAGGTTCTGAAGATGAATAGTACTGACCACCTCATCTTCATTGTCAAATTCTTCTCCCCATCCCAACGGTACTATGTCTTATAAGTGTGTATGGGTAATAGGAGGTGATGTGTACTTGACTTTATAGTTGAACTTCCTAGATGGTTGGCGAAGTAAATCCCATACTTCATGGTTACTACTGGGATTTTCATCTGTGTTTGGTTCTTATAAGTAAGGGCAATTAATCACTTCACCATTCATAAGGAGAGCTATATCCCTATCACTTTTTTGCATCATCAAGTGAGGAAGGAATTTTTAGGGCATCAAAATATATTCAAAGGTAGAAGGGCATTGTTCATCTTTGCTAGAGTCATGAGGTTCATGAATGAGACTCAAGAGTTTGTCTTTTAGGGGCTTATCTTGGGTTTCTTAGACATCTTGTATTGATTGTTCAACAAGGTTTATTGGTAAATTGGAGGAAATCACACTAATGGTTAGTTGATGCATATTTTAATAGTTTGGGAGAGGATTGGTCTTGATGCTATGTCATTTTCTAGGTGTATTAGTAGTGTGACTGGGCATTTGGTAAAAGTGGTAGAACAAGGTTTGGTTAATTTGAGAGGGTAGTGGATTTGGAAGAGGCTTGGGTTATTAAGGCTGTAAGAGGTTATTTTGTTGGAGTCTCTGGAATACTTTGGATAATGGGAGGTTGAAGTTTGAGAACTTTCTCAGTTGTCTAATGGCATTGATAGATGGTGAACTATGGGTGTTAGGTTAGATCATGTTTATTTTTGTGGCTCGAGTAAAGGTGTTTTGGATGTTTGGTTAGGTGTTGTGGCAGAAGGTGTTCCTACCTTGCTGAGGTTCCTCATCCTTAATTTTAATCCCAACCTGATGGAGAGCTCTAAAGTTAGGATAATGAGTAAAGATCATCTATTTTTTGAAGTGCGATAGTACCCCTTTGGTTATCAGCTCTATTTGTTCATCCTTCGAAGGATGATTTCTCATTTTGACTACCTTTCCTTGCCATCTTATGACATAATCAGAAAAAGATTTACTGGGTTTCTGTTTTATGGTCTCAAGATATCTTTGAGTGATGTCTAGTTAAGTGTTGTATTCATACTGCTTAATAAAATTTTGAGTTAGCAGCAGCTAATCACTTTTGTTTTCATCTTCAAGGTCAAAGAACCATACCCTCAGTCCTTCCTCTAACAATATAAAAAAGAATCTAACAATCTAAGATTCTATAAGCTTTATAGCATCCATAAAGGTATCATATTGCCTTAGATGGACCTTGGATCCCCTGTTCCAACAATCTTAGCAAAGTTTGGTAGTTTAAAATCATATAGAAGTGGCTCATCTTTGAATAGTGGCAAGTCAGTAAAGCTTTTAGAGCCTTGAGTGCCCTTGTCTTTGAAGGTGAATTCCGATTGAGCGATTTTGTTAGCCAATAGTTTAACCTCCCCTGTCAATTAAAGCTTAGCTATGTTATCAATTTTTTTAGCTTTTAGTGCATTTTTGAGATCTTGTTAGTAGTCATCATCATCATCAGCTTCAACTGAAGTATGAAAAATTCCCTTTATCTTATCCACCCTTGGGTGAATAGATGCAGAAGCTTCATTCAATGGTGTGCGATTCCCATCTCGGGCACTTTTGGCTTCGATTTAGGCTTGGAGGACTTCAGCTATGGTACCATTAGTGAATAGTTTTTGGATCCCCTCTTTTAGCCTATCTTTGAATTGCTGACAAGAACTATCTTCTTGACCATTCATGTTGGATGTAGGATTCTTGTACATTTATTAAGGTTAGCTAAATGAATGATGCATAATTTGTGCTTGCAAAAGAAAAGGTTGAGCATGTATACATGGAGTGGATGCAAAATCCTATAATGAAAGATGATTATTCCTATGAGAAATAGTGGTTAGTACATGCTTATTTACATATATGTTATGTATACATGATTAAAGCTAGTTAGTTTTTCCTGCATAGTGAATAAACTAATCACAAGCAAGCTTTCATTTCCAACCTTATTTCTCTCTAAGGTTATTCAGTCTCTTTCTTAGGTAGGTTTTGAACTTTTAGTCATCGGGGGACTATGGTTCCACTCTTAAAACTAGGCTGTTTTGATTTATGTTGATTATAACTAAAGGGTAAATTAAGGAACAAGGTCCACATGCGCTCGTATGCATAGGACCAAGGTTAATAAAAGGGAGTTCAAGTTCTTACCCCCCATATTGATATTCGTTATGTTTACCAGGAGTTATAAAAGAATCATTTGATAGTTTACACTGTAATTTTGCCAACATAAAGGTCCATAATCTAGTTGGATTCCTAACCTATTCATTTGATATGACAAGGATAAATGGATGATGTCCCATAGATTCCATCATCGAGGGATGTCATTTTTTGTTATTTTACACAGAGTATTCAAGCTAAGGTACATGATTCTTATCATTCCCCATGCTTCATGCTCAAACAAAGTGGATGAGAATCACATGGTCATAAGAATGAATATTTTATAAAAACTGACATTACGATGTCATTCAATGATAAACACTAGGAGAGTCATATCATTTTATGAATATCAGGTCAGACAAATAGCGTTAGGGCAGGGATAGCATGCACAACGTGGTGGAATCCTAGTGGATGTTACTATTGGTTTATCCATTAAAGCTGAGCCGAGGTGAAAGGCTAAGGGTTCCTTTAGTGAGAATGCCCCCATATAACTAAGGTTATGGACTATGGTCAGTGAGTTTAGCATTCTTTTGATAACTTAGTTACCCCTCTTTAGGACTTGGGTTACTAACTCTAGTCAAGTGAGTCCAACGAATGCATGAGTAAAGACTAAAGGTAATAATACCTTATCTTTGTCGCCCCATGACTCGAGTAGAATCATGATGGCAATGTCATTTAGTACTATCAAGGCTTTTAGGGACTAATGGTTCATGTGTGATGTGTAGTGCAAATGCAATAGTGAGGGGCTCTATATGATTTAGTATTGCATAATGAGAAATTGTCATTTTCATGTTGATCTCTCTTACGTAGAAGTCCTCAGTGGAGTTGCCACTGTGAGCAGCCTTTTATTTCTTATTTTTAGTTTTGAGGCGAATTAGTTCCATAAAGGTCTTTTCATTTTGTTTTTGAGGGACATGGCAGCTTTACCGAATATGGATGAATGATTGATCTTAGGAGGAATAAGATGTTCTTTTGATTTTATGGAGTCATCACCTAATTTTTAGAAAATCAAGAAAAGAAATGGACAACATCGAGTCACTTAATGAGTATTTCCCCCAGCAGATATTTTCAAGTTCGGGACAGCACATATACTTTTTTTAACAAATTCTTATTATATGATGTTCAATGTATAGCTACCGTAACACCCTAGTTTCGGTAATGATAGTTTTTCTAGCATTCACACAATTCATTAGATAGTGGAAGATAATAAAGCTGAAGATATTACTGTTACATCACTTTCCTAATAAAATACATATAAAAGGAAAAATAGATTATGGAAAAGTAAATTGAATTTAAATATGATGAATTTGCAAGGTAAATACGACCATTCACACAGCTTGCTCGATCATATGAATAATAGGATAAGCAATGGACACTCAATCACTTGAAAGAGTAAGCAAAATGTAGATGAACATGCATGTTTGCAGTGATTATTTATGCTATGATGATATGATGTCATCACTGGAGCAAAAACATAATAACTCTATTTCAGGATACGGACTTTTCACATTATTAATATATATAATGTGATTTCATGTTTTAGAACTAGAGGATGCAGAATGATGATATAAAATAAGCATAATAAGCATAGATTATTCATATACCATGCAAAATTGCTAGTCTCATCACACAAGCACAACAATATTCCTAAATGATGGCGATAATAAAATAAAATGCAATGCGATAAAATAAATGTGCAAAAATGAGTATGTGACCCTCAGACTTGTCTAAGCTTGTGTGGGTTTTGAAGCTTTAGCTCTGAGGGATTATCGAGCTTTCCTTGTCGAGAAGTTCAAAATGACAATAAATTAATGCTAGTTTGTATACCTTTGAAGCATGCTTTGACAAAAATGAGGCTTGTTTTGGTGGAAAAGAGATATAATCACCTAAGAAAAAGACAGTGGGAGAGCAAAAATTATCTGGAAAGGGGTTTCCAATGCCTTCAAACGGACAGATTTTTGAGTGTATGTGTGTTTCCACTTGCTCCTCCCTCAAAATGGGGTGTCGGGGTGTCTATTTATAGTGAAAAATGTATGGAGTAGGGGATAATAGTCATGGTCATGCGCATGTCCCTAGGATGGAGCACGTGGCCATACGAAGAGCACTTAGTTGAGTGCTGGCACTTGGCACATGGTCATGAGCACACGCATGCACTCACGTGCTCTTTCACATGTTATGCACTCCAACCAGGGCTTACACGGGCTTTCGTAAGGTTGGTTCCTAGGGTTTTTGGGCCTTCCATATGCATTTCTAAAGTTTGTTTTGTCAAATTTAGCCTCAATTTTAGCACGTGACACCTAGGGGTGTATACACACACTTATAAGTGATACATGCTAATCCTTGAGTTGTGTCGAACCATTTTGAAACCACTTTTGGAGGTTTTGGAGCCTTTTGAATGTGTTTTCATAGTTCATTTTTTCAAAATTAATTTCTCTTTTTTCACAAAGTTGGGTCCTAGTCTAACGAAATGAACACCGGTCCAACAAGAAGAGTGTTTTGAGAAAGGAATTCTTGAAATAAGCTTCTCATAATTACAATAATTCATATTTCATATGGTCAAAGCACAACTTAATGGCTTGGTGATCAATTTTGCACACTAGTGGGGTTAGTTAAGTTTTTAAGGTTACACATTTCAGAGGTGTTATAAACAAGTAGACTCTATTCATCTCAGAGGTTTGTTTCATCATTACACCTTTTTGGGGACAGTCAAACTTAAGGTATGACAAGTAGTTAGTGGATGGAGAGTGTGCATAAACTACAGAAAACTTAATAAAGCTTCTAGAAAATATCACTTTCCACTTCCATTTATTGATTAAAGGTTAGAAAGATTTTTAGGACAAGCATTTTATTTCTTTTTAGATGGTTACTCAAGTTATAATAAAAAAGCAATAGCTCTTGAGGATTAGTATAAGACAACATTTACTTGTCCGTATGGAACTTTTGCATATAAATAATGGCTTTTAGTTTATGTAATGCACCAGTTACATTTCAATGATGTATGATGGCTATTTTTGTTGATTTAGTTGAAGAAATAATGGAAGTATTCATGGATATTTTTTTTTTGTTTATGGAAATTCTTTTGATCATTCTCTTTTAAATTTGGATAAAGTTTTTGAAATATGTGAAAATGCAAATTTAGTTTTGAATTGGGAAAAACGTCATTTCATAGTAGAAGAGGGCATTGTATTAGGACACAAAATTTCAAATGGAGGAATAAAGGTTGATAAAGAAAAAATTGATATTATAGAAAAATTTCATTATCCAACTAATGTTAAACGTGTAAAAAGATTTTTGGGACATGTAATTTTTTACAAATGCTTTATCAAAGACTTCTTGAAAATCTTAAAATATCCATATAAGTTACTTAAAAAGATGCACCATTCATGTTCATTGATGAATGTAAAATTGCTTTTGACAAGTTAAAAAAGCACTAGTGTTAGCACCAATAGTAGTGGCACCAAACTAGAGTATACCTTTTGAAGTGATATGTGATGCCAATGATTATGCTATAGTAATTGTACTTGGGTAGAGAAAGGATAAGAAGTTGCATGTTATTTATTATGCAAGTAGAACACTCATAAATGCTTAACTAAATTATGCTACTATAGAAAAGGAGATGCTAGTAATAGTGTTTGCATTTGATAAATTTCGATCATATCTCCTTAGGTCAGAAGTAGTGGTTTACATAAATCATTCAACATTGAAGTATTTATTAGCAAAGAAGGATGCTAAACCTAGACTTATTAGATAAGTATTGTTGTTACAAGAAATTGATATAGAGATTAAAAATAAAAAGGGGTCAGAGAATGTAGTGGCAGATCATTTATTAAGATTAGAGCTAGATGATATAACTGATGAGAGCATAGAGATGAGATGTTATTTTTTATAAGGATAATAAACACCCCATGGTTTGTAAACATTACAAATTTTTTAGCTATTGGAAAGCTACCTTTAAGGTTAACTACTCAATAAAGGAAGAAGCTTATTTTTTGGAAGAACCATTTCTATGGAAGTTGTGTAATTATGGTATGATTAGAAGATGTGTGCTTAGTGAAGACATTAAGTCAATTTTATATCATTGCCATGGATTGAATTATGGAGGTAACTACAGATATCAATAGACAACTTCTAAAGTGTTCGAGAGTGGGTTCTATTTGCCAATAATTTTTCAAGATGCAAAAAGATTTTTTTAAGCATGTGATATATATCAAAGGAGTGGAAACATGACCAAGAGGGATAGGATGTTACCAACAAACATTCAACAAGTGGAAATCTTTGATGTTTGGGGCATTGACTTTATGGGACTATTACCATCCTCTAGAGGTAACAAATATATATTAATATTTCTTGATTATGTATCAAAATGGGTTGAAGCACAAGCTTGCAGTACTAATAATGCAAGAGTGGTGTGTAAATTCCTTAAAAAGCTTTTAACTAGGTTTGGGATGCCAAGGTCCATTGTTAGTGATGGAGGCACTCATTTTTGTAATAAGAGTATTGAAGTGCTATTAGCTAGGTATAGTGTAAAACATAAAATAACAACTCCATATCACCAATAAACTAGTGGGCAAGCTAAAGTCAGTAACAAGAAATTAAATAAGATTTTAGAAAGGACAATAAGCAAGTCAAAGAAAGACTGGTCAAGGAAGCTAAATGATGCATTGTAGGCTATAGGACAACATGTAAAACACCAATTAGGATGTCTCCTTATAGATTGGTGTATGGAAAGGCATGTCATATTATGGTGGAACTTGAACATAAAGCTTATTGGGCAGTTAAGTTTTTAAATTATGAGTTTGGAAAGTAGTAGAAAAAAGGATGCTATAATTGAATGAACTTTATGAGATTAGAAAAAATGCTTATGAGAGTTCAAGAATTTACAAAGAAAAGACTAAGAAGTAGCATGATGCAATAATCTCAAAAAAGCATTGTAGACGTTTAGTTTGCATCTAAGATTTTTGCAACTGCAATATTGTTTTGCTCAGGGCTCTAGAGAACACACTACTATATCACAAAAAACTAGTGTAGAGATGAAGAGTCGCCACCTAGGGTAATAACTAGAACAACTAATGAGTGGTGGTAACCCGATTCTCTAAAAGAAAGTTAGCACCATAACCTTGATATTCTAGATACGGAATACCAACTTCTTTAAGTCTTGTGTTCATTTAGAATTACTTTATTAATTACTAAATTATTCCTTATCTACATAAAATTCCATTTAAACCCTAATTTAGTATTCATCTAACTTCAAGGCAATTAGCCATGAAAGAGTACATAAAAAATGCATTCATACAACACAACATCCTTAAATCAGTCTAGTCTACATTAATTTTATTTAAGGTAGTTTACATTTTTTTACAAATAAAATGGAAACTAAAGGTGGGCCTACATTTTAAATTAATTAATGAGCTTAGGTCTATTTGTTTTAATTCTAAAGAAAAGTGAGCCTAAATCTATTTGATTTCATAGGGTTGGATGAATTTAGTGGGCCTAATTCTAGTTGATTTTAAATTAAATGAAATGATACTAAATCTATTTATTTTAAATGCTAAATTAATAGGCTGAACTAAGTTTAAATTAATTTTAATTAAGCTATAGTGGGCCTAAGTCTAAGTTAACCTAAATGAGCCTAAATTCATTTTAAGTTGATTAGAACCTAAAAAAATTTAAAGAGGCCTATTATTAATGAGTTAAACCTAATTGTGGGTTTGGGGCCCAAATTGTACAAAAATAAACAAACAAGCCCAAATAATGAATCTAAAAATACATTCAATGATTTCTAACCCTAATTTTACATGCCACCTAAATTAATCTAGAACCACCATTGATTTTATTAAGGTTTTACCAAATTGAACCTAATTTACTAATTGATTTTAAAAGGCAGAAAATTAAATGATTTCACTATATTTCCACTATCGGGGCTATTATAACCTACGTACAAAATAATTAATACACACCAAAACCAATTAAATACACACTGCAAATACCATAAAACAATAAAACATAAGAAATAAAAAAAACTATAGTACACGATTTCAAAAAAAAAGTTTTTATCCATGACATTCCATGGACCTTCATGGGTTTTCCTTGGTTCAATCACATCTCCACCAAATTTCTACCATGATCAAGAAAATACAAAAATATAGAAAATAAAAAATAATTAGAACAAAAAAAATAAAATAGAAACAAAAATTAAATTAAATTAAACGAATAAAAGAAAGAGTAGAAGAAAAGGAGATGCAACATGTAGACTGTAGAAGGTGGGGTTTTAGTGTGCACCCCAAATCTTAGCAACCATAATACTATTTGAGCTCAGGGCTCTAGAGAACACACTAACCACTGTCACAAAGACATGGCATGGAGATGAGGAGTCGCTACCCAGGGTAATAACTGGGAAAAATCAAAAAAGGTTGTGCTCGATTCTCTAAAAGAAAGCTAGCACCATAACTAAGAGATTTTGGATATGGAATGCCAACTTCTTTCAGTCTTGTATTCATTTAGAAATACTTTATGAATTACTATCTTATCCTTTATTTACATGCAATTTCATATAAACCCTTATTTAAAACAATTAACTCCAGGTAAACTAGTAATGAAAAATACATATAAATAATGCATTCATTTAAATTCATAATCACAGTAGCACTAATCTCTCCCTTCCAAAAAAAAAAGAATTTTAACTTAAAAAAAAAAAGATTATACATGTAAGAGATGCATACTGGACCAGGACCAAAACCTACAGATAAATACTTAAATCAATTTATTTATAAATTAAATTTGGACCAATCATAGTGAGAAAAAATATTTTTGCTAAATTTTTTAGTTAAACGACATTCCAAAATGTTGATCGACATTGTGTAATGCCGATTAGCGTTGTGTAATGCCAATTGTCATTACATAATACCAATTGACATTGTGTAATGCTGATTGGGATTAAATAATGTTGATTGGCACTATATAATATTGATTGGCATTATGTAATGTCGATTGGCATTACATAATGTTGGTAGCACATTTCTAAATATACCCTTATGAAAGTCAATTTTTTACAATTAAACCCAAAAAATGTTGCAATTTAGTCCTTGAAATCATGAAACTTCACTAGAGGTCAATTTTTATTAAATTTTCATCATAAAGGCTTTCGTCACATTCATGCATAATTGCATCCTGAAATTGGGTGATTACAAATGTAGTATTGATTTGTCCCTGAAAGGTTGTTGGATTCACTACGTGGGATTAAAGTCTATAGTTCTTGATTATCGATCCTAGGCTTTCTGTGTGTTTTTTGACTTACGAATGTCAAAATCAAAGAAAAAAGAAGATGATTTTTTTCTTTTGAAAACTCTTTATGCCTTTTAAAATTTTTTTCTCTATATGTTTTTTTATAAGAAGAAGCACCACCTTTTTGAGTTAAACCTATCAGTTTATAAAACCCAAAAATCAACCTCCTGTTATTTCATGTGATTTTCAAATCACATGAGATAAAGAGAGATTTTTAAAAAAAAATTGAAACTTTATCTCTAAAATTTCTTGATAATATGAGATTATCATGATAAAAAACTATTTTATTATTTTTTAAATTTATTTTTGAACTAAAGGAAAACAAAAAAAAATTATTTTAAAAATCAAAATTAATTGAAAAATAAGGACATACACTGATCGGAATAGTGAGATTTTGATTTTAATTACAAAGTGACCCTTGAATCAAAATTTTTCAATTAGGTTCCTAAAGAAAATATTACAATTAAGTCCTTAAAAATGCAATTAAGCCTTGAGATTAAAAAATCAATAACCATAAACCTATTTGTAACGTATTTTCATCATTTGAGTCCATTAATGCATCCATACTCAACTATCCTGAAATTGGGTGCTTACAAGCATTTTGAAGTGGGAGAAAAAGTTATGCTTTACAACTCTAGATTAAGATTATTTCTAGGGAAAATAAAGAAAAGATGGTCAAGACCTTTTGAAGAAGACATAATTTTTAATATAAAAGGAGTAGTGTTTTAAATGTAGTATAAATAAAGTATTTTATATAGAATTAAGCATATGTATTTTAAAATAAAAATTTTTCTAAGGAGAAAAAAGTAACTAAATAGATTACAAATAAAATAGATTACACTAATTTTATTTTCTTTAGTATTTTTTAATATAAAGCTACTTTCGTTAGAATAAGATGATGCACTAAGACATCCTAGCTAGGCTGACACCTCTTTAGCACCTACTTCACACACCAACACTAAGAATTTTATTAATAAAAATATATCAAAGTGTAATAAAACCTCAAAAGGTAAAGACAACACAAATTCTTAGAATAAAATATAAAAAAAATGATAACTAATACATCCCATAGCATCATTAAACACTAAAGTATTGCATTCAGTGGGATAAGAAGGCTAACAGTACTCACTATTAAGAGGTGTGGCCACCATATTAGTATGGCAATTAGTAACTTGATTCCCCTCTCAAAAATCATGGCTGATCTAAAAATGCAAGGTTTGAATGGAGACCAGAAAAGAATGCCAATCCTTGCGCATCTCCCATGGCATTTAAAGGCTACAATTTTGAACTAGTTGAATAATAAAAGCTGAATCACTATCAATCCATAAAGAGGAAAATTATGTTGAATATCTAAAAAAACTAAAGACATGGTAGCCATCATCTCTGCTTCAAAACCTAAGTGAACACCCAACAGAATAACAAACGATCCAATAGCAAAACCATGAGAATTATGGAAGATTCCATGTGCTCCAGTATCCCATGGACAATACTTAGCTGCTCCATCAAGATTAAATTTTGTTGACCATTTTCATGATCAAACCCCAAATTTTGGAAAATTTTTATACTAATAATTTCAATTAAGCATGTAGGGAATTATATACCAAACATATACCAAGCATATACACTTTTGGATAAATAATGACTTTTAGGACAAATTAAACCTCTAAGATTCAAGAAGGCTTTTGACATCTTTAGAGCTCTTAAATGAGAAAATTAGCTTTTTCACATTTGAATTAGAAATTTTGACCTTTCTGAATTGAGCTTATTTTTCAAAATCCAAGTTCATTTGGTTATGAAAATTTTGAGTTGAAATCCACATATACGTCTGCCATCTCAAACTGCACATCTCTTAGTATTTTGGAAATATCTTGAGTTAAAGAAGTATAATTAAGGTGATTCAAAATAATATAAAAATATAAGTAAAATATCTACAACTTTCATGAAGAAAGTATGGGCAAATTAAAATTTCTTCAGGATAAAATCATTGCTTCAATTTGTATATAGCTGTCTGATAGTATTCTGCATTTCAGATTGCATAGCTCTTAGTATTTTGGACATATCCTGAGATACAGAAGTCCAATTTAGGTTATTAAAAATGATATGGAAATATAATTTAAATATCTATAGCTTTTATGAAGAAAGTATGGGCAAATTAAAATTTCTTCAGGAGAAAATCACGGCTTCAATTTGAGTATAGTTGTCTGACTGTAGTCTGCATTATACATTGCACAACCCTTAGTATTTTGGACATATCTTGAGCTACAGAAGTCCAATTTAGGTGATTAAAATTTATATGGAAATCTAATTCAAATATCTACAGTTTTTATGAAAAAGGTGTAGAAAAATTCAAACGTCTTGAGGAGCCAATCACGGTTTCAATACATGAATAGCTGTGTAATAGCATCACTCTCAATGATTCAAAATATAGACATTGGACACACCATTTGCACCTCCAAAAGCAATATTTTTTAGTATAAATACCTCTAGAGCTGAATGGAAGTAAAGAAACTTGTTTATCATTCATTATTTCTTAAGCATTCATTGAGCTCTCAAATTCTCTTAAATAATTCTTTATTTATATAACTGTTGTGAGAGTTGGGTGTATGTTAGAAATAGAATTTCTCTTCATCTTAAATCTTGGGTTAGATTATAAGGGAAGTGAGATTTATTTCTAAAGGAATTGGTTTAAGTGTTGTCCATTAAGACACTTAGGTTTTGGTTTTTGGAGTGAGCCTTGAAAACTCATGTTGTAAGGTTATAAGAGTGAGCCATAAAACTCTTGTATAGTCTCAATCTTGTGAATAAGATTATGGGTGATTGAAAATCCTAACTTTGGGATAAGTTAGGTGGAGATGTAGGATTGTTGTTGAATCTGAGCTCCTTAAATCTTTGTGTTCTTCATCCTTCCTTCTTAACTTCTATTTAAATTCTTGCAAATAATTCTTTTAATTTCTCATTTTTATTTGATAGTCCTACTCACCCCCCCCCCTTTAGGACTCCTTTCATTTAAACTAACAAACTAATGGAAGGATATAAGAGATTACATGTAGAGGGACAACATGCTTAGCAATTCTAGAAATATAAAGCCGATGAAGGGAAACAAGATCAAACTATGTATTATGCATATGCCCAACATTAAACAGAGCTTATTCCCTAATACATCTATATAAGTTTTAAAAGGTGACATTTAATGGAACAAATAAATTATTGAATGTAGCCTGATTATGAACATACCAAAGAAGCCAAAAATATGTGATTACGCCCACTTTCCAAATAGTGGACAATTAATTAGAAAAAGAAAATGAGGTAGCAGCTAAATAAAAGTCAATAGTGGAATCAAAAATAAAAAATCAAACCTAAAAAAGATCTTAAAGAGTAGACCACAAAGCCTTGGCATATGGACAAAAGACTAAGACATGATCCATAGGTTTAATAGCATGTAAGCATAAGCGATATTAAGAAATAAGCATTATGCCTTTTCATTGGAGAACCTTGTCTGAAGGCAGACCTTGAAGTAATGCTATCTAATATAAAAAAAGAATGGCTTGGGGGAAGATAGTGTCTCCAAAGATCATGACCCCAAGCGACTTTAAGGAAAGGGGATATATAAAAGTCATTCACCCATTTACAAGCAAAGCTACCATTTGGAGAAAAATGCCAAATGAAAACATCATGGTCTGAAGTTGAAAAAACACATTATTTAAATCTGAAACCACATCATGGAATGCAATAGAAAAATCATCCAAAACATAATAAGACCCATTCCAATAAAATCACTTATGCGAGCTTAAAGGCATTTATGAAACTAAAAAGGAATTCTAATACTGTTAGCAATAGTGTAACTTATAAAATTAGTAAACCAAAAACTTAGCCAAGAATTATCTTGAGGGAGCCATTGAGAAATATTCTAAAAATCCTGGTAAATAGATCAAATTAATGGCTAAATAAAGGAAGATAAACAAAAAGTCTATGGAACACCAACTTAAAAGAAATGCAGCAAAGAAATGAATAAACAAAAGAATCATTGCAACAAACTTCTTAAGCAACTTTACCAAGCAATACCTTGTTAAAACAAATTAATCTTTTCAACCTAATACCACCTTCATCAATTAAGGCACAAAATTTATCCTATCTAACCGCAACCAATTTCTTGGAAGCAGTAGAGCTTGTTTGTAAAAAATTACGGATGGCCTTTTCCATGTGCTTAAGCAAGGAACTAGGCCATTTGTAGATCTTAAAACTATGTAACCATAAATTGAAGATTTAATTAACGTAAGATGACTAGCCACAAAAAGAGTTTGACCCTTCCAAGCTTCCATCTTTGGTATAACATGATTGGCAATAGATTTCAGCCATCTAGATTTAGAAGCACTAAAGAACATAGGGACACCCAAATACATAAATAGAAAACTTCCAACTCATATACTTATAGTAGTGCATAAAGAATGTGCATAAGTAAAAGGAATACTGCTGCTTAAGAATATTTTTTATTTCCTCCAATTGACCTTCTGACTTGAAAGAAAGCTATAATTATAAAAAATTAAGGCCAAAAGATCAATATTAGTCTGAGAGGCTTTATAGAAAATAAGAATGTCATCCGTATAAAGTAAATAGGAAGGACAAGTAACATTACTGCCACATGCCATTGGCATTAATGCTTTAGACTACGCTAATTGAGTTAGCTTATGACTCAAAAAATCATCAGCCAAATAAAAAAGAAAAGGAGAGAGAGGATCACCTTGCCAAACTCCATAAGACACAAAAATAAAAACCTATTTTAGCTACCATTAATCAAAATAAAAAGCCTAGCTAATTGAAAAATAACCCAAATCTAATCATGAAATGTATTTAAAAACCTAAAACTCTGCAGAACCACAATGATAAAATCCCATTCCATAGAGTCAAAGGCCTTTTTAATGTCAATCTTTAAGGCTTTGTTACCACCCTAACAAGGTTGATTCATCAAATTAAACATTTCAAAGCAGCAACTATACAATCCTTAATATGCTAGCCTTCTAAAAATCCAAATTGATTAGCAAAAATAATCCTAGAAGTAATAAAACCCAGACGATTAACCAATATTTTAGTAATAATCTTAAAATTAAAATTACGTATAATGATGGGATGGAATTTATCCACTATATTTGCACCCACCACTTTGGGGATGAGAATCATTAATTTGGAACTTAATCCAGCTAGTAAAGATCCTATAGCAAAGAAATTATGAACTATAGTGCAAATATCAGAACCAACATTGTCCTAACATGTGAAAAAATACTAATGAAACGGTTAGGGCCACACACACTATAGGGATCCATATAAAAAAACTGATCGAATAGTATCATTACTTAGCATCAATGTCAAAGATAAATTATTAGAAGTAGAAACCACATTTGGAAATACCTACTTGACCCTTAAAAGATCATGAGGAGCATGATTTAAAGTAAAGAGAGAGGAATAAATTGAGTGACATTATCATAAATCTAGGAAGAGTCAATTTCCAAAGCCCCCTTAATCATTAAAGAAACTCTAAAAGAGTGGCCACTACATTGAATAAGAAGAGTATGGTAGAATTTTGAATTTCTATCACCCTCATATAACCATTGAATTCTACTTTGATCCTGAAAGCAAGGATTACTGTCTCAATAATTGCATAACAAGATCATTATTTACCTCTAGCTCATTACTATGAAGAGCTTCAGAGAACCAATTAATTTCAATCTCATGTTAAATGTTTAAAAGCTTCTATTTAGCAGAGGAAATAAGTTGGACATGCCTAAAAGTGTCCTTATCCCAACATTGTAAAAAGAGTGTAATAACTTCAATTTAGGCATTATAATGAACAATGGGTGACCTAACACAAAAATCAATTACCAAAAGGTGCCAACTGAATTCAAAAAACTCTTTTGGCTCATCCACATAAAAAAATGGAAAGGCCTAGGAAAAGAAGAGCCTTGGCAACAACAAAGCAAAACAGGATTATGATAAAAATATAGGCTCATCAGAGCGTGACACTATATTGAACTCCAATTAAGAAAAGAAATTTCATAACAAAAAGCTCAGTCTAAGTGAATATCCACCCTATGAATACATCTCCTTTTATTTGTCTAAGTGAAGAGAGGCCCTTTTATATCTAAACAAGATAATGAACAAGTAGTCATAATAGAGGACAATTCCTGACAAGATCAAACATTTAGAGGTCTACCTAACTTTTCATGAGCACCAAAACAAGCATTAAAATCCCTAAGCATAAACTAGCTAGCTAAAATTAAATAGGCAAGATACTTAAGTGCATTCCAAAGCTATCTACGAATTATAGAATAAACATAAGCATAAACACAAGTAATAAACTAAGATTGATTATTAACTTGGCACTCCATTGTAATATTCTAATCAAAACTAGAGAAAACATTAACATTGCCTACTCCAATATAATTACAAACAAGTAATGACAACTTGGGATTAGTTGACATAGAAAAAGAAACAAAAGACAGATTTCAAAGAATTCTAAAAACTACTTTTAATAGCCTCAAAATGCACTGTATGCTCTTCAATACAAATAAAAGATGAACAAAGAGTTCGAACAAAATTATAAAGAGCTTGTTATATGTTAGGGTTACCTAACCCTTGATAGTTCCAATACAAGACGTTCATAACGAGAGGTGAGAAACATACCTAGTTTATGGTCAATTGCTTGTGAGCACTTGAGCTATCATCAACTTCCCTTTTTTCTTTTTCTCTTTCTTAAAAGAAATAACTTGCCAAATATCCTTCTTAGAATTTATAATATTTGCCCATGATTAATTAGCAATAGAAGCTACTATGATTGATTAACAATAGAAGCCCTCTTATTTTAAGCTAGAATCTGATCATCTGAAGGCCTGTTACTTGAACTAGAAACTTGATCCACTGCCTCCTAAACCTTAAAAGTTAACTTATTCTTTTTCAAGATATAAGCAGTTTGTAGCATATTAGTTAATGCAATAGGAGCTTTCAAGGTAGAGTCTAGATGAAGGACTATCACTTTAGGCGAAGGGTCTAAGAGAATTATATGTTGGGCATGCTTGACTGAAGGAGAACAATGCTCCATAGAATGCCTAGGTGAATGAGCGTGCCTAAAGCATCACTCTATCTAAAACTAGGACCACCCTCTGGAAGGATCATGATTCACTTCATTCTTGGTAGCTTCAATTTTATTCTCTACATTTTAAATCGTAACTAGTTGACATGTAGTAGCCCCATAACTAATAGAGTTGCAAGAATGCCAAAATAATGGCAAGGTTTCATAGACTACATCAATGTTAAGTAGTGTTCCATTGCAATCAAGCATCAGAAGATATTGCAGTGAATCCACCAAATCAACATCCAATAGAACTCTTGCAAAGTGTCTACGATTGCCATCAAAGGTTGCTTTATTAATCCTAATAAAGGAACTAATATTTTAATCGATATCTGAGGTTCCTAAAACTCCTATGGTAAATGGCAAAATCTAATCCATAATTGAGTAGTTGTGGTTTTTTCCTTGTAAGGGTCAAAGCCTGGTGTCCATTGCTGAAGGCGTAGAAGGCCAGGCTTAAGAGAAATTGTACCACGATTCCAAATTTTCTCTTTAGTTGCTGCAATCTATAAAAGAACCTAATAGAAGCCTCTGCACAATGAGATGAGGCACCAACTCGTAGGAAAATATCCAAAGTGAATCTCCTTTATTCAACACTATTTTGGTGATCAATGAGTGTTGACAAAAAGCAACATGTTTCTTATAAATGTCAAGATTGATTTTCATTGCCTAATAAGAGGAAGGGAAGGTAATGGGAAGGGGTCTAAAGTTTATGCAGTCACCATTACTACAAACGATGGTTTTGGCAAAGCATTATTAAAGACACCAAGAACTTATGCCTAAAGGCTATTGAGAAATCCATTAGGTGAAAACAATTCTACATGAGCAATGTGATCAGACCCAAGCAAAATATTATTTGATCAGACGTTAACTAGCAAGGGTAAAGTCTCCAACATCTGCATGGCAAACGAAGAAAAAACCCTATTTCCTTTTCCACTTGTCTAACTTCTCCATTTTCTTTAGTATTTATTGCCATTATTTTTATAAATAATAGGATTTGTGTTGAGAACTATTAAATTATTATTGGATTATGTATAATAGTACTTTAGTACAAAAATTAAAAAATAGAATTTCTAATGGTTTAGGAAAAATGATTTAGTATAATTATTTCCATTATTTTTATGTAGTTTAGTATTTATTGCCATTTTTTTACATATAATAGGATTTGTGTTGAGAACTATTAAATTATTATTGGATTATCTATAATATTATTTTAGTAAAAAATTTTAAAAATAGAATTTCTAATGGTTTAGGAAAAATGAATGAGTGATTTGAGATTAAAAAATGTATTATATTAATGCTTTTAGAATTTAAGTAGTATTGGAATATGTATATTAGTGTTTTGGTTCAAAAATAATACTAAAAAACTTATAAATATTTTATTAATAATAAAAATTAGATGTTAACTAGCAGGGGTAAAGTCTCCGACAACTGCATGGCAGACAGAGAAAAAAAAACCCTATTTCCTTTTCCACTTGTCTAACTTCTCCATTTTCTTTAGTATTTATTGTCATTATTTTTACAAATAATAGGATTTGTGTTGAGAACTATTAAATTATTATTGGATTATGTTTAATAGTATTTTAGTACAAAAATTAAAAAATAGAATTTTTAATGGTTTTGGAAAAATGATTTAGTATAATTATTTCCATTATTTTTATGTATTTTAGTATTTATTGCCATTATTTTTACATATAATAGGATTTGTGTTGAGAACTATTAAATAATTATTGGATTATCTATAATATTATTTTAATAAAAAAATTTGAAAAATAGAATTTCTAATGGTTTAGGAAAAATGAATGAGTGATTTGAGATAAAAAAAAAGTGTATTATATTAATGCTTTTAGAATGTGAGTAGTATTGAAATATGTATATTAGTGTTTTGGTTCAAAAATAATATTAAAAAACTAATAAATCTTTTATTAATAATAACAATTAGGATTTTTTATGTTTGACATATTAACTTTTGGTGTGAATACTCAAATATAAAGATAGACACTTATCAAATTTTTCACTTAACAACTTTATTGTGCCATATTTGAATTTTTTAGGCTAAAATATATTAAGGCCATTAAGTTAATTATCCATTTTATTTAATTAAAATTATGAACTCTAAAATAAGTTAAAAGCCCAACCCATTACCAATGCAGCTGAATGACTAAGGTAGAAGGTTCTGGAGATGGAGAATGGAGATAACTATTCAAACACAACTTAGGGATGAAGTTTACAAGTTACATAAATTTATTTCTTAGGAATGAAAGACTCTTGAGCTAAATAATTAAATTGGGGAAAAGTAATATGCAAGGAAGAATGTCTATAAAAGCAAGGAGGAGCAAAGATAAAGACACACAAAACCAATCATCAACACAACATAGACAATAATCATTATTAAATCAATCATCATTAGCATATTTTATTTAAATAATCTTTAGTAAATTTTCATTTCTTATTTACAACAATTTTCTTGTTAATTTCAAAGCAAAAATCATCTTTTAGCTTGTATTGAATTTTAGATTAATACAATTTCCTTTTATTGTTCAAGATGCTTCATTTATGATTAAATTTTATTTTCATTTGCTTGAAATAAAAAAATTATGGTAAAGGCATTTGGGAATTCACAATCCATCTAAAAGAAGTTAGGTTTTTATTTTAAAGAATTAATCCTCTACCACACTCGTATAAATTTACTAATAATCTTTTGGCATGCACCAAAACTAAAAATTAGAGAAACAATTTTTGGCATGCCTAGTGGGATATGTTTCAACAAGATGAACAAATTTGAAAAAGAAATTTTGGAAGTTGGTTATTGGACCAATAATTCACCTATAAAAAACAAGTGGTTTATGGAAATAAATTGATGAAGGCTTTGTGCCTCATGATCATTCTTGGACTAAGGCACCTTTTAGTTGTCCAAGCCAAAATTTGAATATCATTGATACTATTGCTAGTTGTAAGGGCACTAATACCTAGGCTATTTTTATAAAAAAAAAATGGAGGCTCTACAAGAAACATTGCCTTATATGATTCATTAACATTGCCTTATATGATTCATTCTCTACATCAAGCTAATAATTCTATCAACACTAGTATTGGAAATTTTGATAAAATATTATAGAATGTTGTGCAAGCATTTTCCAAAATGAATGAGCAAGCATTCAAATATGATACTATATCCAAACCACTGGTGGCTCAAAAGGAGTTTACAGAATTGCTCTAGAAGTTTAATTATTACTGATGAAAGGACTAACCCAGCCTTGCAGTTAGGAATGTATGAATAAGAAGGAAAAGACATAGGGGGCAATATTTCTTATGAGAAATAATTTATTCCCTAGAGCTATATGACAAATCCTTTTTCTCAAGTGTATGTGCCACTTCCCCAGGACCAAAAATTAATTTCCTAAGGACTAGGACAAAACACAAAAGGTGATATTTGACCTGAGGAACAATTAATTTCTCAAAGCAAAGCATTAGTGCCTCAAGGTCAAATGTTGATGCATCAAGACCATTTTCCTTCTTCCCATTCCTTAAGGGTGGAAATGAACCTGAATGCACATAAGGAGACAAAGCTAATAGAGGAAAATTCACCTTCCATAATGGCATCAACCAAATCTATCAATGTGGATTTTAAAAAAGAAAGTCAAAGAAAATGAGGTGGTTTAGCCTTTTAAGATGAATCCAAACATGTTTGAAAATTATTGGAGGTCAATTCCTCCTAAAAAAGTTTTAGCACCAGATAAAAAGCCACATATTCCAAACTTATGTAGAAACAACCATAAATTCAGGCCAACTTAGGATGAAGAGCTTGTATCAAAATTCAATAATGAATTTATGGTGCCATATTCTGTTCTAATAAACAAGTAGTGGCATAAGATGGAGCACATGAATTTTTCTTAGCCACTGACTCATACACATAATAGAGGACTATAGAAATAAGGGGCATTCACGAGAAAAAAAAGGAATAGGAGATCCAACCTCATGCTAAGGCCAAAATCAGGCTTGAAGCTATAGAGAATTTACTTTTTAACAAAAAAGGATCCATGATGCATGAGACTAAGGAAGATGTCACTAGGTTCCACATTTGGGGAGCAACTTCCCTAGTAGAAATAAAAGGGATCATTCTAGAAAAGTCATCAGGAGATCTAATCAATGCAATAATGGTTTTTCCAATTATTATTGATAATAAAAATCCCTTAATGCCTTCTTTATGGTAGATCCAATTGGAATATAGAGCTTTAAAAGGGATTATTTTGCATGAGACTATACAAAAATGTTAAATTAAGTGGTAAAATATTACTTCCTTGTTAAGCCAAAAAATGGTGTGAAAGGAGGTGGAGCTGAAAATATTTCCTACCATTTGGAAAATGAAAGCTAAAATAAAAATGAATAACTGGCCCTTAGTTAGGAATTTATCACTAAGTGGTAATAATTTTTTTTTTTTGCTTTTGAAAATTATCTTGCTAGCCATTATCTTAAATAAATAAAGTTTAAATTTTGCAATTTTTGATGTGTTTTTATTTATTTAGCAAGTTTGAATTTTAGAATGTTTCTATTTATTGCTTTTTCTTTATCTCTAGTTTATTTTTTAGTGTGTGGAATAAATACTGCAAATAGTAATGTGTTGACAAAATTTTAGCGGCATAACGGTTGAAAATTAGGCATTTTAATGAAGTAATGTGTGGCTATGGTGTATGTGTGTGGTGTGATAAGTGATGTAAAAGGTTAAGTTGAAAATCATATAGGCAAACACAAAGCGAATCCCTAGAAAATAAGACAGTGGATTCATCATCATTATAAAGAAAAAACTAGAGAAACATAAAGAAAAGATGCAGGCAGTTTGCTACAAGTCAAGGTAAATTGAAATTCCTAAGGTGCACAACAGTGAAGATGAATTTGCAAGGAGTAAATGCAGACAAATTATATAATTCATAAATTCTTAAGCAAGAAAATAACAAAAAAAGGCTAAATAAACAATTAATTTGGCTATGACATAAAACTTGCCTTGGAAAAATAATTTATTGTCATAAGAATGCGCATTATATTTAAATTTTATTGCTAAATAAATAAATGTCTTGTTATGGTATAAAGGCAAGCATGGACAAAAATAGTGTGTTTTGAGGCATAGGGTGTTTGTGGTTTTCATAAGCCATGCTATTGTAAAATGGTTTGCTTAATAGCTTATACTAAAGTGGAAAATTTTATTAAGTTTCACTAGGCCATAAAATTTGAAATATGTAGATTTTGCATGGAAGAATAAACAAGACTCCTTTTTCTCCAAGGAAGTTTATCTATAAAGATGGATAATTGTACCATCTAAAGAAACACCTTATTCGGTTTAATAAAAGCCAAATTAAATAAATAAATTCCATAAAAGAAGAAATTTTGGCAAGTTTTGCTAAAATAAAATGCACAAATGTTTCAAAGAAAAATAATAATGTGTTTGGGTCCATTTTCCTAGGGCAAGGAAAACCAGTGCATGTTAGGAATAAGTCTGATAGGGTTATTTTAGCCTATTTAGCCTAATAGGCTAAAATAGTTCTTGCTTGAAATTTAAAAATTACAAGGGAATTTATGATAAAATTTGTGATTTACCTAAGAGTTTAATTAAGATTTTAGGCTAAGAAAAACTCATTTTGTCTTGGCCAAACCCTGTTGAGAATGAAAATTTGGAAACCAAAAGGTAAATTTTGATTATGCAAGTGTTTGGCTTAGGTAAATGCATTTTAAAGACTTTAAGGCCTTAATGAATAAATAATTATGCCAAGTTTTTAACTAAAGAGCATGAAGTTCTACTAAAAACTGCAACAATGTGGCTATGATAGACAAAATCCACCTAGAAAAAATGTTGAATTTAAATTTATTAAAGTATGGCTAAAAATATTTTTAGCGACAAAGAAAATTATGAGCCATGGAAATAATGGTTAAAGCTTGATATAAAGAAATGTGGCACTATAGAAGTTCACCAAAATATAATTAAAGTGAGAATAAATATTTGCCAAAAATAGAACAAAAATTTAGTTCAAGTGTTCTTTTTTTTTTTTTGCTATAGAAGCAAATAAATGTTCTTAAAGAGCCAAGAATGTTTTATTTTTGGCTTAAAGAGCCAAGAATAACATTTACTTCCCATCATTCTATCTTGCAAAGATTATTGTTGAAAAATTCTTTAGTAGTTTAGTTAAAATTTGGAAAGGAAAAAGTTTAAATGGCATTTTCTAACTTGGTTAAGGCATAAAAGCTTCAAACAAATAGTGGCCATTGTTATAGAGAGCTAATAAAATTCCTAAAATAATAATTAGCTAAAGATAAGCTAATTAGATTATTAGCTAAGAGGTAAAATACAACTATTTACTCCAAGGATACCCATGAATGATCAAAACAGATAATTTTTTGGCAAATAAAAGATGTACCTTATGTTCAAAAATAAATTGCCAAAGTTTAAGCCAAAATTCTTAATTATCAAAGCTAAAATGAATAAATTTTGGCTAAAAGGAGAACAAGTGTGTAATTGCCAACCCAAGTACCAAGGTAACTTGAAGCTAAAAGTAATTAAATTTGATTTTTGGCCTATGTAACTAGCATTAAACTTGTGATCTTTAAGTTAAACATGCATGTGGCTATATAAAGGGCACAAGATTTGTGAAATGCTTAAAGAGGAATAAAACTAAGAATTGATGTAGAGATTTTTGGGTTATAAAGGTGAATTATCATAAAGCCAAAATTTAAATTTCTTGGGAGAAGGCTAATTGCTAACCAAAAGTTAAATATATTGGTTAAATAAATTTGGTTTGCCTAAATGGTTGAGCAAATTGGCAAAATTACATAATATTGGCCAAGCACAAAACATAAACAAATCATAAGATTAAAGGTGGCCAAGGTATGTGTAAATTTTCAATTAAAGTGAATGCATTTGTGATTTTATAATGTTAAGATTATTTTAGCATAAATTGCCAAGATATAATTGAAGAGCCAAAATCTAAATTTTCTTGAAAGGTAGCCAATGATGATACCAAAATTTTAATTTTGGTTATGCTAAAATTGGCCAAATATTCAAAGCTCATGAAAATAAAGCCACAACAAGATGCTAGCAAATGGTATAAGCAAAGCACATGGCCAAAGCATATCTGAATTAATTTGGGTCAAAATTTTGCTTTTATGCAAGTTAAAGATGTAAAGATTATTTTGGTATGGGAATTGCCAAAATAAAGTCAAATTTTTACAAAGCAAAGTGAACATTAGTGAGTTAAAATGAATAAATTTTTTAGCTACAATGTATTTATATAAAATTTCAATACATCATAAACATTGGAAGATGTGAAAAGCCTTAGGAAATAGCCAAAATCAAAAAATTAATAATATTTGGCTAACAAATAATCAAAGTTAATGAATAGCTTCAAGCTTCATCCAATTCATCAGAGCTCACAAATCAAACTAAAGATAGCCGAATTATAATCTATAAATTATTTTTCGATTAAAGTTGAGATAATGTAAATTACATAACAATGCTAAAATAAAGTTTTTGTCTAATTATCAGCAATTACAAATATATTACAAAGAAATAATGCTTATCCAAGAGAATAAATACATCATCAAAATCATTCCCATGAGCAAATTCATCAAGCATAACTTTCACATACAAAGCAACATTTTAATGTTTGATCAGAACTAAAAATTAATTTACAAAAATAAAATTACCTTGTTTGATCTTTCTTCTACAGTAAACTTGAAGTTGTGGTGGTTTTGCTTAGGAAAATGGTTTAAAAAAATTAGCAGAATTGGTACCAAATTGGTAGTGAGGAGCTGAGACTATCGGATCTTACTAGAGCAAGAGAAGATGAGTAGCTTTGCTTTGCTTGTTGGTGAAGGCCTTGCTTAGTAGTGATGCTTTACTACTTGTTCCTTATGCTGATGATGTAGTGAAAGGTAGTAGTGCTCCACTGCTTGTGATGGTAGCAAGCTTCTGGTGATGGATTTAACAGTAATCTTTGTCAAATGGATAGCAGCTTGCAGCAACCTGATTGTGATTTACAGATTGTAATTTTTCAATGTGCAATTACGATTTCAACTAGACGAGGGATGATGAATGCAATATCTTCGAAGGTTGCTTATTGAACGGTGGTGAGCGGCTAATGCTAGTCAGAAGTGGAAGGAAAATGATGGGGAGAGCAAAAGTAGAAAGAAAGAAAAGGAGAAGAAGCGAAAAAATAATAAATAAATGAATTTTTATTAGGAAAATAAAAGCTAGGGGTTTGTTTTACTATGAAAGGAAATAAGATTGGGTACAGTGAATTTTGGACAATTAATTGATTGGGTATTTGAATTTTGTAAATAATTTAGGGAAATAGACAGGGGTTGAGAAGAAATTAGTATACAAACATTGGTATTGTCTTGGGGATTCAGAGAAATTAATGAGCAATTAAGTGGTTGATTTTCATTAAATTTCACAAAATTTGAATTCGAATATTTTGCTAAAGGAGAATAAGAATTTAGCTGAACTTGAGTGTGAAAAAAATCATAATAACTTGCATATAAGTTTTCTTCAATAGAAATTGTTGATGTCTGTAATGGACTTGTCTTTGAAAATAAAAGAATGAAAATTGGAGAAGATAGTAAGCTATATGGGCTTTATTTTACATGTAAATTAACTTTGGGTTTGCCTAAGCTAAATTACATGCGAGGAGCATTGTTTGTCCCATATTTGAATTTCTTAGATAAAATATATTAAGGCCATTAAATTAATGATCCATTTGATTTAATTAAAATATTGAAGCCTAAAACAAGTGAAAAGCCTAGCTCATTACCAATGTAGCTTAATGACAAAGGCAGAAGGTTCTAAAGATAGAGACAACTATTCAGACATAGCTTGGAGATGAAGGTTGCAAGTTATGTGAATTTATTTCCCAATGAAATACTCTTTTGCTAAAGAATTAAATTGGGAAAAAGTAGCCTACAAGGAAGAATGTCTATAAAAGAAAGGAGCATAGATAAAAGACACAAAAAACCAATCATCAACACAACATAAACAACAATCATCATCAAATTAATAATCATTAGCAAATTTTATTTAGATAATCTTTAGCAAATTTTCAATTCTTGTTTACAACAATTTTCTTATTAATTTCAAAGTAAAAATCATCTTTTAGCTTGTATTAAATTTCAAATTAATACAATTTCCTTTTACTATTCAAGAAGCACAATTTATCATTAATTTTTTTTTCATCAGCTTGAAATCTGAAAAAAATTGTATGTGCTACTCCTTTTACTATTTCAAAAGTAGCTTACAATAAAGAATGTCTATAAAAGCAAGGAGGAGTATAGACAAAGACACACCAAACCATTCATCAACACAACACAGACAACAATCATCATCATACCAATAATCATTAGCAAACTTTATTCAGATGATCTTTAGCAAATTTTCAATTCTTGTTTGTAGCAATTTTCTTGTTAATTTCAAACCAAAAATAATCTTTTAGCTTGTATTAAATTTCAGACTAATACAATTTCCTTTTATTGTTCATGAAGCTCCATTTAGCATCAAATTTTATTTTATTTGCTTCAAATCCAAAAAAAAAAAGATTGTGGTAAAAGAATTTGAGAATTCACAATCTATTTGAAAGAAGTTAAGCTTTTATTTCGGTGAATTAATCCTCTACCACACTCGCATAATTTGGCCAACAATTTTTTGGTACACCAAAACTAAAAATTGGAGAAACAATACCCTTATTTTTTGACAAATAAATAAAGGGCAAAGTACCATATATGTGGTTTCGCTCATTTTCACTTAAAAGGCATATGACATTTTTATGACAAAGAACTATCCTATGATTTAGTCCTTTAGCAACTAAAGACAATTCACATTAATATTGTTAAAAATGATGTCTGGGCATGGGTAAAATTAGAATTTCATACTGATTAAAAATTTTAGCCTTTGATTGGAAATGAATAAAAACCACTTGGTAGTTATTTGTACTTTTTTTTTATTGAGTTTATTATATAACAAAATGATTTGATTTATTCAAGAATATTTACTTTATTTTATGAAAAAGTTTAAAAATATTTTTAATTATGAATTTGATAATTTATAAATTTTTACATTATTTAAGGGTATTTTTTTACATTATTTAAGGATATTTTTTTTATTTAATTGTAAATAAAATAAAATCTTAAAGTATTTTATAAAATAATTTTTAATTTACAAAAAATTAAAATTTGGTATTTGCCATAAAAAATTTCCATAAATTATATAACTCTTTTTTATAAAAAAAAAATTTGGTTCTTTAAAAAAATAAAATCAATTTTAAATAATAACACTTTTAATTATAAAATAGCACTAACATTTTCTGAAAATTATATAATTATAAAAGACAAATATATATATATATATATATATATATATATATATATATATATATATATATATATATATATATATATATATAGAAATTTCTATTTTATTTAAAAATATTTGTATTTTCTATTATTTTTATTGTATACAAAGTACAATTATTTTATTAAAATACTTTAAATTTACTAAATAATAATAATTTGAAAAATAGCAACTTGCAGTATTTGTAAAACAAATTTAATTTACATAATATATAATTCATTTTGTGTAAAGCATGTGCTTCTTTTTTACAAAATAATAATAATAATAATAATAATAATAATAATAATAATAATAACAATAATAATAATAATAATAATAATAATAATATCAATTTTACTTATATATTAACACTTGTAGTTATAAAATATCGTTAATGCTTTGTGAAAGTAATTATAATTATTAAAAATATTTTTCTAAAAATATTTTAATTTGTGTAAAGCAAGATATTAATAAATATATATATTCATATTCTCAAAAATATCAATATATTAATAAAAATATAAAAAAAGTATTTATCTCTTCATATTTTTTCAAAATTAAAAATAAAATTTCTCAAATAAAATAAAATAAGTCTATTTATTTAAGTAAACAATTACACAACGCTTTCTCATATTTTAATTACTTAGCTAATTAGCTCATATTTCAATAAAACAAATGATTTTGTAATAAAATTTTTTTTTTATTTTTAAAAATTATAGTGAGGATCAAAATTTATTTATTCTTTAAAAATATTAATACATAAAATTAATTAGGATAAATTATTTTGCCCCTTCTATTTTGACCAATTATATTATTTTATCTCTAATATTTTAAAAATATATTTATTCATCCTTGTATTTTGATCCGTTAAACTTATTAATCCTTCTATTAGATTTTTTTTACAATCAATAAAAAAAATAAAGGTCAAATCAAGAAAAATAAAAAGAAAAGTTAAAATTACCCTTTGAATATTAGCTACTTAAATTAAGCGTCATGGATAACAAACAACCGTACAAAATCAAACAGATTTCCTCAAAATCAAATTTATTTCCTAAAAAATTAAAACCCAATTTCTTACTTTATTTTTTCACCTTCATAACCATGAAAATGAAACTTTGCTTCTAAACTTGTCCCTTTTTTTTTTATTATGTCATCTTATTCTCTTATGTCACTACTACTTTAATCTCCACCGCCTTTTACCCATCACCACCACGCTCTCTTTACTTGCCTTCTCCCTCTTATAACTACCGCTATCACCACTTTTCGTGATCTGCTTTCCTAAAATCACTAGTAAATGCACAGTCCTATCAAACTCCAAGCAACCCCACAACTTCTCTTACTTTACTCTTCATCGCACCGTCAACTCATTCCCCTTTTCTCTTTGTCTATGCCAACACCCTAATTTCCATTTTAGTCTTTCACAAATTTCATGTAGTGGCATACTAGAAATCTTTATGTGAAAAATCTTGGTGCCTCAATTGATAATGTTGGCTTACATTTCATATTTTCCAAATTTGGGACTATACTTTCTTGCAAAGTTGTTGAAGAACATAACATTAGTAAGGGTTTTGGGTTTGTCTAGTTTGATTTATAGAAATTTTCCTTGCTTGCATGAACTACTCTCCATGATACTACACATTGTAACTATTATTGCAATGTGTCTTCTTAACATATGCTCTTTAATGTGTCGTCCTTTTTAATTAATTATGCTTTATTTGTAAGCCTTGCTTAAAATTGTATTATAATCTTTGGTTTTCTACAGTAAATACATGGTGCTTGGATTTCCCCTTTATTGATTGGAAAGGGACTTTGTTAATATAAGTACGAGAAGTTTTACATTGCATAAGTTCCTAAACAATAAGCTTGGATTAGACTAAAGATTTGTTGAGCTTGAGCTTTTGCATATTAGGAAGATAAAAGGGGCTATTTTAATATTTTCATAGCCATTTAACATCTAACTACCGGAAAAACTAACAAAGGCATTTTTTAATTAATTTCACCAAAAGACAAGAATGAATAACATTTTTTTTAAAATATCAAGGATATAGTGTAATAGGCAAAAATAGAGGGAGAAATAGTAATTTACCCAAATAATTATTCAAGAATAATTTTTAATAGTTTAAAATATTAAAAAATTAATTTATCTATATATTAATTTTATTTTGAAGACTATACTTGATACTCAAACTTATCTGTACTTTTTATATATGTGTGTAATAAAATATATTATTAGCTTTTTAAGTTTTAATATTAAAATAACAAAATATTATAATAAACTAAAACTAAAAATTATAGTATTAAAACATTTTCAATCATAATTAACTAATTAAATATTAAAACATTTAAAATTGAAATAGTCTAATTTCATTAAAAATTAATAACATATAATAAGATAATAGAAGTTGCCATTTGAAAATAACTAATATATTATAATCTTATGTGTGTATATATAATTTTGAAATTTTAAAATGACATTATTAATAGGTGTATATGAATATATCATATAAATATCAAGATACTTGAAAATTTTTGACACATAATGCTAATACATAATTTAATGATATATATTAATACATTTTAATATTTTAAATTTTTAAATATTATTGGTGGAAAATTAAATTTCGTTTGTAATATAATATCTTATAAATATATATAGTCCTTAGATATAATTTTTAAAGTAATTTGTTATATTTTTTTAACAAATGTGTGGACTAATTTGTTAACTAACTAAACTATTAGGGACTTTTTGTAATTTTCATTATGATATTTGTATATCGATAAAGAAAATAAAGGTGTAGGTGGAATATTTAGGGCCAATTTGGCCAAAAGTAGCAATCTCTTGCTATAGTACAAACATATGTATTTATACAAATGTGTATTTAACATCCTATCATACGTCAGTAATTGTATATAGCAATTAGAATCCTTCTTCAATATACATATATGTATCTATACACATAAAATTAAAAATCATTAGATTACTTCATATTTAATTACAGTTATTTACATATATTATAGGTATTGATATACATTATTAAACAATGGTTATAATTAAATAATGATTAATTTATGGTTTTAAATTTTCATTTATATAAATGTGCATGTGTGTTGTTAGAAAAAGCCTACTTCCTAAAAAAAAAAAAAAACACTTTTGTCACCACTAAGTTTGTCAGCCCGTGAGTGTCATACCTAAAATTTAACTATCCTAAAAAAGGTTCAATGATGAATCAAACCTTCGAGATGACCAGAGTCTACTCGTTCGTAACACCTCTGAAGTGTGTAGCCTTAGAAAACCTAACTACCCACCAGTGTGCAAAATCGATCACCGAACCATTAAGTTGTGCTCCAACCTTATGAAATATGAATTACCAGAATCATAAGAAGGTTATTCTGAGAATTCCCTTCTCAGAATACTCAGCTTGTTAGACTGATGTTCATTTTGTCAAATTGAGACTCAACTTCATGAAAAATGGAAAGCAATTTTAACAAAATGGACTTCTAAAACATGTCTAGAAGGCTCCAAAATAATAGTCAGGACTTCAAAATAACTGTCAAATTACCATATACCTTATGGGGGTACCGAATAATAGTTAAGACTTCAACTGGAGCAACTCCTTTCTCACTAGTATATGGATCAAAGGTAGTGCTTCCGGTTGAAATAAAAATCAAGTCTCTTTAAGTAGCGATGGAATCTGAACTACTAAAAGTACAATGGACTCAATAGAGGCACGATAATCTCACCCTCTTGGATAGTCAAAGGCATAAGGCTCTATACCACACATAGTTGTATCAGGCTCGGCTAGCCAAAACCTTCAATAAGAAAGTAAAACATAGAAAGCAGGAGATTGAGTGTTAAAGCAAATAAGGCAGAACATTCCAAACCTGAGAGGGAAATTTAGATTGAACTAATGATGTGGATGAGATTACATTGACATTTATGGATGGATTTGACAAAGTGGGCGTGCACACTTAGGCTTCAAATGGATGGTCGTGGTGACCCTGATTGAACCACGAGGCCCATAATATATCAAATCGAAGCTAACTCAGAGCTCTATAATGGGTGTTGCACACTACATTTATAATAATCCATCTTCGGGCCCAAATTCCTTTTTTTAGGCCCTCAAATTTGGCTTCAAAGTTTATGTTCCTTTTTTGGGTTTTTTTGTCTTTTCTTCCTTTTTTGTTTTTAGGGTTTTTTCCTAAACTCTATTTATTTATCTCTTTAAGGTTGTTTGAGGATGGCTTTTATTGAATTATTAAATCAAATTTATTTTCTTTTAATATTCGGTATTCCTTTGTGTGAATCAATGATTATTAATGCATATTTCCTAGTATTTATGCGCAAATCAACAGGTTATAGAATATTATTATATGGTAATCGCGCATGATTCATCATTGAGCAATATTTATCCAATTTTCTAGGTTTTCACTACATCAACTAGGAAGGCCCATATTTGGTTAAACATGTCTTATCGAAAAGGGTAGTCAAGCTAATGGATTCTGAAGGCAATGAATTTTTTGAGCCAATCAATACAAACTACTTGAAAAAGTACTACATCTAAGGCATAAAAAATAAATCTGGCTTAGTTGAAAACCTAAAAATGGCAACTTAGGCAAAAGTTAGGGACCTCTCGTTAGGTTGAAAACTCTACATGGGCAACCTAGGCAAATGTTAGGGAAAGAGAGAAAATACTTAACTAGAAAACCTAAGAAGGCTAGTTAAGGATAGGGGTAACCTCGAGTTTGAAATTTGTATGAATGCACCAGTGCTTTTTTTAAATGACTTCAGTGAAATGAGAATGATTGCCAATTTATGCAAAATGTCTTTGAAAAATGCAACACATTTTATCATCATGAATTGCATTAAGAATGTTTTGCATTTTATTTCATTACATGACCACAATTCTTAGCTCTCTCTTTGAGATTGGTCACTATCATCAAAACCTTAAAAAAAAGCCTAGCTAGGTATGAAAAGCTCTAGGAGGAGACACCCTAGGTAAAAAAAAGGAAGAAAAAGAAAACACAACTAAGTGCAAAAAGCTCTGAAATGAGATGCCTTCGACAAAAAAGGGAAAAATAAAAGAGGCAAGCAAGAGTAATAGCAAACATCATCAATAGTACACAATAAAAAGCATATACATTCATTATCATACAAGTATCATGTAGTACATGTGGGATAAATGCCTAAATACAACACCCAAAGTCCATAACCTTGGGAAAATAATACAATAAAGCAAAGCACAGGCCAAAAGTCCTACACCTAGCTCCTAAAATAACTACATCGGCCATGGCTACCATCAGAAGCAAGCACCAATCCTACCCAAGTGTCTCCCTTATTTAATCCAGGCTCATCATCATTCATCACAAAGGATGATAGCCATGACTTTAACTTACTAATATAATCACGATAAGTTGTTCGCTCTTACCTCCATTTATAGCTAGCGTGATTGTGTTCAACCTACATGACATACTGCATATCATACATGCATACATAAAACATGAGAATAAAATAAATAAGTATAATAAAGGAAGCATACTATCTGAGTGGTTGAAAACTCCAAAAAGCATTATTGTGCACTCTCCACAATGGTATACCAATACTAACTAGAGGAGATGAAAATATACAAAGGGCAAGCAAATAAGTCAATCACCACTCATCAAACAAATAAAGCAAAGGTAAAATAAGTGAAATAAAAAATGAACATAAGTAGCATTAGGAGGAGCAACACCCAACTGAGGAAAGTCAGGGCAAGGCAGATCAAAATGCATTACTCTACCAAAGATATATGTCCCAAGTAAAGTCAAGGATGGTTGAACTATCAAGTCCCCAAGAATAGTACTACCAGAAGCCACACCACTAGCATGGGCAGTTGCCTTAGTATGGAACGGGCCCTCATTCTCCTCAAAACAGGACCCATATCTCTTCCGACATGATCCTTGTTGTTATAGATAAGCTCTCATAACTTATGTCAAATATAGTTTATTACTAATAAAGTTTGTTACATGCTCATACAAAATAGGAATAAAAGCCCATCGGATCAAAAGAAGCAACTCTTGACAATCCACGTGATGGTCCAATCCTCAAATCTAAAGGATGAGATGCATTTGCCTGAGGAGGTGGGGGTGGAGGAAAAGTGCCACTAGCCATAGCATCAATTAGCTGAGGGATCAATACATTAGCAGAAGGCAAGCTTACACTCTTTAAGAGACTCTCAAAGGAGTATCCCATCATGGCAGTACCAAGCTCATCACCATTAAGCTCATGACCCCAAAACATGTCACTAGGGGGAGGAATAGGGACTCTCCTAGCAAACAGACCATCCTACCAATGATGGACTAGCTTGCCCAAATACCATACTCTATCAGTAAAGATAGAGAGGAACACTCGTCTCTCTGTCAATTGCCATACAATCACCATCTCTACCATCTAAAGTGACCTCATTACCCACTAGTGAAGGAAGATCTGCTTAAAAGGTAAGAATGGACAAAGAATCTCTAAAAGAGAAACAACCAACACAACAGGAGTCAAACATACCTAATAAGGGGTGTAAGCACCCAATTTCGAGATGCAATTATGAACAATTGTGATGTAAGCCCCTATGATGAAATTCATTCAAAAATTGAACTTGGTTGTCGATTTTCTGGACTTTAGGGGCTAAATTGCAACATTTTTTTAGGATTTAATTGCAAATAAGTCAATTTTTCAAGGGTCCTTTGGTAATTAAAAGTTTTAAAAAAAGTCAAAATTAGGATCGGCATTGGTGTAATGTTGATCGGCATTGCATAATGCCGATGCGTAAAACTCCCGTTTTTCAATTTTTTCTTATTTTTTGTCAATTTTTTTAGTGTTTTGATTGGTTGAAAATTTAATTTTATGATTATTATCATATGATGAAAATTTCAACGCATTCAAAATATGTAAATAACCTTCAAAAATCAAAATTCTTATCAGTTTGTTTTGGGATAGATGAGTATGTTCCTGCAATTAAGGAAGCCAATACACACAGACTTTGCATTTAAAAGTCTGCATGCGTACGAGGGGGGACCTTTTTTAAGGAGAGGATTTTTTTCATACAGAGGGATTGAGAGAAACACACACACGTAGATACTGAAATTTGATTGTGCCAAAAAAAACCCTAAAATCCAAAATGCTACTGAGAACGTCTTTTTAGTCCAAAATCAATAGCTATTCAATTTCAACGGTGATAATCCAATCTGAGGGGCTAAAAAAGGGCATTTGAATAGCATCAATGTTCTTTTTCTATTATTTTTTCTATTTTTCATTTCTTTTCTATTATTTTATTTTTGTGATTTTTTTCTTTTATTTTTGTTATTGTTTTGATTATTTAATTTCACTACTTATCTAAGTACTTTTTTGTTTTTTAATTTTGATGTCCGCATAAGGATTGAGGAGGATACTACCTATGTTTAGATGAACAAAAGGTCCACGGAATGCCATTAAAGAACATGTATTATTTTCTAATAGAACGTAGGATTTTTTATCTTGGTATCCTGTGTAGTTTTTTTAATTCATGGCTAAATAATTGTTAAATTTTAATTTTATACGTAGTTTGTAATAGCCCCAATAGTAGGAATAGTAAAAGATTTAATTTTTTGCACTTTAAAATTAATTAGTAAAACTAGGTTCACTGGGTAAAATTAATTAAAATTAATGGTGGCTTTAGTTAATTAGGGTTTGTATGTAATTAAATTAGGTTTTTTTAGAAATCATATGTGAATGTATTTTAATTTGATTTTTTTATGTTTTTTTTTATGTTTTTGGGCTTTTTTATTTATCTTTGGGCCCCAAACCCACGTTTAGGTCCAACTCATTTTAAATAGGCTTAAAATGGGTTTAGGACACTAAATAATTAAAAATAACTTAGGCTCGTTAGGTTAGTTAGATTTTAATCCCACTTAGTTGATTAAAACTTGTTTGGACTTAGCTCAGCCCACTTAAATTCATTTCTTTTAAAATAAATAGACCTAGGCCCACATTTCACTTAAAATAAAACTAAGTTAGACTTAGTCCCGTTAATTTAACTTTCCTTTAAAATTGAATAGACTTAAGCCCATTCCTTAGATAAACTAAAATAAATAGATCTAGTCTCACTAATTAACAAAAAATATAGGCCCACCTTTAGTCCCTTTCTCACTTGTAAGTAAAATGTAAATCTAGCTAACTTTTTTAATAAAATTAACATAGTTTAGACTTAGAGACAATACGATCTTGAGTGCATTTTTTATGTGTAATTTTATTAACTAGATGCCTAGGGTTAGATGGATGTCAAATAAGGTTTAATAAAATTGCATGTAATTAAGGAATGAAATAATCATTTATAAAATTATTCTAAATGAACACGAGACTAAGAGAAGTTAGTATTTTGTATCCATAATCTCCTTGTTGTGGTGCTAGCTTTCTTTTAGGGAATCGAGTACCACCTTTTCAATTTTTCCTAGTTATTACCATGGGTGCCGACTGCTCATCTCCATTCCATGTCTTTATGACAGTGGTTAGTGTGTTCTCTAAGGCCCTGAGCCTAAAAAATGTCGCGGTTGCTAAAATCTTAGACGCACGCTAAACCTTGTCGTCTACAATGGCAACTCCACTGGGGATAAGAGATACTGATTCTACTTATGTTCTTTAGAATTATTTTATTAATTATTATTTCATTCTTGCATTCATTCTGCATGTCCTTACTAAACCGATGGTGTTGGTTTATGATTCCATGATTCCACTAGCTTCATGGAGTTGTAGATTGGCTAACCATCACTCTTAGCCTTAACTCGGTTCAAGAGAGATTACCGGGCTCATCTGACTAGAGTCTGTAACCCAAGTCCTTAAGGGGGGTAGTCTTCTCTCGAGTTGGTAAAGGATGCTGGGCCCCTCTGACCTTGGCCTATAACTCAAAGTCTATAATAGAGAGCATCTTACTAAGGGAACCTTAACTTTTCACCGGACCCTAACCATATATAATGGCCTAGTTACTTCCCCTAGGATTTTTACCTAAAGTTCTTGTTTGTTTGAATTGTCATGAGGTATTTCTATTTATAAAAGCCCAGACCCATACCTTTGAAGCTCATTTAGGCTAATAAGGATTAGGCTAGACCTTTATATTTAGAAATGTTGTTTTTGTGCTTTTTTAAAAAAGAGATTTTGCATGTGCGTCGGCTCTTAATATCCCCTGTTGATATAAAGGCCAAGATAAATAAATCCTAGGAAAAGAAACTTGCCATTGAATATGTGTGTGGGAGAAATAAGGTTGGAAGGTTTACCTGCATGATGGCTTGTTAATTGCTTCTTGATACTTGCTACGTGTTAAGTGCTTACTTGCTACTTGTTGCATGGCACGTGAATCATGCATACATACAGTCCATGCACCATACTAATACCTTGTTTTGCAGCCATCATAGATTCATTTAGGTCTTCTCGTGTTTAGGGATGAAGAGGTGGCAGATTAAATAGAACAGATCTAAGCCCTAAGTCAATAGCTCAAGAGATCCTTTAAGAACTAGAGAAGAGTCCAATCAACCCACTGTACCTAGAAGCTGAGCCAACTCAGACTAGATAGACTGAAATGGAACTACAACTAGAGATGTGGAACTTAGAGGACATTAAGGGAGCTTTGATGGATGACATGAGAGCTATGATGCAAGACGAACTGAGATAGGCTTTGGCCGGACTACTACAACTTGTTGTTAGACAACCACCTGTTATTGTTATTGAACAATCACTTGCTGCTACTATTGAACAACCACCTACTATAGGAGCTCCACCTATTGCTGTAGCTCATCCACCTGCTGCTAACAATGCTGAGGGGCAAGCTACTGCTAGAAATGTGCTTGCTACTAATATGAGACTAGAAGACCTTGAAAACTATATGGTAGAAAAGGCAAAGAGAGAGTCACTTGAATTGGTCCATGATCATGAGTCCAAGCAGATGCAAGCACTAACTCAGAAAATGCCCAAGATGGAAGAGCTGATTAGAGGACAAGGAGTGGGATATTCTTTTGACTTTGATGACATGCTACAAATGGAGGGAGATAAGTTGTCTGAAAAATTCAAAATGCCTCAACTGTAGAAATTTGATGGGAGAGGAGATCCAAGGATTCATTTAAGCCAATACACAAAAACCATGAGCACTACTAAAGCATTATTGTTAGTAGTTGCTAGGTTGTTTGTACTGTCATTGGAAGGAATGGCTGTAAACTGGTACCACGGGTTAGAAAATTTTGTTAAGGCTGACTAGAGGGAACTATGTACTGCATTCTTGAAATAATATGATTACAATACCAGGTTGGAGGTATCCATCAGGGATCTAGAGTTAACTAAACAGAAATCAAATGAGTCTTTTTCTGATTTCTGAACTTGTTTCATGAATAAAGCAGGGATGATGAAAAACAAGCTTGCTAAGAAGGATCAAGTTATAATGATAGTTCGTAATGTGCCACTTAATTTGGTTGAGAGGCTAAGATGATGAATCCCAAAAGCTTTGTGCATTTGTATGATGACGGTCTACAAGCTGAAGAGATAGAGAATGAGAAAAAGAAGAGTTCTAAAGGCACAGTAACCCGAAATTACTCAACTGGGGGCACACAATAGGGGAGCACTAGCCAGATTATGGAGGTGCATGCAGTTCAGCAACCCAAGAGATTTTCTAGCTTCAACCAGTCACTCTCTAAAGTCCTAGAGAGGCTAATCCAAAAAGGCATACTTCGACCCTTAACCTTTTCTAAGCCACTAAACCCAAATCTCCCTGGTTTTGACCTTAACAGTTACTGTAAATTCCATCAAGCTGCTGGCCATCCCACAGACAATCGTATTCGCCTAAAACATGAGATCTAAAACTTGATAGACTCCGATAAAATCACCAACCTTGAAAAATCCAACTCTAACCTAAACACCAGAAATAACCCTTTCCCAGATTATCGAAATGTTCCACCACTAGCCACCATAATGATCAACTCAAGGGTTAGCGAATAAGAAGTGATAAGCTCCTTCAAGGACCTCAACCCTATACTCAATGGAGAACCTTTCGGATAGCCATAGAGAGGAGTGGAAGATTTACTAGGCCAGCCCTCAGGCAAGTTTGATTATAGAGTATTCTACTTGAAACCACCCTTTGCTGATATCCTTGTTGAATCAATTAAGCCCTCAGGTTAGGGAGATGAGTTTGATGATAAGCCGATAAAAGAAGAGCAAGAAATTCCTGAGTAGCCGCTAAGAGGAGTGGAAGATCTATTAGGATAACCTTTCGATTACAGAGTATTCTATTCTAAACCCGCTTTCATTGATATCCCCAGTGAATCGATTATGCCTAGAGGGTGGGGTGATGAATTTGAGGATGAGCCTTTGGCACCTGAACAATCTTAAGAAGGAGTTAAAGATTTACTAAATCAACACTTAGGCAAGCTCAATATGGGAGATCTTAAAGGGAAGGAAACATGCATAATGGAAGTGTGGAAAGATGGGAAAAGAGATCGAATCATTGGAGTTATTAACATCTGGTATGACTCTGATGAAGAAAGCCCAGGCAATTTCAATGTTTGGAGTGATGATCCTAAAGTGAATCATGTCACTAGAAATAGGAAGAATTATCAAGCAGTAGAAAAGAAAATAGGAAGAGTAATAGAAATAGAAGAAATAGAAGATGCAGAGATAGAAGAAGAATAGAAAGAGGATCTAATTTTGGAACAACTAAAGAAAGCCAAGGCAAATGTCAGCATTTAGGAATTACTTATGCATTCCAGTAGTCATAGAAGGGCTCTGGTTAAAGCTTTGTCAAATATGAGCATTGAAATGACAGTTACGCCTGAGGCTATGGTAGCAAAGGTGACAGAAAAGAAACATGGGCTAATAACATTTTTAGATGATGACTTGCCTTTGGAGGGAAGAAACCATAACAAGGCATTATTTATCCCAGCTGAAGTAAAAGGGAAGAGAACTAACTTTGTAATGGTCGATGATGGTTCAACTATAAATGTATGCCTGCTAAAGATCCTACCAAATTAGAAGACTTAACAGATTCAAACCTTATAATCAAAGCTTATAATGACAGCACTAGGAATGTGGAGGGGACATTCCAAGCTTTGGTTAAAACAGGACCTGTGGAATCAACCATTGAGTTTACCATACTTGATATTCCAATCACTTATGCCTTATTGTTGGGATGGCCATGGTTAAATGCCTTGGGAGGGGTACCCTCAACTGTACATCAAAAGATAAAATTCCTTTATGAAGGAGAAGTTATGACCATAGAAGCTGGGACCAATGTTGTTGTGGCATCCATATTGGATAAACAAAAACAAGTGTGTGCACCCCCTGGTTTTCAGATTGCTGGGATATTTAATAGGATTAAAATGGATATAAGAGTAGCAGAAATGATGGAGAACATGAATTTATCAGCTTGGACAAGGACTAGGGAAGAATGAACAAGGAGAATTCCCAGGATTCAAAAATCAAGATAACATAACAGGATTGGGTTTTACAAGGGAAGCAAAGCCAAAAGGTAGAAGGGCAAGGAAGAGATTCAATGTAGAAAAAAAGAAGCTTTATGCAAAAGTTGGTCCTTTAAGTCAGAACTTCATCAAGCCTAGGGAAGGCAAATACTATATAGGAGCCAAGGAATTAGTCAGTGTTGCTGGAGCATATATCCCTAGGTTTGAGATCTTCAAAGAGCAGATTATGGAGAATCTGGTGAAGGACAACAAAGAGGAAGTGATGAAGCTAGCAGCTGAGAGGATGGGTAGTACTATTGTTAAAGATTTGTTATGTCAACCACATCAAGGACAACCACTATGAGACTCAACATCACTAGCATCTAGAATAGGAAATAAAATTTCTCATTGTCTCATTGAATACAATTTTAGTTTCTAGTGATCGATGATATAAATTCGGATTATGCTTGCTTATGTAATGTACATCCTAATGGTACTATGCATTATGATATTGATTTCATCTGCTTGTTTGACATAAATTTAATTCAATTAGATTCATTCAGCATGGGCACAAATGCAAATTCAATGAACATACATATATCACATGATGTAACTTCTGAAGATAGGAAATGTGAGAAAAAAATAAAAATAAAAAATAAAAAAACAAAGAGCGAATAAAGAGAGAAAAAAATAGTAAGGTAAAAATTAGAGAGGAAAATTCATGACTGGCTGATAATAGGAGATATATCATGTGATGTAATGAATGTTCTTATTTTTGCCCTAATGAATGATTAAAATTAAATTTTTAATTTTTGTTCAAACATCGCATATTTTTGTTTATCATACTGTATAAGTATCTAAATGGAAAAACAATGCATGATGAAAACTAAATCAGAGCTATGAGATCACTATTTTAGTTACATTTTCTTTTTGCCACCTCTTTTGTAATTTTCCTTATAAGCCTAGCGTCCCTTTATACCTTGAGAATTCATATGGCTCAGTAACTTGCTTTTCAACCCATACATTATAACTGTCATCAATTATTATCATCATCAAGCCTCATATTCTAAAGTGCAAGTCCAATTGATTTCATCATCCAGAACTCGCTTCAATCAGTTTGCCCACTCCTATGCATCTTTAATACATGAGATTGCAGCTAATAGGGATAGTAAAACAAAGGGCCAACAACAATAATGACCAAACCGAGTCTCTTGTCCACATGAAGAAAGTGATTGCTAGGATGAATTCAAAATGAAGCTAGGGGAAAAATGTAACTCTAGAACAAGTTAGGGGCAAAATGGTAAATACAATAATAGAACTTCAAAGTTAGTGAAAATGATCTCAGGGTAGAAAGGAGTATACTACAAGCATACAGATATAACAATTATCATACAATAGAAGCAGTAACAAAAAGAAAAGTTCAATAGTGCATCGGTCAATCATGAGCTCTAGTGTAAAGCCATGGACCCCACTCGTTGGTCTGGTTATTTGTCTGATAGACTATATCAGAAGCTCAAACATCAGAAGTACCAATAATGAAGCATCAAGTGCTTGAATCTACAAGTTGTTGATGAGGCACCTCATTCTCAGACTCCAAGCTGCAAACATAGCTTTGCTTTGAATAGAAGACCTATTAGGTTCATGCATGTTGTGCATAACATGCATACACTTGCATACATTTTTTGTGAAATACTTTCTTTACAAAATAAAGTCTTTGAGCCTAGTCTAGATTTTCCAAACACTTTGCTACTAACATTAGAGATTAGAGTTGTAAAAGTGCAGGAAAGTAGTCAGAGTATTCACAGGTAAAGCATCTGAAGGAATGAAAATAAAAGGAGTGACATTACCAAGAAGCATCATCTTGGTGACCTCAAGAGGCTGGATAAGACTTTCAAGCTCCTCAAACTCAGTATCCATCTCCATAGTCTCATCAGGACCATCATTTGGAATATCTCTCCACAATAATTAGACCATTATAGGGTGTGGAATATGGTAACAAAAAGGTCCAACATGTCAGTAATACATACGCTTCGCACTAAAAAGGGAAGAATGCACTCAAAACTTGAGATGAATGCACTCTAAAGACTTCTTTGATGGTGAAATAAAAAACCTCTAACTCCCAAATCTTTTCTTTTACAGGAAATATTGGGAAAAGGAATGAGGTCATCACCATAATCAAAAAGGGAAGAATGCAAAAGAATAACATTGCATTTTTGACAAAATTTCTTTACTTACAAATAAACCATACTAACTTATGGTATTTTGTGTAGGGAAATAAAAAAGAACAAAGAAGAGGAAAGGAATCGATACATCCATAAGAATGACTATGATAGCAAATGCCAATCACTCGTCAAAATCTCACTCTGTGTGACAAACAGCCTAACAAATACTAAAAGGAAGTAGTATAACTCTATCTCTTTCTTATTCTATAGTAAAGTAAAAATTGAAAGAAATTTATAAAATTGAGAGTAAATTCATCCACTTCATGATGTCATATGTGAAAACTTATCTCATGACCTTTGATTTTAGTGGCTTTCTTTTATTAGCCTCGCAAAATTTAGATGTCTTATTAACAGTTCTATGCTGAGAGTTTCTAAAACTCTAATCAATCTAATGCTTACTTTACACCTAAATGAGGGGAAGAATGTGCAAAGATAAAATCTATGGATTTGCAGTATAAATTGGTTGAATTTTAAAGTGTCATTTTAGTCTTTTGAATAATAAATGTGCATATAATCTACTCAAATGCTCAAAAATGAGTATGAGTAAGAATCCCTCAATGGTATCCATGCTGAGTAATACGAGAAAGGTGGGGGAACACTAAGAGGAGAATTAGAACAAGAGCAAACATAATATACTCCAATGCCCAAAAATGAGCAAGAGTATCAATGTGAACCTCTGGCAGTATCCACGCTAAGTAATACAAGAAAGGTGGGGGAATACGAAAAGAGGACCCACGTTAAAAAAAAACTTGCTCCATTTACTCCAATGCTCTGTAAGTGTATAAGTATCCAAAGGACCTTTCCAACAGTATCCACGCTGAGTAATATGAGAAAGGCGAGGGAATACTTAGATAAGGAAGAAAAGCACAAAAATAATTCAAAGACTATTTAGATACTCTGAATTCAATATTTTTTTATGCTTAATTTCCATAAGTTTTGTTTAGTAAATTCTCCTTAAAATTAGGTGTGGAAGTAAGCTCTTCACTTGGTAAAAGATACACTCTCAGTATAAGATGTTAACGATGCCTCTGACCTTTGTAAATGGCAAATAAGTGACAGTCATGAAAAAAAAAATAGTGAGATTCGTTAAGTACATGCTATCTCATGATAAAAGGATGAATTTTCTTATAAATTTTCAACATTATAATGTACTTGTATACATTCATCATGATTGAAACTAACTTTAACAAGTCTGTAGGAATTGTAAAAACAGAAGGAATTGCACAGTGGAATTAAAATTAGTCAGCACAAAGAATTAAAGCATTCGACTCAAACAACCAAAGATAAAAATCAGCAACCAGTTATGGACTATAGCAACATTAAAGGCGAGCAATGAAAGGATTGCAGTCAATTTGCAAGCAACTATAGATTGTAGCATCATCAATGAGTAGTTATGGACTGCAGCATCATCAGTGAGCAATGAAAGGTTGCAGCTAATCGTGAGCAGTTATTGACTGCAGCATCATCAATGAGCAATGAAAGGGTTGCAGCTAATCGCGAGCAGTTATAGACTGCAGCATCATCAGTGAGCAATGAAAGGGTTGCAACTAATCACGATCAATTATGGATTACAACATAATCAACATTACAAGATCGAGTGTAGTGTATTCCACTTCAGTCCATTACTTTTGTGTGCACATGCATCCAAGTTCTTTCATTGCAATTTGGTCCATAATTGCATTCGGATTAGGAACATGTTCCTAATTAAATCATGGCATTCATTAAATTAATAATTCATTGAATTATTAAAACTGCATAATCAATCTGTGATTCTGAATTTTCTATCAAGTACAGAATACAGAACAAGATTACAGAATTCATTTTTTTCATTTTACATGCATCATTTCAATCAAAGGATTCATATGTTGCATAGTAGCTATAATATGAATTTCAAATGATTATGTTATGTGCAGCATAGTAGTCATAACCTTCATTATGTTATGTACTGTATAGTAGTTATGACATAAACTTTCAAATTCTTCAATGCTAGATGTTCCACAAGAACTATAGTAGATTTTTAATTCAATTTCACTAGACGTTCCACAGGGAATATAGTGTGAATTATTAGACGTCCCACAGGGAATATAATGAAATTCATCAGTGCTAGATGTTCCATAAGAACTATAGCAGATTTTCAAATCAACTTCACTAGACGTCGCACAGGGAATATAATATACATCATTAGACATCCCACAGGGAATATAATGAAATCTCATCATCATTAAATGTCCCATAGGGAATATAACGAAACTCATTATCACTAGACGTCCCACAGGGAATATAGTGTGCATCGTTAGACGTCCCATAAGGAATATAACAAAATCCATTATTGTTAGACGTTCCACAGGAACTATAGCAAGTTTTCAATTTATCTACGCTAGATATCCCACAGGGAATATAATGTGCATCGTTAGACATCCTATAGGGAATATAACAAAATTCATCATTGCTAGATGTTCCACAGGAACTATAGCAAGTTTCCAATTTATCATCATTAGACGTCCCACAAGAAATATAGTGTGCATTGTTAGATGTCCCATAGGGAATATAACAAAATTCATCATTGCTAGATGTTCCACACGAACTATAGCAAATTTTCAATTTATCATCGCTAAACATCCTATAGGGAATATAGAGAAACTCATTAGCACAAATTCCACAAGACATTCAATAGGAAATATAGTGAGACTTGCCAAACATCATACTTTGCTCAGCAATTTGAGCATCAATCTATCACTTAGGATACAATCAAGTGTCCTAATTTCTTTCTTTTGAAATTGTGTGCTTCTATTGCTTTACCGTAATTTATCAAGCAAACAACAACAAAGGGGGGCAATTGTAAGCACCCAATTTCGGGATGCAATTATGAACAATTATGACATAAGCCCCTATAATCAAATTCATTCAAAAATTGAACTTAGTTGTCGATTGTCTAGACTTTAAGGACTAAATTACAACATATTTTTAGGATTTAATTACAAATAAGTCAATATTTCAAGGGTATTTTGGTAATTAATTTTTTTAAAAAAAGTCAAAATTAGGATCGGCATTGGTGTAATATCGATCGGCTTTACACAATGTCGATCGGCATTACACAATGCCGATGCATAAAAGTCTCATTTTTCAATTTTTTCACGTATTTTTTCTTACTTTTTTTCAATTTTTCAGTGTTTTGATTGGTTGAAATTTTAATTTTATGATTATTATTATCTAATGAAAATTTCAACGCATTCAAAACACATAAGTAACCTTCAAAAATCAAAATTCTAACACATCTTTTTTCTCTATTATTTAACAGGAACAATAACAAAAGCCCAAAAGAAAAGCACAATGGCAAGCACTAGCAAACAATCATAATAAGAAAATAAAGCAAGACCTATCAACTATCAGCATTCACAATAAAGCTGTAACTTAATAAACAGTTACAGCAAGTACTATAGAGCTATAACTACAACAACCTCATATAGCAAAATAAACAAGAAGACAACTGATTAAAAAGAGCAAAGAAGGACTTACCTAATAGTGATGATGATCCTAAGCATGAGTCTCTAAACTATAAACCACAAGAATCAGGTATCCTTGAGAAAGCCTAGATAGTTGAGGATCGTGAGCACCAAATGGACTGTCAGTACTAGTCTTTGTAGTGGAAGTCCCTGCTCTAGTAGCCTTTATGAAGTTTCCCTCCTCATAATAAAAGATATCCTCTAGACCTTCCAAAATGTTAGGGAACTCCATGTTATGTAGAAAAAATGAAAATACAAAATTAAAAACAGAGCAAAAAGCACCTAAAATATGAAAAGCATTAAAAAGATTTGGAAAATGCTCAAAGAAGTTTGGAATAAGCCTCCCCAAACCTCCAGAACACATGTGATCATGTGTTCAGCATGTGACTATATGCTCCCCACACGCATTTCTCCCCTCTATGTGCTCCTATATGGTTTTACATGCACTCCGAGACTTTGCACACTCATTTCTCTGGTCCTAATCCTCCAATTGAACATAAGACATGCACCAAGCTCACACAAAAGTACACTGATGAGGACTACATCTTTCTTAAGACACCACGCGTGGCCTTACCACTTTCAAAAACTCAGCACCTCCTAAAAGAAGAAAAATAGGGAAGAATCATTAAAAGGATACCTTGCTAGAAATCATCAAAATAACATCTGCAACATAATAAGTAATGACATCATTATTACTGCATCATCACTACATCATCACTACATAATCATTATATCATCATCGCATCATCACCAACTAAGACTAAAAGAGAATGACACATTACATCAACCATAATAATCACAATAGTCTATTGCTTGACATCGGAAGAGGTTATAGTGGCATTGCCTAACACCGAAGGAGGTTATAGTAGCATTATCTTATTACCTAACACTGAAAGAGGTTATAGTGGCATTTCCTAACACCGAAGGAGGTTATAGTGGCATTATCTTTTTGCCTAACACCAGAAGAGGTTGTAATGGCATTACTTGACACCATATGAGGTTATGGTGGCATTATCTTTTTTCTTGACACTGAAAAAGGTTATAGTGGCATTGCCTAACACTAAAGGAGGTTATAGTGGCATTATCTTTTTGCTTGACACCATAAAAGGTTATTGTGGCATTATCTTTTCACCTGACATTGGAAGAGGTTATAGTGGCATTACTTCCTAACATTCAAAAGGATGTTAGAACCCTTGACATGGCTAAAGAATGTTAAGTACGATGCCTGAAAAGGGTATTCATTGCATTTCATCTACATGCTTGCATATCATATGCCTGATTGCATATCACTATCACACACTTGTCTCACTTGCTTAAATCATTCATGTAGAAATTATATAATTGCATGAACCCTAAATTGCATCATTCTATATGAATCCAAAATTGTATCCTTGCATGAATCCCAAAAATTACATATTGCATGAATCCTAAAATTGCATCTTGCATGAATCCCAAAATTACATCTTGCATGAATCCCGAAATTGGATCTTGCATGAATCCTAAAATTATATCCTTGTATAAATCATAAAATAGCATCTTGCATGGATCCTAAAATTGTGTGTGTCCTGAACATCATCCTGCATGATAACCGAACCATAAAATAATAACAACAAGTAAATCACAATAACAAAGCACTTAGGTAAGTGCCTCTCTCCTCAAAAAATAATTTTTTTATCTTTGCATTTTGCTTCACGTGTATTGACACTAGCACTAAGTGGCTATGCACACATGCAAAGCAAGGGAACTGTTATAACAAAAATTTGACTATCCCTAAAAAGGTCCAATGATGAAAGAACCTTTAAAATGACTAGAGTCTGCTCATTTATAACACCTTTGAAGTGTGCAGCCTTAGAAAACCTAACTGACCACTAGTGTGAAAAATCGATCACTGAGACATTAAGTTGTGCTTTGACCTTACAAAATATGAATTACCAGAATAATGAGAAGGTTATTTTAAGAATTCCCTTCTTAAAATACTCAGCTTGTTAAACTAGTGTTCATTTCATCATACCCGAACCCAACTTCATGAAAAAACAAAAATCAATTTGACAAAACGGACTTCAAAAACACATCCAAAAGACTCCAAAACCTACAAAAGTTCTCTTCAAATGATCCCACACAACCCGAGGATTAACACATGTCACTTAAAAGTGCGCATAAAGCCATAAACACCCCTAAGTGTCACACGCTAAAATCAATGACAAACCAAATAAAATAGACTTCAAAACACATCTAAAAGGCTCCAAAACCTTTGAAAGTGGTCTTGGAATATTCCAACATAACCCAAGGAATAGTGCGTATTGCTTAGAAGTGCATGTAAACACCTCTAGGTGTCATGCACTAAAATCAAGGCCAAATTTAACAAAATGAACTTTAGAAATGTGTCTAGAAGGCCCAAAAACCCTAGGAACCAACCTCAAAATAGCTCACATAAGCCCTAGAAGGAGTACGTAACTCATGAAAGTGTGCATAACCGCATGTAAGAGCACATGGCCAAGTGCACTTCGTGTGGTCACACGCTCTATCCTAGACACGTGTACGTGACCACACCTATGCCCCTTCTTCCTCACATTTTTCACTATAAATAAGTGCCTTTACACCCCATTTTAAGGAGGGGGACACACGTACTCAAAAATATGTCCAATCGAAGGTGCCAGAAACCCTTTTCCATATAGTTTTTACTTTCCTACTACCTTTTTCATAGGAGATTATACCTCATTTCCACCAAACCAAGCCTCATCTTTATCAAAGCATGCTTCAAAGGTATACAAACTAGCATCATTATGTTGTCATTTTGAACCTCTCAATAAGGAAAGCTTGATAATCCCTTAAAGCTAAAGCTTCAAAACCCATACAAGCTTAGTTGAGTCTAAGGACCACACAATCATTTTAGCATGTTTATTTTATTATATTGCATTTTAGTTTATCATTGCCAGCATTTAGGAATAATGTTGTGCTTGTTTGATGAGACTGGTAATTTTGCATGCTTTATGAATAATCTATATTTTATTATACTCATTTCATATCATCATTCTGCATCCTCTAGTTTTAAAACATGAAATCACATTGTAAATGTCAATAATGTGAAAGTTCATATCTTAGAATAGAGTCATTATGTTTCTACTATAGTGATGATGCATCCCTTATATTATCAACATATATCATCATAGCATAAATAATCACGGCAAGCATGCATGATCATCTACATTTTGCTTACTCTTTCAAATGATCAAGTGTCCATTATTTATCCCATTGTTCATGTGATCGAGCAAGTTGTGTGAATGGTATTATTTACCTTGCAGATTCATTATATTTACTTCTCCATAATCTTTTTTCCTTTTATATGTATTTTATTAGGAAAGTGATGTAATAACAATATCCTTCAGCTGTATTCTCTTCCACTATCTAATGAATTGTGTGAATGTTATAGAAACTATCATTATTAAAACTAGGTATTACAATAGTTATACATCGAACATCATATAATCAGAAATAGTCAAAAAGTATATGCAATCCCCCAAACTCAGAAATCTCTGTTGGGGGCAATGCTCACTAAGTGACCCAATATTATCCCGTCCCTTTTCCCAATTTTTTTAAAATTGAGTGGCAACTCAACAAAATCAAAAAAGCATCTCATTCCTCTCGAGACCAATCATTTGTCCCTATTTAGTAAAGTTTCCATGTCCCTCAAAAATAAAAGACCCTTATGGAACCAATTCATCTCGAAACTAAGAGACGTTTCTCATAGAGAGTAGAGTCCTAATTACAAGAATAAGTCCAGTTAAATGAGAACAATGGAGTCTATACTCAATCTATACATCCTAAAAAAGCCTAACTGCAAGAAAGCCTAAAAAAGCTTTCTAATTGCTACTAAGGCAATCACCCACTGTGCTAAGGCATTGCCTTTACTTCTAATCGCTATTAAGGCAATCACCCACTGTGCTAAGAGTCACCTTAGTACACAAAGGTGAAGCCTTAGTACTATGGCCAGGACTTAGTACTAAGGATGTGCCTTTATGGTTTTAAAATTAAAAAAATAATAAATCTATTGTGAGCTATTGGCACATTCTCTAAGATAATATAATGTTTTACCAACTGCTCATAGAAGATCATAAAAATGGTGAAGTGGAAGAAACAGTTGAGAAAATGAAGGAAGGAGGGGAAAAAAAAGGAAAGGGGAGAGAAGAGTACAAGATATTAAGAATTTAAAGAAAAATTATAGAAAAAAATACAAGAATGGTGGCTCTAGAAGAAAAGGGACTCAATAAAAGAGAAAGAAGTTGCAGAGGAAGGAGGAAAGAGAAATCGTTAAAAGGCTTGAGGGCTTGAGGTCATTTTGGTGGAAAGGCTTAAAAGGAAAACTACATTGACTAGAGTTGAGCTATCTCTAATTGCTACAAGTCCAAAAGTTAAAGCTATCTCTGAGTCTAAAAATAGGAGTTGCAAACTTCATTGTGCTGAACAATAATTTTAATCATTATATCTCTTATTTTCACCTTATTTTTATTGAATTTATGTAATGTGAAAGCATTTTGAACTAAGTTAATTATTTTGTGATCCATTGATTATAAAAGTTCTATTATATAAGCAATCCAAGTCTCTGAAAACAAATTTTCCATTACTCTGTTTGCCCAATAGGGCGACACCTATGTGATAGGGTAGTGCCTTATCACACTATGGTGATGCTTTTACTGTCCGAATTATAGAAAATAGAATTCACTTATTCTGATTATTTCTTTACATTTTTATATTTTCTTATCTTTTAATTATTCAATAAAAGTATATTATTTGTCATTTCTCTCGAATTGTTAATTTTTTATTATTTTATTTGCATGATTAGTCTTATCAAAATGTTTTGAAATAAAATTTTTTGTGAACTTTTAAAGTTTTAATTTATTTACTTGTTGTGTGAATTTCATTTATTTATTTGTTCTATTATTATTTTTAAATATTGCCTTCATGATTAATTTAATCTTTGTTACTTTGATGCATTTTTCTCTACTTTTAGAACATAACTTAACTGTTTCTTTTGTAGGGATTTTTATTTTAATAGAGCTAATGAAAATTCATTTTTAGAAATGGAACGCGTTGATGATTAAATAATCAAGCATAATATTTTAGTTTAGAGATTATTAGCACTTTTATTTATTATTTTGCTTATTTATTTCTTTTTATTTTACTTTATTATATTCTCATGATAAAGGTGGTAATTCATTTCTCCTCCCTCCTTTCTTTGCCTGTGTATTTGTTTTATTTATTTTATTTTGTTTATTTATTTTTTCATTTGAAGGGTGTAATTCTTTTCTCCTTACCCCATTTCTTGTGCATGTGCATTTTGTTTATTTATTTTGTCAATATATGCTTGAATGCATAATGTGATGAATGATGGGTCCAACTGTATGAAATTGGAATTAACTAATCACGTGGACCTAATTGTAAAATTTAGAAATTATTTAGAGGAAATTGCATTTTTGCATGTAATTAATGAAATAATTAAATAATGAAAAGCAATAAAACATAAAACACAACGGAGGCTAATCGCAAGGTTAGGTGGGCATTCAAAAGCCCATACCTTGTTTTTGAATCTAGCCTCTAAGGACGGCTTACGGGAACCTCTATGGAATCCAGTTGTTGTAAAAGTTTTCCCAAGTCTCATATGTTGGTGGCTCTATCTCTAGCTTGTGTTATAAGCCCACATTGTATCTCCTTAGTGGGCCTTAAGCCCACATAATGCTGTAGTCACAAAAAACTTAAGCATATGCTGAACCTCACCGCCTATAGTGGCAACTTCACTGGGGATAGAGAAACTAATTCCTATGTTTTATTTTTTATCATTTTTAATTAATTTTTTATTTCTTTTGAATTCAAAACATCTTTTCACACATTAAGCACTCAAGTCCTAAATAACTCAACAATAGTCTTTGCTTTGCTACATGTGTTTCACTCAAACTAGGTGGTGGAGTATTTGCCTATTATCACTCAAAACACACACTTATCCATGTCACATAGACCCCTGAGTGGGGAGATATTAAGGAAGTATATAGCTATGGAAGATTAAACCTTTTTTTTTCCTAAACTTAGCTCATATAGTGACTTAGTATCTTCTCTTAATTTTTTTCCTAAAATACATGTGTTTGATACCATATAATAGTTCTCATTATAAAGCCTGGACCCATCATAAATGGACTACATCAAATTGGGCCTTTCATGCCCATTATAGCCCATTATATTAGACCTTAGTTCTATTTAGAAGAATTGCTACCTACTTGTTAAATATCATCTTAAGAATTATATTGGCATATGCCAATTTTATTATCCCCTGTTGATAATCAAAACCCAAAAAAAATCCTAGGAAAGAAACTCACTATTGAACATGTGTGTAGGACAAATAATGGTGGAGGTAGTCGCTCAAAAACTTGTTAAGTTTGCTTTTTTATGTTTCTAAATAGTTAGTTGCCTTTGTCATGTGTTTATGTTTTGTAAATACATTAATAAAATGAGCCTACATCTCATGCATACACACTATGCTTATTTATTATATTACAGATATAGATCTACTATAATCTTTTATTTGGACAGATCCCGTACGGGCCAGTTAATTATAACTTTTGAGAAAACAACAATGGTAGAATTTCATCTTGAGGCTTTCAAGACATAGTTAAGAGAGGAGTTACCAGCTATAAAAGAGGAAGTAGCAGCTAAAACTTCAGTAACTATCCAGGAAATGATGAGGGAAATTATTCAAATGATGAGGCAGAAACAACCTATTGATCTTAAAGCTGAAGCATCAATAAAACCTAAAATAAAGATGACGATCTCAAAACTATTCTAGTAGATTCGACAGGCCATCCAAATTTAGATCTCTCCAACTGTGTGAAGAAAATTGATTGGGACAAAAACATGACTAAAGCTATAACTCATGTCCAGATGATGATGAAGGAAAAGGGAATTAACAGTCCTATGAATTTCATAAACATTTGCTTGGACAAAGATATTGATCCTTTGCCAAAGAAGTTCAAATTACTAGACATGAAAAAATATATTGGAATTGATGATCCTCATTTACACTTGTAATAATATATGACTTATATGAAAGCTATAAGGTTAAACAAGGCTTAAATTATTAAGCAATTCTCTTTGTCTTTGGAGGGGATGCCAATACGATGTTACTACTCACTGGAGCCTATAGTGCAAACTAATTGGAAGGAACTATATGTAGCTTTCATTAAGGAATATGGAATAAATTATCAACTTGAGGTTTCATTGAAGGATTTGCAAAATACTAAGAAAAATTTCAATGAATCTTTCATAGATTACTTGACCAAGTGGAAAGGAAAATTAGCACATATGAAACACAGGCCTATAGAAGTTGTCCAATTAATGATTGCAATGGAAGGTTATGTCCCACCACTCTATAGGAAGTTTAGGGATTTAGGATTTTGGAACTTTAAAGAACTATACAAGTTTAGGGTTCATAAGGAATCAAACTTAGCATAAGAGAAGAATTTTTTTTACGGTAGAATTAGGGGTAAATAAGGATTTAGAGCTAGTAATAGTGTGCATATCAATGCAGTTAAACCGGTCATACAAGTGTATAGATTCTCAAATTTAGGAAAACCTCTCTCTAGTGTTATAGAAAAATTAATAGAAAAGAAATTGCTTCAACCCCAACCACCCATTGCTAATGCCAATCCTAACATATACTGCAATTACCACCAAGTGATTGGGCATGACACAGACCGATGTATTTGCTTGAAGCATGAAATATAAAACCTTCCAAAAAAATCCATTACCAAATTACCATAATTTCCCATCACCAAATCCACATGTCCTTATAATCAATAATGGGTTTATAAAAGAACATGTCCTAAATTCTTTTATTGACCCAACTCGAGATACACCCAAGCCAAATCCAAACTCGAGCTAAAAGGAGAGAAATTTGAAGTAGGAATCTAAGGTCATTAAGCATCTATTGACATTTAGAGCTCTGATAAGGAAGTTGAATAAAGAATGGATATATGGGAGAATGAGGACCTCCAAGGATTAATGAAGGCTGAAACTGAGAAAATTGCAAAGATTATTATGGATGAGTCAAGCAAAAAAAAGAAGTGAAAATATAGGAGAAATATGTTGCTAGTGCTTAGGAATTACTCATGTATTCCAAAGCCCATCAGGAAGCATTAATTCAAGCTCTAGTCTAAAAGCAAATTCTTATTGGTTACACATATGAGCAAATAGTGAGTCTTAAAAGAGTTGTAGCATTCGTTGATGAGGATATGCCTTTAGAAGGAAGGGATCACCACAAAGCTCTATTCATCAAGGCAAAGATAAAAAGGAAGTTAGCTTGTTGTGTAATGGTGGATAATGGATTTGTAATCAATGTCTTCCCCTTGAAGATCTTACCCAAGCTAGGACTTACCATAGTTGATCTTAAGCCATTTGATATGGTTATTAAAGTATATGATGATATAAAGAAATATTAGGATTTAAAATCTTTGCTAAGTTTATGAATGACACAAAGCAAACTGCTACTCCTAAGGAAATGATTATGGAAGAGTTGGTTATGGATCAAGAGTCAAAAGATGGCACTCATGTTGTGGAGTTAAAGGATGCTGATGATAATAAGGAAGAGGTGAATTTTAAAACCTTTGTCCAAAATTTTATTATTGATGTTTTTTATGATGTCTTTGATGTTTCCGTTGCAAATTTGTCTAAGACTAATGATTTGTTCTTTTTCAAAATTGATGCAATGAAATCTAAATTTGCTTATGTGTTCCCTAATGGTTATTTTAATTGTGATGATCATTTCATACATATATTTGACATTAATTCTATACAAACTTAATTATTTAATTTAAGCACAAATAATAACCCTAAAAAATACTAATTGCTTCTTATCTAACTCTTGATAAAAGAGGAAAAAATGAAAGAAATATTAATAAAAAGATAGAAAGTGTTTGCTTGAAGCTATGAGAATATGCCTATAATTAATAGAGAAATTATAGAGCATAGAATTCCTACATAGCTCACATCACACCAATAAAACAAAAAAGAGAAGATTAATACCAAAATGGGCTCTCTAGATAAAAGAAGAGGTAGAGAAGTAATGGAAAGCAAAGTTCCTAAAGGCAGTCAAAGATACACAATGGTTGGCCAATATTGTTCTAGTACTAAAAAAAAAATGGAAGAGTCTGAATGTGTATGGATTATAGGGACCATAATAAGGCCTGCTTAGAGGATGATTTTTCTTTACCACATATCGATACACTAGTTGATAGTGCAGCTTCCAGTGCTATGCATTCATTTATGGACATTTTTTAGGTTATAATTAGATCATGAGGGTAATGATTAATAAGTTAAAGATATTGTTCACTACGGACTAGGGCATTTATTGCTATTTAGTTATGCTATTTGGTTTGAAGAATGTAAGAACTACATACCAAAGAATGGCTACCTCTTTACTACATGACATGATCAAAGAGATAGAAGTGTATGTGAATTATATGATGATTAATTATCTGACTAGGGAGGGGCATTTTGAGGCTCTAAATAAAGTTTTAGCAAAGGCTGAAAAGTACAACTTTAGGCTAAATCCAAAAATTAGGGTTACTTTGGGAAAACTATTAGGACATATAGTCAGTAAGAAAGGAATTAAAATAAATTTCAATAAGGTTAAGAAAATCAACGAATTGCCTATAGTAAGGATAAAGAAAGAAGTTAGAGGCTTCATCAGACATTTACAATACATTAGTGGGTTCATAACAAAGTTAACCACTATTTGTGAGCCCATTTTCAAGTTATTAAGAAAGAGTCAACCCATAATTTCGGATGATAGAAGTCAGTAAGCTTTCAAAATTATTAAGAGTTATCTAATGAATCCTCTAGTATTACAATTGTCAAGACCAGGAAAGCATTTTATTCTTTATTTGGCTATCCAAAAGGAAGCAGTTAGGGGTAATGTTAGCTCAAGAAAGGGAAGGAAAAGTTAAGAATGTAGTGTACTATATGAGAAAGAAATTATTGCCATATAAAGCTAATTACAATTTGGTGGAGAAGACATGTTTGACAGTAATATGGGCAACTAAGAAACTTTGGCACTATTTCTAGTCATATAAAGTCCAAATAGTTTCTAAGCTTGACCCCCTTAGGTATTTTCAACAAACTTCGTCGCTCACAGGGAAGTTAGCTAGATGTTTGGTATTGCTCATAAAGTTTGACCTAGATTATGTGGCAAAGAAAGTGATTAAAGGTAGGGCTATGGCAAATTTCTTAGCTCAAAACACAGTAAATAAAGACCAAGACTGGGAATTAGAATTTCCAAATGAACACCTAGGGATAATAAAGATCCAATGTTAGAGAATGTACTTTGATGGGGCAATTAATAATAAAATGGTAGGCATTGGTGTAATTCTCATCACACTAAAAGGAGAAATGATCCCAATGGCAAAGAAGTTAGAGTTTGAAGTAACGAATAACCAATTAGAGCATAAAGCCTATATATTTAGATTGAAAGTATTTTAGAGTAAGGGTGCAAAGGATGTAACAATGTAAATGGATTTGATGTTAGTGGTAAAATAGGTTTGGAAACAATGGGAAGTAAGAAAAGAAAGGTTGAAGCTGTATTGGGATTTCTTAGCTACTATATTGCTATTCTTTGCTCGATGCAAATTTGTCCATTTACCACAAAAAGCAAATTAAGTAGCATATGCTCTAGCCACTCTAGCCTCAATGTGGAAATGTGGAAAATAGATAGCCATTCTTGTGAAATCCCAAATTCCTTATTATAAAGAGATAAGGGTGATATCGATCGATATTATAGAAAAGTCATGGTTTTACGATCTATACTAGTATTTAGAGACATGACAATTCTCTAATGATGCTGATAGGAAAGAAAGGATGTCTTTGAGGATGTTGTCACATCAATTCATCAGTTAAAATAGGATGTTGTATAAGAGAATGTCGACTGGGGTGCAATTTAGATGTGTCGATAGAGATGAAGCTCAGAATATTATAGAAGCAATTCAAGTAAGGATGTGTGGACCACATATGAATGGAACATTCTGAGCTAAAAAGATAACTTGTCAAGATTATTTTTGGTTAATGATGGAAATAAATTGTATGCAATTTATAAAAAAAGTGTTATAACTGTCAAACATATAGTGATGCCAGCCACTTGCCCTCTATGGAACTACAAGGAATGACTTCTCTTAGCCATTTGCAACTTAGGAAATTAACATTAAGGGGGAGATAAGGCCAATAGTGTCAAATGGTCATTGCTACGTCATTGTAGCAATTAAATATTTCTCTAAGTTAGTGGAGACAAATTCATACACTTCAGTTGGGTCAAAATAGATGGCTAGATTTATAAAAAAAAAAGAACATAATTTACAAATATGGGCTACCACATCATATTATTACTAATCATGGTGTTCAATTTAAATAAAAAACAACTACTTTGCTAAAATGAGCACCATAAGTCATCTCCATATAAACCATAGGCTAATGGAGCAGTAGAAGTTACAAATAAGAATGTAAAGAGAATTCTTGCTAAAATAATGGAAAGTTACAAGGATTGGGTAAATTATTTACAATATGCATCGTGGGGGGTATAGATCAATAGCTAGAACATCAACTAAAGTCACTCTGTATTTCCTTATCCATGGGTATGAAGCAGTACTGCCAGTGGAAGTTGAGATTCAATCATTACGAGTGTTGTTAGAGTCCAAAATTCCTAAGTATCAATGGGTTGAAAGAAAATTTGTACAATTGACATTTCTATATGAGAAAAGGATGAAAGCAATATACCACTGACAACTTTATCAAAAGAGTATAGCTCAGGCTTACAATAAGAAGATTAAGCTAGGAAAGATAAAAGAAGGGGATCTGGTGTTGAAACACATGAAGCTAATCATTATTAATCCATAAGGGAAGTTCAAACCAAACTAGTAAGGCCCATATTATTGATTCTAGTAGGACTAACTTAGCACTTGTTAGATCATAAACCCTTCTTCCTTATTACGGGAAAACAAAGGGTAGTGAAGGGAGTATTGAAAGAGCTTATGGATGGCACAAATGCACTTATAACCTTCCACTCAAGTAGGAGAAAAAGGGAGTTACCACTTAGTATCACCTAAGAAATTATCTATTTTAAGGACTTAGGCAAACTCAAATCCTTTTCTTGGAACTGTATTCACCAATTAGATAAAACATTTGGTTCAAATTTTGATGTTGGTTGGATTAGGCTCTTTTGTTCAAGGAATCTCTATACCGCTCGAATGTTGAGCATTGCTAACCTTACTTTATGTACAGTGCTTCCAAGAATTTTATACTATTAGACATCAACATCTACATGCAAATACAAACATAATATATACACACAAACACAAAAAAGCATGATATGATGATGTATGAATGTGGCCAAATGACATAATGATATAATGATGCATGATCATGGTAAATGCTAAATTAATGCACAATCATAACACATATATCATGGCATGTAAACATGGCATAAGAAAATAATGAGATATGTAAGCATGATAAAAATATTATAAACATGTAAATCAAATTATAAAAATGCAAATAAAGCAATAAAAAGAAAAAATAATTTACTCATGGCATTGCAACTACGGCAAAGTTATTATATCAATAAACTTGTGCATGCTAAATAAGAAAATTTGAAAAATAAATGAAAGAAATATAAAGAAATAAATTAAAAAGAGAAGGGAGATGAGAATGATTAACATCTTTCACAAATATCCTCTACATGATTACACCATTCAGAGTTTCAAGGCAATAGAACATTTTATTTGAGAAATAGGTAAAAAATAATCCTTAAAATCCAAAATGAAGAAAGAAAATGTTTATACATAACTTGAAAATTAAAAGAAAGAAAGAATATTTGAAAATTGGATTTTAAATTATAAATATAGTTTAGAAAAGCATTTAAAAATAAAAGTTGATTAATTATGTGAACTATTAATTCACAACATGAGTTTCCATCAAGTTAGGCCTCAAAATGTGAATTTTGTACCTTGGATGGATATTTCCCACATCATAAATTATTGAACACATAATCGAATCATTTTATTTTAAAAATTAGAAAATAAAGGAAATTGTGATCCATATCCTTACATTTGGATGATTTTTACAATCAACAAAAATAAAAACATCACAAATATAACATAAAAGCATTATATGTATTAACAAAAATGATTTAAAGTAAATTATAAATGAAAATAAAAATGATTGATTTTTTATTAAGATAATGCAAAATTCCATAACTAATAAATATTTATTAAAAAGAATTTGAAAAATAAGTGCAAAAGATAGCATTTTATTAACTAGATAATAGTAAGTACTTAATAAAACAACAAAAACAACTTGGTTTATTTTTTGTATATTATACCAAATAAAGCACAAATTAAACATATGAAAAAAATGGGATTTGATATGACACGAAAGAGTATAAATACTATTAATAAGAGATGTAATAACAAAATTACAAATTAATTAAATAAAGAAGAAGGAGTAGAAGTAAAGACTGTAAATAATAAAATATAAAAATAACAAGATCATAAATAAGACATATAAATAAAGGAAAATGAGGATTAAATGGAGGGATAGAGATCATAGATATAGCATAACAATATACAATATAAATTGATATCCAAAATAGGCAAATAATAAGAAAAAAGTTAGAAAATGAAGAGTAATGGTAATAAATGTTAGTAAAAGTTAGTACAAGTTTGAGATTGGGTTCTTGATATTGATAACAAAAGGTATATATAATGCAATTGATGATGCTAATGCAATGCATGCTCACACAAGCATTAAATAAATCTAGGGTGCATGCAAAGGATGATGCATGATGCAAGCCAGGAAGCATGTAAAGTGATGCAAATTCGAGAAGCATGTAAGTGATGCAAGTTGGGAAGCATAAAAGTATGTGTTTAGAGGATTTAAAAGTGAGCACACACATGATAGTGATATGCATAAAGTCACATGAATGCATGAAAATGCAATAATGCAAGAGAAATTGAGGGAGAAGTAGAGAATAGTAGTATAGTATATATAAGAGTAAAGAGATGGTTAGTAGAAATAAGAAAACAATATTAAAAGTGATATAGACATAAAAATGACAAGAAACAAGACTTATATAACATTAAAGACATCAAATGAACATAAATTGCATTTTAAAAGACATATTAACATATAAATCCAAAACATAAATTTGGTTCTATGCAAACATGAAATATATAAATAAAGACCCTCAAGACTCTAAAATTAAGATAAAGACACAAATAAGGAACTTGTATTAAAATGAAAGCAATAATCATAAAAAAACACAAGGTATGGACATTTATGTTCTCAAATCAACCCTAAGTTCACAAAATACACAAATTATATTTTAAAATGAAAAACATAATGAAAATGACCCATAAATGATAAAAACCATAAATGAGGAACATAAATTAAATCAGCGATATCATAGTAACAGTAAATCAACAATCAAAACTTGATTAAGCACAATCAAGCAACAAATAAGCATAATACACATAAAACAAGGCTTTAAACATGTATTAAAACCAAAATCATACATAAATGAAAAATAAAATATATAAAAAATTCAATAAAAGGTCACATAAACATCCATAAATATACTTAAAATCATCAATCAAAAGTAAAAGCAAGGATCACACTTGAAAGCACTTAAAGTATTATTTTAGGAAATAATAGAAAAATCATTTAAAAATAGAAAAATAAGTTAAAATACTTCAATTCCATCATCCTAAGATCTTAGGGAAGGGTTAGAATCATGCTTAAGCAAGTATGAACCCTTATAGACCTTAAAAACCATCATCGGGGTCATTTGTAGTGCAAAGGAGAGGATGACCAATTTTAAGGACTATTTGCCAAGTTTTAGGGCCAAAATTAGTCAATCTAAGAGCATTAATGGCCCATTCTGTGGCTGTTCATGAGCCAAAACCAACTCTTCATCTCTAAACAGTGCAGTTTTGCACTCCTTTGCCTTCAAAACTTAATTTTTATACCCTAAACCCTAGAAAAAAAAAAGGAGAATCAATGAATATAATGTTCATCAAAGTGTTTAGCCTTAGAATTTAAGTAAGAACTCACCAAGCAATACTAATTGATTGAAGAGAATTAAGATTGAACTTAAAGGGAAAAGTGTGTTCTTAGTAAGTTTGGGTAAGGATTTTGATCTTAGATTGATGTGATTTAGTTTGCAGGAGCTAGGTTATGGATTTAGGTATTTGATTCTAGTAATTTTGAAATTAAATGAGAAGAAAATATATAGAAATTAGGCTTAGAGAAATTTTGGCATTATTTCCCCTTATTTTTCCAATTTTCCTTAATTTTCTAAGGCTTTTTTTAGAGAATTTTTTGTAATCTTTTTGGGTTTTTGTGCTTGAATTTTCTCTATTTGGAATTGGTTCCTCCCCTTTCAAAAACATCTTTTAAAGCTTTCCTCAAAGCTTCTATTTATTGGCAAATGTAGGTAATGGCATTTAGTGTAAATTCCCTTGAATATTCAAGGTTATTATGTAATAGTATATACTCTCCCTTTATTAAGTTGACACTTGTCCTAGTATATTCCAAATTTAGAATATTCTAAACTTGGAGAACACCTTTTTTGACAAGTGCCATTTTTAGGATAAGGATAATGAGAGGTAGATAGTTGTGGGGCCTAGTTTGACCATAGTGATCTTGACCAAAGATAAAAGGTAAGTACAAATCATGTATACATGCATACATTTAAACTCATATGAAATGAATACCTACCATTTTTATGTCATTGCTAGAACATCATCTCAATTAGCCTCAACCAACCTTTATAGTTCTTCTCTTTGAGCTTTAGGAATCTGTGTAAAATTGCTTATTAGAATTTATTTAAAATGTAGGAAAAATAAAACAAATGATTGAGAACTCACATAAGTAGTGGTAGAAGGATCACAAGTAGGAGAAAGACTACCAAGACTGATGAGAAAGCTCACTTAGGGCAACCTAGCAACAGGTGATTAAGTCAAGCATATGTGAAAATGAACATGCTACAATCTCACTAGTGACAGCATGTGTAGTTCTAGTAGAAGCTGGAACAACTCATGATCTCTCTCTCTAAAAGGTGATGACGTGAACCTAGCAACCATTCTTAAAGAAGATGGCTGCAAAGGAAAAGATTAGGATTAAACCAAAGATATTATCCATAATGATCTTGAAAAGAAAGTAATTCACAATAAAAACATCTAGCCAACTTCCTTGTGAGCGATGAAGCTTGTTGAAGATACCTAAGGGGGTCAAGCTTAGAAACTATTTGGACTCTATATGATTAGAAATAGTGCCAAAGTTTCTTGGTCGCCCATATTACTGCCAAACATATCTTCTCTACCAAATTGTAATTAGCTTCATATGGCAGGAATTTCTTCCTCATATAGTACACTACATTCTCAACTTTTCCTTCCCTTTCTTGTGCTAACATTACCCCCTACTGCTTCCTTATGGATAGCCAAATAAATAATTAAAGGCTTTCCTAGTCTTGGTAGTTTTAATACTAGAGGATTCATTAGATAACTCTTAATAATTTCAAAAGCTTACTGACTTCTTTCATCCCAAACTATGGGTTGACTCTTTCTCAATAACTTGAAAATGGGCTCACAAATAGTAGTCAACTTTGTTACGAACCTACTAATGTATTGTAAATTTCTAATGAAGTCTCTAACTTCTTTTTTTATCCTTAATATAGGCATTTCGATGATTTTCTTAACCTTATTCAAATCTATTTCAATTCCTTTCTGACTGACTATGTGTCCTAATAGTTTTCCCAAAGTAACCTTAATTTTTTGATTCAACCTGAGGTTGTACATTTTAGCCATTGCCAAAACTTTATCCAGAGCCTTAAAATGCCCATCCCTAGTCAGATACTGAATCATCATATGATCCACATACACTTCTATCTCTTTATGGATCATGTCATATAGCAAAAAGGTAGCCATTCTTTGGTATGTAGTTTTTACATTCTTCAAACGAAATTGAATCATTAAATAGAAATAACTGCCTAAGTTCATAGTGAACAATATCTTTAACTTATTAATCACTGCCCTTATAATCTGGTTATAACCTAAAAAACTTTCCATAAAGGAATAATAGCACTGGAAGTTGCACTATCAACTAGTTTATCGATATGTGGTAAAGGAAAATCATCCTCCATGCAGGCCTTATTAAGGTCCCTATAATCCACATACATTCTAACTCTTCCATCTTTCTTAGGTACTAGAACAATATTGGCCAACCATTGTGTATCTTTGACTACCTCTAAGAACTTTGCTTTCCATTACTTCTCTACCTCTTCTTTTATTTAGAGAGCCTATTTTGGTATTAATCTTCTCTTTTTTGTTATATTGGTGTGATGTGAGGATACGTAGGAATTATATGCTCTACAATTTCTCTATCAATTCTAGGCATATCCTCATAGCTCCAAGAAAATACTTTCTATCTTTTTATTAATATTTCTTTGATTTTTTCCTCTCTTATCAAGAGTTAGATAAGAAGTAATTAGTATTTTTTAGGGTTATCATTCGTGCTTAAATTAAATAATTTAGTTTATAGAGAATTAATGTCAAATATATGTATAAAATGATCATCACAATTAGAATAACCATTAAGAAACACATAAGCAAATTTAGATTTCATTGCATCAACTTTGAAAAAGAAAAAATCATCAATCTTTAACAAATTTGCAATGGAAATATCAAAGACATCATAAAAAACATCAATAATAAAATTCTAGATAAAGGTTTCAAAATTTGCCTCTTCCTTATTATCATCGGCATCCTTTAACTCCACAACATGAGTGCCATCTTTTGACTTTTGATCCATAACCAACTCTTCCATAATCATTTCCTTAGGAGCAGCAGTTTACTTTTCCCATTCATGAATTTAGCAAAGATTTCAAATCCCGATATTTCTTTCCCAACTAGCATATATTGTAATCCTGACCAAAGATAAGAGGTAAGTACAAATCAAGCATACATGCATACATTTGGACTCATATGAAATGAATACCTACTATTTTTATGTCACTGCTAAAACATCATCATCACATAAGTCATGGTAGAAGGATCACAAGCAAAAGGACTACCAAGACTGATGAGAAAGCTCGTTTAGGGGAACCCAGCAGTAGGTGATCAAGTCAAGCATGTGTGAAAATGAACATGCTATTATCTCACTAGCGATAGCATGTGTGGGTCTAGTATAAGCTGGAATAACTCATGATCTCTCTCTCTAAAAGGTATGACATAATCTTGGCAATCGTTCTTAAAAAAGACAAATGTAAAGGAAAAGATTAGGCTTGAACCAAAAGACAGTGTGCATAATGATCTTGAAAAGAAAGTAACTCACAATAAAAGCAACTTGAAGAGGAACGGACTTAAGTAAATCTTCCTAGACAAGAAAAAGATAACGCCTCTTAGTTTGAACCAAGAAGTCCTTAGCAGGTGATCCAACAAGTGCCTCATCTAATTCATTATCTACTAGTATGTGAGTCTAAAGTATAGAAGACAATGAGGACTCAAGAATACATCTCCTGTAAGGACCATAATGTCACTTGTATATTCTCTCACTTAAATACCATATGAGATATTTAGAGCCACAGAGTAGCACTTGTCTTGCTAATAAAATCTTAGATCTCAATATAGGCCCAATCCAATCAGCACATGGACCTTAAGGATCTTACTCAATCTAACAAAGCACATAAAAGCTAAATGTAAAATATTTTTTAAGAATAAGAAATATTGATGAAGTTTGTTTGACTATAAAGATGCCTCACTCTAGGGTAAGGTGTTGAGGTGGAGTCGGTACACGTGAATGCTCGCCATTTCTCTCTATAAGATTTTGCTACTACCCTACTGAGCTAAAGTAGGAAAAGTCTTCAACAGACCCACGGGACTGATTTCCTTAGTCAACTTAAGTTACAAGCCTTACACCTATCATATTCACTTAAAATCAAACAAAGGAAACATGTAAATACAATAAAAAGAAGAAAAGAATATCACATGCCAAAATGACATGCTAAAAGCCCCATAATCTCTTCCCACATGGACAAAGGAATCCATAGCATGGTAAATATATTATAGTGCTATAGAACCTACTCGTAAGATGAAACTTAGTCCAGATCCCTCAAATACATCAAGTACATGAGATTAATAAAGCTGGCAGCATTAGAAAAAAGAGTGCTACCCAATAGATAGAATAAGAAGGAATGGACCATCTGGACAATTTAAAGGGGGTAAGTCATTATAGCCACTCGTCTAGGGATGTAGTAAGTAAGGATCAAGTCTATCTTGATGGTACGAGACCCTTTATAGAAGGAACCATACCCGATAGCCTCTCAATATAAGTGACATGATAAGTTATCTTAACACTAAGACTCCTATTAAAGGGGATGGGATCTCCAACATATGTGAGACTCATGATAGATGTGAATGATGTCAGATATAACATAAACTCCCCATAAGGCAAGTGGAAAGTATGAGTCATATCAAACCACCTCTCCATGAGTGCATACAAGGCTGGTAATCATTTTGGCCCCTCATGTTTAGAAGAGCAAGAATAACAAGTTTGAAACTAGTATCTTTATTTCAAGTTTATATATTATTAGAGAATGTGTCATAGTAGCCCCGGGCAATGTTGGCATTCCCAACACCTTTAACAGTGAACACATTAAATTGAAAAAGAAAAAAGGAAGTATAAATATAGGTTTATGATGAAAATAGAGCAAAAAAAAGCCTCGCCTTATTACTAAGGCTATGCCTTACAGTTAATAAGGCGATGCCTTTTCATAAAGGTGCCACCTTAAAGAATAAAGGTGAATCAACTTTGTCTCTTCTCTAAGGCTCCATGCCTTAATAATAAGGTGATACCTAAGCGTCATAGAGACTGATTTGTAATTTTCATTAACATTTTAAAACATGTAAAGAAACACACAATGCACTTCATTCATATATAAAAATCATTACTATATTCTAGAACATGACTGACCGAATGTTTTTATAGGAAAGTAATGGTAAAACATGACTAACCTCACCTGCAACATGTGAATAGAAGTGTATAAAGCGATTAAAAGTCTATGGGAATTCTATGCCCATTACCAAAGAAAGAGAGTCCAAGGCACGTACAAAATTTTACACCAGGTCCTATACAGTTGGAGGAGGAGGAGTCTTATTTTGATCCGTGGTGAAGAATAAAATAGTTATAGAGTTCTAACCTTTAGAATTCTTTAAGAAAAGAAAAAGAAAAGTAGAAAGTGAAAAAGAATTGAAAAGGGTGTTTTATTTTAAACTCTTGACTAGATTATGATTTTGGCCCTACTTCAAAAAAGTATTCTTTTATCTTAAGCTATTTTTGCATGATGATTTAAAAGTGGAATTTTGACATGCCTTAAGTTGTACCTCAAAGAAAACCATAGAAGTTAGTGGTTTGGATTTGAATTCCAAACACAAATAATATTTACTAGCAAATGACATGTAGTTCTATAACTTCAATTGAACTTAATGAGAAACATTATAAGATTGCATAAATTTCATAGAACCTCTTGATTTTGAAAATCAAGGATCAAAGTCCTTAAAGCTCTTGAAGATAGTACCTCAAGGCAAATGGAGCAAGATCAATCAAAATAATGAACCTCTTGAAGAATGCACCTTAAAGGAGATAGAGTAAGATCAATAGAAACAATAAAATTGGATAGGTAGTAGAATGCTAGTTATCAAAATTTATTTTTTAAAAAATGGTTTTAGAATAAAACCTATATGATTTTTCAAAAAATAAAGGGGCAAACTATCAGCACTGAGTTTGTCAATCTACGAGTAGAGGCCCAATAATAAGAATAACCCTAGTTAAATAAGAACATTGAAATTTATACTCAATCTATACATCTTGAAAAACTCTAACACAAGAAAGCCTAGAAAAGCCTTCTAATCGTTACTAAGGCAAACACCCACAGTGCTAAGGCATCACCTTAGTACACAAAGGTGACACCTTAGTACTCAGGTGATGCCTTTATGGTTTCAAAATTCAAAAAAATAATAAATCTATTATGAGTTATTGGCATATTCTCTAACATAACAGAACATGTTGTAATAGCTCACAAATGATCATGGAAATGGTAAAGTGGAAGAAATGGATGAGAAAATGAAGGAAGGAGGGGAAAATAAAAAGGAAAAAAGGAGAGAAGAGTAAGTGGCATTGAGAATTTAAAGAAAAAATTACAAAAAAAAAACACAAGAGTGGTGGCTCTGAAATAAAAGGGGCTTAATAAAAGAGAAAGAAGTTGTAAAGGAAGAAGAAAAGAGAGACCATTAAAGGGCTTGAGGGCTTTTTGGTTGAAAGGCTTAAAAGAAAAACTAGAATGAGTAGAGCTGAGCTATCTCTTATTACTGTGATTCTAGAAGCTAAAGATGTCTCTAAAGGCTAAAGATAAGAGCTCTAGACTTCTTTATACTAAACAGTAATCTTTATCACTATATCTCTTATTTTTGCCTTATTTTTATTGAATTTATGTAACATGAAAACACTTTGAACTAAGTTAATTGTTTCATGATACTTTGATCATCAAATTTCTATTTTATAAGCAATTCAAGTATATGAAAACAAGTTTTCCATTAGTTTGTTTGCCCAATAGGGTGGTGCCTATGCAATAAGGCATCACCTTATTGTGCTAAGGCAGTGCCTTATCACACTATGGCATCGCCTTTACCATATGAATTAAAAAAATACATAATTCATTTATTCTAATTGTTTCTTTACATTTTTAGATATTATTATCTTTTAATTAATCACTAAAAGTATCTTATTTATCATTTCCCTATAATTGTTAATTCTTTATTATTTTATTATTTTATTTGCATGATTAGTCTTATCAAAATTATTGAACATTAAAGGTTAAAATAGCCTTTTTATGGTTATAATTAATTAAGTAAAATTATACTTAACCCTTACTCTTAAGTGCTTACATTTAAGTTATCTAAAATTTCACAAGTCAATGAATGAAATATCAATACCTTTGTTTTATCAAGTCTACACACAGTTCATGAGTGATGACTAAGCTAAAATCAAAAATCAATTTTTTCATTAATTTCTAAAATGCAAACTTGGTCAAAGATGATGGAATTATTCATTACTAATGATAACAAATAATTACTAGCCATAAAAAAAATTTGGAGCAAAAATTAAAAAATCCAAGTCACAAATATTTAATGAGACAGTATGTTTTTCATGAGTGATGAAAAAAATCTGTCATGAGTTATAATGACTAATTCCAAAAATGGCAGAAAGTTTCATGACTAGTGACATTACCAAATCACTGATCATGAAAACACATGATTTCAAATTTCACCTTGGTACCTAAGTGTCATGAGTGATGACGACTTATTATGAGTCATGACAAGTGTAAAGAGGACTTTCATTTAGTGGTTTAAATGGCTCTATTGGCATTAAATGCTCCTCCAACAACTCTTTTTTCTCTAAAGACTACTTTAAAATAAACTAAAAAAGTAAATGAAGCTGAGCAAACAGCATTAGAACAATCTTGAGAAAATTAATCTTAAATTCATCTTTTCAACCACCCAAGTTCTTCACTTTTAATTCTTTTAATCTTTTCTATCTCAAGAGTGTTCTTAAGTGTGCATTAGTAAGTGTTTAATCCCTTTATTCAATAGCTCAATTTTGGGTTTAGCTGAGTTAGGTTAGGGTTTAAATACTTGTAAGTTAAGAGGATTGTTCTTAGCATTTAGGTTGGAGTGTTAGCCTTAAGAGAACACTTAGGTTTGAGTATGAACCTTGTAAGAACACTTGGGTGATTTAGTTTATGCTTCTAAGGGTTTAATCTACACTTAGGTGATTTAGTGAATTAAAACTCTTAACAAGTGGTTAAGGAGAGGAGTAAGCTTTAGGGTCTAAACCTTTATAAATCCTTCATGTTTATATTATTCTTCTTACTTAGTTTATTGAGCTCTTACTCTATTTTTTATTGCTCTTGTGAGAAAAATGAAAATTATCCACATACTTTAAAAAGCCAATTCACCCCCCTTAGCACTTATGGAATTATATTTGGTATCAGAGCATTAGTCCCCATTCTTGATGATTTAACCATCTTGGAGTAAAGATTGTAGCCTCTATAAGTCAAGTTGTTGCCACCCTTAATGTTCAAAGTCCTAGCTACATGAGACCTTCATTTTTTTATGGCATCAATTATGCATATTGGAGAAACAAAATGGAGATGTTCTTGGATAGTGAATGAGTAAATCTATAAAACATTATTGAAGAAGGTTGGAGTCCTCTAACAAAGAAAGATAAAAATAAAAAAGAAGTGACCATTCATAGAAAGGAGTGGAATGATGAGCAAACCAAAGCTAACTTGAGAAATATAAAGGCAATCATTATTCTCTATTGTGGTTTGAGTATAGAAGAGTACAACAAAATTAAGCACTTGAGATCGGCCAAAGAAATTTAGGAGTGTCTAATGACTAAACATGAAGGTACCAATCAACTCAAAAATATGAAATTACAAATGCTTAGTAGAGAACATGAATTATTTGATATGAAGCCCAATAACAAAAATGGTGAAATGCATGGTAGACTCATTACTCTTATCAATTATATGAGAAATCTTGGCAAGAAATTCTCAAATGAAGATGTCAAAAATAAAATCCTTGTAATTTTACCGTAAAATATTTAGGAAGCTAAGATTGTTTCAATTGAGGAAGCAAATGACCTTTCTACTCTACCTAAGATGAATTTCTTGGAAAGCTTCTTACCCATGAAATTAAAATGACTCAAGTAACTAAAGAAGAGAAGACTAAGAATAATAAGAGTATTGCTCTCAAAGCTAATAAAGATAGTAGTGATAGTGAGTCAAATGAAGATGATGATGAATTTACTATGATTTCAAGAAAAATTAAAAATGTCATCATGAAAAAGAGCAGAGGGTTTAAAAAGTAAGATTCAAACAACAAAGATCAAATCATTTGCTATGGATGCAACAAATCAAGTCATATTAAATCCGAATGTCCAGGGTTGAAGAAATCCTTTAAAAAGGATAAAAAGTTCAAGAGAGAAAAGAAGCAAGCACTTAAAGCAACTTAGGATGACTCTAATGATTCAAGTGATGATGACATCGATAAGGAAGTTGCAAATCTTTGTTTTATGACATTAGAGGAACCTTTAAATAATAATGTAACTCTAGATGTTGAATCAAATGATGAAATGTTGCTTACTTGTGAAAAGTTAATGCATAAATGTGATAAATATTTATGTATAATTAATTCACTCAAAGAAATAGTCAAAACTTTATAAGAATAACTTAAGAAGTCAAGATCCTCTAAAGAAGAGTTAACCAATTCATTGAATGAAATTAATTCTAAAAAAATTGAGGTTACTAATGAGAAAGCCAAACTTATTAAATAAAATGCAGTTTTAGAAAATGAAAATAACCATCTCAAAAAGTCCATTTCTAGATTTAATCAAGGAAAATAAATACTTTATGGGATGATCTCTATTACCTCTACCCCTTTTAAATCTAAAAATGGAATTGGATTTGAAAATGCTTACGCTAGCTCTTCAAAAGGTGCAAGCCTAAGTATTCCAATTACTAAAGGTTACAAAAAAACCTAGTCTTAAAATAAATGGACCTAAAAAGTCTAATGGTTACAAGGCTAATAATTCTAGAGCAAATGGCTCAAGAGGACCTAAGCTTAGAGACCTAATCATACTCATTCTCATGGTTTTCATAGTTTTAAAATAAAAAAGAATGCACCAAATGTTAGATGTCATTATTGTGGTGTGATGAGGCATAAGAATTCTATATGTTATATAAAAGAGACTCATTTAGGTTACTAAATGGTGAATCATTTAATGCTAACCCGTAAGGACCCAAATATATTTGGGTACCTAAAGTGAGATGAACTAATTCATTATAAGTGTGCTTGGAATCCATAACATGCACAGAAATGTTATATAAAAAAGACTCATTTAGGTTACTCAAATGGTGAATCATTTAATGCTAACCCCCAAGGGCCCAAATATATTTGGGTACCTAAAGTGATATGAACTAAGTCGTTATAGGGGTGCTTGGAATCCACAACATGCAAAGAAAAGTGGTATCTAGATAGTGGATGTTCAAGGCACATGACCAGGAAGGCCAACCTCTTCACTTATTTAGAAATGAAAATGGGAGGCAAAGTTACATTTAGTGACAATGCCAAGGGTAAGATTATTAGCATTGGTCAAATTAGTAAGAAAGACTCTACTTACATTAAAAAGGTCCTTTTTAGTTAATGGCCTAAAACACAACTTACTAAGTGTTGGTCATTTATGTAACAAAGGTAATAGAGTGATTTTTGAACCCAAGGAATGCTTTATAACTTATATAGGGGAGAAAAAAGTCATTTTCAAGAGTGAAAAAGTCAATGATGTTTATACTATTAATTTAAGCTCATTGACTAACCAAGGTGTTGAGTGCTTTATTGCTATTCAGGATGACTCTTAGATGTGGCATAGAAGACTTGATCATGCTAACATGGAGATCATTGGAGATCTAATCAAGGGAGATCATGTCATTGGTCTACCCAAAGTAAAATTCCAAAAAGACAAAGTATGTGGAGCATTCCAAATGGGTAAGCAAGTAAAAAGTTCCTTTAAAGCCAAAAACAAGGTAACTTTTACTAGACCTCTTTAATTATTGATTTATTTGGTCCTTGTAGAGTTGCTAGCCTAGGTAGTAAGCATTATGCATATGTCATTGTCAATGACTACTCTAGATTCTCTTGGGTACTCTTTTTTACTCATAAGGATGAAAGTTTTGAAGATTTTAAAACTCTTACAAAAAGAATTCAAAATGAAAAAGGTTTTAAAATCTCTTCTTTGAGGAGTGACCATACAAAAGAATTTGAAAATGAGTACTTCAAAACCTTTTACAATGAAATGGGAATTTCTCATAACTTTTCTACTCCTATAACACCTAAACAAAATAGGGTTGTTAAAAGGAAAAATAGGATCTTGGTTGATATTGCAAGGACAATGCTCAATGAGTACAATTTGCCTAAATACTTTTGGACCAAAGTTGTCAATGTCGTTTTTTATCTTGTAAATAGAGTTTTTATTATACCTATTTTAAATAAAGCTCCTTATGAACTATGGAATGAGAGAAAGCCTAACATTTTATATCTAAGGGCGTTTGGGTACAAGTGCTATATTTTAAATACCAAAGATAACCTTGGTAAATTTTATGCCAAAACTGATAAGAGAATCTTCCTTGGTTATGCTACCTCTAATAAGTCATATAGGGTATTTAATAAAATAACATTAGTTATAGAAGAGTATATGCACATTGTTTTTTATGAGACTAACCCATTTGAGCCAAGAAAGGTTGTTAATGATGATGATGATATAGGTGTTCTTAAAGAGCTAAATTAAAAACAAGCGGCAATTAAAAATGAGCAACACATTTCCCTTCCAATTGAGCCCACTCAAAATGTGATGGATGTTTAAAAGGAAGAAGTTACAGAAGAACAAATGGACCTCACAACTTTAAGTGTACATAAAGGCCTACATGAAGAGTGCCATATCAAAAAAGACTGCCCTAAGGACTTAATCATTGGTAAGCCATCAAAAGGTGTAATTACTAGACTATTTCTTAAACATTTAAATAGTCTTACCTTTATCTCTCAAATTAAGCCAAGGAATATTAATAAGGCCTTGAAAGATGAAAGTTAGGTTCTTGTTATGTAAGAGGAACTTAATCAATTTGAGAGAAACAAAGTGTGGACTTTAGTCTTTAGACCTAAAAATTATCTTATACTTGTCACCAAATTGGTTTTAGAAACAAATTTAATGAACTGGGTGCAATTACTAGGAATAATGCTAAGTTGGTGGATAAAGGCTACAACCAAGAAGAGGGTATAGACTATGATAAAGCATTTGCTCTAGTTGCTAGATTATAAGCAATTAGGATGCTTCTCGCATATGCATCATACATTAATTTTAAAATTTTGCAAATGGATGTCAAAAGTGCATTTTTGAATGGTTTTATTGAGGAAGAAGTTTATGTTGAATAACCTCTGGATTTTTAACAATATGACTTTCCTAACCATGTATTTAAATTGTCAAAAGCTTTGTATAGTTTAAAGCAAGCTCTAAGAGCTTGATATAAAAGGTTGAGTACATTTCTTTTGAAAAATGATTTTTTTAAAGATAAAGTTGAAACCATACTTTTCATTAAAAAGCATGAAGATGACATTCTCATTATGCAAATATATATGGATGATATTATATTTGGTCCTACCAATGAGCTTTTGTGTGAAAATTTCTCTATGTGCATGAAAAGTGAATTTAAAATGAGCATGATAAGAGAGCTTAAATTCTTCCTCGGATTGCAAATAAAATAATGCACAAGTGGAATCTTCATCAATCAAATAAACCACACTAAGGACTTGCTCAAGAGATTTGGAATGGATGGGGCAAAAGCTAGTAAAACTCCTATGTGCACCATCATCAAGCTAGACAAAGATGAAAAGAAATATTGAGGTATGATTGGTAGTCTTCTTTATCTTACCGTAAGTAGGCTCGATATTATGTTTATCATATGTATGTGTGCTTATTTTCAATCTTGTCCCAAAGAATCTCATTTGAATATGATTAAAAGAATTTTAAAATATCTTATTGGCACATTTTATATAAGTCTGTAGTATCCTATAAATGCATCATTTGATCTTATATCCTTTTCAAATGAAAATTATGTTGGGAATATTCTAGATAGGAAAAGTACATCTAGTACTTATTAATTTCTAGGAAATTTCCTTATTTCTTAGTTTAGTAAGAAATAAAATTCAATTTCATTGTCCACTATTCAAATTGAGTATATTGCCATAGGTTGTTATTGTGCATAAGTCTTATGGATTAAACAACAAGTCATGGATTTTTTATTAGTTCTTGATCACATCCCAATTAAGTGTGATAACATAAGTGCAATAAACTTGTCCAAGATTCCAATTCAACACTCTAGAACTAAACACATTAGGCATCATTTTTTGTGTTATCATGTGCAAAAAGGTGATGTTGTATTGGAATTTATTGATAAAACAAACTAGCTTGTAGATATTTTCATTAAACCTCTTTGTGAAGAAAGAACGAATTTCATTAAAAGAGAAATCGGCATGTTAGATGGCAATACCTTGTGATATGTGCTTATTTATGGAATTGTAATTAAGTGATTGAACCTTGAGTAGTCAATTTTCTACATCCTTAAATCTTAATTGATTATGATGCAATATTAAATTTGTCCCAATTGCATTTGAAGAGGCTTGACCCAAGTTCAAAAATTTAATTTTGAAAAATTATGATTCATGATCATGACACTTCTATTACTATCTATGAAAGTTCATTTCTTATCAAAACCAATTCACACTTTTCTTAAAAAATATTTTTAATTAATTAACTTTCAAAAAAAAATCTCATCTTCAGTTATAATTCATCTGCACTATGTCCTTAATACATTCAAGTTTTTTTTAATAGTTTGTTGCAAAATTAATGTAATTGGATTTACCACTATTTTTTTCAAGATCTTGACTATCTAGGTTATCACTCATGATTAAATTAGCTTTCACTGTGTTAAAAAATAATTTTTATCAGTTATAAAAGCTTCCTCATCACCTATGATGTGCTTAGGGTTAGCGCTAGTGCTGAGGTATTTATACCATCGTATAGCACTGTGAGTCAGCACTAACACTCTCCTCCATCACCACCAACTCACATCTTCTTTTCTTTTTTTTTACTTTAACCTATTTCCTTTTCTCTCTATTTTTAACCTAATTTTTTGTCACTTTCATTCCCCATTTTACAATATCTCTCATCCTTTTCATCTTGAATCAAAATTAAATATTCAAAATGTCTTTATCGATCCCCCACTTAGTCTGAATCTATTGCCATGGCAACCCCACAAGCCTCGATCATGTCTAGTCCAAGGAAGCAAATGCCAACAAAAAGGGGTCCATGAGACCTAGTCCTCGTGTCTTTATGCACTAAAGATTAAAAGGACATGTATTATTCTTTAAAATTTTACTTGATCCACTCTAATTGATTATTTAATTAGGAGTGTGTGAGAGAGTTAGTCTATGCAAAGGATATGAAAATTCTTCTTGACAACTTGAATCTAAGGTAGTTTATTGAATTGCAAGAGTCAATTTCTCCTCCCTTAACCCTAAAATTTCTATCCACTCTTGAAATCAACAAAAACCACTCCCTCACCTTCCATTTCAACAATGTAAAGTATACCCTTACAAATGAACACCTAGGTGAAGCCTTGGGACTCCCTGCCAATGGTCTCTATGGGTATAAGGATGAACCCTTATTTAATGAACATAAGGCTTAGGAAGATCTAACAGAGGAGAGAAGATTTAATCCAAAAAATGCTAAAGACTAGAGTTTTATTTCATTTGTGCATAAGTATTTGCACCACTTCATTTCATACTCTATCTTACCTAAGGGAGGGAGCCATAGGAATGTGAGAAAACTATATCTCTTTATTTTTTGGTATGTTGTGAATCAAAAAAAAGGTTTCCCTAACCAAACTCTTTTCTAATCAATTACTAAGTATTGCCTCCATAAAATCTAGGAAAATAAAGGTTGGCAACTATGTCACAATCATTGCCCACTATCTAAAAGTCCTTACCCCTAATGAACATTACCCCTACAGTATTGATCTCTAACCTAATGACAAACTCAACTTGGATAGTTGGGCTTATCATTTTATGGTTAAAAAATCATTGTGAATGGCATTACTTACTAGAGAGAGCTTGACAAATATGGAAACATAGTTTGGCATGCCGAAGACACTCTTGAGTTCTAACAACAAGCAGAGAGTGAGGCTCATTTGACCTTAAAGAAATTTCCCTGAGTTGCAGCCCTTAAAGCAGGGGAAGAAGCAGAACCCACTATCCCTTTCTAGTCCATGCTAAATAAGCTCAAAGTCTACTTGGATTCTCAATTTAGCATTGTTCAGTCATCTATCACTACCTTGGAGTCTCGACTTGATGTTATAGACCTCAATATTAACATTATTACCACTGATGTTGCCTATTTGAGGGATCACCTTCCTACCCCTACTTTTCCCATATTAGCATCATCTACATCCTTTTATAATTTTTTTTGTTGAAGTCTGTCACATAACTTGTATGGGTTACGACCTTAAAACTTAGGATATATATTTTTTGTTTATCTTATTATGGTGTTGTTACCTTTAATAGGTCTTTTCCCCCTTACCAAAGTCTTTTTTATAGTAACAAAGGAGGAGAAAAAAGTGTATGGCATATTATTGTGTTTATGACTTTGTTGCATAGGTGTTCATGTTTAAATGATTTTTTAATTGAACTGTGCTTATTAGGTTCAGTTGATATTTTGATATCAATTGGTGTATTTCAATTGATATTTTGATATCAATTAATGTTATTGGGAAATACTATTTAGTTAATTAGAAATATTATATTCTAGAATTATTAGTTATTTTTCAAGCTGTGATTCCTTGATTTAGTTGCAAAGTTTGGTTATTAGATTGTGTTTGTGGTATATGGATTCTAAATTTCCATTTGATTAAATTGTTGTGACTGATTATTGAACCTTGTTTTAGTTAGGTATTTGACTTGGAAATATTGATTTTGTATTAGTGAATATTTGTACTTAACTATATAATTGATTGGGAATCCTTCATGTCAATTAATATCCTGAATCTTGAATTTTTTATACATGAATTGTGAAAACTTATTTTACAAGTTGAACTATGTGTTTTTTTGTCATGTCTGTGATTGGAAATCGATTTTTTATATATCAATTCTCTTATCATAGGTTGTACCTTTTTATTTAATGATCATGATTCTAGAACCATGATCTATATCTAATTTAAATCACTTGATATGTTTGTCTTAGACTGATAAAATTCTACTTTCACTAAACTATCTCAAATTAAGACTATATTTGCCTTGATAATGAAAGTGCTATTAGTATTTTTCAATAATTAAAAACATGCTAAATGATCTTGTGAATTGGTTTTGTATAATTTTTTACTTAGAATTACTTTATGAGGGAGTTATCTCTTCCTATTTATAGCCTAATTTTACATAATTATTTATTAATATCAAAAATAGGGAGATTTTTAAACCTTAAGGGGTAAAACAGTCTTTTTTTAGTTATAATTAATTAAGTAAAATTATATTTAACCCTTGCTCTTAAGTGTTTACATTTAGGTTACCTAAAATTGCACAAGTCAAGGAATGAAATATCAATACCTTTGTTTTATCAAGTCTACACACCTTTCATGAGTGGTGACAGACTCATCATGAGTGATAATTGTGCTAAAATCATAGATCAAAATTTTCATCAAGTTCTAAAAGTCAAACTTGGTTAAAGATGATGTGATTATTCATTACAAGTGATAACAAGTAATTGCCAACTGTTAGAAAAAATTTTGGACCAAAAATTAAAAAATCCAAGTGGCAAAAATTTAACGAGATGGTAGGCTTTTTCATGACTGATGAAAACATCTATCATGAGTGATGACAACCAATTCCAAAAATGGCAAGAAGTTTGATGACCAGTTTCATTACCAATTCATTGATCATGAAAACGCATGATTTCAAATTTCACCTTGGTGCCGGATTGTCATGAGTGATGATGACTTGTCATGAGTCATGACAAGCATACAAAGGTCTTTTTATTTGGTGGTTTAAACGACTCTATTGGCATTAAACGCTCCTCCAAAAACTCTTTTTCTCTTTGAAGATATAAATACTACTTTGAAATAAATTGGAAAAGTAAATGAAGTTAAGCAAACATCTTTAGAGCAATCTTGAGCAAATTAATCTTGAATTTATTTTTTCAACCACTCGAGTTCTTCACATTTAATTCTTGTAATATTTTCTATCTCAAGAGTGTTCTTAATTGTGGGTTAGTGAGTGTTTAATCCCTTCCTTCAATAGCTCAATTTTGGGTTTGGGTTTAAATACTAGTAAGCTAAGAGGATTGTTCTTAGCATTTGGGTTGGGGTGTTAGCCATAAGAAAACACTTAAGTTTAAGTGTGAAACTTTTAAAAACACTTAGGTGTTTTAGTTTATGCTTGTAAGGGTGTAATCTATACCTTTGAAGTAGATTAATAGTGGATTCAAACTCTCAACAAGTGGTTGAGGAGAGGAGTAGGCTTTGAGGCCAAACCTTTATAAATCCTTGGTGTTTCTATTGCTCTTTTCACTCATTTTATTGATCTCTTAATATGTTTTTTTATTGCTCTTGTGAGAAAAATGAAAATTACCCATGTACCTTAAAAAGCCAATTCGCCCCCCCCCCCCTCTCTTAGCAATTGTGGAATTATAAAAATGTTTTGAAATAAATTTTTTGTGAAATTTTAAAGTTTTAATTTCATTACTTGTTGTTTGAATTTCATTTTTATTTATTATATGATTATTTTATATATTTCCTTCATGATTAATTTAATCTTTGTTCCTTTGATGCATTTTTCTTTATTTTTATAACACAACTTGGTTGTTTCTTTTGTAGGGATTTTTATTTTTGTGGAGTTAATTAAAATTAATTTTCAAAAATGGAACATGGTGATGATTAAATCACCAAGAAAATTATTTTAATTTAGAGCTTCTTATCTCTTTTATTTATTATTTTGCTTATTTATTTCTTTTTGTTTTACTTTATTCTATCATGGATGATAAAGGTTGTAATTCATTTCTCCTCCTTCCTTTCTTTGCATGTGTATTTATTTTATTTTGTTTATTTATTTCTGCATGTTCAAAGGGTGTAATTCTTTTCTCCTCCTCCCATTTATTCTGCATGCACATTTTATTTATTTATTTATTTTGTTAATATATGCTTGAATGCATAATGTGATGAATGATGGGTCTAATTGCATGAAATTGGAATTAATTAATCACATGGACCTAATTGTAAAATTTAGAAATTTTTTAGAGGAAATTACATGTTTTTATGTAATTAAGGAAATAATTAAATAATTAAAATTAATAAAACATAAAACACAATAGAGCCCAACCGTAAGGTTGGGTGGGCATTCAAAAGCCCATATTCAGTTTTTGAACCCAGTCTCTGAGGATGGCTTCTAGGAACCTTCATGGAATCTAGTTGCTATAAAAAATTTTATAGGTCTCATATGGTTGACGACTCCATCTCTAGCTTGGGCTATAAACCCCTATTGTATCTCTCTAGTGGGCCTTGATCCCATACAATGTCGTGGTCGCCGAAAACTTCGGCATGTGTTAAACCCTACTACCTACAACTTCACCTCTCTTTTATTATCACTAAAAACTCAAAAGCTTGATCTCATTTTTCTTGATGGTGCTTCCCCAACCAATAAAAAATCTAGTGTTGAAGGGATCTTTGATCCTTTTTATTATATATAGTTTTAGGTCAATAATATCTAATTTATTCTTTTATTTATTCTACTTTTTATTTTTGTGTAGTATTTCTTAGTTCTTTGAATAAATGGTTGTTTATTAAATTGTATATCTTTTTTTCACTTTCAATAGTTTACGGAGTATATGATATTTACTTCCAGATTATTATATGAGGAAATGGAATATATAAGAATGAATTAAGTTTGGAACTTGGTTGACTTACTATTAGATTATAGAGTCATTAGGAATAAGTGGATTCTTTAAATTGAAAGTAAGATAAATAGTTCTATTGATAGTTATATAACTCAATTAGTGACTAAAGGTTATAAAGGTATAAACTACAAGAAAAGTTTTCATATAGTATCAGGTTTACCTCTATTTGATCCTAGTTATTATGGCATATATGTATTTATAACAACATTATATATATGTGAAAATAACTTTTCCTAATGAATAACTAAATGAAGAAATCTATATAGAGTAAATTGTACGTGTTGATACCTAAATTTCAACAGTCCTCTAAAAGATCCAATGTTCCTGTCCACAAGATAAGGGGAAGCTTCTTTGAAAGTCATCTTGAGCACACTTTGGCAAGATGAGGAACCCGAAAACATGCCCAAACTACCTATAATGTGAATTGAGTTTATCTAACAAATAAAACCTATAACAATCTATTGATACCCACACCTTAGATCGTCCAAGAAACAAGTTAGATGGAAATTAAAACCCTTAATTATCTAACAATTAAGAACTCTAGCTATCAGGAAGTCACCACAATTAAATATGGATGTTCTAATTGATAAGAGAAGTGAACTATCAAACAACCTATTTTGTTTAGAAAGATTAAGGAATAAAACTCCAAATAATTTGAAGCAAAATTCATCACTTTGATTTGATTGATAAAAAAGATGCCCAAAATAGGCTACAAAATAAGTTATTTATAAGAATTCTTAATCCTAAACCTAATCTAAAAAAAATCCTTAAAAGTTAAGGATAATAAATCTTTAAAAGATAGCAAAATCATGCCCTTAAAGATAAAGAATTATTTTACTTGCCAACTAAGTTAAAGAAAAGTATTCCTAACTAAAAACAAGCAACCTAAAAAACATTTTGGATAAGTAACAAACCCAAATTCATTTTTAATATTACTTGGACTAAAACATCATTTAGTTGGGCTTCATCTTAGGCTTGGAATATGTGTAGCTACTCCTTTCAGCTTAATACATCTAAATTGGACCCAATAACACTACTTGGGCCTAAATCTTCAATTTGCTCCAAATGAATAAGCTTTGGACCAAAATTAACTCCATGTGCATCAAATGGATCATATTGATTCAGATTAGTACTTTGAGCCCGAATTCTTTGAATTAGCATATGTAATGCTTCCTTCATCTTCTTAGCATTTGCCCTTGTGATTGGACATCCATCATAAGTCAAAGGATCTTGAATCTTTATTGGATTAGGAGTCTTTATTGCACTAGGATTGTCATCATTTCCCCTTTCCTTAAGTGGATTCATCCTCAAATCAACACCTTCAAAATCAAAATGACTCAAATCAATAACATTAAAAGTAGCACTAACATTATACTCACCAGGTAGATCAAGCTTATATGTGTTTTCACTAATCCATGTAACTACTTGAAATGGTCCATCTCTATATGAATGAAGCTTTGAACACTTGTGGGAGGGAAACCTCTCCTTGAGCATATGTAACCAAACCCAATTGCTAGGCTCAAACACAACTTATTTTTGCCCTTTATTGTATTGATTTTCTATTTGTGCAATCCTTTTCTCAATATTTTATCTAACCTTCTCATGAAATTGTTTAACAAATTCTACCTTCTTTACACCATCAATATTAGAATATTCATGCATAGGTAAAGGAGATAAATCTAATGGTGTCAATGGATTAAACTCATAAATAATCTTAAAAGGTGAATAATGTGTAGATGAATGCACACTCCTATTATATGCAAACTCCACATGAGGTAAACATTCTTCCTATGATTTCAAATTCTTTTCTATAATAGCACGAACCAAATGTCCTAATGTTCTATTCATAACCTCTATTTGACCATCGATTTATGGGTGACAAGTAGTAGAAAAAAATAACTTAGTTCCTAATTTCACCCATAAAGTCTTTCCAAAGTGAGATAAGAACTTAGAATCCCTATCACTAAAAATAGTTCTAGGTATCCCATGTAAATGTACTATTTCTTTAAAGAATAAGTTAGCAATATGTGTTGCATCCTCAGTTTTATAACATGAAATAAAATGTGCCTTTTTACTAAACCTTTCAACAACAACATAAATACTATCATGACCATGCCTAGACCTAGGTAAACCAAGAACAAAGTTCATAGATATATCAACCTAAGGTGACACAAGAACATGTAAAGGCATATGCAAACCATGAGGTTTAGCTTGGGATTTAGCTTACAAACATATAATGCACTTAGTACAATATTTTTCAATATCATGCTTCATTTTAGGCTAAAAGAAATGCTCATGCAAAACATCTAAGGTTTTAGCTATTCCAAACCATCCTATTAAACCCCTTTTATGTGCTTTTTTTAACAAGCAATATGCGCATGGAACTTTGAGGCACACACAATTTATTTTCTTTAAATAAAATCCCATTGTACTTATAAAACTTACTAAATGCACCCTTTTCACATGCATTAAAAACATTGCTATAATCTTGATCATTCACATATAATTTTTTAATATGCCTAAAACTAAGTAATTTAGCATATAAAGTAGAAAGAAGTACGTACCTTCAAGATAATGCATCAGCCACTATGTTATCTTTGTCCTTGTTTATACTTAATGACATATGGAAAGGACTTTATGAATTTGCTCCATCTGGCATACCTCTTATTAGCTTATTTTGGTCCCTTCAAATGCTTTAAACTCTCATGATCAGTGTGAATTATAAACTCTTTAAGTAAAAGATAGTGTTGCCACATTTCTAATGCCCTAACTAATGCATACATCTCTTTATCATATGTTAAGTAGTTTAGAGTTGCACCATTAAGCTTTTCATTAAAATAAGCAATATGCCTTCCTTTTTGCATCAAAACAGCTCCAATGCCAACTCAAGAAGCATCACATTCAATCTCAAAAGTCTTATCAAAGTCAGGTAAAACAAGGTTAACTTAGATTTAAGCACATTAAATGTCTTTTCTTGATCATTACCCCACTTAAAGCCTACATTATTTTTAATTACTTTTGTGAGTGGTGCAGCTATGCTAGAAAAATCCTTAATAAACCTCCTATAAAAAACTAGCTAAGCCACGAAAAAGGTCTAGCATCCCTAACATTTTTTAGGTATAGGCTATGATTCAATAACCTTAACCTTTTCACTATCTACCTCAATTCCATTATAACTAATAACAAAACCTAAAAACACAACTTTAGGTGTACAAAAACTACACTTAAGGATAGCATACAATTGTTCTTTGTGCAAAGTTTTAAAAATTAATTGCATATGTGTAATATGCTCATTTAACGACTTGTTATATATAAGAATATCATCAAAATACGCAACCACAAACTTACCTATAAAATCATGCAAAACATGGTTCATTAAAAGTATGAAAGTACTAGGTGCATTAGTTAAACCAAAAGGCATAACTAACCATTCATATAAAGAATAAAGATTAGGGTTAATAGACAAATAGGCACCTTTGTACAAAAGTACAAGTAAAGGCTACCTAGTTAATAAAGCCTTTTGTACCTCACCCTCTCTAGCATAAAAATTTCCTTTTACCTCTTTTCTTTCCACTCTTTGCACACTTAGCTCTTCTTTTGCATGTGCATCACACTCATTCTTTCTGTGCATCCCCTTTTTCTCACCTTTTTCCACTCGTTTCTCACACCTCTCTAGGCTTTTCTCATAACTCTCCTTTTGTTTATGCGCCTTTTCTTTTTCATGCGCACTCTCACACTCATTTAAAATTTTTTATCTTCAAAAATTTATTTTAGAGTCAATGGAACAAAAGTAATAGGCTTATTATTCATAAAAAAAAGAGTATTTGTTAGTAAAACCATTATGCTTAGCTCGCTTATCATATTGTCATGGCATCCTAATAATATGTGACTAGCTTGCATAGGAACTACATCACATAATACTTTATCATGATATCGCCTAATAGAAAATGCTATCATTGCTTGTCTAGTAACCTGAATATCCCCATAATCATTCAACCATTGTAATTTATAAGGCCTAAGATGTTTAATTGTTTTTATGCCTAACTTATCAACTAAACCAACATTAACAACATTAGTACAACTACCACCATCAATAATCATACTACATAATTTATTATCAATTAAACACCTAGTATGAAAGATGTTTTTGTGTTGTACCTCTTCTTCCTTAGCTTGCATGTTAAGCACACACCTTGTGATAAGAGTGAATAATAATCCATCTAAAGGTTTCATCTCCTCTCCCTTATTATATGATGCATCTTCAAGTGGTAGCATGTCACTTATATCTTCATCTTCATCCTCACTTTCCATTTCGCCATTAGCTAAAGCAACCATCACCTTTGTGTTTGTACATTGAGTAGCCTTATGACAAAAGCCTAAACACCTAAAACACTTAAAATCACATGTTCTAAAGTTAGGATTGCCACTTTTAGGGATAAATTTATTGTTTCCCATAACTTCTTACTCCCTTAATCACCTTTTAGTTTGATGAAGTGCTACTCTTTTCATTACCCTTCCAATTTGACTTCCATGGGTTAGAGGAATTTGAATTAGTCTTGCTTCTAGCCCTTAATGGCTTCTCTACCTTGATAGCCATATGTAGCATGTCATCCATTTCAACATAAAGGGTAGTTCTACAAGGTTGGCAATGTCATGATTTGAACTATAGAGAAACCTAGCCATAGTGGGCTCTTTATCCTCAATCGTATTAGCCCTAATCATAGCCATCTCCATCTTTTGATAATACGATTCCATACTTTTAGAACCTTGCACAAGTCATTGCAAACCATTATATAGTTCATAATAGTAATGTTGTGGGACAAATCGCTTGCACATAATTATCTTTATCTTATCCCATATAGAAATAACATGTTCTTCATTCCTTCTTCGACTTGTAACTAGTTGATCCCACCAAACACTTGCATAATTGGTGAACTCAACTACAGCTAGCTTCACTTTTTTCTCCTCACTATAGTTATAGCACTTAAAGATGCAATCAACCTTCTTTTCACACTCTAAGTATGCTTCAGGATTGCTCTTGCCTTGAAAGCTAGGAATCTTCATTTTGATGTTTCCTATGTTATTGTCTTTATTATTGCCCTTATTTAGTCTTATTGAGGTGTTTTCTTCACTTTCCTCATCAAACTCCTCTTCTAAGCTTTGTTTAATGCTCCTTTCTTTACTTTGTGAAGGGGAGCTCATTTCTAGCCTCTCAAGTCGCTTCCTTACATCCTCCATTATTTGTTGCATAGCCTTAACAAACAACTTTAATTTAGGATCATCCATGATTTACTATGTTCAAACCTGCAAGAAAATTTAGTAAAACAAAATTCTAACACTCCCTCACGTGTCTCACTCAATTTGGTGTTGGACACTCTATTGAACTCACACGCACACTCTATTTTAAATCTAACCTAATTAGGAGTTTTACCTTCCACTTTTCAACAAAATAATATAAATTGTTAGAATTCATAATGGCCTACCAATTGAATGAATTTTGTGAGTTTTGGCAACTTAAAGCAAGGAAATTAGGTTTAATTTTCATAAAAAATAGAAGAATAGAAAAAATGAATTTAACACTAATATGAAAGGAAAAGGAGCTTTAGATAAGACAAATAAGTTATAGATAAGGAAAAGAAGATGTAGATAAGGAAAAGGAGTTATTTAATCTCTTTAAGATAAAGAAAAGCTTTAAGAAAATATAAGGATTAAGATAAACAAGGTATGACTAAATCTATAAAGAGAAGGATATAATCTACATAAGATTTGATCTTAACAACAAAAAAATATCCAAACCAAACAAGGGAAAAATGAATTTGTACAAAAGAAACCCAAGAAAATGAATTTGTAACTTAGAATTTCAAGATTTATGATCTTGAATCAATATTTGAACAAAAAACTTAAAGAAATTTCAAGATTCCAACGAATTTGATCAAGAATTTTCAAGAAAATAATCAAGAAAGTCAAACATTTTCAAGAAGACTTGCAAGAACTTTAAAGATTTAAAAAAAAAGGACTAAATTCTTCTTTTCTTTTCTTTTCTATTTTTTTTCTTTTTCTTTTTTTTTATAGTCGAAACTTGATTCAAGACTTTAAGGAAACAAGTAAAAGAAATTAAAGATGATAATGAATGATGTAAAAAAATGAATTTGAACAAAAAAAAAAGATTATGAACAAACAAGAATGTTGATGAAACTAATGAGAAGGAGTAGAAGAAAAGAACACAGATAATGATAAATGTGAATGAAACAAATAAGGGTATGTAACTTGATTCTTAGAGCCAAAGCTCTAATACCAAACTGATGTGAACTGAGTTTATCTAACAAATAAAACCCGCAATAATCTATTGATACCCACACCTTAGATTGTCCAAGAAACAAGTTGGGTGGAAATTAGAACTCTTAATTATCTAACAATTAAGAACTCTAACTATCAGGAAGTCACCACAATTAATATGGATGTTCTAATTGATAAGACAAGTTAACTATTAAATAACCTATTTTGTTTTGAAAGTTCAAAGAATAAAACTCCAAATAATTTGAAGCAAAATTTGTCACTTTGATTTAATTGATAAAAAAGATGCCCAAAATAGGGTACAAAATAAGCTATTTATAAGAATTCTTAATCCTAAACCTAATCTAAAACAAATCCTTGAAAGTTAAGGATAATAAATATTTAAAAGATAGTAAAATCATATCCTTAAAGATAAGGAATTATTTTGCTTGCCAACTAAGCTAAAGAAAAGTATTACTAACTAAAAACAAACAACCCAAAAAATGTTTTGAATGAGTAACAAACCCAAATTCGTTTTAAATATTACTTTGGCTAAAACATCATTTAGTTGGGCTTCATCTTGGGCTTGGAATATGTGTAGATACTCCTTTAAGCTTAATACATCCAATTGGACTCAATAACACCACTTGGGCTTAAATCTTCAATTTGTACCAAATGAATAAGCTTTGGACCAAAATTAATTTCATGTGCATCAAATGGATCAAATTTATTCAGATTTGTACTTTGAGCCCAAATTCTTTGAATTAGCATATGTAATGCTTCCTTCATCTTCTTAGCACATGCCCCTATGATTGGACCTCCATCATAAGTCAAAGGATCTTGAATCTTTGTTGGATTAGGAGTCCTTGTTGCACTAGGATTGTCATTAACCTAAAAATGTGTATCCGAACCTCAAAAACCATGCAAGAGTCCTTAAAAGTGCAAAACGATGAAGAATTCAAGTCATGTGGGATGGTAGACCCACACTTATTAGTCAATGACCAACATGCGTGGGATATGTAGGCTTAACTCACATGCGTGGGTCATGACCTAAATTTATGGGTCATACAACCCACATGAGTAGGTCGACCCCTTGGTTCTATAAAAATCTAGATGTTTACCTTTTTTTGAGACTTTTTTTTATTACAGCAGCACGAGGTGGGGGGACTTAAAAATCACTTTTAAAGAGAGAAAATTGGATAAATTTATTATTGATTTTAGAGAAATTCTCACTGTAAACCTTTTGCAAATAAGTTGAATGACATATGAAGACTCATTCCTAAACACTATTAATATACTTTTTTTATTATTCATTTTATGATCTTTTAGCACTCTTTTCAACAAATCAAGCATCATTATTGTCAAAACGCACTTTTAAGGTATATCTTGGTCCTCTAAAAATATTTTTAAGAAAAAATATTTTCTAATGTTTGGCTGCAACATTAGAAAAAAATTGAAATATATCATCCGTTATGACATCAACACTATTTATTATTCAAATTATCTTTTTGTAACAAACCTAATGTATATTGTCTACAAATTATCTCTTTTATAATGAACTTGATGTATTGATATAAAATCTAAATGATAATTAATATATACAAAAGAATAAAAGGAATTAAAAAAAGAGGAAAGGAAAAAATGAAAAATAAAAATAAAAAAGGAAGAAAATGAGAAAAGGAGGAGGGAAGACAAAAAAAAAATTAAGGGAAAAAGAAGGAAAGAGTGAAAAAATGAGAACAAAACAAATAAAAAAAGAGGGAAAGAAGAAAAAATGAGAGAAGACCATTTTTTAAAAAAAAAAGAAGGAAAAAACTAAATCAAGAAATATATATATATATATATATATATATATATATATATATATATAAAGCATTTTAGGTATATTTCTTTTATTTTTAAGCATTGAAAATGATTTCCTTATTCTTATGATGAAAATTATTTTTCCTTATTTTTAAGTAATTTTTCATTGGTTAATAATTTATTTTCATTGACTTATTTTCTTTGGCAATTCAAACACTTAAAAATAAAGAAAAATATTTTCCACAAATAAACGAAGTCTTAATTTATATCTATTGGTGAAAAATTCATTTAAGTAAATTTTCAATTTTATTCCAAATAATACATTTTATGAAAATTAAAAGTTTGAATATATTTATATATTCAATTACATGTTAAAAATTTTCAACTGCAACAATAATAATAAAAAAAATTATTTAAAATAAAAAATTAAGAAATATATATTTTTTAATAATATTTATATTTATGTAACAAGTATATTTGAGTTTCAAAAATTACAATTTTATATTTAATGTTAAATATTTACTGCATTTTTTAATGAAATTTCTTCTTGAAGATACATTTTTGAATGAAATTAAACAATAGAAAACATTTAAATTATAAAAATGGCAATTCATAAATTGTGAAGTGCAAACTGAAGGAATTTTTTATTTTGTTATTATTAAGGGTAAAATATATTTTTTTTCTTGTATTTTGTCACATTATATTAATTTATTTCTAATATTTAAAAAAAATTGATATTTATTTTTTCTTGTACTACTTCATTCCCACAAAAAGGTTAATAAGTGCTAAAAAATAAATATTAAGTAGTAACTAATATTTTTTTTTAAAATATTATGGATGAAGAAGTGTAATGTAACATCATACACTGAAAAATGTAACTTATCTTATTATTAATTAATTTTTTGCCCATCATACTAAAAAAGTTTGAGGATTGAAATGACTATTGAACGTAAGAGTAGGAGAAGAAAAAAATTATTCATGGAGAGGCACTAGTTGCGAAAACCGCCACTTTGCCTCTTTGAATATATACACAGCCAGCAAAGCATTGAACTTCTCCTTTCACCACCTTCATGAATGGCTTTCTCACTCACAAATTACTCCAACAACACAATCACAATCACAATCCATCCTTTCTCAAGAAAAAGTTACGGCCATTCACCAAATTTAACAATGACAATGGCCACTTCTCTGACAATTCTCTCACACAACCACTTGGTTCCCTTCAATGTGGAGCCATTTTGCAATCTCTCACCAACGTCAAATCTCTCACAAAAGGTCAGCAACTCCATGCCTATATCATTTCCTCTGGCAATCTCCAAAACAATACTTATCTCGGTACAAAACTTGCTGCTTTTTATGCAAATTGTGGTCATATGGCTGATGCTCAAGTGATTTTTGATGGGATTGTTTTGAAAAACTCTTTCTTGTGGAATTTTATGATTAGAGGTTATGCTTGCAATGGGTTTTCAGTGAAAGCTATTGTTTTGTATCAGCAAATGTCGAATTTTGGACAGAAGGCTGACAAGTTTACGTACCCTTTTGTGATTAAAGCCTGTGGTGATTTATTGGGTGTAGAAATTGGTAGGAGAGTTCATGGTAAGGTGGTGGTTTGTGGATTTGATTTGGATGTATATGTGGGCAATTCTCTTCTTTCGATGTATTCTAAATTTGGGGACATGAGGTTGGCAGGGATGGTATTTGATAGAATGCCTATGAGAGACTTAACTTCTTGGAACACCATGATATCAGGTTATCTGAAAAATGGTAAACCGAAAGAGGTTTTGACGGTTTTTTATTTAATGAAGCAAACAGGATTGTCCACGGATGACACAACTTTAATCGGTCTTCTCTGTGCTTTTGCTGAATTAGTTGCAGAGAAGCAGGGGAAGGAGATACATGGTTATGTTATTCGAAATCGATACGATCTAAATAATCTTTTTTTGATGAACGCTCTCATTGAAATGTACTGTAAATGCAATTCTACTGTGGATGCAAGAAGCTTATTTGAGCAAATGGCATGGAAAGATACTGTGTCATGGAATTCATTAATTTCTGGTTATGCACGAAATAGAGATGCTTTTGAGAGCTTAAGGATTTTTTGTCGAATGGTTTTGGAAGGAGCCAAACCTGATCAAATAACCTTTATCACTGTGCTTGGAGCATGTGATCAAATCACAGCCCTGCAATTTGGCATGTATGTGCATTCGCACCTTGCAAAGAAAGGGTTTGGTGCAAATACTTATGTGGCAACAGCCCTTATAGATATGTATGCTAAATGTGGAGAGCTGGGTTGTGCGCACCATGTTTTTGAAGAGATGCCTGAAAAGAATTTGGTATGTTGGAGCACCATGATTTCTGGATATGGCATTCATGGGATGGGGAGAGAAGCTCTCTCTCTATTTCATGAAATGATCAAGAACCATATAGTTCCAGATGAGGGTGTTCTTACTTCAGTTCTGTCTGCTTGTAGCCATACAGGAATGGTTGCAGAAGGTAAAGAAATCTTCCACAACATGACCAAAGATTATTATGTAAAGCCCGTGCTTGCTCACTATTCATGTGTGGTGGATCTTCTTGGCCGAGCAGGTTACTTGGATGAAGCATATAACCTGATTAAGAATATGGTAGTTAGTCCCTCCATTGACATTTGGGCTGCGCTCCTTAATGCTTGCCGACTGCATCGGAATGTTGAGTTAGCGGAGATCTCCGCAGGAAAAGTTTTTGACATAAACTCAAGACAGGTAGGTGGCTACATTTGCCTTTCTAATATTTATGCTGCGGAAAACAGATGGGATAACGTGGAAAGGGTTAGAACATTGATGAGAGAAAAGGGGCTAATGAAACCACCAGGCTGCAGTTTTGTTGAGCTAAATAAGGTCATCCATTGTTTCTTAGTTGGAGATAAATCACATTCACAGATAGAAAAAATATATGCCAAGCTAGATCACTTGAATCAGCTTCTCAAGGAGGCTGGGCACAAACCTGATACAAGTTCAGTGTTCTACAATGTCGATGAAGAATTAAAAGAGAAGATGCTTTGGGATCACAGTGAAAGGTTGGCTATTGCCTTTGTTCTAATTAATACAGGTCCTGGGACCACTATAAGAATCACTAAGAACCTCCGTGTTTGTGGTGATTGCCACACTGTAATAAAAATGATCTCTAAGCTCGTGCATCGGGAAATTATAATGCGGGATATCCGGAGGTTCCACCACTTTAGAGATGGATTTTGTTCCTGTGGTGATTACTGGTGACTGATTGCTAATTAAAAGGCAATTCTAATTTCGAACCAGGTATGCATAATGATGATTCTTTTATTCTAATAGCAGATCTTAAAAGTTTGTAGAATGGCGATAGAAGGAAATGTTCTAAGCATTAATGTCTATTTGCCAGATAGCCACATATTTCACTTGAAGAATAAGGATTTGATCTTTTTCAGCATTGTAGCAAGCAGGCCACCACTAGCACCATCAACTGGTAAATCTGTCTCTTTATTCCATGGAAAGTTTGGCATTCCCTTAGTTGCTTCTAGAAGATCATCAATTGAAATCTTCGCTTTTGATCGTTCAAGCGGAGCTAGTTCATGGTTGTAGTTCTGGGCATCTGGACAATAATCCTAAAAACAAATATAATTGTTAGGATTAGAAAAGGTGCAAGAAAATTAACATATGAACTGCATTATGGATTTGTTTGAAGCTGCCTACCTGGTCAGCATGCATTTTCTTCACAAATATCTTAAATAGATTAAAATTGGCTTCTTTTAACAGATCATCTGATAAACGTAGGTATGTCATCCCATACATCATATGCTCTGGCTTCCCATTCTTGTTGACTCCATTAGGCCTGACATTTAAAAGCATTTGATTGTAGGCTGTTGCATCATATCTTGCAAGTGCATTCTCACCTGCTACCTCAATGTTTTCCCTCCAAGCTCCGCTCAAAACCTGCACTTCCATGAGCAAGACATCAACTGATCATGAGTCCAATATGAAATGGGTGTAAGTGTACCTTTATCTAGTTGCATGATAGTTTCTATGCTACCTTTTGTCAGATATGTTGCTAGTTATAATAGTGACGAGCTGGCAATCTGTTATTGCATTAGCCAGTAGAATTAATTCTTCTCATTAAATGATTTCAGTATGAGTATATAACTCCAAACAAGAATTGTAAATTAGCTTTTGTCAATCAATAAATTTTTTTCTCGCTTGAAATTCTCTCTTCTTTTTTCTTCTCACCTAACTCTGTTACCTTATAACCTCAGTTTCTTCTTCTTTGATTACTGAATTGCTTGTAATTAATGGTTGATTATAACAAGTTGGTACCAGAAAGAATCTATCTAAGTGAAACTATCACTTCCATGGCTCATTCTGCAAAGATTATGATAAAAACAAAGGGTATTGTCATCGACTCTCAGGGTCAAATTGATCTTGAGGATCCAGATATGGCTAATCATTTCTCATGCACTGCACATGGAATTCAAAGAAAGATTTGGGAATCAACAGTTTAGTCGTTTCAAGAACGATGTTAAGCATAAGCTGGAACAGTTGCAAAAAGAAATGTGGCAACTCTTAAGATACCAGGCAAGATGAACCAGATGATCAAAGTGATGAGAGCACAAGCAAAGATTCTTCTCCTTCTAGTGCTACTGTTTCTATTATCCAAAATCTTACTTCTTACCCTATTAATTTGAGTGATTCTTGTCAAATTTGTTAACCCTAGATTCTACAGGTAGTTTGCCTAATCCACTAGTTAAGGAACTGGCTAAATCTAGTACTTCTGATAAATTTTAAGTTTTACCTGCTGGACAAGCTCTTGAGGAGCACTCAAGGCATTGGCAGGCTGCTCTGTGTCCCTCATCTCGAGACATGTAAAATTCAAAATACCATAATGCCTGGATAGCATTCTTGCTATGGGTCGGTATCCATCTCTTCCAAACAAGTTGTAATATCCTGCAGTAAGCTCTGCAGCGTGACTAGAATCATTGTACCACCAATGTATTCCAGAAACCTGTTTTGACAACACATTTGACATGAATATTGGTTCTAGTAAGTCGTGAGTAAAGAAATATGGTTCTGCAATATACTTTTGCTGCTAATTTGACTTTACAACCCAGAAAAGCTTTATTGGCTTCGTCAAGGATCTCATCTCCATGGATCAGCAATTTGTTGGAGTACCATGTCAAGAAGAACTTTCCTGGTTCAGTAAGGTATGTCCCTGTTTTTGATTTAAAGAACCCTGTATCTGCAGGCATATCATTGAATGTACCTGCATCCTCAGGCAATTCATATTCAGGATGGCCTGCATTTGTTGCTGCCTCTTTGAAATCAGCTTTGAGATACTTGTCATAGCACTACAAAAAATGTGGTGTAATGTGTATTAGAAAAGGAGAGTGTGAGCTTAGAATAAAATTTTATAGTTGGTGTGATAGCTGAAGCTTACAATAAATTCTCCAACACCGGGAAAAACCCAGCCTAAGCTTTGTGGATAAGAGGGGTATCTTAGCTCTCCTGCAGGACCAAGCCCTACTTCAATATCTATTATCACCCCAGCTTCTAAGAAATCTGACATGTTCTCCCTGAAGCTCTTCATGAAGTCACTATACATCTAGATAGATCAAGAAACATTTAGTTATGGAACTTGTGTGTTTGTTACCAATGCCACTGTTATAGCATATTGACTATGGCTTAAAGGTGAGGTGCAGAAACATGTGCTCATCAAACTTACCTCAATCGCAGCTCTTCCACCAAAAAGAGGCTGGTAATCTACGCCAATACTAAGGTACTCCTCGTTTCTTTCACCTGCTTTGTTTGTGTAAAAAATGTCAGGGTTTGATGCTCCAATATCTCGTACCCACTGAGGAATGGGGATGTTAACAACATCTCCTACATTCCCCCCGCATTGATGAAATGACATTATAGCCTGTAGTTTCAGGCCAATATCTTGAATGAGTTTAAACAAGCTCCTATAGGCACTCCAATCATACTGCTTAGGGCCTTTAGATTCTATGATCCCCCACCATACATCTACCATTACACCATCGACACCAGCCGCTTTGAGCTCCTTGAGCTGCTTCTCCAGCTCATCTTTACCTTGGAAAACATTATCAGCTGTAACAACTCCCAACTGTAATCGTGGGAAAAAGATAGAAAAAAAAAAAAGGTAAAATAGTTAGTAATCTACTGCACCTGACAAAGAAATTGAGGGAAATGAATTAACTTACCGGGAGCATTACGTAAACAGGCACATAGTTTGCCAGCAAGTTCTCATCATAAGTTTTTGAAGTCTGCATTTTTATTTTTATTTTTATTTTTTGGGTTCAAGTCAGAGACGATCTGAGGATTTATATGAGAAAAGGGGAATTGCAGTGAAAGTGTGTGTTGAAATTGCCATGCAACCACAGGTCCTTTTATAGCCAAAAATAGAATAGTATTAGTATACATTTAGGTTCTCTGGAGCGTTTTTATCTTTGTATGAATTAGTGTGCATGATCATGTGGGACCTTTTTCTTTGGATAAGTGATAATGGCAATTTATCTTTTCTCTTTATCTTTTTATTCATGATACCTACTGCCGGTGGACGACACTAATAGCCACGTTGCTCCCATTCCTTTCATGCAGATGTTTCTCAATTATTAGGGCTATTATTGTCACTTCAACTTTAGCAACGAATTTATTATTGTCGTAAATTCAAAGACGACAAAATTTGGATCATTTTTATTACAAATGGGATAGAAATATCACTGTCACATCATATATTGAGATATTGTAGAATACGCACTACTGTTTTGACCTATGACTATTAATATTGAGTCATTCTTAGTGTAAACATGTATATTTATATAAATAAAATTATAACTATCAAATTAATATTTATTTAATTATAATTATTAATGTATATTAATTATAAATATTAATATATAAAAATAATTAATAATTATAATTAAATAAAAAATAATATAATAATTTTAATTTCTTTGTATAGATCACTGTAGCAAGAGCCATCAACTTCATTTTTAAATTTTAAATATTTTAAAAAAGTTTTAAATTGTACAATTACGTATTTTAGTACAATTACGTATTTTATTTGTTAAATTGTATTTTTTTTTTATCTATTGAAATTTATATTTTATCCTATTACCCAGTAATTTTTAATTTTTAATCAATATATTCACATAGGCTAATGTGGAACAAGAAAATATTTAGCTTTTGAAAAATTAATATTAACACTAAATAAAAGTTAATATTAATATTACATAAAAATTAATAATATTATTAAATATAAAGAGAAATTATTATTAAATAAAAAAGATAAATAAAAAATTTTATTTCATTTTGGATTTTGTAAATAAAATACATATTCATTAGATATTTTATCGAAATAATTTGAAATTAAAACACTTCATATTAGTCATGCATTGCACAAAAATATATATCTTCATTTGAATCAACCGTTAATAAACTTCTTTTTTTTTTTCCTCTTTTTCTCTAATTTTAAGCACGTTCCTTCCTGCAAGAACACAGACAACGTGTGATTCTACAATAATTGTAGAAGTGGAAACTTATGGATGCCTCTAATTTGGTGCTGGAGACTTCCAATGTCACAGCTTGAGGTTTCCTTGTTACATTAGTTCCATGTGTTTGCATCTTTATTTTCCTTGATCCTCTTGCACCTTCAGCTTCATTTACCAATGGAGTTTCCCACACAAGATGCTTGTTGTAAAGCCTAATTTTGTCTCCCAAAGCAATTGTTGAATGTATAATGCCTGCAAGTAGTTTGATGTTTGACTTGATAAAAACTGATTCGAGTTCGTATAATAAAACTCATTTAATAAATAAGTCGAATTTAAGTTATATAAAACTTCACTCGTGAAATTCATAAACAAACTCATATAGAAGCTGGTAAGTTAACTTATAATTTTAATATTTATTAATTTAATTTTATATATAATATATACATTGATATTGTAAAAAATATTTTTTTTAAATATATTATTATAATAAAATCATAATTTTTATTAAATATATTATAATTTACTTAATAAATAATTTATTTTTAATTTTGAAATGTATAATTTAATTTATAGTTTATATTTTTTATTTTTTTTTAAACTCATGAATAGTTCGTAAACATGTACGATAACGAACTTGACTCGTTTATAAATGATCCAAAGACGAAATAGTCAAAATTCAGTTCGATTATACCTCTACTTATATATATATTTTCCTTCTATTTTGTTCTTTGTTTTTTATTTTTTTTACAATGTTGGATACGTGAGAATTTGAACAGTAAATGGATGAATATGATAATATATGACTTGGTGAACTTTATTTCTCTGCAAGAATAATTTTTCTTTGTTAAGCTTTCATGGGGTCAGATTTTTGAAGCTTCAATGGTGTCATGTCGTTGGTAGAGGAGAAGATAATATTTTGTATTGGCAGATGTGGTGATTATTGCTTCACATTGTCGAATTGCATCCTTCATTTTTATTGTCGCATCCCTACTTTTAATCATCTTCGTTGATGTCATTTTCTTCCAGGTCTGTACTTATTGCAAGTCATTTTCCATCGATCATTAAAATTTGCATACTGTAAACAGCTTGAGTGGTGCATTTTGGAACAAGCTATTCTCTATCTCGCTCTGAAAAGCTTACAAAATCAACGTCGAGGAACTTTTTTTCGTTGAATATTCTTTACCCGCTTTTGTGTGTATTATATCTAATATTAGATGTACAAACATTTAAAATACAGGTCACACATACTTTAGGCACAACTTAAGTGGCAACAGCCCTTTAACCTTGGGATGAAGAGGTCATTACTACACTTGTGAAACTCATCTTTAATGGTGTTACATGAAAATGTTTTTCCGTTCCAATGATACTAGGCTCCGGTATCGAGTTAAAAAGAAAAAAGTCACATATTAATATTTGAATATAATAATTTAAATACAAAAAATGATAATTATAGAATCTTTTAAAATATGAGAATTTAAACGTTAAATATTTATTTTCAAACTAGTTTCGTATCATATTTATCACTGTATTAAGTTGAAAAAAATAAAAAATAAAAAAATGTGTTACACATCATTATTTGAATATAATAATTTAAATACAAAAAGTGATAATAATAGAGTCTTTTAAAATCTGAGAATTTAAACGATAAATATGTATTTTTAAAGTAGTCTTGTATAATATTTGTCGTTTGGTTTATGCTTATGTGGCCTTTTTAAATAAAAAACAATAATAATCTAAAGACTTTCTTTAATAGTTGTTTTTCTATTTCCATTTTTCTAAAAATTTCGAGCATGTTAAGTGTGTGAGATATATCAACTAAAATCACTAATTTCTAATTAAATGACTATGCATAGATTAAGGGACCTAAAACTAGTGGTTTCTTGAAAATAATGATAGAGATTTTTATTGAAATGAATAGAGAACTTGCTACAAACAAAGTCTAATTGAAACAAGAAATTAACAAGGAATTAAAATAAAGAAATTAAATTGACTATTGTTGAAAGCTTTTGTAAGAGTTTTGTGTTTTTGTTGTTGATGAAGATGTTGATCCTTTTCTTGTAGATATCAGCTCACTTTTATCATAACTCAATTGTCTCAATCATGTTCCTATTCTCCTTTAAGCTCCCTTTCCTATAATTGTCCAATTAAGTAATTAATTAATTGTATTTGAGTTATGGGCTATTGAATTTTTTGGACTTTGTCAAAACTCCAGGCACAAAAATTGCCCTTGCATATAAATGACTGAGAGAGCCTATTTATATGCATAAAAAAATTCTTTTTTATTTTACTATGGTGAGACCCAAAATTCAATACTTTGACCATGATTATCAAATCTAGAAGAAAAATAAAACCAAGTCAAAATGCTACAATTATCCAACTTTTATAGAGATTTAGATTCTTGTTCTAACTAGAATTTTAGCTTCAGAGATTTTTAGTCCTTCATCTAGAAGTAAACCAAAAAATAACTCTCTTGAAAACCCTAGAAATACCCAAAATTCTTCAAAAATTCATCTAATTCTTTTTGCCTAAAAAAAAAGCTAGTAACTCTCAAATAAACATGGAAACTCATGCATTAAATAATTCAAGACAATTAAGCTCCATTCAAGCCAACTCTTAGCATTTCCCAACCATATTGACAAAGAAAATCCCATTCTTGGTCAATGGCAAACCTTATTAGCTTTGATCTTAATGTCCCTTGCAACTTTTTCAAAGTTCACCACATCACCACTATCGCACTTCATAACCTCAGCCTTACCCACAACAAGCAAAGATATTTGCTCTTCATCTTGATAGATCGTTGCTAACTTGGGCTTGTCAACGATGATTTCTTTATTAACTTTAGCCTCAAAATCTATCAACAGCTCCTTGTTGATCTTGTTTACTCAAGCAGCTATGATCGAAGTTTAATTTATCTCCTTCAACTTGACAATTCATTCAACGACCAATAATATGTCGATATCTACTAGAGTTACAATGTCATCAGCCAAAGCTACTTCCTTTGAAGTCGCAATCACAACAGCTTCACTCTTTAGATCATACAAGAGGAAGATGGCCAAAGCTCTCATGTCGTTACCTGTTAAGTGGTATCATCGCCAGTCACTATCTCACCATCACCTGTTAGAACCATGCCAACATTGACCTAAACACCACTTGCAACAAAAGGAGAAGATTGTTGCTCCATCAACTCATTCAATTTTTCCTTTAGGTTAACTTGCCTTTGACCTTTCTCTTATTTGCAAGTTTATCATCATTTTAAAAACATGCTTTTAAACTACATTATATATATATATATACACACACACACACCCTCCTTTTACTAAGTAATCACCTCCTAGTGCTATCATACTTCTAGCCCTACCCTTAATGAACATTTCTATTTTCTTTAGGTTTTAATGTGCAGGTTTATTTTTTCCTTGCTAGTGGAAAACCCTCTTTAGAGTACCTCAACCTAGTATGAGCATAAGCAACTAATAATGCCTATGCTCCTCAATTCTATTTACCATAACCTTGGAAAATATATATATCGATTGAACTACTTTCCAAAATTAGGGAGGAGTATGGTTTCTCTAAATATGATTATTTCATTGCTTTTTAAAATTAAGGAGTCCAAATTTTACATTGGTTAAGGGCATTACTACCACAGTTGGCTTAAAGTCATGCTCCACTAAGCTAAACAACAAAGAAGTTCTCTCCTTTTTCTACCTCATAAACCTTTTAGCTGCTCATATGTTCATCACCCCTAAGAAAACCTTTATTAGTAATGAGAGGTTAGTGGAATATACTAGGCTTGAGAGCTTACCTTTGTCAATAATCAAAACCAAATAGAACAATGCTTAATTGCTTCATGTCTTCTCATCATTAGAGGTTACTCCTCTTCAATAAACATGTCATTTGCATATGAGTCACATTGGCCTCATCTTTGAGGGTGCAAATTTGGCTATTCTCAATGTATTCTTGGCATCCTGCACACATCCCAAGCAAAGTCCTCTAAGCAGTTCCTCGAAGGGTCAACCTGGAAGATTCCATCTGCTTTTTCTAACACTTTCTCTTCATGGTGAATCTCTCAATGCAAGAAAATGGTTATAATTGATCTTGATGAGCTTTTGCCAGGTATTCTCCTCTCCTTATACATATTTTAAAATTGTGTTATATTCTTTTAGCTAACTACCTACAAAATTCATTAGTTAAAAAGCAAGAGAAATCAACTTCATCAAAGAGAAAGAGTCCACTTATAAGGAATTCTATATCCATACTAGTTTATGCTAACTGTAAGTATGTATATTGCTATTTATGTCAAATTACACATAGATTTAGGACTTATTATTGCATGCACTCATACATTTATATCAACATTTAGCATAGTACAACATATATAAATAGATACTATAGACACCTAATTTCGGAATGATGATTTATGGATGTGACAAAAGACTTCAATGATGAAAATGTCATGAATAGGTCTTCAATATTTGAACTTTAACACTTCAAAGGTCTAATTGCATTTTTTTCAAAGAAAGGATTTAAGGTTTTCATGGACTAAATTGCAATGCTTTTTAGAGATCTAATTACAAAACTTAAATTCTTTCAAGGACCTTTTTGTAATTAAAAAAGGGTTATCGGAATTACATAATTAAGATCGGAATTATGTAATCCCGATCGGAATTACATAATTGCAGTCGAAATTAGACTGCTTCTGCAAATTCTTGAATTTTCTAGATAAATTGAGTCCTAATTGGTTTGAAACTCTCTTAAAATTATTTTGATAATGTTTTTAATAAAATAGAAGTCTTTTAGGAACCAATTTATAACTAAGGTTTCAAGATGTATCCCTATATATAGGAGGGCTTTGGCTCTAGGGGAAAAGAAAAAACAACAAAAAAAATCTGGGAGGAAGGCAGTAATATATTTTTATAAGCTTTTAATTTTTCATTTTTTTTACACATAATTTTTTTTATCATTCATTGATTGTTCCTGAAAAAGCCTTCTTAATTTTATTCTTTTATGAATTGTCTTTCTCTACAAAATAGGGGAGCATTTTAGAGAAGCAAGACATGGGGATCTCCCATCACTATCCCCTATTAGACATCACCTTCATGTCCCTCATCTAGTGCTTTATCAACCCTTTTCATCATCTCAACCTTAGTCACCTTTGATCTCTCCTCCATAAGGGGAGTAAACTCCTTTACCTAGTTTTAGTTTTTCTTTTAATTTTTTAGTTTTGTTTTTACTTTTTTATTTTTCTTTCCATACATATAATGTTTATATTATTACTTGTAAATTTTGTGTTTTTTTTTTTGTTATGTTTATGCATTGTATATCATATTCTTGCAATTTGCTTTATGATCCCCGCACACATTGAGGATAATGTATCATTCAAGTGTTAGGGGGGGGGGGAATCATTTTTTCATTTCTTATATTTTTAGTATGTCATGTGTATATTTTTAGTATATTATGCATTGCATTTTGCATTTGTGTAATTTGGCCCAAATTTTTAAAATTTTGATGCCTGACACTTATGATTTTTGCTAGCTATCTTTGTGGTGAACATTATGTATATTGATGATAATGTTGAGTTTATGTGTTTAATTTTTTTTTTAATAGTTAGTTTTTTTGTCTTATAAACTTGGTTGACATTTTAAGTTAAGAATTTTTTATCCTATAATCAATCTAATGCATGTTGTTGCTTGCTTAATCATGAGTTTGAATTTATAGTGTTGGGAATTAGCATCTAGGGCCATTTTTAGTTGCAAATGAAAGGAATTGTAAAAATATTTCTTTTCTAAAAAAAAGAAGAGAAAATCAATAAATTATGCTAAAGGACTTAAATTCCATCTACTCCAATGCTCTTGCAAAAGAGTACGAATATTCAAAGAACCCTCTTGAGGTGTTCACATTAAGTAGTTCAAGAAAGATAGGGAACTACCAAGAGAAGGAAGCAAAAGCACAAAGTAAAAAGAAAATAAAAAGGATAAGAGTTAATTTCCTTATACCAAATTAGAACCAACTTAGATTGAAGTCTTTTTCATTCATATATGCTTTTCCCAAGATTTTGATTCATTTTTATGTGATGGTGAGTAGAAAACATGCTCTTCACTTGGTAATTTCAATTCTCGACTTGATTTGTCAACCTTGCTTTAAGATTTGTAAACTAGCTATTACGAGAAGATTGCATTATTTGCTGGAGGAAATTTGAGTTATATATTGTGTTCATTACATTGATAGTGTGTGTTTTTTAGTTTGCTTGAGGATAAGCAAAGATTAAAGTATGGGGTATTTGTTAGTGTCGAATTATAAATAGATTCAGGACTTAATATTACATGCATTCATACCTTTTTATTAACATTTAGCATAGTACAACATATACAAATATATACGATTATGTTTTCTTTATTTTTTTATAGGGAAAAGGAGTTAAGAGGTGAAATAATAAGGAGAAGGAGCAAAAGGAAGAAGAAATGAAGCAGAGCTACATACTATAGCAATCATGTTTGGATGTACGATCGCTGAGATTCCAAATGCCAACCCTAAATGATGTTTAGTCTTTTATAATCGTATCTCATGCATAATTGAATGTTTCTACTAGGCCAAGCTTCTATTGTCAGTTTAGAAGTTCTATAATCATGACACTTTAATAAGAGACGCTTCTGCATGAGCACAGTTTGTGTGTGATCACGGGCAGCATGCTTCCAGCACAGAACATATTGATGTGTACTAAATTGAAGAAAAATCTAAGGGAGGTAAAAGGATATGTTCTAGAAGAAGACTACAAAGGATAAAAGACACTAATTACTTATGGAGGAGGACACATTCTATACACACACTATCTCACATAAGAAAAAGGACATAAGAAAAGTAAGGAGAAGAATAAAAAAACAAAGGAGAAAAAGAAGAAGAAACTAATTTGAAGATTCAAGCTTCTTGGATAAGATTTTCTCACTCTATTTTTTTTATTCTATTTCCTTACTTTTAATTCTAAATATTGAATGATGGTTTGTTTAGCCATGAGTGGCTAAGTTATTGAATATTATTGGGATTTTGAGACCCATTAGGTTTAATATTGATTTGATGTTTATTATTACTTCTTAAATGCATATTGTATTTATTGATATTATTGAATGTTATATTGTGGCTAGATATAGCTTTAGTTTAAATCTATGCAATGAGAGTTAGTAGATCTAATAGACCCACAAACACATATTAGATGGATTAAATGTCTTAATAAAGCTTAATAAAATCTAATTCTCTTATGGGTTTTGCTTATTGCCTTGCATGCTTGATATGGGTTTATATTCATGGTGACAATGAGAATTAAGCTATGTTTATGAATCTCATTTAATTGATGCCTATGGATTTGAGTAGGTACTTGAGAAAGAGTATTCAATGTTTATTGAAAAACTTGATATATTCATTGACAAGTAGATTAATTACATCAAATTAACTTAATGACAAGTAGATCAAACTTGATATATTCATTGACAATAGTACTTAATCTCTCGACAACATATTTTTCCCATTGATTAATTCCTTATTATTTCAATTACCAATAGCTTGAGATCCATTCCTTAGTTTAATTATTATTCTAGTTGTTCATTTGCTTTAATCAAATCACCATTGTTAGTTTTAAACATATACAATTGAGATTAATAGGTGTTTAGTATCAATCTATATGGAAAACGATACTTTATTTACCTCTTTATTACTTGTCGACCCATGCACTTATGACATTTGATCAATAATTGCTTAAGTAATATAGTGAGTGAAATACAAATATTGTTCCCACGAAGAATAGTTGATGATTACTATTTCACTTAGTTAATTATTTGTCTAAACAAATTAATGAAAATTAAAAGTTTGAATGCTTAAATTAAAACTGAATTTAAAATGAAGACTTAAATTAAATTAAGTCAATGCAAATCAATTTAAAGAAATAATTAATAATGAATGCATGAACTAGAAACTCTTTTCACTTTGGAGTTTTTTTAATAACTTAACAATCTTTACTTAATTTAATATAAATTCTACATATGATGCTTACCGTTAATAATCTTATAACTCTCTCTCATGCAATTAAAAGATAATTTAATTAATTTAATTGATAATCCTAAACTCATGGACTCTCGCCTTGCTAAGTTAAACTAATAAATCCATGACAAAATTTAAGTATAAGGTAATTTATGCAATATTAAGTGTTGAACTTAATAATAATCAATCTTAATTTTGATATTAAAAAACTTAATTTTGAGCATTGAATTTGTTTGTTTAAGTGTGTATAGGCTAGGACTCTATTAGAAGTTAAAATGAAGTATGATTATCTTGGACTAATTGGACCTCTGAGATTCAAAGAGGCTTTTGACATCCTTAGATCTTTATAATGAGAAAATTATCTCCTTCACATTTGAAGTAGACATCTTGAGCTTTAAAAATTAGGCTTATTTGTCAAAATCCGAGTTCATTTGGGTATGCAAATTTTGAGTCGAAATTAACATATATGTCTGCCATTTCATATTGCAGAACTCTTAGTATTTTGGACATATCTTGAGCTGCAGAACTCCAATTTAGGTGATTTAGAATGATATGGAAAGATAATTCAAACATATACAACTTTTATGAAGAAATTGTAGGAAAATTCAAACATCTTGAATATCCAATCATAGTTTCAATCCATGAATAACTGTTTGACAACATCACTTTCAATGATTCAAAATATAGATGTTGGACACATTATTTGTACCTCCAAAAGCTATATTTTTTAGTGTTTGTCTATATAAACACCTTTAGAACTGAATGTAAGTTAAGAAAACTTTTTTATCATTCATTCTTTCTTAAGCATTCATTGAGCTCTCAAATTCTCTTAAATAATTCTTTGTTTATATAACTCTTATGAGAGTTGGTTGTGTGTTAGAAATAGAATTTGTCTTTATCTTAAATCTTAGGTTAGATTAGAAAGGAAGTGAGATTTATTTCTAAAAGAATTGGTTTAAGTGTTGTCCATTGAAACACTTAGGTTTTAGTTTTTTGAGTGAGCTTTGAAAACTCAAGTTGTAAGGTTATAAGAGTAAGCCATAAAAATCTTGTGTAGTCTTAGTCTTATGAATAAGATTTTTGAAAATCCTAACTTAGAGATAAGTTAGATTGAGATGTAAGATTATTGTTGAATTCAAACTGCTTAATTTTTTATGTTCTTCATTCTTCCTTCTTAACTTTCATTCAATTTTTGTAAAAAATTCTTTTATTTCTTATTTTTATTTGATAGTCCTATTCACCCCCCCCCCATCTGGGACTATTTTTAATTGGTATCAGAGCTTGAATTCTACATACTTCATTGTTATAATACAAGATCATGGGTAATAGTAATGACTATCCACATTGGAAATTCAAAATGGAATTATATCTTGATTGTGATTCCCTTAAATTTTAGGACATTGTCCTAAGAGGTTGGGAACCACCTACAACTATCATTGATGGTGTGGTAACTACTCTTTCAAGAAGCCAATGGAGTATTAATCAAAAGGAAGAAAATCACAAAAATAAAAAAGCCATGATTACTCTAGTCTCTTCAATAATAAGAGAAGAATGAGGCAAGCTTTAATATTGTATGTCCACCAAAGAAATGTGGGAGACCTTAGAAAACCACTACGAAGACAACATTCAAGTAAGAAGCAAGAAGGTTCAACTTCATATGTATGAATATGAACTCTTCAAAATGAAGCCTCATGAATCAATTATGGAGATGACAAACTGTCTCAATGATCTCCTTATAACCCCTCAAGAAATTTGGAAAACATTTCTCCAAGGAAGAGGTAAATAATAAGATTATAAGAATCTTACCTAAGAAGGTTTGGGAATCTCATGTTACTTCAATTGAGGAAGTTCAAGACCTCTTCACTCTATCAACCGATGTGCTCATTGATAAGCTTTTAATACATAAGCTCACTATTAAGAAAAGAGGTGAAGAATAAGAAGAGAAATAAGAAAATAAAAAGAGCATTGCTCTAAAAGCTCTTCAAGAAGATAGTGAATAGGAAAGCATTAAAGATTCTAGTAATGAAGATGGTGACATTGCCATGCTCATTAGGAACTTCAAAAAATTTTCGAGAAAGAAAAACTTCTTAAGAACAAGAGACTTTAGCTAGAAGTTCAAAGGAGATGGAAAGAAGAAAACTAAAGAGGTTACTTACTATGAATGCAAGAAACCAAGACATATTAGAAGTGACTGTCCCAAACTCAAATTCAAGAACAAAGGAGCAAAAGACAAGAAGAAGGCATTCAAAACTACTTAGGATGATTCCTCTGAATCCAAAGAGGAAGAGGAACAACAAGAAGTGGCCAATCTTTACATCATGGCCCTTGAAAATAAAAATGAGGTACCATCTACTTCTTATTCTTCCTTTGATGATTGTGAGAATTATTGTGATGACAATGATGATGAGAGATTTATTATGAGCAAATTACTTGTTAAATGTAAAAGTTTATTATCTAAGAAGAAACATTATAAGAATGAATTAGGTAGCTTATATAAAGAATTAGAAATTTTAAAAATTAATTTTGCTAAACTTGTTAGTGATACAAAATCATTTAATTCTTTGGAAGATAAACTTAATAAAGAAAATGATGAAAATCATAAGTTTTCTAAAGAGATCTTAGAGTTAAATAATTCCATTGCTAAATTTAAGAGAGGAAAAGAAACTTTAGATAGTCTTATTGACTCTCAAAAATTTCACAGAGATACATATGGAATTGGATATAAGAATGGAATGTCTTCATCATCTTCATCGCATATTAATTTTGAAAAAGCTTCACATGATTTCACTCCTTCAACCTCCAAATAAAATAAGACTCAAGCTTTCAAAGCTAAAAGATCTCATGTGTTATATAGCAAAGGAAAGTCTCATAAGATTCATCCTTTATTAACATAAAGAGATAAGAGTCAAACTAGAGCACCTCAATCTAAGCATGATTATATGTACATTAGACACAATTATAATAGGCATGCTACATAATACAATGTACATAAACATGTTGCACAAAATTATCGAAATACACATCACTAATGCCAATGCATGTCTCACTTAATGACATAAAATAATAAGAGATACACACAACACTAAAGGCATGTTGCACACACTAGGAAAGCATTTCATCCTAGGAGGAATAAATTCAAAAATATTGAATATTCTTATTGCATGATCAAAGGACATACTAACAATGTGTGCTTTCATAGAAGATTACATATGAATTTAATTCCTACGAATTATCTTAAAACTAACCAACCTAGACCAAGAAAGGTTTGAGTCCAAAAGAACATTTAAATTATTTTGTGTATATGTGCTTGAAATCCACAAGAATAAAAAACAAGTGGTATCTTGATAGTGGATGTTCAAGACATATGATGGGAGACAAAAAGTAATTCAACAAACTCAATACTAAGGATGGAGGACACGTTACGTTTGGAGATAATATAAAAGGAAAAATTATTGGCATTGGAGAAATAGGTAATCCTCAATCCTTATTTATACATCATATGTTATTTGTTAATGGTCTTAAACATAATTTTCTTAGTATAAGTCAATTATATGATATGCGAAATAAAGTAACTTTTTATCTTAAAAATTGCTTTATTAATAGTCTTGATGAAAATAAAATTATTTTTAGTGGTGAAAGAGTAGACAATGTTTATGTCATTGATTTGAATAAAATTGATAACAAAGACATAAAATGCTTAGTGTCTATCTCCCATGACACATGGGCATGGCATAGAAGGTTAGGACATGAAAATTTTGAGCTTTTGAATGATCTTTGTAAACATGAACTTGTGATTGGTTTACCTAATCTTGAATTCACTAAGGATAAACCTTGTGATGCTTGCTAAAAGGGAAAATAATCCAATTCCTCTTTTAAGCTAAAAAATATAGTGTCCACCTCTAGGCCACTTGAACTTATATATATAGATTTATTTGGACTAACTAGAGTTGCTAGTCTTGGTGGAATGCACTATGCATATGTATTGGTTGATGATTACTCTAGACTTACATGTGTATGTTTCCTTGCTCATAAGAATGATGCATTTAAAGCTTTTGAAAAGTTTACAAAAAGAGTTCAAAAAGAAAAAGGTTTTTGTATTTCTTCTATTAGAAGTGATCGTGGAATCAAGTTTGAAAATGAGTTTTTCAAAATATTTTTTGATGAAAATGGTATTTCACATACATTCTCTTCTCCAAAAACACCTTAACAAAATGGGGTAGCTGAAAGGAAAAAAAGAACTCTTATGGAAATGGCTAGAATAATGCTTCATGAGTATAATTTGTCTCTATACTTTTAAGTAGAAGTCATTAACACGTCTTGCTATATTTTAAATAGAGTTTTCAAAAGACCAATTTTAAATAAAACATCTTATGAGTTATGGAGCAATAGAAAACCTAAAATCTCATATCTAAAAGTATTTGGATGCAAGTGCTTTATATTGAACACCAAGGAATCTTGGGAAATTTGATTCTAAAGTTGATGAAGGAATTTTCCTAGGCTATTCTATTTCTAGTAAAGTATATAGGGTCTTTAATAAGAGAACTCTAATAGTTGAAGAGTCAATGCATGTGGTATTTAATGAATCAAACTCAATTAATCCTAGAAAGGATTTTTGTAGTGTTGATGATCTTGTAGGTGACAATGATATTATGGAAACATAAGAAGAAAATGCTAGTAAGCCTTTGGAACTTGAAGATCCAAGCAAGGAGGAAAATAGGGAGACATCTTAACCTACCTTAAAGGATGAACTTCCAAAGGATTGGCAATTCAAGAAAGCTCACCCTCAAGACCTCATTATAAGTGACACTACAAAATGGGTAACTACTAGATCTCAATTAAAGTCTATTGTTAATTTAGCCTTCATTTCTCAAATTGAACCCAAATATATTAATGATGCTTTATGTGATGAATTTTGGGTCCTTACTATGCAAGAAGAGTTAAATAAATTTAAGAGAAACAAGATTTGGTCCTTGGTTTCTAAACTTAACCATCATCCTATTATAGGCACCAAATGGGTGTTTAAAAATAAGATGAATGAACAAGGCGTCACAATTAGGAACAAAGCTAGACTAGTAGCTAAAGGTTATAATCAAAAGGAAGGCATTGATTATGATGAAACCTTTGTCGTCATTGCAAGGTTAGAAGCTATTAGGATGCTACTTGCATTTGCATCATTCATGAATTTCAAACTTTATCAAATGGATGTTAAAAGTGTATTTTTAAATGGTTTTATTGAAGAAGAGGTGTATGTTGAACAACCTCCAGGTTTTGAAAGCTTTGATTTTCCAAATCATGTATTCAAAATTTCCAAAGCATTATATTGATTAAAACAAACTCCCAGAGCTTGGTATGAAAAATTGAGTAACTTCTTATTAGAGAAAGGTTTCTCTAAAGGAAAAGTTGATACAACTCTTTTCATAAAGAAATTCAAGCATGATTTATTAATTATTCAAATATATGTTGATAACATTATATTTGGTGCTACTAACCATTGCTTGTGTGAGGAATTCTCTAATTTAATACAAGGAGAATTTAATATGAGTATGATGGGTGAACTTAAATTCTTTCTTGGACTACAAATCAAGCAATGCAAAAATGGGATTTTCATCAATCAAACCAAGTATGCAAGAGACGTTCTCAAGAAATTTGGCATGGATGGAGCTAAGATAAGTAAAACTCCAATCAGCACCACAACTAAACTTAACAAAGATGAGAATGGCAAACTGATTGATGAAAAGCGATTTAGAGGTATGATTGGATCTCTTCTTTATTTAACTACTAGTAGACCTGATATTATGTTTGCTACTTGCTTGTGTGCTAGATTTCAATCTAGTCCTATAGAGCCTCGAATGCTATCAAAAGAATTTTGAATATCTTTGTGGTACAATGTATTTAGGACTTTGGTATCCTAGGAGTTCATCCTTTGACTTTATTAGTTATTCTAATGCAGACTTTGCCGGTAGTTTACTAGATAGAAAAATCCCTTCTGGAACTTATCAATTTTTAGGATAATGTTTAGTTTCTTGGTTTAGCAAGAAACAAGTTTCAGTTGTCTTGTCCACTACTAAAGCTAAATATATCACAATAAGTCTTTGTTGTTCACAACAGTTATTAGACTATGGTGTAAAACTTGATCATATTCCAATCAAATATGACAATACAAGTGCTATCAACCTTAGAAAAAATCCCATTCAACATTCTAGAACTAAGCATATTGATATTAGACATCATTTCTTGCATAATCACATTCAAATTGGTAATATCTCACTTGAATTTATTGATAATCAACTTGCAGATATCTTCACCAAATCTCTCAATGAAGAGAGATTAAATTTCATTAAGCATGAACTTGGCATAATTAATGGCTTTAGTTTATCTTGATTTTATATTTAATTGATGGTTAAATTATTTTCATGTGAAATCATGTTGTGCTTATTGATTACTTTGGTTGATAAATATTTTGATTTTGATCTTAAAATTTTTTTTATAGCCATTAGTTTATATTTGGTTTATCTTTTTAAATTTCCTTTTGCATTTTGTCAAAGGAGAAGATTTGTTTATGTATGATACATCTTTTATAAAGATTTTGTGTATCTTTGTTTTTATTTTCCTCTTATATCTCTCTCTTTTCTTTTTACTTTTGACAAAGGGGGAGAAATATAGTTAAGTTTGTTATTTGTTACTATACATGTGTATAATATTTTATTATTGTATTTATACATGTATAATTCATGTATAAAATCTTCTTAGGAATTGTTTTAATCTTTGATAAGGCATGAATATGTTCTTAGGAATTGTTTTGATCGTTACATAATTCATGTATAAAATCTTCTTAGGAATTACTTTAATCTTTGATAAAACATGAATATCTTATTAGAAATTGTTTTGATCTTTAATAAGGCATGAATATTTTTACAAAGATTTGGTGTATTTTTGCTTTGTTCCTATAGGAATTTTGGTCCTTTTAAGTTCATTTCCCTTTATATCTCTCTCTTTTCCTTTTACTTTGTACAAAGAGAGGAAAATATGTTATGAATAATTTTTGTTTATTTTTTTTATGTTAAGTGCTACATGATTTATTAGCTAGCTAAGCTCTATATATAATTGAAATTATCTCCTCACATTGCCTAACATTTACTTAAATAATCATGTTATCATATTTTATGTTTTTAAATACATTTGTCATAAGAATGTCATATTTTTATCGCTCTTGCCATATTTTATGTTGTTTTTATTTTTTTTATCAAGGAGAATAATCTATACATTTATATTTCTTATCATATCCATATTTTTAGGGGGAGAAATAAAGAAATATATTTTTTATTTCATTTGGTATCATTATTATCACAAATATTATCATACACATTACTTTGTATTATTTTTTTATCAAACTCAAAATAAGTTTGTCAAAATAAAAAAGGGGGAGATTGTTGACCTTAGCAATAATCAATCTTAATTTCAATCTTAACAAACTTAATTTTGGGTATTTAATTTTTTTGTTTAAGAGTGTATAAGTTAGGACTCTATTGGAAGTTAAAATGAAGCATGATTATATTAGGCTGATTAGACCTCTGAGATTCAAAGAGCCATTTGATATCCTTAGAGCTTTATAATGAGAAAATTATCTTCTTCAAATTTGAAATAGACATCTTTATCTTTCTGAATTATGCTTATTTTTCAAAATCCAAGTTCATTTGGTCATGTAAATTTTGAGTCAAAATCAACATATATGTCTGCCATTTCAGATTGCACATCTCTTAGTATTTTAGATATATCTTGAGCTAAAAATGTCCAATTGAGATGATTTAAAATGGTATGGAAATATAAGTTAAATATCTACAACTTTAATGAAGAAAGTATAGGAAAATTCAAACATATTCAATAGAAAATAATGGCATCAACTTGGGTATAGCTGTTTGACAGTAGTCTGCATTTCATATTGATAAACTCTTAGTATTTTGAACATATCTTGAGATATATAAGTCCAATTTAGGTGATTCAAAAAGATATACAAAGATAAGTCAACTATATACAACTTTCATGTAGAAAGTATGGGCAAATTTAAACTTCTTCAATAGAAAATCATAGCATCAACTTGGGTATAGCTGTCTAATAATAGTCTACATTTTAGATTGCATAACTCTTAGTATTTTAGACATATCTTGAGCTACAGAAGTCTAATTTAGGTGATTCAAAATGACATGGAAATATAATTCAAATATATATAGCTTTTAAAAAGAAAGCGTGGGAAAATTCAAATGTCTTGAGTAGCCAATCACAGTTTCAATCCATGAATAACTGTTTGACAGCATCACTTTCAATGATTTAAAATATAGATGTTGGACACATTATTTGCACCTCCAACAGCTATATTTTTTAGTGTTTGTCTATATAAACACCTCTAGAGCTGAACTTAAGTTAAGAAAACTTGTTTATCATTCATTCTTTCTTAAGCATTCATTGAGCTCTCAAATTCTCTTAAACAATTCTTTGTTTGTATAACTCTTATGAGAGTTGGTTATGTGTTAGAAATAGAATTTTTCTTCATCTTAAATCTTGGGTTAGATTAGAAGGGAAGTGAGATTTATTTCTAAAAGAATTGATTTAAGTGTTGTCCATTGAATTACTTAGGTTTTAGTTTTTGAGTGAGTCTTGAAAACTCAAGTTGTAAAGTTATAAGAGTAAGTCATAAAACTCTTGTGTAATCTCAATCTTGTGAATAAAATTATGGGTGATTGAAAATCCTAACTTGGGGATAAGTTAGGTGGAGACATAGAATTATTATTGAATCCAAACTCCTTAAATTTTTGTGTTCTTCATTTTTCCTTTTTGACTTCCATTCAATTCGTGCAAAAAATTCTTCTATTTCTCATTTTTATTTGATAGTCCAATTAACACCTCCACCCCCCCCCCCCCCCCCGGCCCTCTAGGACTCTTTTCATTAAGTATTCAAATTGTCTCTTAACTCAATTGAACTTAATAGACTTCAAACTAGATTCTAAGTTATTAATCTCCTCTTGATCTTATAAAAACATATGTGTGAATATCTAAAGTAAGTCTTAAACACAAATCATGCATTACCTCTCAATCTCTACATAACTTGACTCTAACCATACGTTAAATATCATTAATCATAAGTTTAAAATTCATATGCAAGAAATCAGATTTTGATTAAGCAAAAGAAGTTTGTTAATACATCCCCCAAAATTACTAATATCCTTCTTAATACATAATGAAAATCTAGCCTAACATGTTTGTGAAAATAAGAACACAACTAAAAGAAAATATTTTACAAATGATTTCATGTCAAACACTAAAATGAAAGCTCATAAATTACCACCATTTTTTTAGTTAGGAATTGTTTTAATCTTTGTGCCTCTAGATTGTGTTAGGGATATAAAGACACAACACTCTTTTCAAACTATTCGATAAAGTGAGGAACATTTCTTTCTTATCTTACTCTTGTAATGACTAACTCTAGGTTCTAAACTCAGGAACTTCTTTTTCCCAAATAACTTGTCATTTTTGACATTTTCATCAATGTCTCATTGAGGATGTCAAAATATGTTTTCTTTTGGCCCTCTTTCTAAGAATTTCAAGCATGAGGTATACTAATCAAGATCACAAACTTCTAATTAGATGGCTATGTGTAGATTAAGAGACCTAAAACTATTGGTTTCTTAAATTAACTATAGGGAAATTAGCTATATTTAATTTCGAGAAATGCGTAATTGAAAACAAATACAAAGATTTCATTGAAATTAAGAGAACTAGTTGCAAAAAAGTCTAATTGAAATAAGAAATTAACATGGAATCAAAATAAAGAAACTAAATTGACTACTGTTGAAAGTTTTTGTTAGAATTCTATGTTCTTGTTGTTGATGAAGATGTTGATCATGCCCCTCTACAAATATCAGTTCACTTTTAACATAACTCAACTGCCCTAATCACATTCCCATTTTCCTTTAACCTTCTTTTTCTATAACTATCCAATTAATTAATTAATTGTATTTGAATTATGAAATACTAAATTTTATGGGCTTTTTCAAAACTACAAATCATGTACAAACAATATTATTTCAAGTTTAGCGCGACCCATTTGTGATCTCATTTGAGTTGTTGGATAAACAATAAAATGATTTATAAATGGTGTAGATTGAACTTTAACACAAGTCAATTGATCAGTTCAGCCTTGTAGAAGAAATTAAATAATCATCCTAACAAAGAATGAACTAATTGCAGAAATAAACAGCTACACCAAAATATATACATGCTTATCAGCCAATACTAGAAATTAAATAATCATCATAACAAAAGTATAAACTAAATTCACAAGTAAATAACTACAATAACATATATATATATGCTTATCAGATGAATACTAACTGTACAGAAGATATCTATATGCTTTCAAGGGGAAACTGGATGGCACAACTCATCACCTCTGAGTCAATATTCCTCTTTCTACAGTCAAAGTATCTTTATGTTAACATTTTAATTTTTAAGCATGATCAGATCATTTTTAAGAATGAAAACCTCATATGCTTCTGCAGACAACATTGGAGTATGCAACTCTTTTTGCTAGATGTATGTTTGAATGTAGTCATCAAGCCCTCCAAGATATCCAAGCCACCTGAAACAAGAAAGCCAATAAAATTTGGAAAAAAAATAAGTAATTTATTTAACTGTTTCAATGTTTCTCATACAAGTAAATCCTAAGTGTACAAGATTATGATGTTCTAATTAGAATACCAGAAATGAAGTCCTAAATATCTACTTGAGGCATAACTCAAGTGGTAAGAGCAAAAACTCTTACAAAAAGAGGTCTTGGAGAGTCAAAGCCAAGTCTTGTTCCCTACACCACTAAAAGATTTATGCTCTTAAATACTTAGATTTACATAATAATTTCTAACATTGAATAAAAACATTTGAAAAAAGAAAATACTAAAGGTCATTACACGATCTCAGTGAAAAAAATTAAAAAAAAAAAAAAAGCGTAAAAGTAAAGGGCTCGTCCTGCCGCACAAAATGCTCCCCGCCCGGTCTTATTTGCTCGGTTAGGGGAAGGGCGGGGTCATATTTATGCAGCCTTCTCATTTCTTTTTCTGCAAAGAGACTGTTTTCAACGCCTAAATCCTTGACCTCCAAGACATAAGAGGAGTAAGTTCTCTCCATTGTAGCTCATTAGCTTAGATAATGAATATTATAAAATGAGGTCATGGATTAAATTCTTCGCTCCCTCTTGACCTCCCAGTTCTTTAAAAAAAAAAAAAAAGAGCAACCTTACCCGTCCCTCGCCGTCTAAAACTCAAGAAAAGCAAAGGAACATGCTTTAATGAAGTCAAAGGTTATCATACCTATTTGAATAAAATCTAAGGAGATGAGGTCTCGTCATCTGAGCTTGAATAATCAATCCGTCTTCCTGTGATTGCAGGAAATAACTGCCGGCGACAATTATCAGAATTTTGACGATTACCAGGAGAAGATAAAGATTCTGGAGACTCTTTCTTAGAAGTCCTCCACGGCCTTGCTGCTCTGTCATCTCTGATATCTTTGCATGCCTTGTCTAACATTATCAAGAAATCTCGTACAATTGTGAACAAGCGTAGACCTTCGTTCTTTCCTGCATTCCCATGAAAATAATCTGCTGTGCACTGTACAAGGTTCATTATCCTCTTTTCTTCTTCGGATATCCATGCGATTTCAAAATCAGCAAGTTCCACAACATTAACCAGTGCACAACAAAATTTACTGTCTTCTTCCATATTCTTCATATCAGATTCTAGAAAAGCTTTAGTGCTTATTAATGAATTCGAAAGTTTGGACAATGATGATGTTATGACATCAGCATCTACTGCTGCTGCCTTTCTAACATCTTCTAGTTCCATGCTTAACCCTGAGACCACCTTAAGACCCAGATTGCGATAGTGTTCCACGCTGTCTTGGCTAGAATCCTCAACAGAATTTACTGACTTTACACTACAATCACTCTGGCTTGCTCTTGCTGTGCGGACAGCTCGTATGCCTTCAGAGCGGATAATCTCCTGAACAACAAAGTGCAAGAGTGTAGTCTTTCCATCCGTCCCCTTAACATCAGAGAGTTTCAAGAGTGTGTCAAGTCTAAAAGCCTGCGCACCTCCTCGGTATGTACCATCATTCATTCGGTTACCAGTTTTAAGAACTGCTTCTAAAAGTTTTAAGAATAGCCTGCTGTTTCTGAGCTTGTCACTAGCCACCTGTCACTTGAAATGGAGATTGGTTACAAAGCCACAAATGTTGAAGTGAGGGCATAATAAATTGACATAGGATATGAGACGTGAAAGGAAAATATCAGGAAAATTTGCCAGGCCCTGACCCTTGACTCAATGGAGAACTTGAACAGCATATTGGAGTGGTAACCATGACGAGAATTGTATTTGATGTCTCACCTCAAGAGTTGCAAGGCACTCTTTGAGTGTTGATACTTCTTCCTGAAGAGAGCTCATGAATAGCAATGCCTCCATTCGTTTAAAAGCATATGGTATTTCCACCAAGATTTTAAGGAAACGCTCTGCAGGGCCAAGCATAGAAATATCCCCCGTGAATAATCGAAGCTTCAATTCTTCTTCTGATGTTGGTGCCATCTTCAGCAAAGTTTGCAGGAGCTCGGCTGGAAGTTCAGTACCTGATTCAATTGATAAAGAAATAAGCTACTGATTGCATCAGTAAAATTTAATTTTAAAAACAATCGCCAAGAAACTATGACAGGCCAATACCAGAGGCGCATTCAAGAACTAATCACCAGTTCTACCACTAGGAATTTATTTCATGGGATGGAGAATAGCCAGAGAAAGAAATTAAGTCACCTTCTCGTAGAGCATCAAGAACTTCTTCTGTAGTCACATTTAATGCTCGTAAAAGAATTGATAAGTTTTGCGCTTTCCTGGTATCAATAATCTGTATATAATGGATTGAAGGTTCATGTGAATCTCTTTTGCGGTCACTTTTTACAGTAGTGGTGACATTATAACCAAATAATGACTCTATCATTTCCTCGTTGAACCTGAAAAGTGGAAGTATTTAATGCAAGACATTCAATGGTGTGCGATAAATCGAAATTAAAATTTAATGGGCAGATTCTAATCTTACTGGAATGATCCAGAACTAATATCATGCCAGACCATAGAATGATCAGGGCTGGCCATGACCTTATCCCAGAAGAATGGTTTTAACTTGGCCTTTGTAGAACCAGATTCACTATCATCATCTGGCTTGTCAGAATCACCAAGTCCTCGGCCATTTGACCCAAAAGATGAAGGCCTTGATCCGGCTTTCGGTGGAGGAGCAGGTGGAGCACGAGGACCTTTTGGTTTTGGTGGGGGTGGAGGACGGGGAGCAGGAGGAGGAGGAGGTGCAGGAGGTGCAGGAGGCGGAGGAGGTGCAGGTGGTTCAGGAGGTGGAGGAGCTGACCTTCCAGGAGGAGGTTTTAGAAAATGCCCTTCTCCATTAGCTATTGATGATGGCGTCTCAGCTAATGAGGATCCATGATTTCCATTCTTTACAGAGATATTGCTCCTGAAAGACATAGACTTTCCACTGCTAGAACTAAAATCGTTGTATACAAAATTTCGAAAACCAGAAGAATTCTGTGAAGAACCTGAGACGGTAAAATGTTAACCAAATGATTAACATGTTTTGAGTAGGAAAAAAAAAAAAGCAGCACACATTAATTAATAATCAATAACCAAAAGAGAAAAATTCCAAAAAAGTGCGTACTAGCAGACAAATAATCACTCAAGCGAAGAAGAGGCTTATCATCTCTTTGTCTATCTGCGGAGCCAAATCTGCTGTTTCTACTCCTACAACATACCCAGCAACAGAAGAGTGCTGCGGCAAAACAAGATGTGGCTATTGCAGTTGCAATTACAGCAATGAGAATTGGATTTTCAATGTTATATTTAGCAAGCGGCTTTATCTGTTTAGAAGCTTTAGATCTTGGTGGTGGTGGAGAATGTTTATGAGTTGCATGTTTATGCGGTGGGGGAGGAGAATTATTGTCTGCATTTTGCTTCCGTTGTTCACGTAACTTCTTCCGAAATAATGGATGTGTCGCAGGGATTAGCGATGAGTAGATGGTTAAAGTTGAATAGCAAGGTGCTGGATCATAAACTGGGATTGCAGCTGCAGTTTCTGAAGCCAGAGACGGAGCAGGTACTGGTTTTATGTGTCCATAAGACTTATCAGTTAGATATCTTCTAGGAGCACTTGACCAACGAAGAGGAAACTCAACACACTTTATCAACCATTCTTTGGGGCTAGCCCTTTTGACAGAAATACCAAAATTTAGAGTTTTCTTCCTCAAACAATCGAAAAGATCTTGTTTCAGTTGTGATTGCAGAACACTGTTTACTTCACTTTTTTTGTATGTAGATTTCAGATTAATAGTTGCGTCCTGAGGTATCAATTGTTTCCTGCAATGGATCCACGCCAGCTCTTCCTGTAGTTAGAATGTTTCATCAAATTCTGGAGCTAGTCATTCAGTCCTATATTAAAACCTAATCACTGTTCCATACTCAAAATCAGTACCATATCGATATTATTTCAAATTTTTTTCCTCAAAAATTTTCATTGCTATTTGCCAACAGAGACTTTTTTTTTTTTTTTCTTTTGAAATGTGTTCAACAGGTGAAGCACAAGCATTGCAAGAACCAATTGAAAGGTAAGACCATGGAGGGAAAAAAATAATAATTTTATCATGGTTTAGTACAATGAAGAAGAGCATGTCACGATTGATGCTGAATTTTAAATGCAGTCGGAAGCTGTCTGATTCAGAAATGTTCCAAACTTCCTACTCTTAATCAATATGGAACAGAAACCAAATGAAAAATAATGTTTTCAGTATTGACGTCAGAGCTCAGTTAAAGTCGTAGTCTCCCACGACATAAAGAATTAAAAGTACTTTCAATAATAGAAAACAGGACACATAAAAATAGGCTTTAAAACAAATAAAAACTGTCATCTCTGTTAATCATTCTCAACTCTAAAAGCTAAGGGTTTAAGGGAGAATTATTCCATCTCCTAATACGTACCAGCAGCTATTTTCTGAGAAGATTGCAAAATAGTCAAAGGGATTGCAAAATAGTCTTTTATCATATTCTTTTCTCCTTATGCTACAAAACTCAAGGCATGAAAATTTCAGATAATGTTATTGTGAAGCTAGCTAACAACCAATGAGAAACATGATTATTGATAAATGATGTGATCGTGGGAAACAGAGCTGAAAGAAACATGGTTAAGGTTCAGAACATATGTCATATTACAAAGAAAATTGTCCTACCACCAACTACCCTTTTAGAAATTCTCTACGAAAAATGCACATAATGTGGTCAGATAAAGAGAAAATGGAGAACGCAAAAGGGTTTTAATAATACGATTCATATTGATATATGACATCAAATTCATAAAATTAAGCTAAAAGGGTTAAAAAAAATGAAAAAAGAAAGCTGTATACATACAATGTGTTCATTTATCCGAGGACAGCAATTGCACAAAAGCATATCTCCCTTCCTCATTCCTTGTGTTCTCCCAATGGCCATCGTACAAAGCAGAATCATTAACAAAAATGCAGAGCCTGCTTTTTTCAATTCCATTGCCTCTCAAATAGTCACCCCATTCGCCAAATTGCCTTTTCATTATCTAATCATATATTTTTTAAAAAATTATCTTCAAAATTATTGCATGAAATTCAAATCATATTGAAAATTTGTTATTCTTGTTGGAATCTTGAGGAAGAAGGAAATTAGTGTCATCATGGACGCGTATTATAAAATACCCTTTCATTCTTTTCAAGGCAAGTTAATAAGCTTTGCTAATAACCCAGAAAGTATAACAGTCGTTTCTCAATCATAGAAATCCGTAACTAAGATTGGAAGGAGAAGAAGAATCGCATAACTTCAGGACCAAAGCTGTGATGGGTCGATGAAGATGGCAGGAAACAATAACATGAATGCATCCAGAAAAAAGGGGAAAAAAAGATGAAAAATTCGGTTAAAACGAAAATAAAATGCAGGAAAAAAGAGAGTTAGAAATTTTGGGAAATATTTTTGGGATGAAGAGAGGAGGTGTTGGTTGGGATTGTTTGCTCTGTAGCTAGGAATGTTTCATGTTTTTCGGGGCAAAAGGAGAATGAGAATTTTGACGCGTAAATAGACGTAAGAAGAGCAATGCAATGTGGGGGACGTCCATTGTGGGTTTTCTTCTTCTTATTATTATAATTTTTTTTTTTGAATATAGGATAACATTTACATTAAACTCTTAAAATTCAAAAAGAAAATAAATTATTATTATATCAATTTTTTTTATTACAACTTTATTGGGAAACTAGATTGACACCGCAGGTACACTTTTTATATTTTTATATTTTAATTATTTTGTTTTATAAAATTATTAAAATTATAACATAATAGTATATAAATTTATTTATTAAAATAAAATATTATTATTTATTAAGCAAAGTATTTTGGTATGCATATTTAAAAAAACATGCATTTTATATTGCGTTGAATAAATTGTAAAAGAGTTACTAAATATTATTAAATTTTCTTTTATTAACATTTAGAAATATATATTACAGAATATAAATTTAATGGTGTAATTGACCAAGCGATTTTATTAATATTAATAATAATAGATTGGTTGAGCGGCTAAGCCGATTTTTGAGCATATTCTTTCATAAAATTTTCCATCTAAATTGAAACGGCTTTGCATTTTCTTATATTTAGATTCCTCAGGTTGATTTTGGTATATTTAAGCCTTTCAATTATACATTTTTATGTAATTTAGCCCCATTTAACTAATGTTAGAATAAAATAATATTAATTTTTTATGGCCGTTAGTAAAAAATAATAAACAGTTAAAAGTTCATCTGAGCTCCTGACCTTCAAGTTTTTATTAATTAAACCCATAACCTTTTTTATTTGGAACCATTGAGCCCGTTTCAATTTTTAAAGAAAAATTTGTTCCAATTTATCATTTTCAAATAGTTAGTAATTAATGTTGAAATACTTTTGTGGATTTTTCTCTATTTTAACCGTTTGTTATTTTATTTTATCTTATTAATATATTTTATAACAAAACTTCATGTTATATTTTTTTATCTTTAAAATTGAATATTTTATTTTTTTCGAAAATTAAAATTAGTACAAAAATATTTTTATTTTTTATTTTGTTAAATGATATATAATTAGTTATACAATTTTTCTATAAACATACCTTTCATTTTTTTCAATATATAGAAAAAACATGTTTGTAACATATTATTTTTCTAATAAGTGAACTTTTAGATTAATTTTCAAAAGTTTAAAGTTTGAATTAATAAAATACTAAAATCTGAGGTGGCTTTAAATGTGTTTTTACTTCCTAGATAAAATAATCTAATTTGTATCCACATCCGCATTAAACGCAATGGTTGTTTACATATTAGATGAAAGACGATTTAAAAGGTTAATTATATGAAAATCTAAAGCTAGAGGGCCTAAAGATACAAAACTGAACTTAGGGATCTTTAAGAAAAAAAACAAACAAACGAGTTTAGTTTAGCTATTTCTATTAGCTGATAGCTGATAAGTGATGACTGATAATTGTTAACTGATAATTATTTTTGTAATAGTGTTCAATAAAATGCATGTGAACTGTTTTGATTAATATATAAAATGACTATTCTAGACATAATTTATTTATCTTATACAAATAGAAAAAAATATTAAATTTTACTACTACAAAATAATAATAATAATAATAATATAGTATTAAATTTATAATTTTTTAATAAGTGAAAAATAATCTTATTTAATTTTTGAGATATATTTTTTTAATAATGTAAAAATATATTTGACATTTTATCAATATCACATTAATATTTTTTTTAATTTTAACTAAATACCTATTTGTACTATAATTAATGTGATGAAAATATTTTTATTAAAATTAAAAAACAAAAATAAAATTATAAAATACCATAAAAGTTTGAATATTTTTCACTAGGCAAAAAGAATTGAGAAAAATATTAAAAAGAGGCAATATTGAAGATGTAAGGTACAATAACCCACACTACAGCCCATTCCAAGTATATTAAACACTCTCAAAACAGCTATGTTATCACCTAAAAAAAAAAAAATTAATGATAGCGCAAGACTTTGTCCCAATAGAATCTCAGACGCAGCAATAATAATAAGAACGGTTAAAGAAGGGGACCAGCAACGGAAGCATAAAAGGTCAATTTTGTAAAAATAAATAAATTGTGAACAGGGTTGAATTAACAAACCAAAATGCAATGTGGCCTTTAAATACTGTAAGATGCGTTTAACAGCAACCCAAAGCCGCAGGTGTGGCTTGTGCATAAATTGATAAACTTTATTAACAGAATAAGAAATGTCGGGTTGGGTCATGGCCAAGTATTGAAGGCCACCAACAATACTACGATAGAGAGTAGGACATTAAAAAGATCACCCATCTCACCATGTAACTGAGTTGTTGCACAAGCTGGAGTGGACATGGAGTTGGCATTGTGCATGTGAGCTTTAACCAGGAGGTCAGCGATATATTTAGTTTGTGTGAGTAGCAAAGAATCACCATTCCAAGTTGCCTCCACACCAAGGAAATAGTGCAAGTGGCCCAAATCTTTTAAAGCAAATTATTTTTGCAAAGATTGCACCACCAAATCAATAAAGTGATCATCATTACTTATAAATAAGAGATCATCAACGTAAATCATACAAAAGGCAAGCTTCGTACCATTGTTGTAGTAAAATAGAGAGCTATCAATATAGGAACCCCGAAAGCCAAGAGAGAGAAGAGCAGAAGTTGTCCATATCTACAGTTAAATAATGGGTTGCACCAGTGTCAACAATCTAAGGCTTGGTAGGTAGAGTGGATTGAGCAACAAGATGACTAGTGGGGATAATGGGCCCAGAAGCTTGGCTTAATGGTTGTCTTGGAGATAGACATTGATTAGAAACATGGACAATGCCATGAAAATTATAGCATATAAGAGTGCATCCTATGTCAGTCGAAGAGAAAGAAGCACCAGCATAAGAGTGGCCACCAGATGGATGACGAGATCTAAACAAAGGGAGACACCCTCTCCACGACCATGTTGTTCCCTGCAGCATCCTCGGGCAGAAAAATGGGCAGTATGGACAGTAATATCATTAGATGCAAGATCAATAGAAAGTTGGATTTCTTCGCTTAATAACAATCCAAAAAGATCATCAAACGAAATTGATTCAAGGCGGGCTTCAATGCTACGAACAAAGGGTCGATATGCTAGACCCAAACCAGCAAGTATTGCATTCACAAAGTCATCCTCAGAAATAGGGCTATTCAAGGCAATAAGTTGATCAAAGATTAATTTCGCTTTCTGCATATAGGTCTAAATGTTGTCATTATTGCGACATAGTATGAAAAGTTGAGTCTTAAGTTGGCGAATTTGAATTTTAGACCTGGAGGCATAAGTGGTTGTTAACTTTTTCCATGTCACATAGGCTGTAGAGACACCAACAACCTGTGGTAAAATAGATTCAGAAAGAGAACTGATGATCCAACTGAAGACTATTTGATCATGACTGAACTAAACCGTATACGAAGGATTTGGAGCTTTGTCCTCTGTAAACTCAGGTGGTAGAGGAGAACCATCAATGTGTTTCATTAAATTGTAGCCATGAAAAAGAGGCAACAATTGAGTTTGCCATAGTAAAAATTTTGAAAAAGTGAGTTTTAATGTTAATTGATGACCCACATTGGGAAAACTACTAGAAAAAGAGACTAAAGGTAATGGAACACTTGATGATGTAGCAGAAGACATGGTGAATAGAAAAAAAAAGAGATGTTAATCTTTCTTTTGCTCTGATACTATGATAACGCTGGTTTTGAGCCAATGAAGCTATTGTATGTATTTTAGTAACTGAATATATAGTACAAGAGTCCACAATAATTTGCTAAGGTTGTTACAACAAGAGGGAGACTATGAACAAACTACTGATAAGCTAAGATGAATTTAAATGTGAATATATGAGGTTGGAATATATAAGGAGATATCCTTATCACTTATCAATATGGTGGAATAAGAAGTTAAAAGGTGAAGAAGAATATGATGATGAGGAGCATGATGGGTGTGAGTTGGATGATAAATTGCTGCCATGGAATGTAAATGGGAGGTTAGGGAGGCAAATAATGAGAAAATTGGAGAAAAAGGATTTTTCTAAAATGGAAAATTCAAAGAGGATCCCTTTATTTACATGTAAAGCCTAATGTTGTCCATGGGAAGCATAAATTAGTTCTTAGGCTTTTACTATGCTCTCTTTTACTAAAGGAAAAAAAAAAGTTCTATAAATATTAATATAATATATAAGACTTTTATAATTTGCAATATGATGTATCTTTTTAAATTCAAACGTTTGTAATCCTTATCCATTTGTACTCTAGTTATTATCATTATTATTATATAAAAGGTGAGCCTAAATGTAGAAAGGCAAGCCTGAATTCTCTTATGCTTTTATGGTATTAGAGCTATGAATCATGTAACTGATTTATCCTCATCCTTCTTAACATCTTCTACTACTCAACATGTCACTTCTCAAAGTCCCATTATTCCTGCACCATCTTTTTTCTCTGACCAAACCTCTTAAAGTCTATTTTAAGTAAAAAACATAAAAAATCATATACCTAAAATTATTGATTTCTCTAATTTTCTTATTTGAAAAACTCTCTTCACTAATATTCTAAGATGTGATCAAGTGTTAGGTCACTTAGATGATAGTACACCTAGCCCAAATTCCTTTATCATCAATGCAGTAGGCACTATTATTCCTAATCCTAAATATACCTTTTGGCTTCAAGTAGACTATGTTATTGTTTCATGGCTTCATGTAACAATGTCAATTGAGATCCTTAAACATGAATTGAAACTAGGTGAATCATTCAAAGCCAAACAAACATGGACTTAAATTGACAATCTTTTTTAAGATCATGTTAATGCTAAATACATGCAACTAATGTTAAGCTTCAACCAGGCAACTAAAAGTGATAAATGTATAGCAAAGTATCTTCATCAAATTAAGTCCATTGTGGATTCTTTGCACTTAATTGGACATCCAATATCATATGATGATATTATTTCATAAATTTTGGTTGGATGACCTTATGAATTCTCTAATGTGGTAACAGTAATGTTGGCCAAAAAGTCCCTACCTTCTTTTATTAAACTCTTATAACTTTTACATGCATATGAGGTTCATATTCAATTGTTCCAGACACTTGTAACTTCAGATACTGCTCAAGCATTAACAACCACGAGAGGAAGAGGGAATAATTCATTTTTTCCATAAAGGGGACTTCATAATTTGTAAGGTGGATTATAAGGTAGGTCTTTTTCTTTATCATAATTATGGTGGTTTCAATTTAATTCAAGGTAATTACTCTAGGCCATTCTTTTATAATCAATAGAGAGGATGTTCCAACAATATGAGTTGAGATTCTTAGTAGTCTTATGATGCACCCTCCATTCTTAGTACAACACTAGTACAATGCCAACTTTATGATAATTACAATCATATTACTAAACATTGCCCTAAACAATATAATTCATCTATAACTTTTACACTCTCACCATATGTTGGTATTCATATTCAAGAGCCATAATCTTCCATTGGTACTTGGCATATTGATACTAGGGCAACTCACCATATGACCAACTTATGAGTTATGCTTGATTCTTATTTAATTTATTAAGGACTTAATATGATTTAGATTGGTAATAGAAATTACCTCCTTATCACTCATATTGGACATAAAAGAATCCCATACTCAAACTCTTAATTTTTTTCTTAAAAATGTTCTTGTTATTCCACCTTTGACCAAAAATTTAATTTCAGTTTGTCCACTTGCCTAGGATAATCTTTGTTCAATGAATTTTTACTTTATTGGTTTTTCTATTAAGGATTAATTTAAGTAGAAGACTCTACTTTGTTGTAATAGCAATAGTAGTCTTTAGCCTTTCTCAAAATCATAGTAAGTCCATTTCCTTTACAATCGCTTTGGTTGCCTCCCATGACTTACCTTCTTTATGGCATTAAAAATTTGCATAGTTAGGAATACAAGCCTTCTCTATATTTGTTCAAAAAATTCACACCTTTGTTCTTCAGTAAAAGTATATTTTAGTTATCATGCTTGCTATCTTAGTAAACAAGTTCGATTACCAATTCTTGATTCAATAAATGTATCATCCAGAACATTGTCACTCATTCATTCAGGTGTAGGGCAATCGCCAATTCCACCTTTTTTTAGTTATCGGTATTGTGTTTTGTTTTTAGATGGTTTTATTGAGTATTATTGGTTGTATCCTCTCAAGTTTAAACATGAGGTTTTTGGTATATTCATTATTTTAAAAATCTTATTGAGAATCAATTTAGTGTTAAAATTCAATAGTTCCAATATAATGATGGAGGTGAATTTATGAACTATAAATTTTAAAATTTATTTCTTAAGTGTGGTATTAAATATAAATCTCATGCCCATAAACTCCACATAAAATGGGGCTACTAAATGAATGCATTGTACACTTTTAAATGCCATAAGTGCATTACTTTTTCAAGCATCTCTTCCACTACAATTTTAGTTAAATGCACTCACTGCTATAGTATTTACATTAAACAAAATACCACATTCCACCATTTCTTATTAAAGTCCACATGAGTTATTGCATTAAAGAAAACCTTATTTTATTGTGCTAAAGATGTTTAGGTGTAGTTACTATCCTTAAGCTGAGCAACCTAAGCCTTATAAATTAAAGCCCCATACTAAGCTATGCTTATTTTTGGGATATGCTACCAATAAAAAGGTTTATTAATGTTTCAATTGGGAAACCACATGTATTCTTATCTCATATAATGTTGTTTTTATTGAAGATCATTTCCGTTATAATACTAAAATATCAACCCTATAATACTTTCCACCACTATCAGGTTGTTTAGACTCTTTTTATAACTTAGCATAAATTATAATAGGTCCCAACCAAAGCTAATAAGAAAATAACGGAGATTTTAGAAAGGAAACGGTATTTTGCTTCAAGTGAGAATATACCATAAGTGTTTAGTTTGGAATAAGCTTGCTTTATTACTTACTTTTGAAGAGTTTAAATACAAAGCAAATTAACAACTATTCCTATTTCTTAAATAATATCCCTAAGAAATAGGAAACTATTGATTGCATTATTGAAAATAAAAATTCTAACAATTTTTCCTATTCTTGAGCAAGCAATCTTGAAGCATTATCCATGTAACATTCGTCCCTTGCACAACAGCTCCATAGTTAAAATACTTAGAATTCTTTACTGGCATCCTTTGAAACCTTCATAACTTATCAATACCTACCCTTTTAACTGGAACCTTATCCTCAAGGTCTAAGTTGACATATTTTTCCTACAGGTCCTTAGTAGTTTCCTAAGTAGCATCCTCCTCAAGCAGCTTTTTCCATTTAACCAAGCTTTCTCCAATAAATTTAGATCCCTTTTCTATCCAGTGGTTGTCTAATATCTTCTTTAGTTCTATAAGGACATCTTCACCAGCATTAATGGGTGGTAATTCAGTACTAGCAATAAGTATGTTGCCAACTAACTTTTTGAGTTGTGAGATATGAAAAATGGGGTGAATGCGAAACCCTAGTGTCATTGTTAACTTGTAAGCTACCTTTCCTAATTCTTCTTCAATTTGATAAGGCTCGTAAAACTTGTTGGCAAGCTTTTAATGAGCTCGTTTGAACACCGAATGTTGACGCTAAGGTTGTAACTTTAAAAATATAAAATCCCTGACTTGATATTCAATGTCTCGTTATTTAGAGTCTACTAGTTGTTTTATTCGATTGTTTGCTACATGAAGATTATTTTTAAGATATTGTAGTAGTTCATCTCACATGATTAAACTTTGATCAACTTCATTAACTAGACTAGAACCTTCATAGTAATGTGGAAATGTAGGAGGAGGTCTTCCATACAAGGCTTGGAAAGGGGTCATTCCTGTGGATGTATGATAGGTAGTATTATACCAAAATTCAGCCCATGGAAAAAAGGAATGCCACTTATGAGATTGATGATAAGCAAAGCACCAAAGATATTATTCAAGACAACAATTAACAACTTTTGTTTGTCAGTCTGTTTGAGGATGGTAGGCGCTGCTCATTTTCAATTATGTGCCTAATAATTTGAAAAATTCTCTCCAAGAATGGTTAATGAATACCGGATCTCAATCACTTATGATTGATCGAGGCATGCCATGAAGCTTAATAACCCTTTCAATGAATTTTTTTGCCATTATTTTTACTGTATACTGATGGGATATAGCTAAAAAATACACCAATTTACTTAACCTATCAACCATAACAAGAATTGAGTTTTTTCCATTAGAAGGTGGTAGACCATCAATGAAGTCCATCATGACATCATCCCAAACTTGGCAAGGAATTGAGAGTGGTTAAAGAAGCCCAGCTAGTAATAATGTATCACTTTTTATACATTGACATACTTCACAAGCAACAACATAATCTTTTACGATTTGATGCATAGAAATTATTGTGCTAGCCTTTTGAAGGTTCTTAAAACACCAAAATGCCCACCAATTAGAGAATCATAGAATTCTCATAGAAGTTATTGGATGATATTGGAATGAGGAGGCACCACCACTCAATTTTTATAGCAAACCAGCCCATTGTGCCACCTATATAGTCCACCTGGATTCTTAATTGCTTGAGTGCCAATTTTTTTCATGCAAGGATTGTCAACTGCTGCTACTTTAATTACATCCTATATTTGAGTTTGATGCATAAAATGGCATCAAGTCTCAAACTACTATGTACTCTTGATAGAGCATCTGTAGCATTATTCTCTCTTCCTGGTTTATATAAGATCTCATAATCATACCCAAGAAGTTTGGCCACCCATTGTTGTTGTTCTAGTGTAGCGACTCTTTGCTCCAACAAGTGTTTGAGACTCCTTTGATCAATTTGAATGTAAAATTTCCTACCCATCAAATATGGTCTCCATGTCTGAATTGCTTGGATGATTGCTAGCATTTCTTTTACATAAATGGATCATGAGCATTTAGTGATGCCCAATGCCCTACTCATAAATGCAATAAGTCTCCCTTGTTGAGTTAACACAGCCAGTTTACCATCTCCTGAAGCATTTGATTCAATGATAGATGGTGCATTGAAATTCGACATAGCTAGTGTTAGGGTAGTTGTCATAGCTTGTTTGAGCTCTTGAAATGCATGTTCCGCTTCATCATTCCATCTGAATTGTCCCTTCTTAAGAAGGTTAGTGAGAGGCCATGCTATGACACCATAGTTGCGAACAAATTTTTGATAGTAACCTGTAATACCTAAAAATCCATATAACTCAAAGACATTAGTAAGCCTAGGCCAATTTAAAATGATTTGAATTTTTCTTTGGTCCACCTTAACTCCTTTAAAAGTGATAATATGCCCTAAATATTCTAACTCTTGTAATCCAAAAGAACATTTGTTGACTTTGACAAAAAAATTTTATTGCTTTAATGTTTTAAAAGCTTTTTATCATGTTCAAGATGCATGCTCCAATTGGGGCTATAAATTAAGATGTCATTAAAGAAAACTAGCATAAATTTATGAAGGTAAAGGCAAAATATTGAGTTTATGATTACTTTGAAGGTAAATGGCACATTACAAAACCCAAATGGCATAATTAAGTATTCATAGTGGCCATTATGGGTTTGAAAAGCAGTTTTATGGATGTTCAAAGGGTTTACTCTAACTTGGTGATACCTTGCCCATAAATCAAGTTTAGTGAAATATTTAGCTCCATGGAGCTCATCAAGCATATCATCAACAGTAGGAATTGGGAATCTATCTTTAATGGTGGTTGAGTTAAGTGCTCTATAGTCTGTACAAAAATGCCAAGACCCATCTTTCTTCTTGGCTAATAAAATAAGAGATGAAAAAGGACTAGTACTAGCACGAATAAGCCCTAATTTTAACATATCTTGAACTTTTTTTTTAATTTTAGCTTTTTGAAAGTAGGCATACTTGTAGGGTCTCACATTAACAGGCTCAGTTCCCTCCTTTAAGTTGATGTGATGGTCTATTTATCTTATAGGAGGGAGATGTGTTGGTGCTTAAAAAAAATCTTCAAATTTCTCTAACAATTGTTTCATCTTCAGATGCACCTCTTGTGATATGGTAGTACTTTGAAGAAAAATAACAAATATGGAATTTCTTTGCCACACCTCTCTATAGATGTCTCTCCCTGATACAACTTGGATTATTCGTGAACTAATTCCTTGCAATTTATGAGTTTGATTATTCCATTGAAATTCCATCATTAATTGCTTCTAATTACATACCACTATTCCCAATTGTTCTAACAATGGACACCTAAAACCAACTCCAGCCCAATTAATGGTAAAGGATATAAAGTAAGGGAAAAGGGAATATGTTGCAGTATCACTTGAACATTTTTTAATCTCCCTCGACATTTCAGTGACCCCCTATTTACCACTTTAACATGAAAAGATTTAGTTGGAACAACTAGTAATTATAGCATATTGGCTATTCGCTCATTAATGAAATTGTGAGTAGAACCAGTATCAATCAAAACTACCATTTCATGATGACCAATCTTAGCCATCACCCGTATATTTTTATAAACTTACCACCTTGTAAGTGCATGAAGTGATATTTTTTATGAAGATTCCATTAAGCCTACGATTTCCTCCTCATATGAACATTCATCACCTCCCTCTAATAAAAGCAACTAAAGACCTTTACACTTATAACCAGGTATGAATTTCCCATCATAATTAAAATATTGTCCTTGTGCCCTTCTTTTCTGCATTTCACTCCAAGTCAGCCTTTTCATAGGTAATATGGTTTTGATTTTTGTTGGAGTAGTATTATCAATATTGGTTCGATTAAAAGGCCGTATGAGTCTCTTTTGGTGAGTCAGCTATTCATCCCTCATTCGTGCCAAGCTAATGGCTTCTTTCAATGACTTTGGCTTAAACATCCTTATACCATTTGCGATCTCAAGTTTGCTAATGGCTTCTTTCAATGACTTCGGCTTGAACATCCTTATACCATCTACAATCTTAAGTTTGAGTCCTCCCAAGAAGCACCCACCAAAGCTTTTTGTGTCCAACCTTGTACACGATTTCCCAATCATTTGAACTCCTTCTGGTAATCATGCAATGAACCCATTTTTTTAACTTTAGAGAATGCTTCATCAAAGTCCTCACATTTCATAAGACCAAACCTTGCCTAAAGTTCCTCATGAAAATTCTCCCACGTCACTTCCTTGCCTTCTTCTTTGTAAGCTCTCCTCAACCATTACCATCATTGATTTGCCTTACCTTCCAGATGGAAAGAGGCTAGTGACACCTTTTGTGATTCCAGAGTGCCTTGATATTCAAAAAAGTGATCCACTTTCATGAACCATTCAGTGCGATCATCTCTGAAGAATTATGGAAACTGCAGTTCAACTAATTTGGAAGAGAATATGGATCTCCCACTATCGGAGTTGTCTCAACTTTCTTCTCTTGTATTATAAAATCGCCCACTAGGAGAATTCATATTTTAAGCAGAATTTCTAGAGAGGATGCAATCTGGTTGGAAAGGATAGCCTCTGATATTTTGTTAATAGCATCTTCTAGTTGGTGTAGCTTATCAGAGACACCCGCTTCCATTTTGCTAAAATTTTTCAGGAGTCCTTCAAGTCTAGACTCTAAATTATTAATTCTTCCTTATTTATTGCCATAATGAATTGAGCTCTGGTACCACTGATAGGTCCCAACCAAAGCTAATAAGAAAATAATAAAGATTTTAGAAAGGAAATAATATTCTGCTTCATATGAGAATATACCACAAGTGTTTAGTTTGGAATAAGCCTGCTTTATTACTGACTTTTGAAGAGTTTAAATACAAAGAAAATTAACAACTATTCTTATTTCTCAGATAATATCCCTAAGAAATAGGACACTATTGATTACATTATTGAAAATAAAAATGCTAATAACTTGTCCTATTCTTAAGCAAGCAATCTTGAAGCCATTATCCATGTAATAGCCATCCCATGCATAACAGCTCCTTAGTCAAAATACTTGGAATTCTTTACTGGCATCCTTTAAGACCTTTATAACTTATCAAATTATACCAATTTAAATACCCAATTCCCACTCAACCTCCACCGTTGACACCCAACATTCTTATCTTAATCCTCAAGACACTCCAACAACCTTCTTATCTACATTAATATCAAAACCTATTGTATAGCCTTTAAATAACTCAAATTCTAACTCCACTTCTAATACTTTAACACCACATCCACCACACTCTTTATCCCAGTAACAACCTATTATATCAACCAAAAAGTGTATGTACTTCCTATCAAACATAACCTTTCTTCTCATATTTCACCACTTAAAAAGCATTCAATAACCACCAGATTATAAGATAGTACACATAAACAAAAGCAACCTTTTGCTTCTTTACCATAATAAAATCATAACCTAAAATAACCTTTAAATAAAAAATATTCAATCAAGCAATTTAACAACCTTGTTAAAGAGATGTTATGGTTAATGAGTATAATGCTTTAATGTCTAACAATACATGGACCTTAGTACTAAAACCACATTTATCAATCAATATAGTGGGATGTAAGTGGAATTTTAAGACTAATAAAAAGGTACATGGTATAATAGAATAAAATAAATCAAGATTGGTATCCGAAGGGTTTACTTAATGTCCTATGATTGACTTTGAAGAGACTTTTAGCCCTATTGTCAAACTGGCAACAATTTTGTTTACCTAACATTAGCTTTATTTAAAGGATGGTCGATTCATCAATTAGATATGAAGAAAATTTTCCTTTCTAGGCTACTTAAGGAAGAGGTTTATATTACACAACCACTTAGTTTTATTAATTCTTATCATCCATAATATATGTGCAAGTTGAATAGAGAATTACACGGCCTTCGATAAGCTCTGAGGGTATGGTATCATAGGTTCATAAGTTACTTACAGAAGATTAGGTTTTAAAGGAGCAAATCGTATTATAATATGTTGATTTATAATCAACATAGAGAAATGGTAGTGCTTTTGCTCAAGGTTGATGACATTATGCTCATAGTTTCATCTACATCATTACTTCAATCTATAATAACTTAGTTAAACAAAAAGTTTACTAGGACATATTTGGGTGCTCTTCATTATTTTTTAGGAATTGAGGTCAGCAAAAACTTATATGGCTTATCTTTATCATAATGAAAGTATGCTTATGAATTGCTTACTAAGGCAAATTTGATTGAATGCAAGGCATTTTGTACTTTGTTGCCATATCAACATGTGGCTCTTTCAATGATAAATCTTTTATAGATATTACATTGTTAGTGATTTACAATATTTGACTTTTATATGGCCTAATATATCACATGTGGTGAATTTTATTTGCTAACATATGCAAAATATAAAGGATTACCATTGGCAGTTGGTTAAAAGGCTTTTAAGATATGTTAAAGGTACAATTCATTATGGTTTGATGATTTATCCATCTTCTCTAAATAATCTAGTAGGATTTAGTAATGCTAATTGAGCAGGTTATCAGGATACTATATGACTAATGACCGGTCTATAATGACTTTGTTAAATAAAAAGTTTACTATGACGTATTTAGGTGCTCTTCATTATTTTTTAGGAATTGAGGTCAGTAAAAACTCAAATGGTTTATCTTTATTAAAATGAAAGTATGCCTATGAATTGCTTACTAAGGTAAATTTGATTGAATGCAAGGCATTTTGTACCTTATTGCCATATAAACATGTGGCTCTTTTAATGATAAATCTTTTGTAGATATTACATTGTTGGTGATTTACAATATCTGATATGGCCTGATATATCACATGTGGTGAATTTTAATTGCTAACATATGCAAAATATAAAGGATTACCATTGGTAGTTGGTTAAAAGGATTTTAAGATATGTTAAAGGTATAATTCATTGTGGTTTGATGATTTATCCATCTTCTCTGAATAATCTAGTAGGATCTAGTAATGCTAATTGGGTAGGTTATTATGATACTACATGACTAATGACTGATTACTATGTCTTTTTTTACAACACTCTAGTCTCTTAGCTAGCTAAAAAACAACATACAGTTTCATAGGGTAGTGCTAAGTTTGAATATTGCACTATTACTACTGTTGTTATAGAAATTTATTGACTAATATTTATTTTACAAGAGCTTAAAATGGCAATCTCATTGCCTATTGAAGTATATTGTGATAATATTTCAACAATTTACTTAGCTCTAAATCCAGTAAACCATGCACATACAAAACATTTGTAAATAGATATACATTTTATAAGAGAACGTGTTTAATGGGGAGATATCATTATACGTTTTATTTTCAATGAATCTTAAATCATTGATATTTTTACCAAGAGTTTATTACCTTTGTCTTTTCATAAGTTAAATTATAATTTGGGCATAGTTAGTTATGCTTAGATTGACTGAGGTAATAGAAGAGATAAAACTTTTGTAATTTGTAGTCTGATGTATCATTCTAATTTCAAAATTTCATAATTATTATCTATTTGTACTCTAGGCCCTGACCTGAAGGCTTTGCTCTCAATGCAACTATAGGAAAATAATAAAAATAATTAGGACTAAAAATCCTAACCTTAAACAATCTAGATTTCTAAGGAAAGACTGAATCTAAAACACGACTCTAATAAAACTCAAAACACGACGCAAACCCAATGTCACGTTTTATAAGAAATCTACCAAAATTTTGATAGTCTCCTCTCTAAAAGTAAAGTCATTTCTACACAAAACTACATTTCAATACTACCCACAACTCCACATCTCGATTTAGGCTCTCAAACTACACATTATGCCCAACTGAGAACCAAACAATAACACATATAAAAACAATATAATTTTTTTCTCAAATCTCGATATATCATAAAAATTTACTTTACTACCAAAATTTAATTTATTTATATAACAAAGATATAAAAGAATTTATTTCCAAATAAATAATAAAAATTCTTATTTGTAAATAAGATATCACTAATGGAAATTAAATTTTCATTTTCACAACCAAATTAACATTAATTATAAATAACTATTAAAATCACTCAATTATATCATAAAAATAATAAAAGACTCATTTAAACTTGAAAATAATAAATAAATTTATTATTCATTTATTTTCACCAAAATTACTACTAATTAACTAATAATTGAAAATTAATTATAAAAAAATATTTGTTATACTTTTATTATTTAAAAAAAATCTAAAATAGAATAAATAACAATAATTTAATTAAAATTAAATAATTTACTAATTTCTAATAATTTTTCCAAAAATACATATTTAAACATAACCTTTTAAAATTTATAACTTAAATTCTATAAAGAATTTCACAAAACTTCCTTTATAAAGTTTACTTTACATAATTAATAGAATTTATTAAAAATAAAAAAATTTCCTGAGCTTAGAATAGTAACCAAATGCTCAAAATATTCCAAAAATTCAAAAACATAAATAAAAAATCATATTTAGCAAGATCTCAACCTCAATGTCATTTCATAAAACTAAAACACAACCCAATTTAACTGAGTTCAAACTCAATTTCAACAAATTAAATATAAAACTTTAAAATCAAATTACCCAAAATTGAAGTTGTTCCCAATGTTAGCCGGTCAAATTGACTTAGAGGAAATGAAACCCAGGAGAAGAGGATTCAAATGACATTAGCAGCACGTCTAGGGGTGGAGGAAGTCGATGTCAGTGAGCTCCTTCTCAAGTTGGAGAAGAAGAAAACCAAGAAGGAAAGAGAAAGAAGGAGGATGGAAGAGGGAGGAGGAGTTGAGTGGCATCATGGGGCTATCAAGCGGTGGCTGGGTGATACTAGCAATGAGGGTGGTAGTGGTGTCGGGTGGGGAAGGAAGGAAAAAGAGAAGAAATGGAAAGAAAAAAGTAAGAAGAAGAAGGAGAAAAAAGAAAAAGAAAAGAATTTTTTTTTAAATAAAGTACACTAAATATATATAAAGTACATGTGTATATGTATATAATCTAACAAAATTTAATAAAATATACACATATTTATCTATATCTTCTCCTTAACAAATTATTAAAAATGATTAAATTGCACAAATAATAATAATTTCATAAAATAATAACTTACACTTTAAGTCCTCAATTCAATTTAATAATTAAATAAAATATGGGTTATAACAATCTTCCTCCCTTACAAAAATTCATCCTCTAATTTTAAAAGAGAGAAAGGAGTACAAAGTTTCATCGAGGAAAAAGATATGGATATGCCACCTGCATCTCTGCCTCAGTCTCCCATGTGTGCTCTTCCACATTGTTGTTCCTCCATAAGACTTTGACCTTCAAATTCTATTTAGAACACAATTGACAAACTTGATAGTCAACAATTGCAACTGGTTTTTCCTCATACATCAAATCTTCATTCATTTCCACACTCTGGGATTGCAAAACATCCAATGGATCTGAAATATACTTCATGAGCATTGAAGCATGGAACATTAGATGCACTTAAGACAAATTCAGAGGCATAGCTAACAGATATGCAACCATGTCAACTCTCTCTAAAATCTCAAAAGGCCCTATGTACCTCGGTGCCAAATTTCCCTTCTTGCTAAATCTCATAACACCTTTCATTGGTAACACCTTCAAAAATACATAATCCCTATTTTGAAATTCCATATCTTTGTGCTTCGGGTCTGCATAACTCTTCTGCCTGTGAGCTGCCATTTCCAATCTCTTTTTTATCAAAGCGATTTTCTCAGATGCATCCTGAATAATTTTTAGTCTAGTTTCTCCAATTTCATTCCAACACAAAAGGGATAAACATTTCCTTCCATACAGAGCTTCATATAGTGCCATCTCAATACTGTTATGGTAGTTGTTATTATAAGCAAACTCTACCAATGGAAAATGACCATCCTAACTACCTCTAAGATCTATTACACACATTCTCAACATATCTTCAAGTGTTTATATCATTCTCTTAGACTGACCATCCGTCTAAAGATGAAAAATAGTACTAAAATCAAGCTAGGTACCCATTGCTTCCTACAACTTTTGCTAAAATTAAGAGGTAAACATTGAACCTCTATCTGAAACAATAGAAGCAGGCACCCCATGAAGACACACAATATGGTTGATGTACAACCTAGCCAATTTAGCCACTAAATAAGTAGCTTTAACTAGTAGAAAGTGAGCTCTTTTGGTTAACCTATCCAGTATCACCCATATGGAATCATATCCATCCTTTGAATGAGGAAACCCTATTATAAATCCATAGTGAGTCTCTCCTATTTCCACTCAGGAATCGGAATAGGCTAAAGTTTTCTAGAAAGTTTTTAATGAATTGCTTTCACTTGCTAATATGTCAAGCACTTCGAAACAAACTCTACCACATCTTTCTTCATTCCACCAATAAATTTCCTTTATGTTGTGGTACATTTTGGTAGAACTAGGATGTACACTATAAGTTACATAATGAGCTTCTTCCAATATCTTTTCTCTCAAATTATCCACATCAAGAACACATAATCTTCCACTAATCCATAAAACACCTTCATCATTAAGATTAAAATTAGTAAATTTCCCTTTATGGACCTTCTCTATAAGCTCTACCAAATCATGATCTCAGTTTTGAGCTGTTTTGATCATAACCCTCAATATCAATCTCACTCTGAACTGGGCTATTAATCCCCCTAACTTAGTTATCTTCATCTTTAATCCTTAGTCTACTAACTTGTGCATCTCTTGGATTAAAGGTATCTACTACTCAAGGCATCTGCTACCACATTAGTCTTGCCTGGGTGGTACAAGATGTCATAATCATAATCTTTTAGAAGTTCTAACCATATTCTTATGTAAGATTCAGATCTCTCTACTGAAAGATATACTTCAGACTTTTGTGATCAATGTAAATTTCACATGTCACCCTGTATAGATAATGCCTTTAAATCTTGAGAGCAAAGATAACAGTGACCATCTCTAGGTCATGATTATGATAGTTCTACTCATGCTTTTTTAATTATCTGGAAGCATAAAGCCACTACCCTACCATTCTGCATCAACACACACCCTAGGCCAACTCTAAAAGAATTATAATACATAGTGAACTTGTCTTCTCCATTAGGCAAAGTCAACACTAGAGCTATAGTCAACTTTTCCTTTAGTAGTTGAAAACTATTCTCACATGCTTCTCACCACATGAACTTCACATTCTTTTGAGTTAGGCAGGTTATAGGTACAACAATCCTTAAAAAATCCTAAACAAACCTCCTATAATATCCTACTAAAACTAAGAAACTTTGAATTTTTATGATTGATGTTAGTCTAGCCAATTAGATATTGCCTCAATCTTCTATGGATCAACCTGAATGCCATCCTTAGACACTATATGCCCAAGGAATGCCACACTTTCAAGCCAAAATCACACTTTGTGAACTTAGTATAAAGCTTATGATCCCTTAGTTTCTATAGCACTGTCCCTAAGTGATACACATGCTGTTCGAATACACCAATATATCATCTATGAATACCATTATAAACTAATCCACAAATGGTCTGGACACCCTATTCATCAAATCCATAAAAGCTACTAGTGCATTGGTTAGTCCAAAGGACATCATCAAAAAAATTATAATGGTCATATCTAGTACAAAATGCCATTTTAGGAGTGTCAACTTCTCTGATCCGTAACTTATGATAGCCCCCAATCTCAAGTCAATCTTAGCAAAGAACTACACACCCTGAAGTTGATCAAAAAATCATTTATCCTTAAAAGGGGATACTTATTCTTAACAGTCACCTTGTTCAATTCTCTATAATCAATGCACAGTCTAAGTATGCCATCCTTTGTCTTCATAAACAAGACTGGTGCACCCCAAGGAGAAGTGTTAAGTCTTATGAAACCTTTATCCACTAACTCTTACAACTACTTATTTAAATCTTTTAACTTGGCAAAAGCCATCTTATAAGGTGGCATAGAGATAGAAGTTGTGCCTAGAACCATATCAATGTAAAATTTTGTCTCACTATGAGGTGGTAAACCTAACAACTCAAAAGGGAAGACATCAGGAAACTCACAATGTCATGACCCAAAACAAGGGCCATGACCGGCGCTAGGGAATGGGAATTCTTTCGAATCCGGAACCCGTAGCAAGCCTAAAAATAAAATAAAACATGCAATAATAATAACAATATATAATGCAGTAGAAATAAAAATCATAAATATAATAATAGCATAAGCACCAACTGGATTTAAATCAATCCTCATCATTTCATATATATAAATCTTTTGATACAAATCCAGTTCAAATATATAATACAACATCTCTTTAAATATTTAATGACTACTGCAATGTCTAGATAAAATAAACCCAAGACTCAGATAAGCAGTTTACATAAAGAAGCCGGGGCAGAAGAAATCCGGCGTATATGCCTGCTATTGAGGTATGAAGATGATGACTCTCCTGAAAAATTAGTCAACGGAGGGGAGTCAGACCTCACTGAGTGAATTACTATAATATATATACATGCATACTAAATGACAATGCATACAATCAACAGTATATATCTAATATGTATATATACAGGCAAATACACACAGATACAATAAAATCATTTTATATATATTTCATTGAAAATCATCGTTTATGAAGGATCAAATAGAACCCTAGAAAATCACAACCTTAAAACAGTGTTAGACAACACTCTAGCCATACAGGCTCACTTATTCCAATTATATTCACTTATTCCATTTAGACAATAGACTGGCCCCGAGACACTAAGTCAACCGAGCTCCAGCAGTCTGACTGTCAGTGTGATTGGCCCCGAGACACTAAGTCGATCGAGCTCCAGCAATCACACTCCCAAATCTTTTCTCACACATCAATTAATCAAATTCAATCAATATCCACAAGTGGTTAGTAATATAGCCTAAAGGCTATAAGCATACCGGTACGTACTCGGTCCTAGTGTTGCCCACTAGGTAGCACATTCTATTGATATCCTTCAATAATAAATATAAAACATTCATTCATAAATAAATGATGCATGAATTTAAATAAAATAACAATATAAACCATATATATACTAGAAATATACCAAAAATAAACCAGGTATATTTCAAGTATATATACGTCAAGTAAATTCAATTAAATTACAAATTTAGCCAGAAATATATTTAAAAGCATTTTAAAACATAAATGGTTAATAAAGCATGAATATAATTCAAAATATACAGAAAATAAACCAAAATAAACTTAGGTAATAATTGAATTATTCATGCAATAATAATCAAAATAAAACATATTTTTCTAAATCATGCACCCTAAACATATATATATAATATAGTAACTCACACTTAGTGCGCTCCACGAGATGGGTCCGACGGGCCTGGTCCACTAGGCGTCGGTCTCAGCGCAACTAAACAAACAATAACGACAGAAATCAGAATAAACCTAACAGAAAATCCTAGAACTCGATCTAGAATATTAAACACAGAATCAAAATTAGGGATCGACCGGACATCACGTTTTACGAGAATTCTACCAAAAATTTGGTAGAACCTCCCCTGTAAAACGGACATCTCTCTACTCAAAGAGTAGAGCCGGCCCTGCAAAGAAACACACTTCGAAAAACAGGCACAACAATCCATTCACAACCCCTCGATCGGACTCCAAACTACAGTCTACCGACCGGGATCCACAAACACATAATAATTTTAGAATTACCAAAAATACCCTTATAACATAGAAATACATTTTATACATAGAAATTACATAATTAACCTTTAAACACAGTAAAAATCGATAAAAACTCATTTTATTAAAAAAATCATAAATTATATATATAATTAAAAATAATTCATGAAAAATAGTTTTAATTAATTAAAAATACTAAATAATTTGTGGAAATCATTTTTATACCTTAAATAACTATTAAAACCAATTAAATTACATTTTTAGCCAATTTTATGTAAAATTACCAAAATACCCCTATATATATAAATGTACTAAAATTACTTCAAAAATTCACCAAAAATTATATAATTATCCAAAATTAATTTTATCAACATATTTATCAATAATATAAATAATTAAACTCAATTAACCAATTAATTTCAATTAAAAACACAATTAACCCTATTTTCCAAAAATTACATAAACTAATTAAATTCAAAATAAATACATAGAAATTCATAAAAATTCAAAATAAATTTCTATAATTCATTTAAACACCTATATTTATCATAAAACATAATTTCATAATTTATTTAATTAATTTCCGAAAATTAGAAAATAATATTAAAATATTCAAAAATACCCAAAAATCAAAATAATTCCCAAAAATTCCAAAAAAATTCATACATGTAGATTAATCTAAGGGGAACAACATTTGTGAAGGAATTTTTCATGAATCAATCAAATTGAAGTCCAAAAAATTCAAGAACCCTAATAGGCTGAATTCGAAAAATCAAAACCTAAGCAAATCAAGACCATTTAAGCTCAAACTAAAGCTAGAATCACACTCACTGGAGCTCAAAGAGAAGAAAGAGACTGGCGGTGTCAAAAATGGTGGTCGGAAACGTCGTGATCGACGGTGAAGAGGAATTCGGCTTTTACAGCCAAAATTGACCTCTAGACGCCGGAAATGGCTGCTACAGGCGGCGAGGAAGGCTGGGGAAGGTGGTGGCACACCAGATGGCACACCAACGACAAGAAATCGGCATGACAGGCGGCAAAACGGCGATGGGGATGGTCGGGGAAGAAGGAAGAAATCGGGGGCAAATTTGTAATTTTCCAAAAGTTTTGATTTTTAACTTATAATATGTATATATATATACTTTACACTATTTAATAAAATAATATTAAATTGCACACATTAAATATACACCACACACTTAATATTTAATATTTTAAAATTTAATAATAAATAAAAATAATTAAATAACAATAAAACTAATAAATAAATAATAAAATATTAGGGTAATATATTAAACCCTAATTAAATAAATATATACACACATAGGCTTTATTTAGTAATTTAAAAATACATATGAGTTCATGCAAGTCCATAAATCTATTTAAAATAATTAATAGGAAATTATTTACGTGAAAATTTCCTGAAAATGTAAGTCCCGGGAAAATTTTACGTAAAGGACTTTAAATAATACACAATAATTAAAATAGGTTTTAAATACACATCAACTCATAAAAATATCATAACATATATACAAAAATTATTAATACTGCATATCCCGATGCAGTATTAAAATATTTAAAAAGACGGGATATTACAGTCTTCCCCCCTTACAAGAATTCGTCCCCGAATTCCAGAAAACAGGATCAAGAAGGAAAGAGATGCGGGTAAGAAGCTCGAATCTCAGCTTTAGTCTCCCATGTATGCTCCTCAACTCTGTCGCTATGCCATAGAACCTTGACCATCGGAATCTATTTCGAATGCAACTGTCGAACTTGACAATCAACGATCGCCACAGGTTCTTCCACAAACGTCAAATCTTCACTCACTTCTACACTGTCAGGCTGTAACACGTGTGAAGGGTCTGAGATATACTTCCTCAACATCGAGATATAAAATACTGGATGCACCTGTGACATACTCGGAGGCAAATCCAACCGATATGCAACAGTGCCAACTCTCTTCAGAATCTCAAACGGTCTAATATATCTCGGTGCTAACTTACCCTTCTTGCCAAATCTCATCACACCCTTCATCGGATATACCTTCAGAAAAATAAAATCTTCAACCTGAAACTCCACATCTCTGCGCCTAGGATCCGCATAACTCTTCTGTCTGCCAACTGCGGTCTCTAATCTGCGGTTAATCACGGTGACTTTCTCTGCAGCATCCTGAACCATCTCAGGTCCAGTCAAAGCTCTCTCACCAATCTCATCCTAACTCAAAGGGGATCTACACTTCCTTCCATATAACGCCTCATGTAGTGCCATGCCAATACTGCTATGGTAGTTGTTATTATATGCAAACTCAATGAGTGGCAAATGATCATCCCAGCTACCTCCTAAATCCAGGACACACATCCTCAACATATCTTTCAGTGTTTGGATCGTCCTCTCAGACTGACCATCGGTCTAAGGATGAAAAGTAGTACTGAAGTCCAACCTAGTGCCCATCGCTTCCTGCAACTTCTGCCAAAAATGAGAAGTAAACATCGAACCTCTATCTGACATAATGGACACAGGTACTCCATGAAGGCACACAATATGCTTCATATACAACTTCGCCAATCTAGCTACAGAATAAGTGGCTTTCACAGGTAGGAAATGTGCAGACTTCGTCAACCTGTCTACAATCACCCAGATGGAATCGTATCCATCCTTAGAACAAGGTAAACCTACTACAAAATCCATAGCTATCCTTTCCCACTTCCACTCGGGAATAGGAAGAGGCTGAAGCTTCCCAGAAGGCTTCTGATGTTCAACTTTCACTTGTTGACATGTCAAGCACTTAGTAACATAATCAGCGACGTCCTTCTTCAATCCATCCCACCAGTATAGATCTCTGATACTGTGGTACATCTTAGTAATGCCCGGATGAATGTTGTACGCTGTAGAATGTGCTTCCTCTAGGATCTCTTCTCTCAAATCATCCACATCAGGAACATACAATCTACCACTGATCCACAACACACCATCATCATCGAGTGTGAAATCAGTGAACTTTCCTGTTTGGACATTCTCTGCAGGCTCTTCTAGAATAGGATCTCGGCTCTGAGCTTCTTTAATCCTATCCCTTAGTATAGATCGCACCTTAAATTGAGCTAGCAGTCCACCTGATCTACTAATCTTCATCATCAGACCTTGATCCACCAACAAATGAAACTCCTGGATCAACAGTCTCCTCTCAACATTGATGTGAACAAGACTACCTGAGGACTTTCTACTCAAGGCATCTGCTACCACATTAGCTTTACTCGGATGATATAAAATCTCACAGTCATAATCCTTAAAAAATTCCAACCATCTCCTCTGCCTCAGATTCAGATCTCTCTACTGAAAAATGTACTTAAGGCTCTTGTGATCAGTAAATATCTCACAAGTCACCCCGTACAGATAATGTCTCCAAATCTTCATAGCAAAGATCACTGCAGCCATTTCAAGGTCATGTGTAGGATAGTTCTGCTCATGCTTCTTCAACTGCCTTGAAGCATAGGCTATCACCCTTCCATTCTACATCAACACACAACCAAGGCCAATTCTAGAGGCATCACAATAAACTGTGAACTTGTCCACACTATTAGGCAAAGCTAACACTGGCGCTATGGTTAATTTCTCCTTCAACAACTGGAAACTATTCCCATAAGCTTCTGACCACTCGAATCTAACATTCTTCTGAGTTAAGCGAGTCATAGGGGCTGCAAATCTGGAAAAATCCTGCACAAACCGCCTATAATACCCAACTAAACCCAGAAAACTCCGAATCTCCATAACAAAAGTCAGTCTAGGCCACTCAGACACTGCTTCAATCTTCTGTGGATCAACCTGAATACCTTCTTTAGACACTACGTGTCCAAGAAAAGAAACACTCTCCATCCAGAAATCACACTTTGAGAATTTAGCATAAAGCTTATGATCTCTCAGTGTCTGTAGTACAATCCTCAAGTGATATACATGCTCCTCCATACTCCTTGAATAAACCAGTATATCATCAATTAAGACTACCACAAACTGATCCACATACGGTATGAATACCCTATTCATCAGGTCCATAAAAGCTGCTGGTGCATTAGTCAAACCAAAAGACATCACCAGAAACTCATAATGGCAATATCGAGTGCGGAATGCCGTTTTAGGAACATCGGCTTCACTAATCCGTAGCTGATGATAACCCGACCTCAGATCAATCTTAGAAAAGAACTGTGCACCCTGTAGCTGATCAAACAAGTCATCTATCCTCGAAAGAGGATACTTGTTCTTCACTGTCACCTTGTTCAACTCTCTGTAGTCAATGCACAGTCTCAGGGTACCATCCTTCTTCTTCACAAACAAGACTGGTGCACCCCAAGGAGAAACACTAGCTCTGATGAAACCCTTATCCAACAACTCTTGTAATTGCTCCTTCAACTCTTTCAACTCTGCAAGAGCCATTCTGTAGGGTGGCATAGATATAAGAGTAGTACATGGAACCACATCTATACAGAATTCAATCTCCCTGTGAGGTGGTAAACCTGGCAACTCCTCGGGAAAAACATCAGGAAACTCACAAGCAACAGGAACATCTGTGAGTGACAACTTCTCCACTGAAGTATCCCTGACTAATGCCAAATATCCCTGACATCCTTTCCTCAATAACTTCCTAGTTGTAATAGCAGAAATAAGATTCTGAGGTGCTGAACTCCTATCACCCACAAACTTAAACTCTTCTTCATCAAGAATTCTGAAAGTCATCTCTTTATTCCTGCAATCTACCACGGCATAGTGTTGAGATAACCAATCCATTCCCAAAATGACATCAAACTCCATCACATCCAACAGAATCAAATCAGCGGGTAATTCTCTATCTCCCACGAGAACTGGACAACCAGAAAGAACAATATCGGTGTCCAAGGAATCGCTCAGAGGAGTGGCAACGGACAAGGGAATAGCCATCCTCAAAGCTTGCCAACAAGATTTAGAAGCAAAAACAGGAGAAACAAACGAATGCGTGGCACCCGGATCAAACAAAACCCAAGCATCCAGGTAACAGACAGAAACAATACCTGCCACGACTGCATTAGATGCCTGAGCATCCTGCTGAGTGAGATGAAAAACTCTGGCCTGACCTCGACCTCCCTGTTGACTGGTAGAAGCCTGGCCAACACCTCTGGCACCTCCTCTAGTACCTCTACCTCTACTCTGCTGTGGAACAAGTTGAGTGGAACTTTGATGCTGGGCTGGTGGTAACTGAAATGGAACTGGTGCAGTCCAAAATGGGAATTTAAAAATTCATATTATACACAAATTTATACTATTAATTGAATTTATATTTATTATTAAAAAATTGATATGATATATAATTGAATTTACTTTTCATTTATTGTTTATAAATTTAATTCATATGATTGAAAACTAAACTAAAAATAATTAATTTGAACTATACGTCAGTAAGCTCACTTGAGAACTTGAAATAATAAAGGAAAATTATTTAAATTTTGAGTAGCCATGAAAAAAAATAAAAACTTATGAGTTTGTTCTTGACATCATGGAAATCAACATATGACCTAAGAATTGAAGACTATTTATTCACTTAGGCCAAGCCCAAGTGGCCTGCACCAATTCTACTTGTACAAAAGGATTGAAATTTGTTAAAAAAAAAAAATTTAAAAAATTTTTTTAAAAAAAGATAAATACAATTTTGATTCCTATGATTTTGCTTTTGGACAAAATTAGTCATGTGATTTTTTTTTTTATAAGCACCATGTGTTTCACATTTTTTAATATATTAGTACCCTTCTAATAAATATTATTTAAAATGTACGGTTTAATATAAAAATATTATGCATTTGCAATGCTAAAATCATATAATGAGTAATATATTATTCAAATAACCACAATACACTCACAAAAAAATGAAATTTCAATTTATTTTAAATTTAATTATGAATAAAAAGAAATAATTTTTAAAATACATTTAAAATATTTTTAAAAATAATCAATTGATTAAATTGACCGTAAATTATATATAAAATAAATTTATCATTGAAATTTAATATTATATTAATTTTTTATCATAAAATAATAATATTATTAGTTAAAAAAGTATTAAAGGTAAAAAAAAAATATAAAACACATAGTACTTAAAAAGTAAAAATAAATTATAGGACTAATTTTATAAATATAGGAAACGACAAGAATCAAAAGCATTGAAGTTCGTTGGAGACCAAGTTTTGGCTTATACCTTCTATTCTCTTATTTAGTTCATTAATTTTAAATTATATATATTACTTAATAAAAATAAAAACAATTTATAAGTTATTAAATTTCATAAGGTTATATTATATTTTAATTAATAAAAATTACATAATTTTTCTTGTTTTTTTGTTTGTAAGGAAACTAATTACTTTAATCAAAATGACATAGTTTTGGCTACATCGTTTTGGTTATTTATAATATGTCTTTATATTAATATACAACAAAAATAATAATTATAATAATAATATTGAGCTCATTAATTATAAATAATATCAATAGGATTAGATTACTTGCTATAACAATAACAATTAATTAGTTATTAAATATAATAATAACAATATATTTTAATTGACAATTTTAACTTTTTGTAAGGTCATTATTTACTTTAATCAAAATGATGTAGTTTTGTCCAAAACTACTTTGTTTTGAAAATAATAATTATAATAATATTACTTAGCTCATTAATTTTAAATAATATCAATAATTTTATATTACTTACTAAAATAATAATTAATAAGTTATCAAATATAATAATAATAATAATAATAATAATAATAATAATAATAATAATAATAATAATAATAATAATATATTTTAATTGATAAATTATAAATTTTAAAATACATACAATGTTAATTTTCTTATTTTAATATTTTTAATTTAAATTGAAATATAATGGGCATTCTATATTTTTATTTGTTGTTGTTAATATACATATTACTTGATAATATAATGAAAAGTATATAATTAAGTTCACTACTATTTATTGATATTTATATATTATTTATTAAATTAATATTCGGTAGTACATTCGGTTTTAATTTGGTACAGTTGTCGGTTCCATTTTTTTGTAAATATCTAGTATCATACCAAATTATTCACAAAATTTGATTCAGTATGAGTTGGGGTTAAAATCATTTAGTTCGGATTGCTTTTAATATCTTTCAATTTGAAATTTTGGTTCGATATTTTGTCTATTGCGTATTCAGCCCTACTCTGTATAATTGTCACGACCCGAACCCGAGGGCACATTACCGGCACTAGGGAATGGGAAGGCATAAGGCCCCCGAAACCCGTAGTAAGCCTTAAAGAAAAGATAAACAGCTCCTATCAATTTAAAACTTTATTTTAAAATAGAGCACATTATCAAACTGATTTTTCTTAAAAATAAACAGATTCAAGTGCTTAATAGAAATGTGTTTCAACGTCATGTATTACAAATTTAAACTTAAATCTTATACATAAGCGTGGTTCGTACAAATAAACTACACAATATACTTAAAACATACAACTCTTAATACATATACTACTACAGCATCCTAAAATAACACAACAGTATAGCTTACAATGACCTACATAAAATAGCCGGTGATGAAGAAATCCGGCGTGGAGGTAGTCTGAGGTCGAACTCCCAAGCTCCTGGAAAAAAAAATTGAGGGGAATCAGACCTCATTGAGTAAGTCAATAAAAGAGCTATACGGTTTGAAAACCTTTTTGAAAACTATATATTTATAGTGAAAATAATTTATAATGTATAGGTATAACTTTTGAAAAATATCGGTAGAACCCTAAACCCAAACATTTACATGGCCAACTGGGCCCACTTATTCCAACTAGACTACCGGTCCCCAAGAGCAAAGGCATCAACCGAGGCACCAAGTCGTAGTTATTCACTTAATCCAAATATATGGCTCCGGCGGTCCCCGAGAGCTAGGGCATCAACCGAGGCACCCATCCCAGTCCATTTTTTAACCTTACAATCACTGGCGGTCCCCGAGAGCAAAGGCTTCCACCGAGGCACCCGTCCCAGTTTAGCATTTACCAATCATATATATTACAGATTCATCTCTCAATCTCTACCATGTGCACATAGTCCTGGTGAAGCCCACCAGGTAGCCCGTTCTACCAAAATTTCTCAAAATTAATTTTAAATAAATAAAATGTGTGTAAATCTTAAATAACATCATTAAGTTAAATAAATCATATAATCAATATAATAAAGCACGAGCGCATGCATTCTTTAAATAAACACACGCATAGATCATTCTATTGAATTACAAAATGAATGTGAAGGCTGACGACTACGCGTCTACCTCAGTCTCACGGCTTCTGCTCTGATATGCTATAGAAAGAAAATAACAAATCGATTTTAAAACATGACTATGGAATTGAAATCATAAATCAACAAAATAATGAAATTCCAGGCTGACTCGAGGAAAACCGGACAAGACTCGACAGACAGGATAACCTAACTAACGATAGAAATTTTACGAATATCATGTTTTACGAGAAAATCTACCAAAATTTTGGCAGAGTCTCCTCTGTAAAATGGACATCTCTCTACTAGAGGTAGAGCCAGACCTACATAAAAATGCACTTTTAATATCCACAAACATCCACACTTGAGTCGGGCTCCCAAAACTACATTTAGCCCCTACCGAGATCACGACTCAACAAAATATCAAGAATTGATAACACTTATTTCTAAAAATATATATTTCACATACACATATACTAAAAATATAAAATCTCAATTATTTAAAATTAAACAACTAAATTTGTATTTCATCATCAAAATATAATTAAAGCCTAAATTAAAACCATTATAATGTATTATATATATATATATATATATATATATATATATATATATATATATATAAAATATTTGGAATTAATATTTAAAACTAACACTACTTAAGTAAAAATACCAATTAATTTATAAAAATTCTCTAAACCTCTTAAATATTAATAAAATTAACTAATATACGTTTAACTATAATTAGCATAAAATTACATTTTTACCCCCTAAAATACATAAATTACATAATGTGCTATTAGTACTAAAAATAATTCCTTAAAATTATTTAATCATCCCAAAAATTATTTTTCTCAAAATTAATCTTCCTAATATAATTAAAACATATAATCAACCAATAATTTTCTTCCAAAAATATAATTTAACCTAAAAATCACATTTGGCATAAACTCAAAAATATTTATAAAAATAGTATAAAAACCTCAAAAATTATAATTTGAGTTCTAAAATTATTAACATTCACTAATAACTTCAATAATTAAAATTTTATAATTTTTCACAATAATTTTCAAAATTAACATAATTACCCATTAAATACCTAAAATTTATATAAACCTCTAATTAACACCAAAATTCTAAAACCTTAAATAAAATTAATATACCAAAAACAATTAACTATAATTACTCTAATTACTCTAATTAAACCAAATAAAATCCAATAAATCAACTAAAAAAATTAAATAAAATTATGCAAAAATTCTGTAAATTAAGAAAAATTAAGAAAAATGTTTAAAAATTCGAATTGAAGCAATTAAGTGGTATAATTCAACATATACCTAAGAACAACCTAAAATCAACATCTATTTTTGATCAACAACCTGAAATCAACCTAAAAACAACACAGAGCAACTCACCTTCAACCTCCAATTCCGGCGCCGGAGGTGAGTTGCAGCGGCGGCTCTTGGCTTGGACAGACACCTAAGAGGATGAAGGAAGTTGGGGAAGCTTGGGTGGCGCTGGATAAAACTCCAACAGTGAGGAGGAAGCTTGGTCGAAGGTGGAAGAGAAGAAACAGCGACAGCAGCACCACTTGAAGCTCCTTCTCACGGCGGCAATGGCTTCTCAGGCGGTGGCAGGGAGAACGGCGCAGTGAGGAAGAAGGGAGAGATGGTGAGGGACGGAGAGGGAGAGGTTGTAGGGGGTTTGGATCGGGAAGCTTCTTTGCTTTCTTCCTTCCTTCTTTTTTTTTTTTTTTGTTTTTCTTTTGCTTTATGTTTTCGGTTTGGTCCCAACTTCTATATGTATACTTATATATATATATATATTAGTTTATATAATTATACATATATGTGTATAGGCAATTATTGGTATGTATACATATACTACATACACATATATATATACACAAGTTATTTTAATACACACACATCTAAAATAATATTTAACCCTAAATATACATATAAGTATGAATATATATATGCATGTATATAGTAACACATAAATAACCATAAAAATTTAATATAGTTTAAAATAGTAATGATAATAATAGACAATGAAATTCTAGACAATAAATAAATAATACTCACACATATTAATAACCCTAAAATAATATTAACATAAATATATATATATATATATATATATATACTAGATAGCAAAATAATTAACAATTGCATCATATAATTAAAAATTATTTATTAACACTACAATTTCAAAAAAAATTACTTTATTTAATTAAAACATAGGGTATTACAATAATGATCTCATCTTTTAACATATGGAGGTAAGTCTTGATTTTATGTTATTGCCTTGTGATTTAAGTTCAATTTTTCACAACATGTAAGATCTCTCTTTTTATGGAGCAAAATTTAAATTTTTATTCATTGAAAAAGAGCAATTAAAGCTTTTTTCTTTAGTGTTTTCTTGTATTTTTAGTTCAATTCTTGTATTTTTTTTTTAATTTATTTTGTTTCTTTTTTATTTGTTTTGAGTTCAAAACACATTAAAAAACCGTCCAACAACTGTTCAAAGAACTGTAGAAAAAAGAGCTGAGTTATAATGTGTAATATAAATATTTAGTATGGTCCAGACCCACAAATGACATAATGTTTTTAGCTTGATTTAATTATTTATTGGGAATTTTATTTAATATTTAAATTTGTATCCAACTTTACCTCCTAATCACATAAAAATATAAAATTATCTTTCCTTTTTATTGTTTTTTTGTTAGGTAAAGATATAAATATTTTTAATGTTAATGGGAATAAAAGAAAAATAATTAAATATTAATGTAACGTTCTCTATAAAAAAAATGTTAAAATTCTTAACATAGTACCGCACAATATAACATCACTTATGACTAGTCTAGTATTTTTATGACTACATATTTTTTTATGCGCTGAAAGAATAAAATGAAAAATAATCACTTTAATTTAGAAGTACGAAAAAACATAAAAATTCAAAAAATAAGAATATAAATTTATATTGATAAAAATTTACATAAAATCTGTATGCATGAAAAAATTATTAATAAAAATCAACATAAAAAAATAAAAATTATAAGAAAGTTAGCTATACAATGAGAGCAACAAAAAAAACAAACAAACAAACTATTCCGAGTTATATATAAGTTAAGAGAGTAAAGTAAGAATAATCACTTTAAACTCACTACAAAATGAGAGGTAATATGTGAATATTCATAAAAGTATCCAAAAGATCCCTTAGCAGGAATTCATGGTGAGTAATATAAGAAATACGGAGAATATCTAAGAGAAAAATTAGTGCAAGAAACAATAAAAACAACAAAATTTTCATCTACTCCAATATTCGAAATGAGTAAGAGTATCTAAAAGATCCTTTGATGACATTTGCACTGAGTAACACAAAAATGGCAAGGATTGCTAAAATGAGGCAAATCTTGCAAGAAGTGTATGATCAACATTCATACCTAATAAAAAAGGATTTTCTGATAACGAAATTTGTTTTGCTCATCATTGTCTCTTGTGAACTTTATTTTTTGAGATCCTCACCAGATCATTTAGGACGCTTGCTTTACACTCAGTGCCAAAAACATTCTTGGCCAAGGATTGTCAATCATGCTTTTGGAATATCAAAGATAATGTTAAATTGAGATGATAGTGCTTGAGTATAATCAAACTAATTGGTACATACCATTCTTATTATGGATGAATTTATAATAAGAAAAACATTTTACATGTATCATGGTTTTGAAAAATTCTATAAACCACACTCTGTTTGACATTACACATCGGCTACACAAAATCTTTTGATTGAGACTAGACATTGGTTATATATAATCTTTTATTTGATGATCAAGCGACCACACAACATGATTCATTAAGACACTGCAAATCAACTATACAACAACTACTTAATGCTTGAGGCTTTACTATATAAAGAATAAGGTAAAAAAATCATATGGCCCTTTATCGTTAAAAGCCAAAAGCTATATAGCAAGATCATCAAGATGCCCTAAATAACCTTGCAGCTTAACTCCCAAAATATTTGGCACCACACATGGCTATACAATATAGTTATTATCACTCAATTTTTGTAGCGTGCCCTAATCTTTTCAAGCATATTTTAAATGCTTCTCATGCATTGATCCCTCAATGCATGTAAAGTATGGGGCAATTATTGACATTTGATTTTTAGTAGTCCTCCAAAATGGTATAATGATGAAAGTTTTTTGTTAATTATATAGAGGATAACCATCAAAATGACTATCCATAGCTTCTAGAATCGCAACCCATAAACTCCTGTACCAGGCATCTGAATCCTTGAATTGAACACCCGAACCTATGAATTAGGAATTCGATTCCTTGAATTGAAAGCTTAAATGACTAAATCTTTTCTTAAAATGTCCAACTAAGGGTTCTACTTTGAAAACCGGACCTTAGACATGATATCAATACTTGAAAACCTCGAAGTAGTGTTTTAAGAAGCTGAATTAAAGCTTTTAGAGTCTGTTTGATGGTTTAGAGGCTAAATGAAACCTAAATACCTAAAAACTCTAAGAACCATAAAAGTCTCACCAAATCAAACCTACAGACTCCAAAAGACCCTTAGGATTCTAAAGATTTCCCGAAAACATAGTAGAAGTGATGAATACACGTTGATCCTAAAAAAACCACACATTTCATCAATCCATGCACATGAAACTAACAATCCATGCGTATGGTTTTTTATCCACGCACATGTTTTTTTGTGGTCTGAATTTTCTATAAAATTCATTTTTCTAATTTTTCAGTTTTTTTAATATTTTTTGAACAAATTTCAAGACTAATTTTAGTCATTATCAAGCCAAAAGTGAGTCAAAATAATTGATTTGGACCCTTAAATCCCTTTAAATAAAGGTGAATGACTCATGAAACCCATTTTTCAAAACTTTCGAACCTCAAATTCTCTCCCTTTTTTTTTTAGGATTTTAGACCCAAAATCCACACCGAAACCCAACCTAGTTAAAGCATGCAACAAGGGTAATTCTCTAAGGACCCGATAAATCATTTTCATTTTAATTACATTTTTTTTATATATTTTGCATATTCTCATCACCTTCTAAATTTCATTTTTTATTTATTATTTTATTCTATCATTTTAATTTTTTATTCATTTTCCTTATTTTTTATTTGCATTTTTGCTTTAATTCTTTTTTTCTACCATGTTTACTTTTATCTTTATTATTTATTTATTTTATTTTTTATTCTATATATATTTTTTATTTATTATTTAAATTTTCATTCTGGCATTTTAGCATTTTTATCATTATTCATTCATCATCATCATCATCATCATCATTATTCATTCATCATCATCATCATCATTATTATTATTATTACTACTACTACTATTACTACTACTATTTGTGTTGAATTTCTTCTTTTTCTTCTTCTTCTTCTACTAGTACTACTACTACTACTACTACTATTATTACCACTATTTGTGTTGAATTTCTTCTTCTTCTTCCACTACTACTACTACTATTAGTAGCATGTGAATCTTGCATTTTTATATGTTATGTGGCATCATTTTCATCAATATCATAAAGCATATATTTTTATCTATTTTCTTCATTTTTATTTTCTCATTTTCTTAAAGTTTTCAATTTTATAGTTAAAAAAATTCTATTTTAATCATGTTTTTTTATGTGAAAATGCTATTATTTTATTTACTATTTTTCAATTTTCTTTGAATAAATAATGGATTTTTTTCTCATTTAATGTTTTGTTTGTTTGTTTTATTTATCTTTATATATATATATATATATATATATATATATATATATATATATATATATATATATATAATTCTATGATATTATTTTATGGAAAGTGAGATTTTAATATAAAAATATAATTTTTATTATAGAAACATGTTAAAGATGTGATCTTTACTATATAAATGATGTTTTTACCATGAATCTTTGAACTTTATTATTTAAATAATTATCTTCTATCAAAATAGAAAATATTTTATTTTATTTTATTTTCTTATTTATTTTACATGATCATCCATTTTCATATTATTTTGGAAAAATAATAATGGTCTAGTAATTAAATTCCCCATCTAGGGAATTCCTTTGGAATTACTTGAGGTATTTCTCTTAATTCATCATGTAACCCATGCATTTTGCACTTGCATCCTAATTTACTTCTTGGTTTGATACTCATTTTGTTATGTGATTAATTTCTTTCTTTCTTCATTAGATTCCATTTATATCGATAAACTATATTCAATTGTTATGAACGAGATGTGTGTTTGCATGTATTCGCATACTAACTTTTGTTTTGCATGAATTATTAAAATAGAAATTTTCTTTTATTTTCTATTTCAATTGTATTTATTAGAATAAGTCATTCTCAAAGTGATTTAATTTTAATCCCGATTTCCCTTTATTTATTTTCTATTTTGATGTATTCATTAGAGTAGGCTATTTCAAGGGTTGCAATCCTTATTTCCTTTCACCTTTTTATTTTGTTTGTTTTGATTAATTATTGCTTACATGCTTGTGTACTACTTGCTTATTTGTTTTTTTGGAAATACATGTTATTTGCTTATTTGCCATGTTTGCCATATTTGTTTATTTATTCTCTTTTATTGATATGTTTGTAATGTACACATCAAATCTAATTACTTCGTGTATCAATTATCAATCCAATGTCATTTTAAAAATGATTATATATATATATATATATATATATATATATAATATATATATATATATATATATATGACAAACAATTTAGGATATGTACATTAAGAAACAGTCAAGTATATGCTACTCCCCAAACCTAGAATCTCCGATAGAGGAAATGGGTTTATATATATATTGAAACTAGGGTAATATGACAAGCAATTTATGTTATGTATATCAAGAGACAATCAAGTATATACTACTGCCCAAACCTAGAATCTCTGGCAAAGGAAATGGGTTTCCATCAACTTGTTTTCTATTTATTAGCTATGGTCTAGTGACGACTCTATGACTCATAGGGCTAGCTCCATAAGGTTGTCTCTCCTATATTACTAACATTAGGAAAAAAAATGTCCCTATTGCTTGTCTCTTGTAGCCACGATCACCACTTGCATACCAAAGTTAGTCTTAAAATAATCCTTAGCCATAAGGTTAAAATGCAATTTTCTATAATAACATACATTATTTGTTATCCCAATGTCATGAAATAGAAGCATCTAACTTTATCAAATATATTTTGCCTACTAACATTTGCAAATTTTTCTTGATTATGATGATTAATGGCTCTCCTAAGCAAATGAGGTCTAGTATGAGCATGTAATTCATAAGGGCAACTATGTAAAACTATTTGAGGCCTGGAGTTCATATGTGTGTGCCTCTTATTATACATGAATTCATCATTGGTTTAAGGTTTCTTAGCATTAGCCTAAAAACCTTAAGCCTTAGGAGTCTTTGCCTTTGCTCTAAGACTCTTTGACTCTTTGGTCTTGGAATCTTAAGTCTTAAGATCTCATTTGGAATGAAGGATGGTAGGATAGATGTTTTGATGAATTTAGGGTGACTTTTGATGATGAGGAAGCTCTTAAAATTTCACACTTGAATCTCTTTAACAATCTAAAGATTATTAACTCTTTATATGCCTTTTTGAAATTTAGAGATGCCATTTTTAAGCTTTAAAACTTCTTTAGAAAGTAATTCATTTTCTTTCTTAGTTTTATAAAATTCATCTTAAAAAAAATGATTTGCTCTCAAATCTAAAGACAATTTTTATTAAAAGAATTAATTTTTGAAAATCTTCAAAGTTCTTAGTTATTTTTGAAAACTCCTTTTTATAGAAATTTTTATTAGGAAGTAATTTTCTATATGTTAGAGTTAACTTGCTCAATATAGAACTTGGGGCACATACTTCTAATATGACCAGACTTCTTACATTTATAGCATGTCACCTCTTTGGTCTTCTTATGGTAGTTCTTCTTAGAATACTTTTGCTTTGCCAAATATTTCTTTGCCAAAACTTTATAAAAACTCTAGTTAGCATAGGAAGCTCCTCATCCTCTTTATTAAAATATTCAATGATACTCGATTTTTAAGAAGCTTAAATAGCATTGCCTTCTCATCCATTTCTTCCTTTTTTTTTTCCTCCCTTTATCTGAATGTATGCTCATGATTGGCATGCTTATCAAAAAGGAAATTAGTTAAAAGACTACAAAGATCATTAGCTTCCTTAATAGAGGTGACCTTAGACTTAAGATACTTTTTAGGTAGCACTCTCAATGTCTTGGTGTTTACTTCTTATTTTAAGTAGTGCTTTCCCTACTTCCTCAAGGTTCTTAAGAGGGCATTCAATCCATTTTTTATTTCAGTGATGCTCTCATAAAGGTCTATCTTGAATAGTTCATATAAATATAGAGTAGGACTATCTTGGAGCTAACTTAAATATTTCCTGCATAGTGGCTCTTTAACGTCTCCCATATCTCTTTAACCATAATTCAATATTGTACGTTGACTTCTTTCTATTTTTGGTCTTAACACAATCTTTTTCTATCTAAAGGTACATCTATATTGTTAATCTTCCTAATGAGAGGACTTGATTATATGTGAATTGTGTTAATTTTTATCTATTATTTATATACTTTTAGGTTGTTTAGAATTAGAATTAGATTATTTAACTATATATTAACCTTTTATGTTTATGTTTTTGTATTGTAGGTAAAGAGTATTTAGAGGATGGAAAGAAGAAGGTTTAAATCTTTATTTAACTTGATGTTGCTATCGCCATCGCAGGAAAACTTGCAATCACATGCTTTTTTTAAATATTTTTATGTGAGTTACTGCTATGATCACAACTTTCATATATATATATATATATATATATATATATATATATATATATATATATATATATATTGAGAACCATTTTCATGTGAGTTGTGAAAAGTTATTCATTAAATATGAGTGTTTCTATAATGTTTGGGTTTTTAATTGTGTGCGAAAAGATTGTTTACGAGTGTGCTAGAGGAAAAATTTCTAAAAATAAAACTTGACATATTCATACTAATTGTGGATTCTCAAACTCATTTACCATAATTTTTTTGGATTTCAAGCAGATGAAAAAAATTTTTGAGGATGATTTGAGTTTTTGAACAGTAAAAGGAAATAGTATTTATTAAAAATTAGTAAAAGCTAAAAGACAATTTGCTTTGAAATTAATAAGAAAGTATTTACTATAAACTAATTTAAAAGCTGATAAAGAATGTTTGAATAAAATTTGCTAAGCTGATTATGATTATTAATTGAGTTATGTTGATAATTGGTGTGTTGATAGATGTCCCCTATGATTGCTTTTCCCCTTGATTTTATAAGCATTCTTCCTTGCAGCTCAAGAGTTTCTTTTGTTTCCTGCAAGAATAAATTCGCGTAACTTCTCAGACTCCTTCTTCTCTAAGCTTGATCTTTTTCCCCAAGGCATGTTCATCCATAATCTTCTTCCTTATCAATGTACATATATAATTCTAGAATCTTCTTGTATTTTCCTTTCCTGAAGCATTTTGGGAACTAGATGTTTGTAACGTTCACCTTAGTTTACTTCTCCAATTAACTTTTAGAGAACGTTCACCTTAATTTACTTTTTCAAGTAACTTTTAGAGAAATAAATTAGTGTAGTAGATTCTTGAAACTCCAAAGTGACATCTTTTTCCCTAAACCTCTTATGAATATGAATAGTCCTATTATGAAATTTTTTTTCTTACTTACTCTCTAAGCCTTGCAAATTGAGCTTTATCATTTAATTGGGCTTTAGAAAATTTCTTAAATCAAATGGCCATTAGTTTAATAGCCTTAATAAAATTTAGAAAAAAAAAAAATCAATTATGGCATAAGTAATGCCCCCCGTATGTAATTAGCTTGGGTAATCCAATTCTAATTTACATGTACAATAAATCTAATATATCATTTGTGATTATGAAAAATAAAAAAATGAAGTGTGGCCTCATGACCCAATTTACAAACAAAAATACACGAAAATCACCAAAGGCAAGCCTAATATTGGCACCTCAAATTTTTGTTAAGGTAGTAAAGAGGCAAAAAATTTATGAAATGCTTTGAATTTTCTAAGCTCTTCATCTCAAACCAGTTCATCTTCTTCTTCTATAAAAAATCAAATTTGAATTTTCGTAAAACATTAATGAGAAAAATCAATTAATTGCTTATTAGTTTTTTAAATTTCCTAGGAAAATTTTTTGTGTTCAATAAATTTTCTCAATTTCTATTCATTTTCCCCAAATCACCTTTAAAATACTCCTCCATTTTAAATGCCTAAAATTTACCACACCCATCCTAATTTGCTCAACTTTTTATAGTTCCCATAATTAAAAACCCTTTAGCTTTTATTTCCCTAAAAATTCATTATTATTATTATTATTATTATTATTTAATTTTTCTCTTCTTCCCCTTCTTTTCCTTTTTCTTTTCCTTTCTCTTCTCCACCGGATAACCCCCTTCTTGCGGGACTGCACCCATTTGTCGTGGCCTCCTCCATAAGTAGCGCCACCACCATCATACCTCCACCAACCACGAGCAATGTTGTTGTTGCTACTACTGTCTGCAACGTCACTAGGTAGTGTGATGTCGATGCTACTATCGTTGTTGGTCTGTAAGGTGTTGGACGTCCCACGCTCAACCCCACTCCCTCCCATCATCATTAGCTCAAGCCTCAATCATTAAAGCACCTCTTGAAGTTGTTGTTCCCTCAAAATAGAGCCATTAACAACAACAGGGTTGTTGTCCCAAGCTAAATCCAAGCTCCAAATCAATCATCCTTTCCTCTCTTAGTTTTGCAATTTTTTCAAACCATTCAAGCAAGTTTAGATTAATTTCCTACGACAAATTCTTCTCTAAAGTACATTTCCAAAAAAATAAAAAGGTATTTTATTTTCCAATAAATCTTGCAAATTTTGTATTGTTAGAGATGATCACTTGTGATGGTTTATGATTTGGTGCTTGTATATTTACTTCTTAGAGAATATTTAGCCAAAAATTGGATTTATTTTTTGCATTGCTCAAAAATTTCATTCTTATGATCTTAGCCAAAATTAATCCAGGTATGTTTTGGCTTTCCTTTGAATTTATTCATGAGGTGAATAATTACCCAAAAATAATTTCTACTTCAGCATTGATTGTATTGGCTTTAACTGAACAAATCATGTATTATCATTCGGCTATTTTTAATGCTATTTATGAGCTTTAATCATTTAATGAGCTTTGAGAGCAAACCTTGATTATCTGTTTAGCCAAATGTTTGTTAATTTTGATGAATTTAGCTATTTTCCAAGGCTTTATTTATTTTGTGACATGATGGGTTTTTTGTGTAAATATGTTATAGCCAAAAAAATTATCACCCATCAATTTTATTTATTTGGCTTTATCTTGGTAAGTTCCATGCCAAAATATTCTTTACATCTTTGATTTGCATAAGGGAATAATTTTAACTCTTTAGCCAAATTAATTCAATTTTAATTGGCTTTATCTCTTGCTAATCAAAATGTGATGCCTTGATAGCTTGAATACTTGGCCAAATTTTAGCGTAAACTAAAAAATTAAAATTCTTGGTTCACCATTAGCCATTCTTGAGTATATTTTAGATTTGATCATGTTTGAGTATATTTTAGCAATCTATACCAAAATAATCACAAATACACTCCATCTTTACCCAAAAATCTATACATGTTTTCACTATCTTTATCCTTTACAATTTATTTGTTCTTAGCTAATCACTATGTCCTTTCATGTTTTGATAGCCATGCTAACTTTGCTAGTTATGTAGCCAACTTATTCTAGCTAAAATATCAAAATTGTGGCCAAGAAATTTTACAATTTGACTTTAAAATATTATACCCCTTTAGTTTAAATTTCATGCACCAGTTTTTGGCTTTCACTATCACCCCAATATGGCCAAATTTTATTTTCTTATCATGGCCATACGCATGTTAGCTTTAAAGGTGCTAACTTCTTAAGTCAAAATTAAATTTAACCATTTTAACTTCACGTTAGCTTGACATTTAAATTGGTGCTTACACCTTTGCACTCTTTTTAACCAAAATTTCTTAGTCGGCTTATTTTAACCAAGCGTCTAAATTTTGGCAATTTATTCTCAATATAAGGATCATTCTTATTTTGCCAAAATTTATCTTCTTTAAACTTCCATGGATATTTTTAAGGCAAACAGCCATATATTGCTTTTAGCCAATGATTCAATTAGCCTAGCATTTGGCCAAATTTTAAAAGACTTTTTCGGCTTCCACTTTGTACATTTGTTGAGCAAAATTAAGCTTCTTTGAATTTCATTTTAGCAAGAAATGAAAAAATAATTATATGAGAAGCAAATAATATTTTTGGCTTAATAAACCAAAAATCCTCTAGTCTATATTCAATTTTGGCCTCTAGAGCCAAAATAAAAATGCATATTAATTCTTGCTTCTATTTTTGACAAAAATTTATTCTCTCCTTAATTATCTTTTGGTGAACTTCTACATTGCCACTTTCTTTATGCTAAGCTTTAGCCACTATTTGCATGGCTCATAATTTTGCTTTGTTACCAAAAATTGAGCATTATTTCTTAGGCCAATTTCTAGATCACAAATAAGGCCAAATTGAGGTTGTCACCATTCTTTAGCCCATCTTCATGCTTCGAATTGTAGTTGAACACTTGGCATAAATAATCATCTTTCAAAGCTTTAAGGCCTTTGTTGCTCATTTAGGCATTTTAAAATGCACTTGCTTTGCACAAAATTCTATCAAAATTTACCTTTAGTTTTCGAATTTGCATTGTCCACAGGGCCTGGCCAAGAAAAAAATGAGCTTACTATTAGCCTAAAATTTAATTAAAACTCTTAGGTAAATTATAGAACCTTATCATGAATTTTTTAATTTTAACACTCATTAGTCTTCTTTTAGGGATGAAGTGGTATAAAAATTCAAAAATTCAAGGATGAATAAATATTTTTTCAAATGTCAGGAATGAAGTAGTGTAATGTGCTAAAATATGAAGGGGAAATTGTAATTTATCCTTAAAATAAATTTGATTATGACTGATGACATGATCAATTATGATAATGATTAGGCAGTCATGACTAAGTTGTCATAACCAAATTAAGTCGTGATAAAGTCAATGACAATGATCATGAAACTCTTTGTCCAAAAGCTTAATTGCATTAAAAACTAATTTCAAATGAATTACAATTAATGATTAGATTTTCACAAATATGTAAATTTACTCACCAAAAATAATTTTATGAATTTATTTAAAAGACCACAACCTTCACTGCTAATAATAGTAAAGTAACGATCATGATTTAAAACCAAAATTTTAAAAAATTTAATTGAACTTGGGTTGACCATCTTGAAACATAAAAGGGACTAATTCAATATTGCACCATAATAAATCAAACTTCAATGTTATATCAAATTGACCACTCAAGGTTCAAATAATAAATTATTGAGACATAAACAAACATATAACGCAATGTATTCCCATCTGACAAGCCAATCTTTCTTTTAAGGAAATTCATTCTTTCTTCATAAAGAAATTTAGCAAATATATCCACAAGTTGGTTAGTTGTATCAATGAATTCCAATACGACATCACTTTTCTTAGCTTAAATGGATTAGTCTTATAAAAAACATTATACAATAATTAAAGAGGTCTAGTGGAGGTTACCTTGTTTTTGGGTTTAAATAAACTTTTCACTAGTTTACCCATTTGACAAGCTCCACACACTTTATCCTTTTGGAACTTCCCTTTAAGGAGGCTTATGACATGATCACCTATGAGCTCCATGCTAGCATGACCAAGTCTTCTATGCCACATATAAGGGCCATCCAACTTGACCAATGCCTATGATTTTACCCTTAACATTATTACCAAATGTAACTTTGCCTCCCTTGTCCATCTCTAAATGTGTGAAGAGGTTGGCCTTCTTGGTCATGTGCATAGAATATCCATTATCTAGATACCACTTTTCTTTGCACATTATGGATTACAAGCACATATATAAGAAAATGCTTTATTGCACTTTAGCTACCTACATGTACTTCGGTCCTTGAGGGTTAACATTGAAAGATTCATCATTTTAGTAACCCAAATGAGTCATTCTAATATAACATTTAAAATGTCTATGCCCCATCATGCCATAATAATGGCATCTAACATTTAGTGCATGTTCTTTCATTTTTAAAACATGAAAATCATGAGAACGAGCATGATTGGGTTTCTTAGGCTTAAGTCCTCTTGAGCTTTTAGCTCTAGATTTGTTAGTCTTGTTACCATTAGACTTTTTAGGTCCATTGGTTTTAAGACTAGATTTTTGGTAAACCTTAGTAATTATAGTACTTAGGTTTACAACCTTTAATGAATTAGCATGAGTGTTTTCAAAGTGCATGCCACTTTTAGATTTCAAAGGAGTGGAAGTCATAGAAATCATGCCATCAATAATTTCCTTTCATTTATTAAATCTTAAAATGGATTCCTTGAGTTTGTCATTTTCATTTTCTAAAAATACATTTTTTTTCAATAAGTTTTTCCTTTTCATTGGCAATCTCAATTTTCTTACAATTACTTTCATTGAATGAATTTTTTAACTCTTCATTAGAGGATCTTGATTTCTCACATTCTTCTTTTAGACTTTTTACCATTTCTTTGAGTGAATTAATTCTATGTAAGTATTTATTATATTTATGCATCAACTTTTCACAAGCAAGTAATATTTCATTATTGGATTCAAAGCCTAGAGTTACCTCATCACTTAAAGGTTCCTCCAAGGCCATAAAGCATAGATTGGAAACTTCTCCATCGATTTCATCATCACTAGACTTATTAGAATCATTCCATGTTTCTTTAAATGTTTATTTCTTTTCCTTCTTGTGCTTCTTGTCTTTCTTGAAGGATTTCTTTAACTTTGGCCATTCGAATTTAATATGACCCAGTTTGTTGCATTCATAGCAAATCACTTTATCCTTGTTGCTTGCCCTTCTCTTCTTCATAATGAGATTTCTTAATTTTATAGAAATCATTGTATACTTATTTTCATTCTCACTTAAGTCACTATTACTGGTGTCTTTACTTGCCTTAAAAGCAATGCTTTTATAATTCTTGGCATTCTCTTCCTCTACCACTTGATTTATTTTAATTTCATGTGTAAAATGCTTCCCAAGAAGTTCATTCACAGGTAGAATAGAAAGATCATTTGCTTCTTCAATTGAGGCCATTTTAGCTTCCTAACCATTTTGAGACAAACCCATAAGAATTTTATTATTGACATTCTCTTTTGAAAATTTCTTGCCAAGTTTCCTTATAGAGTTTATGAGAGTGATAAGACTATTATACATATTAATAATTTTCTCATATTGCCTCATCTCAAACAATTTATACTCTCTTCCAAGCATTTGCAATTTTTTATTCTTCACTTGACCAGTACCTTCGTGCCTGGTCTTTAAACATGCCCAAATCTCTTTTATGGATCTTAAGTGCTCTATTCCATTACATTCTTCCCTACTCAAGCCATAATAAAGAATAATGATTGCTTTTCTATTTCTCAAGTTGGCTTTGGATTGCTTATCACTTCATTCCTTTTTAGGAATGATCACCTCACTGCTTTCATTATCTTTCTTTATTGGAGGACCCCAACCTTATTCAATAATATCCCATAAATGTAATCCTTCACTATCCAAAAACATCTCTATTTTGTTTCTTAAATATGCAAAATCATTACCATAAAAAAATGGAGGTCTTATGTAGCTAGGATCATGAATATTGAGAGTAACAACAACTTGACTTGTGCAAGCCATGATCTTTTCTCCAAGATGGTTAGATCTTCAAGAATGAAGATCAAAGCTTTAATACCAAATGTAATTCCATAAGTGCCAAGAGGGGGTGTGAATTGGCTTTTTAAGGTAAATGAGCAATTTTGATTTTTAACAAAGAGCAAACTAAAAACTGATATAAAGCACAATGTAATAAGGAAGATAAGCTAGAAAACACAAAGAATTTATAAAGGTTTGGCCCTTAAAGCCTACATCTTCTCCTTAAACACTTGTTAAGAATTTCAATCCATTAACAATCTACTTCAAAGTGTAAATATGCTTTTTAATACAAGAAAATTCTTATAAAGTTTCTTGCTTATTATACACTGTTGAATTCATAAAATTTTTCATTAGGATCCTAGAAATTTTTGGTAAAGACACTGGAGAATCCACTTTGCTTGAAAAAAGTCAAAATTTTCTTCTTAAGGATGTAATTCCATTGGCACATTTGCATTGATTAAACCTAGTTCACAAAAAAAAATTAAAGTCAAAAAGACCACAAGCTCATAAATTTATTAAAGGCCTAATCTACCAATTTTTAACTTAAAGGTGAAGATAGTTAAATATTCTAGAAGCACATTCTATAAAATACATTTTCAACAAGCTGAGGAAGAACCACTAAAGACACAAATTACAAAAATTAATTCCTCAAACTAAAGTCTAATGATTTGCAAATGTGATTAAAGAATTAATGTCTTTTTTGTAAATAGCATTGAGCAACTCATAATGAGAACACAACCAATCATCATCAACACATAGAGAATCAACTTCAAATATATCTTTACAATAATCTTCTTTAATATTTCTAGAGTTCATACTTTTAGTTTTTCATTTAAGTTTGGAAACCCTTCCTTGTTATAAATTTTATACTCTTTAATACATGCAAATTCTTACAAACTTTATTGCTTATAATACATTATCAAATTTACAAAATTTCTCTTTGGGATTCAAATAAATTGTGGTGAAGGAGCTGCAGAATCAATTTAATTGGAAAAAAGTCAAACTTTCCTTCATAGGGAAGCAATTCTTTTAGCACACTTGCATTAATTAAACTCAGTTCGCTAAAAAATATAGCATTAATGTTGAATACATTTTATGTACTAGTATTAATTATATTTTATATTAAATTCCTATGATGCCATCCACCCCCCACCTGCTTCCCTAAACTCAATATGTAATGTGTTAAAATATATATATATATATATATATATATATATATATATATATATAACTAAATACAAAATAAGTTAAGAAATGTTAAAAATATAAAAATAAGATATTGTTCAACCTTTGTTTAATGGTTTTCTATATATTATAATTATTAATAAAATTAAAAAGAAAATAAATTTTTATATTTGTTAATTTAAAAAATCAAAAATAGCTAAAATATGTTAGTTTAAATAATAAGAAGTTTATATTCTCTTAAGTAAGATTTCAGGTTCAATTTTTATATATTGAGAAAACAAGTGTGTAATTCCACAAGTGCTAAGGCGTGGTGAATTAGAATTTTAATCTAGATGAACAATTTTGATTTTTCACAAAGAGCAAACTAAAGATCAATTTTAAACACAACGCAATGAGGAAGATGAGCTAGAAAACATAAAGAATTTATAGAGGTTCGGCCCTCAAAGCCTACGTCCTCTTCTCAACCACTTGTTGAGAATTTTAATCTACTAACAATCTACTTCAGGGTGTAGATTAAACCCTTACAAGCTTAAACCAAGCTACCCAAGTGTTTTTCCAAGGCTCACACTCAAACCTAAGTGCTTTCACAAGGTTCACACTTAAACCCAACCCAAATACTAAAAACAATCCTCTTAGCTTGCAGGTGATTAAAACCCTAACCCAACTCACTCAATTCCACTAATGAGCTATTGAATGACGGTTTTAAACACTCACCAACACACATTCAAGAACACTCTTAAGATAAATAAATATTATAAGAATTAAATATGAAGATTTAAGTAGTTGAAGAATTAATTGAAGATTAAATGCTCAAAGATTGCTCTAAACATATTTGCTCAACATTCTTTTTTTCTTTTTTTGCTCCAGCTGAAATCAAAGTTATATTTATACTCTTATAGAGAAAAAGAGCTATTAGAGGAGAATATGCAAATAAAGTTGTTCGACCACTAAAGAAAAAGCAACTTTACACATTCATCATGGTTATGATAATCGGGGTACTAAGAGGCAATTTTAATTTTTACGCATTCATGATCATGACACTAGTAATGATATGTCATCATGATCATCATCACTGGTGGTGACAAACTTCTAGAATTTTATGAAAATTGCAAATTTGATTTTTGTATTACAATTTTTGTAATTTTGCTAGAAAAATTTTTCTAATGATTAGAATTCACTTATGACCACTTATAATGAAGATTTCCATCATTTTTCACCAAATCCAACTTTATCTTTTGCCATAAAAATTCAATATTTGATTTTTCCTTTTGTCACAATCATGATGCATTTGTCACAGCTTATGCCACATCTAACCTGAATATAAACACTTAAACAAAAATTAAATATAATTTTACTTAATTACTTATTACCATAAAAAATGAATATTTTACCCCTCAAGGTTTAAAAATCACCCCCTTTTTTATATTAACAAATAATTATGTAAAAGTAGGATAAAAAAATTAGAAGGAATTACTCTCCCATAAAATAAGCCTAAACTTAAAAGTGTAAAAATCAATAAGTAGGTTCATTTGGCATATAATAGCAAAGGATATGATCATAACAATCATTACCACAAACCATCATAGATAATCTATATTGAAAATTCAACACATTAACTAAAATGTATCTAAAGAAAATATATTCATCAAATAATAATTCATAGCTTTTAAATATATTCAAAAATTAATCCCCCTATAAACATAAACACTTTCTCAGCCATAAAAACTTTTGTCTCCCCCCAAACACGATTCACCATATCCAAAAATAAATATAAACATTTTACATTTCCTCCCTCTTTGTTACTATAAAAAACAACAAAAGAGATAGTGGAGACAAAAGGTGTCAATCACAGTCACAGCTAGTGATAGTTTAGTACACATAATTGAATCAAGTAGAAATCATGATTACAGAATTATGACCATGAAATAAAAATTATGACATGTGATAAGAACACAATTTTAGAAATAACACATTCAAAGTCATAACTATAAGTAATTTGCCATAAAATCATGCATATATATATAAAAAATTCAACATATTTACCAACAACAATAATTCCAAAGGCATGTAATATATATATCCATACCAAGTTAAATATAATATAACCAATAGTTGTTGCACAAAATCAATATCCTTATCTAATAATAGTTCACATAATAATGACACCAAGTCAAGCATAAAAATAGTATAATCAAGAATAAATCTAATGCAACATGTTGTGTAAATTCAACATTCAACATCCAACAACTAGCAATTTCCAACAGATCACATTAAACAAAAAAATTCATAAAAATTAAATATCCATAAATATCAAATATCCACATCACAATCATAAAATAGGATACCAAAATAACCAAAATAAATAAGCCTCCTAATTAGCCTTTTGCCTTTTATCCCCCTTTGTTACTACAAAAATAACTAAGAAAAGGGGGAAGCCACTATCCAAGGCAACAAAAACAAAAAATATGTCCAAGGCTACAACCATATCAAGTTTTGTTAAAAACTTGAAAACCAAAAAAAAATTATGAAATAAGGTGTATGGTGCAAAATTAGTGATATTCATGAGGGGCAGGGCTATGGGTCTTCAAAATGCCACATCAACAGTAAAGGTTTCCATTTTGTGGTCCATGGCATCACACTGAGGTTCAATAACTACAAGGGTGGTTTGAGCAACTCTAAATAGACCATCCAAATGAACTTAGAGCTAGTTTAATATGGATTGGAGTTGGTTGCTAGGCTTAGCCTCCTTATCTTCTTCAAGGGTTTGAATTCTGGTGTGCTTTTTAGAGGTAAAAGGGAGTGTCATACCTCAAATTTGACTGTCCTTAAAAGATCCAATGATGAAATGAATCTTTAAACATGACTAGAGTCTACTTATTCGTAATACCTCTAAAGTGTGCAACCTTAACCAATCCCACCAGTGTTCAAAATCAATCATCGAGCCATTAAGTTGTGCTCTAATCTTATGAAATACGAATTATCAAAACAATAAGAGGCTTATTTTAAGCAATCTTCTATTGGAACACGCAACTTTTTCAACCGGTGTTCATTTCATCATAGCGAGACCTAAATTCATGAAAAAATAATAATAAATTTTGAAAAAATGGACTTTTGAAACATATATGAAAGGCTCTAAAACCTTTGAAAGTGGTCCTAAAATAGTCCAAAATAACTCGAGGATTAGCGTGCATTGCTTAGAAGTGCACATGTAGCCACAAACACCCCTAGGTGTCATGCACTAAAATTGAGGCAAAATTAGACAAAATGAACTTTGGAAACACATCTGAAAGGCCTAAAAAACTTAGGAACTAATCTTATAATAGCCTAAAAAAGCCCTAAATTGTGTGTGTAATGCACGAAAGTGCATGTGGCCACGCGTACTTCGCATGGCCACACGCTCCGTCTTAGGGACGCATGCATGACCATACATATACCCCGCTCTTCCTTGATTTTTAAACTATAAATAGGTGTCTCCACAACTAATTTTGGGAGGGGGGAGCAAGATGTAAACACACACACACTCAAAAGTTTATCTGCTCGAAGACACTAGAAACCTACTTCCAAACAGGTTTAGCTCTCCTACTGTGTTTTTCTTAGATTATTAGGCCTCCCCTCCACAAAACCTAACCTCATATTTATCAAAGCATGCTTTAAAGGTATACAAAATAGTATCATTCTATACATCATTTTGAACCTCTAAATGAGGAAAGCTTGATAATCCCTCAAAGTTAAAGCTTTAAAACTCATACGAGCTTAGTCAAATCTAAGGACCACACAATCATTTTAGCACGTTTATTTTATCGCACTACATTTTACTTTATTATTGCCAGTGTTTGTGAATATTATTGTGCTTGCATGATGAGATTGGGAATCTTAAATGCTATATGAATAATCTATGCTCTATTTTGCTCATTTCATATGATCATTTTGCACCCTCTAGTTTTAAAATGTGAAATCACATTGCACATATCAATAAAGTGAAAAGTTCATATTCTAGAATAGAGTCATCATGTTCCCGGTCTAATGTTATCATTATGCATCCCTTATATCATCATCATATATCATCATATCATAAATAATCACAGTAAACATGCATGATTATGTACACTTTGCTTTCTCTTTCAAGTAATTGAGTGTCCATTGCTTATCCTATTATTCATATGATCAAGCAAGCTACGTGCATAGTCGTGTTAACCTTGAAGGTTCATTATATCTAAGCTATATTTATTTTTCTATAATCTTTTTCCTTTTATATGTATTTTATTAGGAAAGCAATGTAATAATGATATTTTAACTTTATTATCCTCCATTATTTGATGTATTATGTAAATGTTATACAAACTATCATTACCAAAATTAAGGTATTGTAATAGCGATATGTTGAATATTATATAATGAGAAATAGTCAAAAAGTATATGCGGTCCCCTGAACCTAGAAAAAATTACTAGGGGCAATACTTATTGAGTGACCTGATGTTGTCCCTTTCTTTTCCTAATTTTCTAAAAATTAGGTGGCGACTCCATAAAAAAAAAAGCATCTCGTTCCTCTCGAGACTAATAATTTGTCCCTATTTAATAAAGTTTCCATGTCCCTCGAAAATAAAATACAAAGATCCTCACAAAACTTTCCAGAGGGAGTAATCATCAAAAAAGCTCTTTCACTGAAAAGCCTAAAAATGGGTCACTCACAGGGAGCTTCACCTTCAACCATCCTTGGAAACTCTAAAGAATCACAATCATGCTAAATTGTTTTTACCCACTTTATTAACTTCTCGCTAAGGAATAACACCATTCACATTGAATTTTCTAATTGCAAAATTTTTAGCCCAACTAGCAAAGATAGTGATGTAAGCTCCAACCCTTATTTTGTTAAACTTAGTAGTAGAAATGCTCCACAAATGGTTTGAAAATAGTTTACCTAAGGCTAGATCCTTCCCATTTTATCCACACCATAATTTAAAGAGTTCTAACTTCCTGATATTGTTATGGCTTTCACCTATAGCCAACACATAATATAACACAAAGCAATGTAAATATTTATGCATAAAAGAAACTAGACTTGAATCAAGTTCCTTTAATTTCATTTTATCAAGCAACTTTATCATTTTATCCTCATATTCCAATTCTCTTACACAATCTTAATAAAAAATACAAGTTGAATGAATCGAGTGAGATTTCAGAATGAGATACTTGTCTTTTTGTTCTTTAGTTTCTAGTGAGGAGAATAATGGGTCATGTGGGCCCCTTTTTATAATAACCTCTAGTTGTGTTCCCTTTTTTTGTATCTTTTTAGAGGTTGACATGGTGACATATACGATTCAGGTAGGGACCAATTTAAAAGGGGATCGATAGATAAAAGGATTTTGATTAATTTAATATCCACTAAAGGTGATAAGATAATGTCATATGATGAATAAAGATGATAATTATGAGAGATGAAGGTGAAAATGATGAAGATGGAATCTTGAAGAAAAAAATAGATTAAAAAAACAGAGAAGAAGGGAAAGTGGGCAGCACTTGGAAGAAGAAAAAAAGATTAGGTTAAAGAAAAGTGCTTTAAATATCCTAACACTAACCCTAATCGCATCACAGGTAGTGGATAGGGTGTCATGACCATGACAAAAATTAACACTATAGTTAAAATAAGGGTGAATTACAATTTCCCCTGTGTTTCAGAACATTACACTACTTCATCCATGACATTTGAAAAAATATTTATTTATCTTGAATTTTTGAATTTTCATGCTACTTCATCCCGAACAGAAGGACTAATCAGTGATAAAATTCAAAAATTCAAGGATGAATAAATATTTTTTCAAATGTCAGGGTTCAAGTAGTGTTTTGCGCCAAAACACAGGGGGATATTTTAATTTACCCTTAAAATAAATTTGATTACAATTAATGACATGATGAATTATGTTCATGATTAAGTAATCATGAATAAGATGTCTTAACCAAATTAAGTCGTGACAAAGTCAATGATAGTGACCATGAAACTCTTTGCCCAAAAGCTTACATGCATCAAAAAATGATTTGAAATGAATTACAATAAGTTATTAAATTTTTAAAAATACAAAAATTTACTCACCAAAAATAATTTTAAGTAAAAAACATGAATTTATTTAAAATATCATAACCTTCACTGCCAATAACAGTAGAGTAACGATCATGATTTAAAACCAAAATTTTCAAAAATTTAGCTTTGAACTTAGGTTGACCCTCTTTAAACACAATAGGGACTAATTCAATATTGTAGTATAATCAATCAAAGTTCAATGTTATTTCAAGGTTCAAATAATAAATTATAGTCACATAAACAAACATATATCAAAATGTATTCCCATATAACATGTTAATCTTTCTTTTAATGAAATTCATTCTTTCTTTAAAAAGAGGTCTAGTAAATATATCTGCAAGTTGGTAAATATATCAATAAATTCCAATACAACATCACCTTTTTTGGCTTAAATGGATTAGTCTTATAAAAAACATTATACAATAGTTGAAGATGTCTAGTGGAGTAACCTTATTTTTAGGTTTAAATGAATTTTTCACTAGCTTACCCATTTTACAAGCTCCACATACTTTATCCTTTTGGAACTTCACTTTAGGGATGCCAATGACATGATCCCCTATGAGCTCCATGCTAGCATGACCAAGTCTTCTATGCCACATCCAACTATTATCCAACTTGACCAATGCCTATGATTTTACTTTTAACATTATTACCAAATGTAACTTTGCCTCTTTTTTCCATCTCCAAATGAGTGAAAAGGTTGGCCTTCCCAGTCATATGCCTAGAATATCCACTATCTAGATATTACTTTTCTTTGTACATTATGGATTCCAAGCACACCTATAAGAAAATACTTCATCGCACTTTAGCTACCCAAATGTACTTAGGTCCTTAGTGGTTAACATTGAAAGATTTATCATTTGAGTAACCTAAATGAGTTTTTCTAATATAACATTTAAAATTTTTATGTCCCATCACTCCATAATAATGGCATCTAACATTTAGTACATGTTCTTTCATTTTAAAGCCATGAAAACCATGAGAATGAGCATAATTGGGTTTCTTAGGCTTATGTCATCTTGAGCTCTTATCTCTAGATTTGTTAGACTTTTTAGGTCCATTAGTTTTAAGACTAGATTTTTGGTAAACCTTAGTAATTACAGTACTTAGGTTTATGAGCTTTGATGAACTAGCATGAGTGTTTCCAAAGCCAATGCCACTTTTTAGATTTCAAAGGAGTGTAAGTCATATAAATCATATCATCAATAATTTCCTTTCCTTATTAAATCTTAAAATGGATTCCTTGAGCTTGCCATTTTCATTTTCTAAAAATACATTTTCCTCAATAAGTTTTTCCTTTTCATTAGCAATCTCAATTTTCTTAGAATTACTTTCATTCAATGAATTGGTAACTCTTCATTAGAGGATCTTCATTTCTCAAGTTCTTCTTCTAGAGTTTTTACCATTTCTTTGAGTGAATTAATTCTATATAAGTATTATCACATTTATACATCAACTTTTCATAAGCAAGTAACATCTCACTATTGGATTTAAAGTTTAGAGTTACCTCATCACTTGAAGGTTCCTCTAAGGCCATGAAGCATAGATTACCAACTTCTCCATCAATTTTATCATCACTAGACTCACTAGAATCATCCTAAGTTGCTTTAAATATTTGTTTCTTTTTCTTCTTATGCTTCCTATCTTTCTTGAAGGATTTCTTTAACTTTAAGCATTCATATTTAATATGACACAATTTGTTGCATTCATAGCAAATCACTTGATCCTTGTTGCTTGAGCTTAGCATCTTAAATCCCCTTCTCCTCTTCATGATGAGATTTCTTATTTTTCTAAAAATCATTGTATAATCATCTTTATTCTTACTTGAGTCCTTATCACTAGTGTCTCTACTTGCCTTGAAAGCAATGCTTTTTTAATTCTTGGCATTCTCTTCATTTACCACTTGATTTAATTTAATTTTATAGGTGAGAAGCTTCCTAAGAAGTTTATCCATAGGTAGAATAGAAATATTATTTGCTTCTTCAATTAAGGCCATTTTAGCTTCCTAAACATTTTTAGGCAAACTCATAAGAATTTTATTATTGATATCCTCATTTGAAAATTTCTTTCCAAGTTTCCTCTTAGAGTTTATGAGAGTGATAAGCCTTCTATATATATCACTTATTTTCTCATAGGGCTTTATCTTAAATAATTCATACACTCTTCCAAGCATTTTCAATTTCTTGTTCTTCACTTGACTAGCACCTTCATGCTTAGTCTTTAAACATGCCCAAATCCCTTTTGTGGATCTTAAGTGCTCTATTCCATTATATTCTTCCCTTCTCAATCCACAATAGAGAATAGTGAGTGCTTTTCTATTTCTTAAGTTAGCTTTAGATTGCTCATCGCTTTATTCCTTTCTAGGAATGATCACGTCATTGCCTTCATTATATTTCTTTGTTGGAGGACTCTAACCTTCTTCAATAATATCCCATAAATTTACTCCTTCACTATCCAAAAAAATCTCCATTTTTTTTCTTCAATATGCAAAATTGTTACCATAAAAAAATAGGGGTCTTGTGTAACTAGGACCATGAATATTAGGAGTAGTAATAACTTGACTTATGGAGGCCATGATCTTTTCTCCAAGATGGTTGAATCTTTAAGAATGGAGATAAAAGCTTTGATAACAAATGTAATTCCATAAGTGCTAAGGGGGGGTGAATTGAATTTTTAAGCTAGATGAGCAATTTTGATTTTAATAAATAGAAAACTAATAACTAATATAGAGCACAATGTAATAAAGAATATAAGCTAGAAAACATAAAGAATTTATAGAGGTTTGGCCCTCAAGGCCTACATCCTCTCTTTAACCACTTCTTGAGAATTTCAATTTACTAATAATTTACTTGAAAGTGTAGATTAAACCCTTACAAGCTTAAAACAAGCTACCCAAGTGTTTTCCTAAGGCTTACACTCAAATTCAAGTGTTTTCAAAAGGCTCATACTCAAACCCAAGTATTTTTTAAGGCTCACACTCAAACCCAAATGCTAAGAATAATCCTCTTAGCTTACAAGTGATTAAAATCCTAAACCAACTCACTCAATTCCACTAATGAACTATTGAATGATTATTTTAAACACTCACCAACCTAGCCTCAAAAACACTCTTGAGATAAATAAAAATTACAAGAATTAAAGATGAAGATTTAGGTGGATGAAGAATGATTAGAAGATTAAATGCTCAACGATTTCTCTAAATGCATTTAATCAAAATTCTTTTTTTTTTTGCTCCAGCTGAAATCAAAGCTGTATTTATACTCTCATAGAGAAAAAAAATAGCTGTTAAAGGAGCATTTAATGCAATTAGAGTTGTTCAACCACTAAAGAAAAAATAACTCTGCATGTTCGTCATTATCATGATAAATTCGTCATAGTCATAATAATTGAGGGTGCCAAGAAGAAATTTAAATTTTCATTCTTTTTTGATAATGACACTGGTGGTAATAAGCTTCAGGAATTTTACAAAAATTGCAAATTTGATTTTTGTATTACAATTTTTGTAATTTTGGTAGAAATTTTTTTCTAATGATTGGAATTCACTTAAGAACACTTATAATGAAAATTTTCATCATTTTCATCAAATTCGACTTTAACTTTTACCACAAAAACTCAATCTTCAATTTTCCCTTTTATCACAGTCATAATGCATTTGTCATTACTTGTGCCACATCTAATATTTCAACTTTAATTAACTTGAATATAAACACTTAAACATAAATTAAATATAATTTTGCTTAATTACTTGTGACCATAAAGAATGATTGTTTTACCCCTCAAGGTTCAACAAAGTGTTAGGAGAGTTTAGCCTCCTTGTGGATTGATAAGCCTCAAACTCCAAATTAGTCAGAGACCTTGTGGCTATTGGATATCAAGACTATCATAAGAAAAAAAAAACCAATATTTGGTAATTTAATGGCAAAGAACTTAAATTTTCTAAAGTAAGACCTTGTTGACCCTTTGTATGGTTAATATGTTAATCAATCTCAAATCAACCTTAGTTTTAACTTTAACAATCAATAGTTTTGCTAATTTTGGTATTTTAGTTAAAGTCAAGACTATGTATAACAAATGAAGTTATGAAGTACAAAATGTGCCCAACATGAAGACAAGTATGCTCACGAGTGGCATCACGATCATAAGCATTCCAACATTTTAAAGGAGTCAAGTGAAGCCAACATTAAAAAGGACAATCCTCTTCATGATCTCCATCCTGATTTCTTATCAAGATTGTGATCATCTCTTTATGATTCTAAGGTTCCAAATGCTTAAAGAATAAATAAAAGTAGTCCTCCTTATAATCTTTATCGCAATCACGAGCAACCTTATGCCTTTACCTCTACAATTTCCAATGACTAGATCTTATAAGTAATGGTTGCATTTTTGTTCCTCAAAATCATAAGCATAGCAAATTTTACAAAAAGGTAAAAGAGCATATAATGGAAAGAAGGTTGAGTGGAGCATGAGTTTTGAGTCTCCAATAGTTATAATTGTATCCTTCACTATAAATACCAAGTCAATAACTTATTTATGAAGTTCGATGGTTGGTTGAGAGAGTTAGTGGATTGAATTCATTAAGCCAAATTTTGTTCTTTTACATTTTATTTTTTATATATCAATTATATTTAAACAAACTCTAGTTGAGTTTGTGATTACCCTTCTTATAAGAGTTGGGTGAGTGTTAGAAATAGAATTCTTTAATCTACTCATTCTTTGGGTTTAAAGATGTGGGTAGTGAGATTCTTTCTCTTTTCGGTTAGTGTTGCTCTTTTATAAAAACACTTGGTTGTAAGAGGTTGTGTGTTAGCCTTGAAAACACTAATGGAAAGGTTTAAGTATGAACTTTGAAAACACTTGAAAATAGGTTTGGTGTGAGTTTTGAGAAAAATATTTATAAAGGTTTATGAATAAGCCTAAAAAATTCATTGTATAAAGTTTTATTGTTGAGTTGTGAAAAACACTTATAATAATTTTGGTACAAAGGATTGGAGTGGGTCTTAATTTGGGGATTGTCACACTTCTTTATTGCTCACAGTTTAATTTTTCTTTTCATTTTTAACTTTTCTTAATCTCTTATAAAATTTTAAATTAGCCTTATTCACCCTTCTCTAGAGCCTTTCAGTTCTTTTGTCTTACGTATGAAAAAAATATGTACTAAAAAAGCATTGTCTTTTTATGAGTCCACCCAATTTAAAATTTGAAATAATTGAAGCTTTTATGAATCAAATTTTCACTAAATTCTTTTGTTTCTCTTTGAACCTTGTACTTTTGTTACTTTCTTGTTTCATATTTTTTTCATCTTTTTTTATTCTTATTTTATTTTTCTTCATTTTCTACTTCATCTTTCCTTAAAAAGTCATTTGGTCATTAGTTAAACTTGTGTGTTTTATTGGAAATAGAGTATAAGGTTAGCTTATAAAGTTTGAGTCCTAGTGACATGTAGCTTGTGGTTTGACTTATAGGAATATGCATATTTCAAGTGCAACAGGATTGTGGTGTTTATGATTTTTATTTTTCATGACTCCATTGTCATATTTATTACAATCTCGTCATTAGAGGTAATTGGTTTTATATTCTTGTATTAGGATTATATGTCATTTGCTAGTGATTAATGATTCCACTCGAAGGGAGAGTTATATTTGCTAATTCCCTTGTTGCTTATAAAAATTTTAAATTGTTTAGGGATAAGCAAAATTTAAGTGTGGAGAATTTGTTAGTTTCAATCATTGCATAATTTTTCTATTTAATTTCCATAGAATTTATTAGAATTTTCTATGTTTTATTTAGTTTTTAGTTTTAATCAATGTTAATTTAGGAATTTAAATTAGAATAGTTTTCTTTCTTTTTAATTTCTAAACTGATTTTTATGCATTTTTGTTGCTTGTAAGGAAGTTTTACATTCCTAGAGTATCTGCGATCAAAACGACATCTCAAGGAGCTATTTTGTGAAATTATTTTCCTAATTGAAGAAGGTTTTGAAGGTGGAAAATTATTGTTTTGATCCTTGGATGAATTCTACATTATTTTCATTATAAATAGAGAACTTTGGATCTATGAAAAGGAGTTAGACACCGCCACCAAAGGTCCAAGCATGGAATTGAAGAGTTCAAGCGAAGAACAAATATTGAAGACTACTTCCAAGAGTTTTTTTTTTTCTTCTTCCTTTATCTATTGTATTCATGTTTGGAATTCTTAAGGTGTTAGAAATGTTTATCATGAATAACTAAATTATTTGGGGTTTGGATTTGTATATCTAGTCAATACTTGTTGGGATATTGTTTCTTATCAATGAATTGATAGTTAATCAATTTTATGAGTTGTGCTTAATGTTTTGTATTCAATTAAGGGCCTAATTATTTGCATGTTTATAGATAAATTGTCATCAACAAAAGTCAAGTAATTTACCATATTCTAACTCATAAAACTTAGGAAATTAGACCACAAAAGTATGCAAGTCCTTCAAAGAGAAAATAAATTGCTAAGAAATTTGATGAACTTTGATTAATTGATTGACCATGAAAGTAAGCGATGATTAATTTTGATATGTTTGAATGATCTCAAAAGAGACTTTAGGTATTGTAGAGTGATTTATGCTTGAATGTAATAAGTGAATTGATGTATGGAATATTTTTGTAATTCAAGTATTGACTAGTGAAACAAATCCAAACTTTATTATATTATTATTGATTTAATCTCTATTGACTAGATTTGGTTAATTTGCTTGTTTGTTCTAATAAATTAGTTTAGTTTTTGTATTTTTTTTTAATTTTATTAGCTAGTGAAAGTTGAATTGCAGTTAGTAATTATTACCCTTTCCTTATGAGATGATATTCTACTTATTATTATATTACTTCTCATTACCCATATACTTGCGAAGTTGTGCTAGCACCTAACCAAAGCTTGTAGTAGATAAAAGAGGTTCTTTTGAAAGTATATGGCCTCATATTACATTCAAAAAGGGATTGAAACTCCTAAAATTGAAGATTAAAAGGGTTTGTGTGGAGGAGACTAAGTGTAAGTGCTTTGATTTGCAAGTGATTTGATTTTTTTATTGAGTTAAGATTTTGTGGAATTGGATGTGTAGATTCGAGGTAGAAAACACTATTTTGAGGATTTAGAGAATCAAATATGATTTAAAAATGGTTGGAGGCTAGAACTTGGAAGAGTTTAGGCTTGATTTTATTTTTTTTTTTAACTCAATTTGTCTCTTTTTTATTCTCTCAATTTTCATCTAATTTTTCTCTAGCATTTTTCTCTCTTTAATTATTGAGCACTCTCCTCTAAACTGCTTCCTTAAAACTTCTAACTCATAGACAAAAGGCTTGTGGCAAACCTTGTTATCTAATGATATCAAAATATTACTTTTTAAGTAACTACAATAGAAAATAATATGCTCTAATTTTATTCTCTAAGTGATACACATGTACGAATACTTTTGGAAAGAAATATTCCTTGCATGGTTTATCTTATTTTTAAGACATGAACATGCGTGGAACCCTCTTTGACTGTCGAAAGGTTAAAATTTAACTTTTCACTCAAAGACTCCGATGAATATCTTAATACCTTATATAAGGCCTATAACTATGGGACCCTATATGTGGTGTGTGTATATATCCATATACAATGAAATTCATTATTGTTTTAGAAGTGTTAGAAGTACGTTTTTATTTTTAATTACTATTAAATGTGTGAAATAATTCTTATTTATTGATGATAGAAAGAATATTCGAATAAAGTAAAATTATAGTTTTAATAGAAAATAAGTTTGCTCACATGATTTTTTTAACTTTGTTTGTTAAATTTAAATTAAAAAATTGATATTTGCAGTAATATCAATATATTATTTTTAAATGTTTCTCTTATTTTTAGTTATATCTTTTTATTTTTCATTTTTTTTAAAGAAATAATCTCTATATAATTTTTCAATTTTTAATTTTTCTATTTTTAAGTTAAAAATTAATAAAATATAGTATATGCTAACATGAATTTCTTTAATAGAATTTGTATATTAAAAAATAATTAATATTTAAAAATAGTTAATTAATAATTATATATCTAAAAAATAAAAAATAATAATTTTTGGCTAGAGTAAAAGATGTCTTAAGCCGGTCCTACACAGGAATTTCCTGCTACTTGTACTGCAGGTAAAAAAACTGCCCTTAATTTTAAATATAACATAGATAATAACAGGGTGGACAACAAATGCGAGCTAATCGCAAGATAATAACATACAATATGATTGCCTTAATTCAGTGATAGATTTAGACTGAATTTTGGGATTGAAATTAGGGATTTAGATTTTTTCTTTTTTCTTTTCTTTTTTGGCGTTATGAAATTACATGCATTTTATATAAGTTAGCCGAACACGATAATGTGCTTATTCTGAAATGATGACTAGCTGGTGGTCATTATTATCATCATCTAATCTCCAACCCAAATTTGTAGAGCTGGTGATTGATTTTTATTAACTAAAATACACATATATATCATGTGCTAGCATGATTTTTGCACCTTCCTTTAGAACTCCAACTGTCGTGGAAACGGACATATCTGTGGTGGAACACCGCATTTGTTTGGCAAGTCCTGAGCCACTCTGTAAGCCTGACGAGCATCCCATCCATGAAATTGCCGACCAATAGTTATCATTAGACCTTGGCATCGGCAAGGGGTTGGCATCCTTCGGAGATTGTTGCAGCACTGACTGAGATATCTGTTGAAGCCGGGCCTTAAGCCAAACCCACTAACCCGTTGCCTCACATAATCCCGGCAAGGCCAGAGATTCTGCATCATCTGAAGATCTCCACCGCAGCTTTCATCAGTTGGGTTGGTTTGCTCCTCGTTGACGGTGACAGTTGTTTGGTAGATGGAAGCATCAGCCAAGAAGAGAAGAGCTACGAAGCTAGCTAAGAGGAAGGTGAGATTTGCCATTTATGATAGATTTAATAGGGTTTGATGGCTGAGTACCCGGAGGCGGTGAAGAGGGTTATTTATAGTATAGTTAAGGTTCTGCATGGAGTATACGTGTTGTGTTGAATGGGAGGATGGTAGCATTGTTTTGGAAGATGGTGATCTTATGGTTACACGCATGAGCCAGAGCTACACGTAATTTTGCGAACCTCTTTTACCCTTAACCACCTCACAGACACTGGGTTTTCTGCAGCTTCAAGTGCCCTAAGTGGGTCTTGAATCCATCCAGTAGCCGCTGGTCGCTAGTCACCAGTCACCAGTCACAAGCCCAACTGAGATCAGCTGGGTTATAGTCATACTCCTATTGGACTAAAGTTCCAGCCGTCACTGTTCACAATCCCAGCTGATCTAAAGTTATTGTAGTCAATAGTCACAGGTAAATTATATCGTGGACCCTAGTCCATATAGGGGTCCATCACACATGTGTTACACGTTTTTTTTTTAACTCTTTAGTACTTTATTTTGCTTTTGGTAATTGTGAATATTGCAATGATAAGTATTTCTGATTTATATTTTTTGTTGATTGTTTTTAGTTGTGCCTCACTGCATATTTTTTGCTATGTATATAATTATCTGATGTTTGCAAACATTAGCAATATCGATAGGTAAGCACATCATTCTATTTCATGCCGAAAAGCTACAACTTTTTAATTATTCTTTTTCACAACATAACATATATTTATAGTTGTTTTGATTGAGTCTCTCACTTTGGTGATGGATGCATTGCATGTATATATATCAAGTTTTGAAGACCTTGGTCCGATGGAATTGCAATGTATTTTGAGCATATGCTACCTGAGGTTCAAGAAAAGGATTTTCGTAAAGGTTCTTTGGTATAGGTTGCATATATAATTGATTAATCTTTTATATCCTCTTCTCTTGTTGGCATTTGATGCGAAGACAAAGCAGCAGCAGCAGTAGCTAATTAATCAGAATAAGAAAATTTTTATGATGAAACTCATTGCATTTAATTTTCCAATTTGTCAAATCACTAACTAGAAATTGTTCTAACTTCTATCTACCCATAATCGAATAGAAAACGTTAAAATAAATAACAATAATAATAATAATTAAATTCAACCATGGTAATTAATAAAATAAAAAGAAAAAATAATCTTTTGATAAATAAAAAATACTTTTTAATTTTTTAATGAGATTAAAAATAAATCTACGGTAAAAGTGAATAAATTTGTAAGTGAAAGTTAATAAATATGCAGGTGAAACCTGTTTGTTCATTAACCTTCACATGCATGTTCATTGAACCTACAAATGATGATTAATGAATCTGCAGATGATGATTAATGAACATGCATTATTTAAATAATAACCTTACATATTTTATCTTATGAATATATATTATTTAAATAATGACTTATATTACTTAATTAAAAATAAAAAATACAAACAAAGTTTATTTATTATAATTAAAAAAATAAATCATCAAATAATTCTTTTAATGAATAAAAAAATTACATCTAACCATTGTATTTAATAAAATAAAATAATAATAATTCTTTGATAAATAAAAAACTTCCTTCATTTTTATTATTTTTTTAAAAAATAATTAGAATAAAAAATAAAAATAAAAATTACAAACAGTTGCTAGTATAAGGGTATATTTCTTGGAAGGATAACTCATCTTACCATCCACATTTTTTGCTTACGAAATTCAACATTATTGACATTGGCTTTTTAATTCACACATGTGGTTCATATTGTAATATAGACATAGGTCCATAGTATAACAATTGCTAGTCACATGCCTAGTTGTGATCAGTTGGGTTATAGACATAGTGCTATTGGATTAAAGCTATGTTTTATAATAAATTTTGATCACACCCTTGAGACTTGGTTAAACGCATTACTTTATTCTTATATTTTCAAAAGTCAACTAATAATTCTCTTACGCTTGATTTTATTAACTATTTCCCCTTTTGCTAATTAAATATCCTATCAGGTTTTATTTTATTAACTATTTCTCTCTTTCGCTAACTAAATATCCCCTTAGGTATGATATTTTTTATTGTAAATCTAAGGAGGTATTAAATTAGTAAAAGGGAAAAATAGTTAATAAAATAAAATATGAGAGGGTATTACTTGACTTCTAAAAATATATGGATGAACTAACAAATAAAAACAAACCTTAAGGGGGTGTTAGTAAATAATGTACTTTTAGTGTGAAATGAACAAATAAAAGATTTCTTATGAATAAAAATACAGTATTTGCTAATATTTATTTTAAAAGTACGTTGGTTGTTTTGATGCACTAGAAATAATCAAAATAATCGAAAACAACTAAAATAACCAAAACAACTACGAAAATAATCAAATAAAATAACAAATAACACCTTTAGGTTTTTTCAAAGCCAATCCAATGAAAATAGAAACATGACAATTGAAAACAACTGAAAATAATCAATAAGTGAAACAACCAAATAAAATAACAAATAATGCTTTAGAGGAAAAACTAAATAATTCAAAGTAATCAAACACAAAATACAAATGGAGGTCAACTGCAAAGTGGGTGGGCACTCCAAAAGCCTATACTTAGTTTTCAAATCCAGTCTCTGAGAACGGTTATTAGGACCTTTTGTGGAATCCAGTTGCTATAAAATTAATTTTAAGTTTCATCCGGGTGATAACTCTCATCTCTGATTTAGGTACAAAGCCCATATTGTATTTTCTAGTGGACCTTAAGCATATATATAAATGCCCTAAAGGGAGGAGGGGTGAATAGGACTATTGAAAATTTAAAGGAAGTTTATCAAAAATTAATAAGAGATTAAGGAATGAAGAAGATTAAATGAAATTATTTAAGAAGTTTGATTTATCGATCAAACCTACATCTCCATCTAACTCTTACAAGGATTTTGAACCTACTTTAGTTTATTCACTTAGATTGATTGTTACATAATGAGTTTTAGACTTAACTTAAACCTTCTATAAGAGTTTTCAAAGGCTCACTCTTAAACCCAAAATCCTAAATGTTTTAATAGTTAACACTTAAGCCAATTTATTTTTACACTCAGTTCCTCACTTCCCTTTTTTTAACCCAAAAAAATAAGGAGTAGAATCCTAAGCTAGAATGCAACCCACTCTTAAAGTGTATTTAGAATTTTGAAAGAGAATTGTAAGAGAGAATTTAATGCACAAAACTTCTAAGTAATAAATTTTTCAACCAACAAAGTGTTTAATTTTTAAATGATCCTTCAGCATTTTATTTCATAGTTGGAGACCATAAAATAGCTATTAAAGTGCATTAAACTTGTTTTCAAGCTTCGACTATGACTGTTAATTAAACTAGCTATTGGAATAGTCTTGTGATCATTGTTGAGTTGTTATGTAGATTGTGATCGTGGTCACGATTGTGACTGGGACCGTAAGGACTATTATCCTTCTTTGGTCTTTGATCCTTATCAAGACTCATGCTCGTAAGATGCCTTTATGAGCTGAGTCACAAGTGTGATTAGAGTCGTGATCATACTTATGAGGACCACAATCCCTTTGTCCTTTAAAGGTGGCTTTAATAAAAGTCGGGACTTTAGATCGTGAGCTTAATCACAAGCTAGTCACCATTGTGATGGAGATCGTGACAACCATTACCATTATGCCATTTGCAGATTTCATGAGTCATGCTTATGAGTTAAGATCGTGAGCTTAGTCATGGATATAGTCTTGGTCATTATGGAGATCATGAGGACTATTGTCTTTAAATTTTGTTTAAGGCTTTTTAGCAACTTTAAGCTCATGACATGGCTCTCCATCATGAGCTTTCACTTTAATGATGTTGTGCTTGGATTTTTTAGTATCTTTTTGCACTTAACTTATACACATTTAAGGTAAACATATTAGTACTTCAAAATTACTTTGTTAAAATCAAAACAAAGGTATATAAAAGCCTTAATCATGCAAATGCTAACACCACACAGTGTCGTGATAGTCAAAAACTTATATGCATGATAATCCCGATGTCTACACTTAGTATTCTTAAATAACCTTGAAAACTACTTTAGGTAATGTAGAAAACTATACATTTAACTACAATTAGTGAATTAATAGAAGAATTTAATTCCATAATTAAAGTTTTGACCAATGAAATAAATATAATCTCAAATTAATTTTCATTGATTGAATTTAAATTAATTGGAATTAGATAATTCATATTAAATTGTTTAAATTTATCCTCTCATTTGAATTGAATTTTTTAACTAAAGAAATCAACAGATAATTAGTTATTAGTAAATATATTCTCATAAGAATGATACTCAACAATAATCAATTTTTTAATATTTTATTAATACTAATGAATGTAAGTGTTATATACGTACTTTCTTTCAAAGATTAATGACATCGAGCTTATTGTAAAAAAAATGGTTGAATACTCACTTTCACCCCCCAAACTTTACCTTTTTGGTTTATAATACTCCTCAACTTTTAGTTTAACCTATCAAACCTCTACACTTAAATTTTAGACGCATTTCACCTTTGTAAATATTCTTTTTAAGTCTATTTAACTCATTCATTACCAGGATGGACTTGTATGTGTTCTTAGTTTCCATCAAGCACGTGAAGTGATCAGAAGATGATGATGCATATCAGTAAAAAGAAAAAAATATAAAGACTAAAAATAAGGACTAAACTAAATAAAGTGTATAAAAATAAGGACTAAAATAAATAAAGTTTTAAAATTTTTGTTTCAATTGCACCATCTTCAACCTCCATCACCATCCCATTATAAGTAAATTGACCAATTTGCTAAGATAACAATACTTACAACAACAAGAACAACTAACCACTACCATCACAACAATTAACTACAACCAATTGAAAATTAATCCATTAATAAATTAAAAATATGGGCACTGAATGAAATATAAAAAAAATCAATCCATCAATAAATAAATAAAATCATACCCACTTACTTTAACTGCAGTATGGTGGATTAAATTTCCCCCATTATTGTATTGAGTAGAAAACATTAGTTCAAATCAACGAAAGAAGGGAGAATATTACTAAAATTCTTATCCAAGAATTTTAGAGCATCAAAACAATTTGCATATATACATGGGGACTTATGCTTTGGAGAAAGACGGTGGCTGATAAAGACAATGATAGCATTTTGGTAAGAAGCGAATCTACGATAAGGTATCTCACAAGGCATAGAGTTTGTTGTGAAGAAAGATAATCCTCCGTCGTGCATGTAAATGATAATAAGAGTGGCAGCAATTGTTATGGTGGTGGGGATGCAAAAGTGACAAAAAATTCCTTGTGGCAAAGCCCAACTCAAGATCATCATCTTCTAGTCATGGACATAGAGATAAAGAGAAAGATGAGACAAATACATTTGAAACCCATATCATGTGCAACATTGATTAGACTTAGAATTTATTGTGAATTTTTGAGTTTTGGTCCAAAAAATGAAAAAAAAAATATTGATGAGGGGTTTTAGCTTATATTGCATATACAATTTGCAAATATTACTAACCTAAAAATATATATGTGACTAGAAAAGGAGGGGATATAAATCCAAATCACAACACCATCAAATATTCATTTTTGTTTCTTTACTATAAGTTTTCCTAATTTTTGAAATAAAAATTGAACCCAATAAATATCCTTCAACACTTTAAAGATAACAAATAATTAAATAGAACCCATCAACAAATTAAGCATAGTGAGTAAAAAAAGAAAAAACTGAAACATAATCAAATGAGGTCATAAAGTGATGTAGTGGAAGAGTGATAAACAGGGAATGTTGAATCGTGCACGACTACCAAACACTAATCTTCTATAACCTGTAATTCGTAAATTCAAGAAATAGGCATCAAAATTCAAGAAATTTTGAAAATTGAAAGGAATTCGAATTTTTATTAATCATAACGATGGTAAAAAGTTCCAAAACAAAGCTTAAATATGGAAAAAAACCCTAAATAAAAAAAATCTCAAACAAAATAGGAAAAACCCTAAAATAGCTAAAAACATAAATTTGTCATTTTGGAGGCCTCAACGATTGAATTTGCCCAAAAAATAATGAAGCTCATAAACAAAGCTAGTGACTTGGGATCATTGGCCCAATTCCAATTAAATTAGGCTCTTGTCGTGCTAAAATCTGAATCTCCAAAATTGCTAAAAATTATGAAAATGCCACTAATGCAATTTTTCATAAATCAAATTGCAAGTTCTTCGATGCCCGCATCATAAAGATTTTTGAGAAAAATGATGATTCAAAAAACTAAGAAAGAAATTTTAGAAAAAAAAAGTCTTTATCATGCTATTTCCATTCTCAATTGCAAAACCATAAAAAATTCAAACAGTAAAGGATGATTGTTATGGAGACACAGGCGGTGACGGTTATGGCGAGAGAGAGTACAAAAGAAGGTGTGTTTTTTTATTTGTATTAACTTTGTCATTATTTTACTTTCAACTCCCATTTTTTATTTTATTTTATGATCTTTCACTTTTTCTTTTATATTAACGTGAGGAAAGAGATAATGAAAGCAAATTAAAAGTTAACACATAAACTTGATATATCCACATCAGCGTGAGTTTTTTAGATGCGTTAGTCTTACAGATTTTAAAAGTGAAATGAGTTTAAAATTAAAGTTTAAAGGTTTGATGAGTTAGAATGAAAGTTGAGAAGTGTTATGGATCAAAAGGGTAAAGTTGAGAGGTGAAATTGGGCATTTGACCTAAAAAAAAAAAAAAGATAAAATTGTACTATGAAGGCAAAGGAAAACAACTTGATTTGGTTAATAATGATAATGAAGTAATAAAATTATCAAGATAAATACATAAATGGTATTCGAATTTTTTTACTTTTGCTATTTTAGTGTTTGAATAATTTTTTCTTTACAATTTGCTGTCCAAACCTGTAAAAACTTTTAAAAATGGTGTCTTTAGTAGGTTTTATAGGCTAAAGTGTTTATACATCCTATTTTAAATAATAAATTAGCTTAAATACCTTTCTTTTATATTAAACTTTAGTTTCTTTTTTATTCTAATTATTTTTTTAAAATATTAGAATGAAAAAAATATTTTTTTATTTATTATATTAAACTAAAAAAAGTAGATTTTTATTTTATTAATTGTAGTGGTTGAATTTAATTTTTTATGCATAATTTTAGTCAAATAAAATTTTTATTCATTAATTTTTTTTATTTTTTAGTTGTAACAAATAAACTTTTACTTTTTTTTTTTTTTTAATTTTAGTTAAATTGTAGATTTCTTTTCACTGTTTCAGGTAAGTTTAAAATAAATGTAATATTTGTATTTTTTCAATAAAAATAGTTTAATTTTTATTTTACTTTATTTTAATAATATTCAATATATTTTGCTTTTAAATTTAATACATATAAAGCGAAAAATAATTTTTAATAAAAAATAAAAAATGAACCTAATATTAACAAAAAGAGACATTTAATCATTTTACTACTTAAAATAAGACACATAAAACATTTTAACTCAGAAGTGTAACTGAGTCGGACTAAATCGCAAGTTAGTTGAAATTCACTTGAAAAAAACTCAAAATTAACTCGATTATTGTCGAATTGAGCTACTTATTTTGGCTATCGAGTTGAATTCGAACTTTTAAATCTATGACTCGATAGACTAACAAGCTTAATTGAATCTAATCAAACTTATATATATGTACCATTTTATCCTTTTATTTTAATATAATTATAAATATATTTTATCAAATCAAATCGAATATATATATAAGTTAAAATTTTATTTAAATAATTGAGTCGAACTTGATCAAATTCAAGTCAAGTTCGAGCATTAAATTTGAAAATTAAATTGAACTTGAATTTAACAGTATGTCGATTTAACTCGGTTGAATTATATCCATACTTTTAGGTATAATCTTGACATAAATATTATTTTAAAATTTTTTTACAAATTTAATTTCTTAAATCGTAAAAATAAATTATTTTATCTTTAACTTGTTCAATCTCTCCTTATCTTCTTTTTTTTTCTTTTTTATTTTTTTTAATTTTTATTTTCTGCTTTCCCTTTTTTTTCTTTTTATTTATCCTAAAATTACGGGTTAAAATTACGAGACAAAAATTAATAGAAGATCAACCCAGACGGTCGAATCTTTCCGAGCGTAATTGGATCTCTTAAACCCTACCAATAAAAACTTAATACCCTGCACGCCTGAATACTTATAACCTTGAAATAGCAAACTAAATTCCCTCTGGAAATCCCCAAATACGCAAATGGCTCCAAGGCGCCTCTCTGAAAATCTCCAACCTCCTGCTTCCTCATATGACGAAGAAGAATCAGAATCAGAATCAGAAACTGAAACCGAATCCGAATCTAAAACTGAAAACCGTGAGCCTAACGGCGCCGTTGACAAAGAAGACGACGATGATGCCGACGAAGATGAGGAGGAGGAGGATGAGGATGAGGAGGAAGGGAAAGAGTCTCCTGTGTTAAAGAAATCAGCAGTCGCAGCGACTCCACAAAAATCAGATTCGGCTACTGACTCGGACGACTCCGAGTCAACTCAGCCATCACCTTCACTATCCGCCTTCACAATCAAACTTCACAACCGCTCTCCTAAACCCAAATCCAACAGATCCGGGTCAAAACGACCCGCTCAACCTGACTCCATCGCAACACCCACTAACAAGAAGACCAAGCCCACCGGAGATGATGAAGAGGTAAAAAAGGGTACGATCCAACGGCTGTGGAGCGAGGACGATGAGATAGCGGTTCTAAATGGGTTAACTCAATACAAGTCTGAAAAAGGAACCGATCCTTATTTGGACATGGGCGCTTTTCATGAATTTATCAAGAAGTCGCTCCATGTAGATGTTACTAAGAATCAACTGTACGATAAAATTAGAAGGCTGAAGAAGAAATATCGAGATAATGTTGAGAGAGCTGAAAATGGTAAAGGCCCTGTTTTTGCTAGACAACATGATCAGAAATCTTTTAAGCTTTCGGAGAAGGTGTGGGGCGGTTCTGCCGCTGATAACACTGATAAAAGTGCAAAGAAGAGTACTAAACTAAACAGTAGTAGTAATGGTGAATTCGGTGGTGTTACTTTGGGGTTAGCTTGTCAGAGTAATAAGGAGGTGAATCAGTTAAGCTCGAAAAAGCCAATTCGAGCTCCAATTGTGGAAGAGAGAGGTAAAGTGAAGAGCAAAGAATTGAATGTGGAAGACAAGGGTAAAGTGAATAGTAAAGAAGCTAACACTGAAGAGAATATGGAAGAAAATACTGAGAATGTGGTGGATTTTTGGAGAAACTATCCATCTTTAAGTGAGTCCTTGGAGATTGCTGCAGGGTTATCTGATGGAGTGAAAATAGTGTTGAGGGAGCAGTTAGAAATGCTTGAGAAAGGGAAGTTGAAGCAGCTGGAAGATAGGTGGAAGAAATTGAAACAGGCTGAATTGGAGCTGTTTGTGCAGAGAATGGAGTTGGTTCAGGACCAGGTTAAGTGGGCTCTTGATTCAATAAAGTCTGGTGGGTCTTAGGTGATGTACTTAAGTTCAGATATCTGAATTTGCACAACAATTTTGACGAATTCATCATACCAATTCTGGTCTAGAAAAGGAAAGGAGGTAATTTGTGTTTTGCTGGTTTTGTGATATATATATGTAATATGTTAGATGGCAATGTTTGGGTTGTTGATGTGAGAAACTTTGGTTTCAGAATTCTTATTATTATTATTATTAATTATGTTTATCACCAGACATCATTTAACACCAGTATGCTATTGTTTTGTGCATTTTTAATCAGCGCAGAGATTACAGAATTGCAACTAAATTATGCTAAAGATGCAAAACTTAGTTGGGTTTTCCCTATTCTGGCTTTGAATTATCTGCATAAAAGATTTAGTAAAGCTGGCATCCACCCTTCTGTCTTTTATCTGCTGGAATGGTGATTTAGTGCTGTCAATGGGTCTCATTCCTAAAAACATAACAAATCTTGTAAAATGTGTAATTTTTTATTTTCTCATATAGGATTCTGAACAATATTAGGAATTGGATAGCAGGCATGCAGTTGATGATATAATATTTTTGGTGCCTTGATATGTTATACCATGTAGGCATGTAGAAGGGATTTGAATAATGAAATGTCTGCTCTTTGTTGGGGAAGATGTAAGGATAACCCATTCCTGAGCACCACATTCTTAGATGATATATTCTCATATGTTTTACATTTATTTTGTGATTCAGATCCCCATGTGAGCTGCTTGGTTATGAACTTAATCATGTGCATATTTGATAAAGAATGTGTCTTTTGGTCAAATCACCTTGTCAAATATCTGAGGTTTTAGATGTGATTTGCATATTTGATAATTGATAGATTGCCCCATAATTATTATGTATGCCAAAAAATTTTCTGTCATTTACCTCGATTATATCTGTTCCTGCTTTTATCATTTTCTTGTTTTGAGCATATTCAAAATCAACATTCATGTTTAACATATTGTCCACTCACCGTTATCAACTCTTGTATTGAGCATATTCAGATTCAACATTTACGTTCGATAAAATAACATATAGTCCACCCACTGACCTCCTCTATGAGTAGAGGTGGCAAAATGGCAAAATTGGTGGGGTAATACCTTTAATTACCCATTTATTATTTATATGGGTACCTAAATCCATGTAACTGATATAAACTTTACCCACTCATTTATCTATTTAAATCCATTTATTTATATATAAGTTTCGAGAAATTAAAAATAAAATAAAATAAAAATAAAAGATAACTTTTTAAAATATATAAACAGAAGTGACGGCCAACTAGTTCCTCTTCTTGTCGTCTCCGTGAGGGAGAGCTACTGCTGGTATTAGAGGCTGCGTCAATCGAAGGCAAAATTTCAATAGTTAAATACTCTGATTTTTGAAGAACAGGAGCGTAGCCACTTGACCGTAGGGAGAGGAGCGAAAGGGATTGCTATCTGCTTCAAGCTCTTCGCCCCGAGGACCGTCTTCAATGGTTTGCATGTCAGCAGCAGGCATCTTTTCAATGGTAGGTGTTGACCGCATTGTTAGCATTGGTTCTTGGAACATAGATCATTCTCGGTGACGGGTTGACACCAGGTTCCTTATTCGCTGCTTTGCATTCGTGACGGGCATGACAAGGTCGTCTGCAATGCGTACAGAACTTAGGCATTCGAAAAGAAACAATGGATTACTAGCGATCCATTAATATAAAGTATATTCTTACCCTTATTTATTTACAATGATGCCCTTTTTTTTTTACCGTTTTTTCCTTTTCCTTTTCCTTTTGCTTTGTTTTTTTCTTTAAACTATAATTTCAATTTTTTCTTTTTCTTTTTCTTATTTATTTTTATTTTTATTTTTTGTTCCCCTTCTTTTTTTGTTTTATTTTTATTCTCTTTATTTTTTCCATTATATCCTTTTTCCCGTTTCATATTTTTAAAAATTTCTATTTTCTTTTTTCCTCATCCTCTTTTTTTTAGATTTTGATGATTGGTCCCTTCTCCTATCATTTGCTTCCTTTTATGATTGTAGAATTTATTTTTCCAAATTAATTCTCCAGCTCTAGGTCTTTCATCTTGGGGAAATAAATTTACATAACTTTCCAAGCGCAACTTTCTTCCTCATGCTATGTCTAAACAGTTATCTCTATCTTTAGAATTTTCTGGGTTTTTATTTATTTTGGGTTTAAAATTTTTAATTAGATCAAATTGGTCATTAATTAATGAGATTTTTACAAAAATACTTAAAAAACATGTGTCATTAACATTAAATACCCCATCTTTTATAAATATTACATGCATGCCCATTTTTCATAAAAAAATTTCATACATGCCTTAATATTATTTTTTTTGGTTTTCGTCACTTTGGTCCTTTATCCACCTTTTTTTTCCATTATTTTTTGTTTCACTCATTCCTTTTCTCGGCATTTGTGTCACATTTACATTCTAATCTTGACATTTGTGTCACATTTACATTCTAATCTTGACATTTGTGTCATCTACACCTATAAAGCTACCTTCCAACTACTAATATTAGATCTGCAATGGATTTATCCTACAATTTCACATTTTACCAACATCTCATTTTTTACTCTTCTCTCACTCTAATTCCCACACGAGGGCTACACCATCTCTCCCTCTTATTATATTTCTCAAATTATTGATTTTTTTTTATTTGTACTTATTTTGTTCTTTTCTACTAAAAAAAATAAAAAGACTGAAATTTAAATCTTATTCTCCATATCTAAACATGTTTATACTTTTTGTCAATTTTAAAATCATTTATTTTTACATACAATTTTCAAATTTATTTCCTTGAATTGTGTTTTAGAAATGCATGCAATGCTAGGGTGTTTAATGACATTGTTGACTTATCTATATTGTTATTATTATTATTATTAGATGTGAAGCTTTCACTTCAACTCAAAAACTTTTCCATAGCATTTCATCTATTGACAGTTGGTGAATAACATATTTTTGCAACACCAATTGAAAACAAATATTTGCAAGAAAAAATGGATGTAGTAATATTTCAATTTTATTTCCTTGAATTGTTTTTTAGAAATGCATGCAATGCTAGGGTGTTTAATGACATTGTTGACTTTTCTCTATTATTAGATGTGAAGCTTTCACTTCAACTCAAAAACTTTTCCATAGCATTTCATCTATTGACAGTTGGCGAATATTTGGAATCAATTTTTTCCATGATTCTTGTATATGTGATTTATATATATATTCATGAAATTGTTGAGATAAATTAGTATTATTTTATTTGTTGATAATTTAATTTGAGATTTTATTTTTTTGAGAGTTTTGCGTATCTTTAGTGGTCTAATTTTTTTTTGGAACAAATAAAGAAGGTTTGATTTACAAGTTAAAAATGTCTAAATTAATAGAAAAAGAGAGTATTTTTTTTATTAAATGACAAAAAGTTGGGTCTATATTGTCCAATTGTGTTAAATTTTTATTGCACAATAAGCTTATGAAATAATAAGAATGATACTTAAAAATAATATATTATTTGAATATTATTAATATATGATAGAAAAAAACATTATATTATCTTAATATTATAAGTTTTTGAAACTCAAAACAATATTTAAAATTCAAAATAATATCTGAAACTTTAAACAACATTTAAAAATTAAAAATAGTATCTTAAAACTCATAAATATAATATATTTTTTAAATATTATTTGTATATGATACAATTAAAATAGTATATTTTCTGTTATTTGTACTTGAAACTCAAAACAATATTTAAAATTTAAAATAATATTGGAAACTCAAAACACTAGCTGAAACTTAAAACAATATTTGAAAATTAAAAATGGTGTCTCAAACTCATAAATACGATATATTTTTTAAATATTATTCGTATATGATACAATTAAAAATAATATATTTTCTGAATATTATTCATATATGAAATTCAAAATGATATTTGATACTTAAAACAATATCAGAAAATCAAAACAGTATCTGAAAATAAAAAACGGTATCTCAAACTTACAAATACAGTAATAAATTTCTAATATAATTGCATTTAATTCAATTAATTTGAATTCAAGTTTGAATATTTTTTATTTATTTCTATTTTATTATTTGTATATTTTAGGTTATTTTCTTATATAAAATAAATAAAATAATATCAACTTAATAAATATATATAAATATACAAATTCATATTTCAAAATATTTTCCTAGAATATATGAAACTTTAATTCTTTATTAAAACTAATGTGAGTTGTATAATTTAAATATGTTAATTATAATATCTGAAATAGAGCATACCACCTATATATATATATATATATATATATATATAAAGAAAAAATAAAAATAAATAAAAAGAGAGAAAATTAAAAAAATAAATATAAGGATAAAATAAAAAAAAATAATGATAACAAAGAATAAGAAAGAAATAAGAAAAAATTAAAAGAAATAAAAAGAAAATTAAAAATTAAAAAAAATAAGGATAACAGGAAATATAAAAAAAAAATAAGAAATGAAAATGAAAAAAGAAAATAAAAAGACATAAAATCAAAAAATAAATATAAGGATAAAATAAAAAAATGAAAAATAAAGATAACAGAAAAAAATAAGAAAAAAAAGAAGTGAAAAATAAAGAGAATAAATAAAAAATAAAAAGAAAAAATGGAAAAGAAAAAAGAAAATAAAAAGGAGAAAGAAAAAAATAAAAAACCAACTAAGAAAGCTAAAAAAAACAAAGAATAAAAAAAAGTAAAATAGACACTCTTGAAAACAAAACCAAAAATAGAGCATGCATGAAAACTAAAAAGGATACTCATATAATTTACATAAAAGGTAGAGCAAATAATTGTAAATAAGGAAGAAAATATGTCTAATTCTGTAAATTTCTCTTAATTGAATGACCTTAACATATTTCAACCCAAAATTCAAATGTGACACAAATAATGCTCCTACATGTAATTAGTTTGGGCCAAACCTAAACCTAATTTAGATGTAAAATAAAAACCTATAAATATTTATGCAGCTTAATTTTTTTTTTTCTTCTTGTAATTATGCCTAAATCAGAAGTGAATTCGGTGAGCCCAATTTATAAGAAAAAATGTGCTGAGAAATATCACGGCAAAAATGGGCTGCAAAATATTATGAAATTTCATCCACTTCCCCATGCTCTCAACAAAAGTCTTCTCCAATTTTAGCAAAAATAAAAATAAAAACAAAAATTCAAATTCTGTGGAATTTAATGAGAATTAAAATACCCAAACATTGAATTTCTTAAAACTCACAATACCCACCTCAATTCCCATAAATTCATTAATTAATCACATTACCAAAAACTTAAAACCATCAATTTTTAATTTTCCCCAATCCTTTCCTTTATATATATATATATATATATTTTTTTTATCGATCTCTCATAAGCCTATGACCTCACTAGGTGCTTATCGGAAAATGTCGCTAGCTTTGTCTTTGTGCTAGCTACGCCTGTAGCTGCTCCGATCAAGCAGCAAGCTGTTGCCATCAAGCCGCACAAACCAGCAGGGGCATTGAAGTATAGGAACTTGGCTGGCTTTGAGCCATTAGTTGGTGCCTCATCAACTCAACCTATCTTGATCATGGCCTCAAAGAATTTGGACTAGCTTTCTTGCATCTCCATACTATGACATCATAGTTTTTTTGTAAATATCTTCGTGTCAGATATTGAAACATAACACAGTGAAAACTATTCTATTGGGTTATTTTGCACCTCCAAATTTTGTTGGGATCTAGAAACGCGATGCTCTTCTCAAACTGCTCTACAGGTTATGGTACATTGCCTTCTAACCTTACTATTGCAATGACTGTCTCCGAGTTCTGAGCCTCAACAATTTATTTTCCCATATAACTTCTAATTTTTAGCATTTTCATTAGGGTTCCACCAAGCATCAATGGCAAAACAAATTAGCGCCATTTTTATCAATGGTTTGTTGACGATGGATTAACGATGGGATTTGTCCGTGACTAGTTACATTATTTTTTTTTGTAGTGAGTGTTAGCGTTTAACGTCCCACTATTGACAAACATTAATATTGTTTTATCCTTTGTTAAACAGAAGTTCAGAGATGAAAATGCATGGGAATTCAAAGATAGGTTATTTCCTGAGTTTATATCACACTTCATACCTTGAACTATGCAGATGATTTTGAAGATATTACTTAAGTATGGATATAAAAAAAAAAAATGTGGAACAGCCATTGGATGTTCCATTGTGTATTAAAAAAAAATGTCATATTATTGTTTGGATAATGATATATGTCACTAGTAGTGACATGAATATTGTTGTCTACGACATTAAAAGGCAAAATTTTTTTAGTTAAAATTATATGTTAGCCCCGTATATAGGGGACTAATTAAATGGGAGATGATATAAAAGTAATTTCTCTCTTCATGAATAATACTATTCATGTAGCTATTAATGACATAAATAATTTTCCTCATTGTTTTTAGTTAATAGAAAGATCATATAACCTAACGGACAGATCAATGATAACTTTTCACTAACAAAAGTGATGTAGCTACTTAATAGAGAATCAAGTCATGTTTACTTGGATATCCTCATTAATAAGATCATCGAAAAACTGGACAGAATTGCAAAATTTTGACATAAAAGTGGACCATCAATATTATTTTCCTACTCATTGCCTGCAAAAGAAAAACTGTAAGATGCTAAAGTTTCATGCAAGGGAAAACAGGATGCTCTAGGTACAATTTCGCATGTTATACAACAACACCACTCACTACATCACAACAATCCAGAAGGAAAAAAGAGATGCAAAAAAAAGGCCAAAATATCTACCTGTTAGCAGGTAGAAGTAAATGAGAAATACACATTTACCATTAACAAGGCCATCCATAGGTAAAGATTAGTCCCAGATAAAGAGTCTGTATGAGAAGCTTGAATCTGAACAGAAAATCTACAGCTACCAGCTGATGGATCAACAGTTGTGATCAATCCTAGTCCCCCAAAATCACAGCTCTCTGACTTTTGGTCATGCTGTTGATAATAGCTATTAAATGCATATGATATATTTCCAGGCCAGCTGATACTGAAACATGACCCACCATGAGAGAGTGCACTGCAATCAGCAACTGAGCATGCATCCAAGGCACTTGCAGTTGCATTGGACAAATCTTGGTTGTTGTTTACAACACACCACTTGGAGGGAAGATATTCAACATTTTGTGCATTCATAGGATTCTTTAAACCCTGGCCAAAGTCAATGTCATATTTGGCTTGGCCATCAAAAGTAAACAATCCCCAGTGCCTCTCAAAATTCCCAGTGGCTATGCTTCTTTGATCCTCATCCAAAAGGCTGAAAATGTATGTTTCTGTTGGTGGATTCCGAGGTCTAAGTGGGGTTCCCAATTTGCTATGAAGATGTTCCATCAGTCCTTTCATAAAGGTCTCTGCCACAGATGCAGTGGCATTGGCTGCTCCATCTGTAGGCCATCCTATCTTTGAAATAACAATGCTCATATCAGGAAATCCAACGGTAGATAATGCAGTGGCCATAATATCATAGCTTAGGTCAAAGCTGTTTTTATAAGTTCTGTGGTTGTCAATACGAGGGTGTGTGGGTTCTTTGAATAGAGCAAAATTAAGCGATATGTTATTATTTTGATGGAAGGTAATAAATGGGGAGATGGCCACAAAGAATGGTGACTGATGCCTTTTGAGAAATGTGAGGAGCTCAATCATGGTTTTATTAAGGTCACGCCTGAAGTGTCCTTTGGAGGGTAGGCCAGATTCTGACTGGAAGGTGTCATAACTGCATGGAACAACAACTTTAACCTGGCTAGCCAAGTTTGCTCTGCTCAATGCTGTTTGGATGTTGATGGCCGCCCCAAGGACAAAGGGATGGAACTGCTCACCATAGCTTTGGTGAAATGGCTCATCTCCAACAGCAACATACCTATAATGAGCCAGTTCAAAGCATACAGAAATCAAACAACTGGCTCTTTACAATGGATCTAGCCATCGAGGCATTTAAATTTGAAATCTCCTACAAGAACTCTACAATTTATCTCACCAACTTAATATCCATATGGATAAACAAATGATTTATGAAAACAGAAATGATGGCCGCAGATACAATGACACTACATAGCATAATCACTAATAAGCAGCTTGCTGCTTGATGTCAATTCTTAAAGCTAAATAGCATAATTCTGTTATAAACTATGATGCATGGTTAGGCATAGAAATAAAATTTTAGGATGCAACACAGCAGAGAATTGTCTCACAAAGAATTTAACCATGCATGTGCAGATTTATATACAAAGGAAATTAAACATGCATTATAATCTATATTATATTGTACAAAATGCGGAAGCTATGAGCTAAACATAAGCATTTTTTTGGAGTTCATTCAGCTGCTAATACAGTATTATCATGTTAGTGCCATAGGTAATATACATACCACTCAATAATTCCTAGGAAATAAAAAGAAGCATACCAATTTGTTATGTCTATGTTTGGGGTATGCTTTAATAATTATTCTCTTTTTCTCCAGCTGATTAAGATAAACAGTTTCCCATGAAATACCAAATTGGGTGCAACTTCAGTTATATACTCCTGGTGTCACAATTCAAGCATAAGGGGACTTAATAATTATTAAACAAGAAACCCTCTAACAGCCGCTTATTATGTAAAGGCATACATGTCCTGTCATGTACAAAATTTCAAAAGTTATCGTAACAAAAAATAATGATAGCCCACACATGCATTGGACAGAATCAAGCCATGCTCAAGCAAAATACATAATTTATGTCAAACAAGAAAACAACAGCAGAACAAGCTTGTCTGTGCTTCCTGGGACAAATTATACAATGTGTAATCTACTGATTATTGTGAAACAAGCATAAGACCATATATGAAGCTCAGTAATATTGATTGTAATCATCCCCAGTGGAACCACAACGTATAAATAGTATGCATATGCAGAATGCACAGCATTAGCATGCGTGGTTGTTACAGAATAAATAGTGAGCCATTTTAAACAAAAGCCACACCAAGAAAAATTAAAAGGCTGTATGATTTCAGATACACTACATTCTGATTTATGAGCAATGTAGAAAATGTGGGCGTATTAACAAATAGCAGCAGCATATATATCAGAGCATAAAGCTTTTGCTAGTACATGCTAATAAATTTGATAAGAAAGACTCATCTAAACTTAAAAAAAAAACTCACAAATATTAAAAAAAAAAATGTTCATTGGAAACCTTAAAATGCAACTAAAGGTATCAAAAAGGCACACAATGAACGTAATTTTTCTAACCGTCTATTTTATTAACTGCTGTTCAGCTGTTGTTGAACGTAATGTAGTTTTGACAATGCAAATGGCCAGCAAAAAAATCACAACTCTTACACCTATTTCATGGAAAAATTAATTTTCTTGGGCCATTGTAATTAATCTCATTAAAGAAACATAATGAATTTAGTGAGCTAAGAAAGTTATTATCCATAATGATTATAAATTCCAGACCTGTGAAAAACGATTCTTATTTCGCACATGTGTGCCCAAAATTGTAGTATCCATTCTTAGAAGTTGATTTTACACACGATATGATTAAAGATCCACTCCACTCAACCTAATGCTCAAGCTTAAGCGAATAGATTAAAAATCATAAGACGTGAAAAGGCACAAGAAAAAGAAGTTCAAGAGGAAAAAAGAAAGAACTTACTCGATTCGGACACCAGTGTTGCCCGTAGAGAAGTAGCGAGTGACATTATCATGAACCCAACTATCTGCAGCTTTCCTGGAGGAGTTGAAGGTTTTAAGCATGGAATTGGGAATGCCAACAGTGACACTAATCTTGGACCCAGAAAGAGCTTGTAGTACAAGTGGGTCAGCATCGAATAGTTTCACTTTGGGTATGTTGTTTGCTTTCAATAGCTCAACCACCTTAGGCGGTGGAAGCGGATGCGACGCCGTCGTTCCCCAGTTTACACCAATACCTGCCGCCTTCCAGCATATGGTCGCAAAAAAGAGGCAAAGGAGATAACTGCCTGGGAGCATTTCGCATTTGGCTTTGGAGGAGTGGAACTTGATGGAGCCAATAAAGACGGTTGAGGGAATTTTTGTTCTTTTGAAAATGACGCTGAGAGGGCTCTAAAAGCCCACCTGACACCATCAATGACTGTAAAACTGTAAAGAGAGAGCAGCAACTTGCTTTTCCTTTTTGGAGTAAAGGTCAATTTGAGCCATGAACTTTTCAAATAGGATAATTAGCCCTTTTGGACATTTTTGGGTCAATTTTTGAAATTTTGAATTTTAATTTACTTATAAATTAATTTTATTTTCAAAATTATATATGGTACTGAAATTGATTTGTTATTTTGAATATAAAAATGCAAAATTTAATATTATAATGGTATTTTATATTATTAACTTTATAATTATTAATACGAAAGTAATAAAATGTAATATTAAACTAAAGTTAAATTTTATAACATTAATAATTATTATTGTAAAAATTTATATTATAATACATTTTCTTAATTTATTGTTGTTTTTTATTATTATTATTATTATTATTATTATTATTATTATTATTATTATTATTATTATTATTATTGTTTTGTTTTATCATTACATTTTTATTACCTTAACAATAAAAATTATACAAATTAATAATATATTAATATACATATTAGATTTTGCATTTATATTTTCAAACTATAGATAAATTTGAGTGTCATTTATAATTTTAAAAACTGAAAATAATTTATGAACAAAACAAAAAGTTAACATTTCAAAACTATAAAAATTATTAGTGAATGACTATATAAAATTTTAAATTTTATATGATATATATAAATAATTTTGTAATTAAAAATTTTTAATTTACTAAAATAAGGACTAATTTGTAAAATATTTAAACTATAATGGAGGCATTTGTAAATGTACAGAGCATCTTTTGTTAATATGTTAAAGGCATAATAATTTGCAACCCTTTATACTTGACATAATTTATTAGATTGACACCTTAACTTACAATTTTACCATTTCAACACTTAAAATTTGCCTAAAATGCACTAATTTGCACTAATCTAATAACATAATGTCTCTATCACCCCCTGTACTTATCATTTTTTTTTATCATTTTGACACATCTATTTGTAATTTTTGGTCAATCAAATGCTTGTGATGTGATATATGATGATTTGCTGTTTCATATCACATGTGCTAATAGAGATTTTAAAATTAAATTTTAGGCTAGTTTAGGTGCTAAAATAGTAAAATTATAAATTATGATGTCAAACTGATAAAAAATGACAAGTATAAAGGGCCATAAATATATTATGCCTTTACTAAAACATGAAAGGATAAATGTAATCTTTATGGGGCCAATTTAAGTCTTTATTCTAAATTCCAATGCTAAATTTATCAAAAAAAAAAAAATGTAAAAGAGCAAATTTGACTGTGAGTAAAAGTTAGATGGGAAAAATTGACCTTTATTACTTTCTTTTCTCTTTAACTTAACTTGGAAATTTGGTTAGTTTGCTTTTTTTTTTTTGGTATAATATATACATGACCTCATATATTTGTCACTTTTTGTCAATTTGATACCTTAACTTATAGGTTTGCCATTTTGACACTTGAACTTGACTAAAATATATTAATTTGCACTAATATGATGACACAATGCATCTAGCACCCATTTGTACTTGTCACTTTTTGTTAGTTTGACACCTTTACTTGCGGTTTTTGGTAAGTTAAACCTTTATGATGTGACATATGTTTATTTCCTATTCCATGCCATGTGTGTTGATAGGGGTTTCAAAATTACATTTTAGCCAAATTCAGGTGTCAAAATGGCAAAACTATAAATTAAGATATCAAATTGACAAAAAGTGACAAGTACAGGTGACCATGTATGTATTACACTTTTTTTTCTTTTGGGCTAATTGCTATATACTCTTTATTTTTTATTATATTATACTATTTACCCCTCATATTAAAAATTAATATTTTTTTCATGTTATTGTTTATAATATTATATTATTTATCCTTCATTTATAATTTTATTAAAATTTACCATTAATTAATTATAAAATTCCAATTACACTCTTCAATATTATATAAAATATTTAGAAATAATTATTATTTACTTCTTTAAGTTTACCATAAATACTATTTATCCCCTATAATATAAAAGTTAAATTCTTTTTATTTTTTTTTGCATTATTATAGTTTTTACTATTTTTATCAAAAAATTATAAATAGTTGTTGATTATTTTCATGATCAATTTCAGATCAACTTTCATTTTGGCTTTAATAATTAATTTTGAACTACTATTTCATGTACTTAAATGTGTATAATAGTTAAGTTCAATGCCATGATTGTTGGGGTCATTTTTCAAAACCCTAATAGCCGATGATGAAAAAACTAAAATGTCTCATTAGATAATCAATTTGATGAAGAGAATTGATATTCAAACTATTTCAAAACCAACAGAACCACTAAAACCTTACTCGATCACCAAATACACCATTTTGAGACCCAACCAAACCCCAATCGAACCTTAACCACACCATTTTGGTATTAAGAAAGAGGTTTAAGAAGAATAATGAGAGAGAAGTATAACAGAGTCATGTCCAATAAGTACAATCCTAAATAAGGGCAGTTTATAGTTTGTATTTTGTAGTATTTTGTCTTGTTTTGAATCCTGAAGCTTAAGTTTAACCTCTGGAAACCATGTGAATAAAAGTCAAACTTCAGTCAATAGGATTTTTCAATAGTTAAATCAAGTTGTCGGAGTTGAACTTTAGTATGAAATTGTCTTCTAAAATTCTAGTGTGTTTATGGGTCCCATTTGACAAAAAGTCAAATATTAACCTCTGATGGTCAAACCGGGCCCCACAACTATCTACCTCACCATCCTTATCTAAAAAGGGACACTTATAAAAAAGGGTGCTCTCCAAGTTTAGAAAATTTCAAATTTGGAATATACTAGAACATGTGTCAACCTAGTAGAGGGAAAGGATATACTATTACATAATAATCTTGAATATTCAAGAGTATTTACATTAAATGTCTCTAACCTTAAAATGCCTATAAACAAAAGCCTTAAGAACTTTTTTAGGGGCTTTGTACCACTTTCTAATTGGGAGAAATTCTATCATGAAAACCCAAAAAGATCTCCAAAAATTCTCTAAAAAAAAGCCTTAGAAAATTAGGGAAAAATTGGGAAAATAATGCCAAAATGTCTCTAGACCTAACACCTTTCAATTTTCTTCTCAATTCCTTTCAAAATTACCAAAATCAAATACCTAAATACATAACCATGCTCCTATAAAACAATCTCTCTTATATCAAAACCAAATTCTTATCCAAACTCACGAAGAATTACACTTTACCCTTTGAGTTCAATCTCAATTCTCTTCAATCAATTATTGTTTTTTGGTGAGTTATTGCCCAAATTATAAGGTTAAACACTTTCAAGAACATTATATTCATGGATTCTCATCTCATTTTATGGGGTTTGGGGCTTTAAAATTAAGTTTTGAAAGTAAAAAGTTGCAAAATCGTGCTGTATAGTAATGAGCAACTGGATTTGGCTCATGAATAGCCAAACCGGCTATTCATGCCCTAAATTTGGCTATTGAGGCCTCAAATCTGGCTATTGAGGCTCCTATTCTAGCTACTCATCCCTCTTCATCCTAAATGACTTCGATAATGGTTTTTAGGGTCCTAAAGGGTTCATACTTTCTTAAATATGATTCTAACCCTTCCTTAAGATCCTATGATGATCGAATTGAAGTATTTTAACACATTTTTCTATTTTTAAATGATTTTACAAAGATTTTCATGCTAATTCTTTTAAGTGTGATCCTTATCCTTGCCTTTGATTGATGATTGTGATTATGTATGTTGATGTTTGTGTGACTCCTAATTGAGTATCTTATTGCTTTTCTTTATGATTTATGGTTTATTTTGATATGAATACTTGTGTAAATCTTTGTTTAAGTGTGTATTGTGTTTATGTGCAATTTGATTATAGTCTAGAGAGCTTTGATTGATGATTTGCTACTGTTGTGATATTACTTGCATAATTAGTATCATAATTTGGGGTTTTTATTTTTTTAAAGTTATTTTCATTGTGTTTTTGGTTATAAACCTTAATTTGTGCTTTTTGTGTTGAATTATGAGTCCTATTTTGCATATCTTGTGTTTTAGGTCTTTGTTGCTAAAATTTATGATTCAAGCATTTTATATATATGTTTTGATATCAATGTTAGAGTCTTATGAGTTTTTATTTATGTATTTTATCCTTTGATTGAGTTAATTTTGTTTCTGATGTTATTTATGCTTATTTAATATCTCTAGCTTGAGTAGAGTCTTGTCTCTTATTGTTATAAATGTTATTTGGCCATATTAATATCTAATATTGTCTTTTTGATTATACTAACCTTTTCTATACTCTTCTTTATCCTATATTACAATTCTATACTTCTTCCTTTATTTCTTTTGCATTATTACATTTTCATGCATTCATGTGCCTTTATGCATTTCACTTGCTTGATGCATATCACTATCATGTGTGTGCTCATTTTTAGATCCTCTAGATGCATACTTGTATGGTTCCTCGCTTACATCACTTGCATGCTTCCCAAATTTGCATTACTTTGCATGCTTCCTACTTGCATCATACATCATCCTTTGCATGCACTTTAGATTTATATAATGCTTGTGTGAGCATTCATTTGCATTAGCATCATTCATTACATTATAAATCTCTTGATATTAATCTTAAGTTACTAACTCTCACTAACATCTACTAACTCTTACTAACATTTAGTACTACAATTGTTTATTTTGTAAGCTTTTTTCATATTCATTATCTATTTTGGATATCAATTTATATTGTATATTATTGTGTTATATCAATTGCTATCATAATATTAAACTTTACACTTAATCCTCATTTTTCTACATTTTTTACTTTATTTATATTAGTATAGATGTGCCCTAATGCCCTTATTGTAATGAAACTGACATTGTACTTTTATCCCTATGGCAATAAAATATTCATTTAGATAAAGTGTTTATTTATTTGAGTATTTATCCTTTAGTATTATGTTAAATGAGTTTATTACCAAGAGTTGATAATATAAGTGACGAATTCATTTAGTACATATGTTATAAAATGTTCATAGTCGTAGGATTAATATATGGGTAGTATTAATCTATAGACTATCACCTCTGTCTATTTTCCTTGATTGATATATGATATTGATAGTAGGAGGTAGTAAGTCTCATGCTACTTGATATGAGATATTAGAATAGACATGTGTACACTTATATGATGGGTGGATTGAACTGTGATGTATGATAAGTGATTGTATGAAAATTCACTTTTATCAACAATCATTATCTTAGACATAATCATGCATATAGTCCTTTGACTTGAGGTGACACGGTCATTCATATATGGTTGGTTAGAGTTTGTTACTGCTTATATACCTGTGCTAGCCACGTATGGGTATATGGTGTGTGGTGGCTCTACTTGGTTATATATAGGGATGAGTAATCAACCAAGATGGAATTCATTACCTGGAGTGAATCGGGATAAGATCCTATACTCTTTAAGTTATTCTAATTTAATGAGTTCTTGGCTAAGTTAAACTTGACTTACCTAAAAAGAGTTTTAGTACTAGAAAGTGTTTCTAGTAGGACTTATGTTTGATCGAGAATGAAACTAAAGATAAGATCATATGATTGAGGCAATTAGAGTTTGACTGACCATGACTCTAACTAATGTCAGAATCATGTAATGAAGGGACATTGAGTGCAAGGTAATTATGTTCTATGGTTCTTATGAGTTTATGGATAACATTCATTTCTAATTAGGTAGTCATGACATTTATACTAGGGGTCACTCAAGACTTAAGGAAACTAAATGTGATTATTAGGATTTTAACATTTAGTTTGGAAAGAGTTTCCAATAATGTTAAGAGTTAATATTATTTATTTCCATTGCCATTTGGACTTGAAGGGTAAGTCACACACATAAGAGTTGCACTAATAATGATAATTATTAATTTGATTATTAATTAAAGTAATTAATTAATTAATTAAATTAATTGAATTGGATGTTTGCTTATGCAAGGTTCTAGCATATCTAGAAATCTAATTCAAAGGTTAGAACTATTAAATATTAATTTGGACTTCATTTAATATGTGATATTAAGTTTAAGGACCAAATTGATATTTGCCACCAATACTAGTTTGGATATGGGCCATGTTCATATAGTTTAATGGATGATGCATGGGCTTCGATAATTAAGTGTATTAGTGAGGTGAGCCTTATTTAAGTGTTAAATAGAGCCCATAAATCTTATTAGTGGATGTTGTAGAGATGCACATTTAAGAGTTCAATGAGCCCAACTAGTTAAGCCCACTTTTTAATAAAGGTGCCATTTAAGCATATGACATGGTGGCCACCTAGGCACATGCTTTCCATGCAATGTGATTGCATGGTGGACACCATGGCAAGGTGTCACAAGCATGCACCAATGGTTAGTGGTCAATCTTTACATGCATGAGATTGCTTATTTTACACTCAAAAATGAAAAAGTAAGTGCATGCATAAGATGACTTATCCCACACTCAAGCTTGAGTTAGTGGAGAATCTCTACACATGTAAATTAGTCTCTTACATATACACTAAGTTAATGGAAGTTCTCTACATACTAGAGACTGTTACTTACCTCTTCCACCAGAGAGAAAACACTAAGAGAGAAAACAAGAGTGGGTACTCAAGAATTAAGTCTTCTTCTTCTTCTTTCTTCTAAGTGTTTTAAGTGTGTGAGTGAGATATACAAGAGTTGTGTTTCTTCATAAGTCTACTGTCATCATGCCATGTGCAAGAGTTGTGTAAGACTAAGGCTACATCCATCCATCCTTTGGAGGTAACAAGTCCTACACGATCTAAGTCAAGCAAGGAGCTCTAGCAAGCTTTAGGGTCAATAAGGAGGAGCTTGTAAGTAGAGGTCCATTAAGGCTTGGAGTCATTTTGATGCCATTTATGTGTTTCAAGTTAGAGGCTTCACATTTGGGGAGTTAGGAGCTTGTACATTTACATCATCCATTTCCTAAAGCTTATCAAGTGTGCCATCGACATTTATAGTTTGTAAGAGTTACTAAACTCTAAATGTAGGTCTTTTAAGATGCTATGTCCTTTTGGTTGTTTTGTGAATCATTGATTTATGTTTTCTATTCAAGTTTGCATGCATTTTATTTGTGTAAATTTATGTGATGTGATCTTGGCATATTTGGAATTCTTGCCTTTATACAAGGGTTACATGCTTGAGAAACTTTTTTGAAATTAACTCTAACTGGATTGGTGTTCACACTACACTTCTGCTCAATCCGGCACATGTAATCGATTCCTTTTAATTTATGCTTTTATTTACTTTTTATTTCATTATTTGCAATCTCTACTTGTACTCCTTTATTTATTTTCTTAATTTGTAATTTCATCATTTTATGCTCCTCTTTTATTATTATTTATGTTTTGTTTTGTTATAAGATCATAATGATGGACTTTCTTTTGATTCTTATGCTTAATTTGTGGTTTATTTGGTAACATATACCAAAAATACACGAAACATAAACTAAAATTGATTTTTTTTATATGTTTTGTTGATTAAATAAAATAAATTTTATTTCTTTTGGTTAATAAATTATCTTTTCTTGGTACTTATTTCTCTACATTTTCTAACCTAAACTTCTTTTTTTTTTTAATTAAATATGGAAATTTGCATTTTCGTTTAAAGAATTTATCATTTTCATGTTAATCAAATATGTCTTATTATTATTTTTTTCATAAAATCATTTTTCTTTTAACAAATTTAGCATTTTTTATGTTTAATTTGTGATGTTATTATTGTTTTCTTTGTTGATAAGAAAAATCATTCAAATGCAAGGATGTGGATCACAATTTCTTCTATTTTCTAGTTTTTCAAATAAAATGATTAGATGATGTCTTCAATAATTTATGTGAGGAATATCCATCCAAGGTAAAAAATTCACATTTTGAGGCCTAACTTGATAGAAACTCATGTTGTGAATTAATGGTTCACATAATTAATAAAAAATTAACTTTAAATGTCTTTTCTAAACTCTTTTGAATATAGATTTTTAAATTGTTCATTTTGATTCGTTTTCAAACTCATTTTCGAGCGTTTAATACTTATTTTCTTTATTTTGTTTTTTAAAGTTATTTTTCATTTTTCAAATAAAATGTTTTATTGCCCAAAACTCGGAATTTGGAGCAATCATGGAGGATAGTCGTGAAATGTGTTAGCCATTCTCGTCTCCCTTCTCTTTTAATTTATTACTTTTATTTATTTTTCATACTTTCTCATTTAGCATGCAAATGTTTATCCATAACATAATTTTGCAATAATTGCCATGCTATAAATAAATTGTTTACATTGTTATTTTACATTTGCCATGATTCACATGTTTTATTATTATGATTGTATGTTTGTAATTTTGTGCCCTGCTTGTGTGCTATTACCATGAAAATATGCCATGATACCATGTGTGATATAAATGTGCATTGGTTTAACATTTACCATGATCATGCATCACTATAATATTTTGTCATTTTTCCATGTTCATGCATCATTTTATCATATTGTTTTGTGGTTGCCTATATATATTGTGTTTGCATTTGCATGTAGAAGTTAATGTATAATAGTACATATTTCTTAAAAGCACTTTAGAATAAAGTAAGGTCAACAATGCTCAACATCCAAGCAGTATAGAGATGCCTGCAACAAAAGAGCCTAATCCTATTGACATCAATAGCCAAATCCAATGCTTTATCCAATGGGAGAATGAAGTTCCAAGTGAGGGATTTGAGTTTGCCTAAGTCCCTAAAATAGACAATTTCTTAGGTGATATTGAGTGGTGACTCCCTGTTTCTTCTGCTTGAGTAAAGGGTTATAAGTGCATTTATGCCATCCTTAAGCTCTTTCAGTACTCCCCTCACTACCTTTTATTTTCCTCAAATAAGGAAAAAGGGTCTGTGATCTAAAGAGTGTCGAGTCGGTCCCACTGGCATTAACAGTGGTAACTCCACTAGGGATTGAGATATTAATCCTAACATTTGTACTTTGCTTCCAATTATGTAGACTATTGTAGACCAACTTGCATCATGACACTTCTCACATATGCACAAGCCTAATAACCTCGATGGTGTCAAATTATGATTCACCATGACTCCACTTGACTCATGGGCTGATTAGTTTGACATTATCACCTTTAGCCTTAACTAGATTTAAGAGATATTATTGGGCTCATCTAACCAAACTCTGTAACCCAAGTCTTGAGGGGAATAATTTTCTCTTAAGTTTGCAAAGATGCTAGGCATCTCTAACCTTAGCCTATAACTCAAGTCCATAATGGAGGCCATCTCGCTAAAAGAAACCTTAGCCTTTTACCTTGACTCATCCATGTAGTGACCCTAGAAACTACCATTAGGATTGTACCTTATCTTGTAAATGTTTATTGATTTGTGTCTATATGCTATGTTTTGATTTAAATTAAGTCTTTAGTGACATGTATATCTCATAATGTGTTAATTAAGAGTCAAGTTAACCATATTTAGACTTTATATACCCTTTTGAACCTAAAAGGTCCAAGTAAACCAAGTTAGTCTATCATGACACATTTGTTACATATTGTTTGTTTCTTATGATCCAAAATGGTTTATACTATTTAGGTTATATGTCTCAAACATTATGACTCTTATGGTTAAGATAGGTTAACTATTTTGCTAAAACCTTAAGGTCTAAATAGGTAAGTCTTTTCTAAAAAGAGTAAGCTTGAGATATAATAATAACCTAATCGTAAATTATAGGGATACTATGTTCATAAATTTATTTTGATATCCCATGTTTTTTTTGACTTGAATCTAATCATCAAAGTATATATATATATTACCATGGTTCTTTAATATCTTGACCCATGTAATCCAATGGAACAATAATTTTAGCCCTTATATATCCAAATAAACTAGTTTGGAACTTATTATGATACAATTCAATGGTCATGATAAACTATTATGTGGTTTTTATTTATGATTTATTTGGATATATAAGGATTAAAATCCTATATATATTACCTTGGTACTTTAATATCTTAACCCATGTAATCCAATGGAGTAATAATTTTAGCCCTTATATATCCAAATAAACTAGTTTGGAACTTATTATGATACAATTCAATGGTCATGATAAACTATTTTGTGGTTTATATCTATGCTTTATTTGGATATATAAGGATTAAAATCCTAAGTTTATTATGTCATGATAACTAAATACGATTATCCCAATAGCATAGCTTCACTCCAAAAGCTTACTTGGTCTAAAATATTCAAGTAGCACAAAACTCTATCACAATCAAACCATGCATATAAACATAAATCATCCTTGATTGTTAATTTTTCTTATTTGAAAGTCACGAACTAGTTCATTCCCCGACGATGTTTTAGTAAAGCCCACCTATGAAAGAAATTGAATGACCATATGTGTGGGAGAGATAAGGTTGGAAGGGACTCTATTTGCTTTTCTATGTTTTATTTATGGTCATTTCAATTGCATACACATATGCATCCATCCATCCATGCATTTATTCATTCATTCATGCATTATTACAATGCATGGATACATGCTAATACACTTATAGTCATCATAGGTAATCCCTGAAGTGTCTCAACACCGTAGTTGGTTAGAGGAGACAAAAGGGTAGATTAGTTAAATTTGTTATAGAGAATTCATCACAGCCTATTAAAATGGAAGAAGTTGGCTAGTTGATTAATAAAAGGGTGAATAAGTACATCCAAAATAACTTAGGTCAATGATTACAAGCTCTTAAGGAAACTGAGATACCTTCTTATAGGGTAATGCCACCTCTACCACATCAAGGAGAGGCTAGTGAAGAAGAAGTTGTTGTTATTGATTGTCTACCTTTGACTAAAGATCAGATTAAGGCTTATAAGGCTTGGAAAACATAGTCTAATGGAAAGGCACCTATTGTAACTAATATGGTTAGTGAGGAAAAGAAAGTATTGATGGAAGAGTATGCTCAAATTACTAAACAGCTTTAAAGGTTGCAAACTCAAGTGAAATAGGCTCCCATGGGGTTTTGACATTGATGAGTTATGTGCATTTAGGAATCTTAATCTCTTACCTAAGTTTAAAATGCCTGAGGTGACTAAGTTTTTTGGCATTGGTAATCTAAAGTTACATTTTCAATATTACAAAGCTATGATGTCCACTATTTCAAGATTGACAAATGATCAAATTTAGGGGTTATTCTCATTCTCTTTGTAAGGTTTATCTCTTACATGGTACTTTTAACTTGATAATATTGTGAAAGAGAATTGGAAGGAAGTTTTGAATCATTTTCTTAAGTGGTATTCCTATAACACTCATCTTAAAGTTTCTTTATCGGACTTATAGAGTTTAACTCAAAGATTGAATGAATCCTTGGCTGATTACAGCACAAGGTTTAAAGAGAAAGTTGCTATATGATAAATAGGCCGAATGAGATAAATCAAGTGAGAATTGCATAGAAAAATGCTCAAGACTCTATCAAATAGGAAATTAGGGTCATGAGTATAAAATCATTTATAGATTTGTATTATTTTAGTGTTCAAGCTTAGAGGATTGCTAGATTCAGAAAACCTACATAAGTTCAGAAATAGGGAGCTCAGTCTTCATTTATTCCAAAAGATGTTGCCATGTCTTCTTCTGTGATAGCAAACATAAGACCTCTAAGATAATTTTTTAAGATTCCCTGTGCTATTGTCTAAGGTGTTTGATAGATTGTATAAGAGTGGAATTATGAAACCATTGGAACCATGACCATTACCAAATGTTCTTTCACCTAATAATAACCTGAAGGAATTCTATAAATACCATCAGTAAGCATGAAAAAACACTAATAATTTCTTTAGACTTAGAAATATGATTTAAGGTCTTATTGATCAAGGTAAGATTATGAATCCAAAGTAAGTTAAGCCTGTACAAGAGGTTAAAAAAGTGATGATGATAAAAGATGAACGTATCGATGAAAAATTTTTTATAAAGAATTTTAAGCAAGTCAATAGCAAAAAAATGGCTAGGCAAGAGAAAGATTATTAGAATCTTGATTTGCCAAAACCTGAATTTAATTATGGTGTTGCTTATAATTCACCATTAGTGCTAGTTCCTTTTGAAGAAGTTGTTCCACCAGATTGGGCTTTTCTAGAGCAACTAAGTTATTAAGAGGTTTGGGATACATTGTGAGAATTGTCAAGAAAGTTTAATTATTTGGTAAAGTACACTAAGCTAGCATCTATAGATATTTTGATTGACTCAATCATTCCAAGTGGTTAGGGTGATGAATTTGATAATAATGAAGAGATGAACTATTGTGCCAAATATGTGGATGATCATGTTCTCTGGATAAGAGAAAATTTAGGAAATTTACCTTAAAACTTCTGGAAACTGATGGAAGGAGTGGATTCTACTAATGATAATTTGCATTTAGACTTTGCTAACTTGTAGGAACTGTCAAGTGATTATGAGATTGCTATGAGTCATATTATTAAAACTGGCAACTATTATTTAGAACCTCATTTACCATAAAAAGAAGGGTCACCAATGCCAGATAAAGGGAAATAAAAAGTCTTTAAAGCAGAAGAAGATGATGCTATTTTGAAATAATTGAACTAGCTAAAAGCTAATGCTAGTGTGTAGGATTTACTTATTGCATTAAAGAAGCACAGGGATGCTATGTATGAAGCTCTTAAGAATCTATTACTTTCTACATAATCTACTCCTGAAGAGTTATTCATGGTAGTAGGTTTCAAAGATAATGTGGAGATTTCTTTTTCTGAGAAAGGCTTGACAGATTTAGGAAGGAAACATAATAAAGCTTTATATATTCAAGTTAAAGTAAAAGGTTTTGTAATCCCGTGTGTAATGGTCGATAATGGATCAATAGTCAATTTTTATCCTTTTAAAGTTTTAGAAAAGCTAAATATGACAAAGGAAGATCTTAAGAAATCTAATATGGTGATTAAAGCCTATGATGAGTCTAAGAGAGTTGTGGAAGTACTTTCAAGGTTGCAGTGAAAACTTGCCCAATTGAAATTGTGGTCTAGTTTGTTGTGCTTAATATTTTGATCACTTATGGGTTACTTTAGGATGACCTTGGTTCCATCCTTTAGGAAGAGTTCCTTTAACTCTCTATAAGAAAATAAAGTTCCCTTATGAAGGAGGTGTAATTACTATTGAGGCTAAATCTGAAGATGGTTGTTATGTGGTTTATTCTAACATGGGTCCACCTGGATTTCAAGTTGCTCCTATTTCTCATGATTTTAAAATATCTAAGAAATTTAAAAAGGGCCAAACTATGGTTCTAGATGCTATAGCTACTATAAACATTAGAATTGAGCTGAAACCAGTTACTACTATTAGTATTGAGGACTTTATTTTGAATAATGTTATGCCTGTAGTATGTTTAGAAAAGGATTTTTTTATACTGACTATGTAATTTCTGGTGATGCTTTCTTCTTTAAGTTTAATGCGATAACTATTAATTCCACTTACTTGTTCGATGTTTATTCTAATGGCACTTTGCATACACTTGATTACATCATGAGCATTTTATACTTAAATTCTATTCATACTAAACCATTTAATATAAGTGATATTGAATCATTCAAAGAACTTTAATTGGTAAAAAGTCTTTCTTTTGAAAGAAAAAGTGAGCTTGAAAGAATAATAAAAAAATAAAAATTAGTCTTTGCTTGGAGCTATGACGATATGCTAGGAATAGATTATGCAGTGGCAAAGCATTTTGTTCCAACTGATCCTAAAATAAGGCCAATAAAGCATAAGTTTAGGCGTTTAAGGCCTGAATAGGCTTAAAAGAAAAAAGAGGAAGTTAATAAGTAGATAGATACAAGATTTCTTGGAAAAGGCTAATTATCCAAAGTGATTAGCTGATATTGGCCTTATCTTGAAAAAGGATGGAAGAGTTAGAATGTGTGTTGACTATAAAGATTTGAATAAAGCAACTCTGAAGGATGATTTTCCATTTCCTCATATAGATGTTCTGATAGACTCTGCTGCTAGAAAAAAGTATTACACTTATGTAGATGGGATGGCGAGATTTAATCAGATAATGATGACTATTGTAAATAAGATTAAAATCGATTTTATAATAGAATAAGGTACCTTTTGCTACAAAGTAATGTCATTTAGGTTGAAGAATGCTTATGCAACATATCAGAGAGCTATGACAAAATTTTTTAGGGATATGATTCATAAAGTGATGGAAGTTTATGTTGGTGATATAGTAGTTAGAAAAAAAAACTTTCGAAGAACATTGTAGAGATCTAGAGAAGTTCATGGAAACGTTGACAAAGTTCAATATTAGACTTAATCCAAAGAAATGTGTTTTCACAGTATCTTCATGTAAGTTATTGGGATATGTGGACAATTTGAAAGGCATAGAGATTGATCTAGATAGGATCAAGGAAATTCAAGAAATCCTAGCTCCTAAAACAAAAATACACTTAGGATCTTTTCTAGGTTAGCTCTAGTACATTAGCAGATTTATCTCTAAAATGTCTTTGATATATGAACCAATATTCATATTATTAAGGGAGGATAAACCCATGAATGAGTAGTGTCAAATTGCATTTGAGAGGGTTAAGTAGTACTTATTGAATCTTCCAGTACTCAGGCCACCACAACCAGGGAATACACTTATCTTATATCTGTGTGTTGAAGAATCATCATTAGGTGCAATGTTAACTCAAGTAAATAATAGAGGAACATAATTTGCAATTTATTACTTGAGTAAAAAGTTTCTTCCATATGAAGAAAAATACAAGATCATTGAGAAGATTTTTCTAGCTATGGTAGGGGCAACGAGAAAACTTCATCATTATTTTCAGTTTTATAGAGTGCAAGTTGTTTTAAGAGTAAATTCAATGAAATATTTGTATGCTACTCCTTAATTGGTTGGTAAATAATGTAGATGGTGGATTTTGCTATTTGAATTTAATATTGAATACTTGACAAAGAAAGTGATTAAAGGAAGAGTAGTTATTGAATTTTTAGCTCAACAACCATTTGAGGATGATCAGGAAGTTGACATTTCTTTTCTAGATGAAGACATAGGCTTGATTGAAGTACAAGGTTGGAACATGTATTTTGATGGTGCAATGAATAAAAAAGGAGCAGGAATTGGAGTAGTCCTAGTTTCACCAATTAGAGATTGGATTCTAATAATAAAAAGATTGGAATTTTCAATTACTAATAACATCTCAAAATTTGAAGCTTTCATCTATGGTTTGGAAGCTCTTATTGCAATGGGAATTAAAAGAGTTGAAGTTTTAGGAGATTCAAAATTGGCTATCTTACATGTCAATAAAGAATGGGAAGTCAAGGAAGAAAAATTCAAGCTTTATTTGGATTACTCAGAGAATCTCAAGAAGTGTTTTAATGATGTAATGTTTTCCATTTGATAAGAAAAAATAATCAAGTTACTGATGCTTTAATGACTTTAGCATATGTCTGGGATAATATAAAAGGTTTGCTAGTGAGACCAATAATCTTAATGAAAGCTAGAGTTCCATGTTCCGAAAACACTCAAGTTCTAGTTATACAAGAAGAGAAGAAACCCATGTATTCAAACATTTTGAGAGTGATGGAATATAAGGAATTTATAAAAAATGAAAAATAAGAAAGATAGAATGTTGTTGAGATCTCTTGCAAAGAGATTTTTCATTTTTAATAGGGTTCTATACAAAAGAGATAAAAATTTGCATCTCAAATGTGTTTCATAGAAAGAAGCAGAATAGATTATACCAGATGTACGTTCAAGGTTGTGTGGACCTCACATGAATGGAAAAGAGTTGATAAGAAAAATTATTAGACAGGGATACAATTGGATAATAATGGAATATAACTGTATTCACTTTGTCAGAATTTGTCATGAGTGCCAATTGCATGGAAATATTTCTCATGTTTCGCTTTTGATGCTCCAAATTCTTACTTCTCTATGGTCATTCTTAGTATGGGGAATAGACATAATGAGAAAAATTTCTCCACCAACTTTGAATGGGCATGATTTTATAATTATTGTTATTGATTATTTCTCAAAATGGGTTGCAGTTGAGTCCTTCAAAAAGCTAGGGGCAAAACAGATGGCTAGATTCATTGAGAAGAACTTGATTTATAGATATAGTGTGCCTCATCACATTATGACTGCTAATGATGTGTAGTTTGAAGTAGAAGTGAGGGATTTATTGTAAAGATATAGGGTTGAGCATCACAATTCATCCTTATATTAACCTCAAGCAAATGGTGTAGTTGAAGTAGCTAATAAAAGCATAAAGCATATTCTCAATAAAACAATCAAAACTTATAGAGACTGGTATGATCAATAACCATATGCTTTATGAGGTTACAGAACTACAGCCATAATAGTTATAGGTGTAACACCTTAATCATTAGTGTATAGAATGGAAGTAGTGTACTAATAGAGGTTGAACTCCAATCATCAAGGTTGATGTTGGGAGTAAAAATTCCAAAAGCTAAAGGGCCAGATATAGATATAAAAGTTGACTCTATTAGATGAGAAAAGACTTAGAGCAACATTCAACATGAAAATTTATCATCAAAGAATTCCTAACACTTTTAATAAGAAAGTCAAAATTAGTAATATTTAAGAAGGTGATTTGGTTATGAAACAAGCAAGATCAGTTCCAATTAATCCTAGAGGGAAATTCAAACTAAGTTAGGAGGGTCCTTATTGGTGAAGAAGATACTTCCAAAAGGTGTAGTCAAGTTGTCAGATCTCGAGGGAAATGAATTCTCTGAACCTGTGAATTTGGAAAGAATGAAGAAGTACTATGTCTAGTCTCTAAGCAGAGTACTAAATAAAAAAATGAATAAAAATAAAAATCCTCGCTAAGTCAAAAAATTAAATGGCAGGCTTAGGTAAAAATTAATGGTTCCTACTAAGTCAAAAACCTAAAAAGGGCAACTTAGGCAAAAATTAAGGGAAAAGAAAAAATGGGAATAATTGTCGCTAAAATGAAAACTCGAAAAGGGCATCTTAGGAGGAAGTATGGGATATTTGTGAGTTACATTAGCTAAAAAACTCGAAAGAGTTAGTTAATGTTATTAGAAATTCTTCTTGCCAATTGAATCGATCTTTGAGCAAGTTAATATCATTTATCTTTTAAAGCTTTAAGTTAAACCTAGCCCCTAAAGATACATTCACCATTACCACTTGCTTCATTATGATCTTTTAACCAATTCTTATGCTCTTGAGTGGTTAGAAGTCTTGATTTTTATGAATGTCGTGTAGCATGACTCTTTTAGGCCATGATTGAGTGCTTGCTTCAATAAAAGACTTGGTGAGTGCACTAACATTTAGGAGATAAGGCATATGAGTAGGATGTATTTTAATCTTAGTTGTCTTACAGTCCTTGAAGAATGATAGAAAGAGCATTGCCTCAATCCTATAAGAGCCACATAAGTATGAAAAATCCTTGAGCACACATTAAAGAAATTCTACTAAGGGCTCACCCATTGAATGTCCTTCTCACCCAAACCATACATCCAAGCCTCCTAATCTTGTTTCTTGTTAAACCTAACCAAGAGTCTCCTTCTCAAGAAGTGATTAGGCCTATAATTTATTGCAAAATTAGGGGGCATCACTACCTTCAACTTCTCCATAAGCCAAACCTACAAAACATAAACACAAAGCCATATTAGGGTGTGAAATATGCAAAATCGGCCATTTAAGTGTAAAACTAGCTATTGAAGCCTAAAAATCGGCTATCCATGCCTCTGATATTGATTATTTAAGTGGAAAATTCAGCTATTTAGGCATGAAATCCAACTATTCATCTCTAATGATAAAAAATCAACCCTTACTTACAAAACCATAACGCTTTTACGAAAACTGTGCATTCCTATTACTCTTAACCTTATCCAAGCTATTATGAGTCTCTGCTAAATCTATCAGAGTAATAAATTTTGGTGTTGAATTCATTTCAACATCAATTTGACTTAAAATAGACAATACGCTTCCATCCATAATGTGATATTCAATGAGATAATAACCAAGGATAATATTCTCGATGATAGGAATCAAATTGCAAGAAACGAGATTAGATTAAAGACGATGGATTAAGCCATAAAAAGAGATGAAAGAACCTAAATAAGATAACCATTAGCTTTACTGAAGAGATGACTTATAACATGTACAACCACTAAGTCTAGATTTGATGTGGTCATTTTTTTATTGAGGAGATATCTTCACTTAAAATTGTTAAGAATTCTTCCATAGTGGGGCATAACTTTATTTTCTTAAATTGAAACACATGGAGAGTGGGATCCTAAAAAGTGAGAGCACCATGAAGAAATTTATAGTCAAGCTTTAGGTTTAAAAAGAACTTGAGATTATGGAGGTTGTATCTCTTGAAGTGTAACTAATCTTCATTTATGAGTATGTAGATGAAGCTTTGAATAAGAGATTTGGGGTTTTTGATGCTCATTATGGCTAAGAAAATAAGAGTATAAAGAGATAAAGAATGCTAGGGGAAAAGAAAATGGATACCTTATACTTGTAAATAAGGATGAATTTATAGTCAAAATAAAACCCTAGGGTTACCTTTTACCTAATGGGTAACATTTCATTGTCCTTTAGTTAATAACCAATATAGGTGACCAATGTAGGGACCAAAAGATAAGGTTCAATTTTATTGGTTGAATGCAGATCGTGTGGGGATTATAAGATGACTGGGATCTTATCCATACCTATGTCTTTACTAAGGACGAAATTGCAAAATTTTTAAATACTTTTGTTCATTTCTTTAACCCCTTTGTTAAACCTAAATTCTCATTCATTACCCCTTTCCATGCATTTTGAGTTATGTTTAGGGTTTTATTATTAAGATTTTTAGAATAATTTGTCATCTCAAAGATAAATATAAGGCAAATCTAACATACTTTTCTAAGTATATTTTACAAGTGTGATATATTCATAATACCGTTCTCAAGCATAATAAGTTAAAGTAGTGAAAACGACATAACATGTCCATAGTAGTGATCACCATCCTAGAATCTTAGTAAAGTCATAAAGATACAGAAGTTTGGGAAATAAAAAGATAAGTGGAACACAAAGAAAAGAGTAGGAGTCTATCTGGTTCTACAGCTTCTAACTGAGTACTTCTCATTGATCTCTTGCTCATATTCAATCATTCATTTTTTCATCCATCAGTTCTTGGAAAAGGGATCCTATAGTTGAGACACAACAGGGAGTTAGAATTTACATGGACATATATATACATTCATATTCATATATACATTCATGCATCAATGTATATTCATATGCATCGCTATTTCTATATAAATATTCATGTGCATACATGTATTAGCATTTATACATATTCATATTCATATATGAATTTGAGCATTATTGTTTGCATATGCATTTGTACATATTTGTACTTAACAGCGTTTTCTTGTTAACTCTAGATACAAGATTCTTTATATTGTATAATCCCTACATTAATTTCTCTATTAATGACCTTTTAACCTGCATTACTATAATTATGATTCTTATTTTTATTATTCACCACTAATAAAATCTTAAGATGAAGTTTAAAGTATCTTACATAAGTGGTCTTAACGGGCGTAAAAGCAACAGGCTAATAGCCTATAGTAGGTAGCTCCTCATGAATCTCAGTCTCATAAGCAAGGTCAATAATGGGGAATTCCATGTTCACCTCATGACCCTAGGGACAACATCAATGTTATGTTAATAGAATGTGGCCTTACCCTAAGTACTAGACTCTGCATGACCTCTCTTTTAAACCTATAGACTTGAATTAGAAATAGAAGCAAAAGAAAAGATAAAAGAAAATAATAAGAGGGTAAATCAAGACCTCAAAAGTAGTCAAGTGAATCTCAGATGGTATCACACTCTATCCAACAGGATAGACATTATCAGGAACAATATGTAACAAGTGTCTGAATAAAATAGACATAGGCATGTTCCTCAAAAGGCTCCAAGAATATGTCATAAGGTAAGCCTATCCGAGAAAGCTCCATATCTCCACTATAGACTGTCTTGGTACTAGTCAAGGACCACGACAACTAGCAAGACCAAGCCACCAATGTTAAGCTCACTCACCAAGGAACAAACTTATGCATAATTGACCTTTAAGTAGAACTTGTCTTATAAGTAAAGCACTAATAAGTCCAAGCATGCTCGTATTAATACTGAATGGATTGAGATGAAGGTGTCAAATAAAGGTAAAGTTAAATAAATAAAGATAAATATACTAACAAAACTTTTCTTTCTTTGCAGGAACTTACATCATGAAAACCTAAGTTGTTCAGTGGCTTATGTGTTGAGATTATTCCTTAAAAGTCCCTTTATGGGCACGCATATACCAAACTCCTTGAGAATGCCAGGGACATCATCATTATCATGCTCCATCTGAGGCATAAGAAAGATGCCATACTAATATGCCCATATTTCCACAAAATAAAATGGAAAGTTAGAAATGCCAATAGAGAATCTGAAAAGATAAGAATAGTAGAGAAAATAAAGAGTTTACCTTATGAGCTCTCTAAATACTGCTAAGATGAGAATGACCTCTATATAATTTTTCCAAGCAACCATAAAGGTGTGCGATAGCAACACTACCCCAATTGTAGTTGCCTACATCCAAGTCATAAAGAACAGGTATAAAGCACAAATCTGTATTGCTTTCAATGTTGCAAAAGACAAATGAGCCAAGAAAGAAGAGAAGAAAGCAACGAGGAAGCTTATCCACTTTGACATCATTAGTGGGGGTCCAACCCTAACAGGCATTATATATCCTAGAATATCAAAGCATTACTCCACCTTGATAACTGAGAGAGGTAAAAGGATGACCTAGCAACTAAGTAATGTATCTCTCACTACTCACATCAAGGCAAGGAGAGTATAAACAACATTCAAAGGGAACTTGCACTTTAGAGAATAGCAAGCCAGTGATTAGCTATAAGTTGACTATATTAAGTGTGATATTGCCAAAGTTAAAATGGAAAACATGTGTGGTGTTTTGCCACCTTTCTATTAATGCTTGAAGCCCTACTAAGTTACCAGTCTAATGGGATTTATAAAGAAGGATAAATTGGAAGTCATCAAAGCCCATCACCGAGATCCGAGCTTAAATAGCATCTAGAAGTTCTTCATACCATGCACGTGCTAATGTGAGGTTTTGATCACCTTTTATTAGTGTAACTTTATCTATTTGAAACACCAAAACACCCAAAACTAAAACCTTAACAAGACCTAAAATTCATAAAAAAATGATTAACAATCAGTTTGGCTTCATCAACCAAATTTGGCTATTCATGCTCAAAACAAACTTGAAAACACAGCAAAAATTGGTTATTGAAGTGGCAAATCCAGTTATTCATATGCCTAAATTGGCTATTCATCATGGTTGCCCAAAAAATTCACCCAAAAACATAAACATTTAATTTAAACACATCCTAAACACTAAACCTAACCTAAATCAAGTTCCTAGGTGCATGAGTGCTTAAAATTCAAATAAATTACAATAAAAGCTAACTAGATATGAGCAAATGTGCTTGGAGAGATCATAGAGCAATGGAGGAGATTCTCTTTATAGCAATTTGATTATAGGAAGTTGTAATCCTTCTCATTTCTATGACAAGGGATGCACTAAATTTCATCTAAAAGCTGTTGGTGTCCTCTGATGGGCCATATAAAGTTGCAGAATATTTAAAGAGTTTTTTGGATAAGTTTTGGTGAATAAAATGAATAAAAGATGTATATATGGATATATATGGGAAAGCTAAAGGGTAAAATTATTAGAAAACCCTTGAAAGTGCAAAAGGGTCCCGAGCAAAATTGCACAGTTCAATACCTCAATCTTTTTTATTGTATAATTTCATCATGTTTTCATATATTTTTAATAAAATAAAATCCTCAGTGGTTTTTATTTTCAAATAAAAACACCAATCATGTTTTAATATAGTATATTTTTCAGCACTCATTTTTTAAGAACTTCAATTTATCAAAAATTTTCATCCCTAGTGTTTGTTTTAAAAAACAAAAGAATAAATAATAAAATATGAACTTTGTTAGGTTCATTTTTAGGGTTTAAATCTATTATTTCAACCTCATTTCAATGTGGGAGTTGTTGGGACTCTTTTTAATGTAGGAGACATTAGGAGTCAATCCTATTTGAAACCCAGTGTAGGCTAATGACAATTTCATTTCTATATGGGAGTCGTTAGGACTCATTTTAATATGGAAGTACAGAAGTTATTGGGACTCAATCCTATTTGAAGCCTAGTGTAGGCTAACAATAATTTCATTTATACATGGGAGTCATTAGGACTGATTTTAATGTGGGAGTCATTGGGACTCAATCCTGTCTAAAGCCTAGTGTAAGCCAATGAAAATTTCATCCTAATGTGGGAATCATTAGGACTTATAATTTTTTACGAACAATTCATAATGGTCTTTTGATTCATATTCTTTGTGAACAACCATAAGAGTCTTTATTGTTATTAATACGCACTAGGTCAATAATGTATGACCATGTTTTGACTTTATCATTTTTATTAATAAAGAGGCATATTCATTATCATTGTATATTATGATAATTACTTGCATAGTCAATTCTTCCTAAGGTTATCAAGTATGTGACTTGATAGTAAAACCTTATATTAAATATAAGTTCTATCCTAATTTATCCCTAGTCATTCATTATTATTGAAATAATTATTAATTAAGGCTACTGTGATGTTGACTGATGATTTTGTTTTACTAATCATGAATATGAGATATTAAGTCAACTCATAGGTACTTGTTTGAGAAATGATGTACTGGATTGACTTACTATAAGAATACTACATAGATAGTTTTCATGAGTAATTCCTATCACAGTAATATTATTTTAGTCCTCTGGCCTTAAAATCACCATGGTTTTCTACATAATTATTTTGTAGTTTAACACATTCTAACAATGTCTTTAACAAGATGATGAAATATATTATTGTTGAATATGAAATGAGTTGTATGAGGAATGTGAGTAGTTGAGAAGGAATTTGTCCCTCATTTAATTTAAGTAAGACATCTATAGGCCCTTTAATAAGATAGACTGAATAAAATGCATGGCTATGTTGGAATGAATTGATAAATAGTTATCTTTCTCAGTCTCCTTAGGATCAAGAAATAATGTGGTTGAATTGTATAAGGATGACATAAACTATGTCTTATGTTCAATCAAGATATAATATGACAAAAGGACTGCAATATTCACTATAAATTAGGTTATGTTGGATTATCGACCTTCATATAATTGGGTAGTCATAATGTCTTACTAGAGGCCATTTATGACTAGTGGGCTTGAATTAGGATTTCTAGCCTACTACTAATGTTATGTGAAACTACACGATCACACACTTAGAACATGCCCAAAATGAAATTGAGTTTACTAGCCCAATAAAAACTCTATAGTAAATAACTAGATAAATTTGTATTTATTTATTTAAGATAATTCTTATCTTAATTAAATAGGAAATAATTTTTTTTTTGGAATTTGAATCAAAATAGAAATAGGAAGGTGATAAATATACAAAAAAAATTTTGTTAAGTAAGGAGTTATAAAAAATGTTTTGGTAAGTGAAACCCTAATTGAGAAGTGTATAAATATATGATATTCTCTAGGATTTCATATATCTTTTCATTCTACAAAAGAAATTCATTTTCACCTTTTAAGAAAATAAAATACAGAGTTCTTGAATAATGAGATTTTCAAGAAACAGTGCTAGCACACAGTCGTTTTAATTGGAGGTCGTTAGTGTGGATACTTGTAGAGGGTGTAGCCTTTTGGAGACATCTCAATCTAGCCAAGAACACTAAAGCTGGAGGTAGAGTATCGTTAAAATGAACCCCCTCTTTTCCTTCCAGTAATCTTGCCCCATTTTACATGTCACGACCCAAACTAGGAGTCATGACCGGCGCTAGGGAACGGGAATCTTTCGAATCCAGAACCCGTAGCAAGCCTAAGAAAATAAAATCATACAATAAATAAATAAAAAGTATGATATAATTAAAACTTTTTGAATCAATATATAAAATAAATTCTCTAAATTCTTTCATAAATGTATACATATTCATACGATGTTCAAATACAATTCTCAGAGTATTTAATATCCAAACAAAATAATGCTCCTCAAATACAATAACACAACTACTACAGTTTTTAGAATATAAATCAGAATTCAAAATATACATTTGCATAAAATTGCCGGGACTGAAGAACACCAGTGAGGAACTCTACAACTAAGGTCTGACGATGTGGGATCTCCTGAAAAAAATAATTGAGGGGGGTCAGACCTCACTGAGTGAATTATTATACTATATATACATGCAAACTAAACCATAACAATCAGGCATTCTTATATATATATATATATACACCACATTTCACACGAATGCCAAACTCTGCTTTTATAAATATACTACATGTAGAAAACGTTTGATTAAATTCATGAAGGATCCATAGAACGCTAAATAATAACAACCTCAAACAATCTCATCATCACTCTAGCCATACAGGCTCACTTAATTCCAAATAGAACACTTATTCCAATTTGGACACAGACTGGCCCCGAGACACTAAGTCGACTGAGCTCCAGCAGTCTGGCTATCAGTGTGATTTGCCCCGAGACACTTGGTCAACCGAGCTCCAGCAATCACACTATCCATCACCTCACATCTCAATCAACCCAATAGATCATTCAATTCACTTATGGACAATAGATTGGCCCCGAGACACTAAGTCAACCGAGCTCCAGCAGTCTGACTGTCAGTGTGATTGGCCCCGAGACACTTGGTCAACCGAGCTCCAGCAATCACACTATCTAACATACCATTAATCTTATTCAAATCAATTAAATCAATTAGAATCACCCAATTTTAACTCTCACTCAATCTTTATCTATCGTACCGGTACGTACACGGTCCTAGTGCTGCCCACTAGGAAGCACGTTCTATTAATATCCTTCACTTCGAATAAATCATTCATTCGAAAAATAATTAATGTAGAACAATATTCATAATAGTAAAACCAACCATATATATATACCAAAAATATACCTAAAATATACCCAGTATATTTCAGGTATATATATATATATATATATATATATATATATATATATATATATATATATATATATATATATATATAGTCAAATAAAATATGAAATAAACTAAAGATAAATCATTAATATAGTTAAAAACAATTTTAAATGAGTAACAATAATATAACATGGATTATCTTAAAAATATATTTAAATATGCAAAAGATATACTCTAAGTACTCAAATCATTTAATAAACCATTTATGTATAAATATTCATTTAAATACGTGTTTGTGTTTAACATATATTCACAAATATACTAAAAATAAACCTAATTATCTAGCATGCATATATCAGAAATAAACCCTAAATATACCACTAATGTGTTAGGTTTAATTTAATAATAAAACATTTATTTATTCGGGAATAAATAAAAAATATACCAAAAATAAACTTAAAAATAATTTAAGTGTAGGTTTATAATTTAACATGCAATTATTTAAGAATAAACCTAAAATCTACTGAAACTATACCTAAAGTATACTAATCATTTAATAAAATAATTATGTCTAAGTGTACATTTTAAAACATGTGTATCTTACTCAAATGTATTAAACCTAAACCTAATTGTTTAATGTGCATATATCAAACTAACATGCATAATTATTTAATATGCATATATATAAAAGAATGCAACCCTAGATATACCAAAAATATTATAATTTAAATCATTTTTTTAAAACATACAATGAAAATGAAAAATCTAAATAATGCACCCTATATGCAGTGCATATATATACAGTATAATAACTCACATGTTAGCGCTTCACGAGACAAACTCGACGGGCCTGATCCGTTAGGCCTCGGTCTCGGCGCAGCTAGACAAACAAATGACAATATGAAATTAGAATAAATTTAATGAAAATTCTAAAGACTCGATCTAGAATTTTAGACACAGATTTAGAATAGGAATTTGACCGGACATCACGTTTTACGAGAATTCTATCAAAAATCCGGCAGAACCTCCCCTGTAAAATGGACATCTCTCTACTCAAAGAGTAGAGCCGGTCCTGTAAAGAAATACACTTCGGAATAAACACAGGATTACAATTAAAATCCCTCGGTCGGACTCCAAACTACGATTCACCGACCGAGGTTCACAATTCACAGAATATTTATAAAATACCGAGAATGCCCTTTATATAATAAAAAAATATATTTTATAAATCCAAATTACGTAATTAACCCTAAAACATACTAAAAATCAATAAAAACCCATTTATTTATAAAAATAGTATATTATATATAATTTGAAAATAATTTACGAAAAATAGTTTTAATTAGTTAAAAATACTAAAAATTTGTAGAAATCATTTTTATGCCCTAAATAACTATTAAAACCAATTTAATTATATTTTTAACCAATTTAGTATAAAATTACCAAAATACCCCTATATATATATATTCACTATAAATGTTCAAAAATTCACCAAAAATTATATAATTACTCAAAAATTAATTTCTCAACATATAATTCAATAATATCAATAAATATACTCCATTTACCAATTTATTTCAATTAAACACATAATTAACCCTATTTTTCAAAATTACATAAACTTAATAAATTCCAAATAAATACATAAAAATTCAAAAAAATTACAAATAAATTTCTATAATTCATTTCAACTCCTATAATCACCATAAAACATAATTTTATAATTTAATTAATTAATTTTCGAAAATTAGAAAATAATAATAAAATAATCAAAAATTCACAAAAATTAAAATAAATTCCAAAAATTCTAAAAAAATTACAGCATATAGATTAAGCTTCCAGGATAAACATTTGTTAAGGGAGTTTGCATGAATTCAACAAATTCAACTTCAAAAAAATTAAAAACCCTAGAATACATAAACTAAAACTTGAAGATATCTAAAAATCTAGAGGTTTTGAGCTCAAACGGAGCTCGGAAATGGACTCACCAGACGAAAAGCTTTCAAAAAAGTCTACTCTGACGCCCTAAGGTGGTCGGAATCTTCACCGGCGTGAGGAAGCTCCACCTTCGATCTCCTTCGTTTTCCGGCGTTCTAGGCGGCGATGGACAATGCTAGTGGCAGCTGGTGGCTGCTGGATGGAAGGGGAAGCAGTGGTGATGGCTGGTTGCAGGTGGGGCGGTCTGGTGGTGGTCCGGTTGGAAGGAACCGAGAGTGAGGGGAAGAAGAAGAAGAAGAAGAATAAGAAGAGAAAAGAAAGAAAAAAGAAAGAAAGAAAGAAAGAAAGAAATGGTTTACCCGTTGACTTATACTTGTACCCTATATATATATATATATATATATATATATACATAACTTTAATTTAAATATTCCCACACCACACACTATAATATATATATATATATATATATATATATATATATATAAACATACACACACATGCACTAACAATTAAAATAACAATTGATAATAATAACATAAAATTTCACACACATTAAATATACACCACACACATATTTTAATATGTTTAATAATTTATAAACTTAAAATTAATTAATAAAAAAATTAAATAATAAAATTAAGGAAGTTAATTAAGCTCTAATTAATTTAAATAAATACACATATATATTTTATTTTAGCACTTTATAATTATATATGAGTTCATGCAAATTCATAAAACTAGTCAAAATAAATATTATTAATTTATTTACATGCCAATTTCCCCAAAAATATAATTTTCGGGAAAATTTTACGTAAAGTACTTAAAATAATATAAAATAATTAAAATTAGCTTTAAACAAACAACAAACTCATAAAATATCATAAATATATATATAAAAATTATTAACACTGCATATCCTGATGCAGTATAAAAATATTTAAAAATTCGGGATACTACATTACATCTTTAGTAAGATTTTGGAAACCTTAAACTAATTGTTTAATCAAATTATATGGATCCTCTTTTGGGTTTATGATAAATTTTTATTTTTTTGCTATGTTTGTGGATCATAAAACCCAACATTTATGACTCATTTTAATATGAGAGTCCTTATTACTCATCTCAAATAATCTTAAATTGAAATTTAATACTAACTTGTGTTCATGTTTGAGTTCACAGGAAATGAAGGTTATAAACCAGTAGAAATAAAATCATGTATGACCTCTAAACTCTGATGTTTATTTTTATGCTTTGTCAGAATTTATGTGTGGTGACCATGACATACAAATCATAACTCTTTTATCAAATGTTTGGGTAAGAGCACATAAATTCCTCCAAAGTAGGGGATAAACTATTGGAGTCATTTTTTAAAACCTTAATAGTTAGTGATGAAAATGCTAAAATGTCTCATCAAACAATCAATTTGATGAAGATAATTTAAAAATGCCCTAGAGGGAGGGGGGTGAATAAGGATATCAAACAATAAAAGAAAATTAAAAAGAATTCTTACAAGAGTTAAAAGAATGTTAAGAAGGAAGAATGATCAACACAAGAATTTAAGGATTTCAGATTCTTAATAATCCTACGTCTCCACCTAACTTATCCCTAAGTTAGAATTTTAATCACCATAATTTATTCACCTAGATTGATTGTTACAACTTGAGTTTTAGGCTTAACTTAAACTTACAACTTGAGTTTTCAAGGCCCTCTTAAATTTTAAATTCCCAAGTATTTTATTAGCTAAACACTTAAACTAATCTCTTTAAAGTAGAACCTCACTTCCCGTTTTCTTAACCCCATAAAATAAAAGAATAAGAATTTCTATTCTAACACTCACCAACTCTCACAAGAGTTATACAGAATGCAAAATGAATTTAAAAGAGTTTTAGAGAGCTTAATTGAATGCTTAAGAGTATATAATTAATAAACAAGTTTCTTAACCTTTGAATGATCTTCAAAGGCTGCATTTATACTTGAATAATTCAATTATAGCTATTGGAAATAATAATTTTTTTTCTAATAAAATCAAACTTCATTTGATTTTGAGCTGCAATTTGTTTAGTTCTTATCAGGATTTCATCAATCCTAGTCGGGACACGCAAAAGATAGCCATTTGTAGACATTGCATTTGAAATCCAACATTGGTCCCGGTCGGGATTAGCGTGGTCTCAGTTGGGATTTTAGATTGGGATTTGTTCTGCTAAAAGAATTAAAAATTTACTGATATAGGTCCTAATCAGGCAATATGATCCTAGGTAGGATTACTATAGTCCCAGTCGGGACTACCCAGGTCTCAGTTAGGAAAAATGCCATGATAGGTTCTGGAATTTATTAAAATTGAGCAAATTCATCCAGTCTTGATCACAGTCATGACCATGCTTGTGACCATTGCCCTAAGTGTATTTTGTTTAATATTGCTTAATGATTTTGACTTTTAAATGATTCTTAACTTATACACACTTGAAACAAACATATTAAATGCTTAAAATTAAGTTTTTTAATATCAAAATCAAGACTAATCATTGCTATGGTCAACAATCTCCCCTTTTTTGATTTTCACAAACCTATTTTAAGTTTGAGAAAATAATATAAAGTGTAGGTGGGTAATGATTTGAATTCCACATAAGGATTTGAATTTTACTCCTCCTTAACTTATGCATGTCATAATGATTTTAAAGGAATAATGAATTCAAACAAACAAGAATGGAAGAATATCAATAAGATGCTTATGATAACAATTTAAAGAAAATATATTTTTTTATTTCTTTCCATTTTGGTCATGAGAAGAAATATAATTTTTTTAAAAAAATTATTCCTTTTGTTAAAATAAACAACACAAAATTGAACATAAGGAAAAAAAGAAACATGGCCTAACATGAAAAATGTGTTAAAAACATGATACAATGATCATTAACAATAACTGCTAGGCAATGTGAAGGGAAATATTTTCAAATATATAAACTAGTAGCGCTTACAATGCAAGTAGTACTACTAGACACTGTTGACCTTAGCAATAATCAATCTTAATTTTTTGCATTTAATTTTTTTGTTTTAGTGTGTATAACTTAGGACTCCATTGGAAGTTAAAATGAAGTATGATTATCTTAGGTTGATTCGGCCTTTGAGCTTCAAGGAGGCTTTTAACATCCTTAGAGTTTTATAATGAGAAAGTTATCTTCTTCACATTTGAAATAGACATCTTGAGCTTTTTTAATGGGATTTCTTATCAAAATCTGAGTTCATTTGGGTATGTAAATATTAAGTCAAAATCAACATATGCAGCTACCATTTCAGATTGCATAGCTCTTAGTATTTTAGACATATCTTGAGCTATAGAAGTCCAATTGAGGTGATTAAAAATGATATGAAAAGATGAGTCAAATATATGAAACTTTTATGGAGAAAGTATGGGAAAATTAAAATGTTTCCAATAGAAAACCACGGCTTCAACTTGTGCATAACTGTTTGACAGTAGTCTTCATTTTATATTGCATAACTCTTAGTATTTTAGACATATCTTGAGCTAAAGAAGTCAAATTTAAGTGATTAAAAATGATATGAAAATCTAAGTCAAATATATACAACTTTCATGAAGAAATTATTGGTAAATTCAAACGTCTCAAATATAAAACTATGGCTTCAACTTGTGCATAGTTGTTTGATAGTAGTCTACATTTTAGATTGCATAGCTCTTAGTATTTTGGATATATCTTCAGTTAAAGATAGCCAATTGAGGTGATTTAGAATGATATGGAAAGATAAGTCAAATATCTACAACTGTTATGAAGAAAGTATGGGCAAATTCAAATGTCTTCAGTAGCCAATCACGGTTTCAATCCATGCATAACTGTTTGACAACATTACTTTTAATAATTTAAAATTATAAACACTAGATTCAAAATATAGATGTTGGACATATTATTTTCACCTCCAATAGCTATATTTTTGAGTGTTTATCTATATAAACACCTTTAGAGCTGAATGGAAGTTAAGAAACTTGTTAATTATTCATTCTTTCTTAGGCATTCAATTGAGCTCTCAAATTCTTTTAAACAATTCTTTGTTTGTATAACTCTTGTGAGAGTTAAGTTGTGTGTTAGAAATAGAATTTCTCTTCATCTTAAATCTTAGAATAGGTTAGAAGGGAAGTGAGATTTATTTCTAAAGGAATTAGTTTAAATGTTGGCCATTGCAACACTTGGGATTTGGTTTTTTAGTGAGCCTTGAAAACTCAAGTTGTAAGGTTATAAGAGTGAGCCATAAAACTCTTGTGTAGTCTCAATCTTGTGAATAATATTATGGGTGATGAAAATCATAACTTTGGGATAGGTTAGGGGGAGACGTAAAATTGTTGTTGAATTCGAACTCCTTAAATTTTTACATTTTTCATTCTTCTTTCTCAACTTTTATTCAATTCTTGCAAAGAATTCTTTTAATTTCTCATTTTTATTTGATAGTCCTATTCACCCCCCCTTTATGACTCTTTTTTATACACATCACAAAAATAGTATATGTGGCACTTATTTTTAAAACTTAACAAACTTAACTATTATATGATCATGTAGAGCTTAGCTAACTAAAACATGATTCTCCCCCTTTGATAAAGTGAAGTAATAACTAGTAATAAAACTTAAAGGAAATAAAAGACCAAGAACTGAAACAGTGGAAAGAAGGATAAACCAAATCTAAAAAGGTTTATGTCCATCTAGCCAAGTATTACATATATAATCAAAGTAAGTAAAAGAAGGCTTTTTATAAAAAAAAATAATAACATGAATATTAAATATAATGAAACTACTTACACTTAAAATGCTACAATGTATAATGCATGCATAAACAAAATTATGTAAAAATAAAATAAATAAACTTATTCCATATTTCTTCCCTTTTGTCAAAATGCAAAAGGAAATTTTAAAGAAATAAAATTGCATTAATGAAAAGGATAGAGTTATAATGAAATTAAAATACCAATTGTAAACTAGACATAAAAATAACAACTAATGGCTTATAAATTGAAAGGAAACAAAAAAGTAAACTAAACATAAACTGATATAAACTAAACTTAAATAGCTCAAAGCTTAAAAATTGTAAATATACGAAAAATAAACCAAATAGAAACTGACCAAAAACATATAAAACATATAAAAATAAATATATTCTTATTGAGGAGGTGGAGGAGGATGAGTGAAAGGTGCATATGAGAAATAATAGCCTTGTTGCTCATAGTAATAGTGGACATCATGTTAAAGATGAGTTACGTTTGCATCCACTAGGTTAAAGCGGGCATTGAAATTTGTTTCCATTAAGCTCATTCTATCAAAAAGTTGTCCAACCACACATTTAGGTTCATCTCTAAATGCTTAAGCTCCTTGAGAAGTGCCCTCTTGCCTTGATCCTTTCCTTTGAGGAATGTCTTGAGTTTGAGTTTTAACTTCTTAATCTCGTTGATCTTTAAAATCTTCAGTTTGCTTGAATAAAGCATCAATATGCTCACTTTCACCAATATTATACTTCCAAACTGAAGTATTATCAATAGAGGTAAATTGTTTGGAATGTTTAATGAAAGTTTCATAAAAAAGGATAGGTTTTGTAAAATGCCAAGGGTCTATGTCAATGCCATAAAATTGAGCCAAGCCAATTATTTGGAATATTTCTTGTAGAGTTTTTTTATTCTAATTCTTCATCTAAGTAATATTATTTCTAACCATTCTTAGGGGTTATTGCTAAATTAACTATTGGGTTTTTCAAGTTAATGCATTAGGGGTTCGAATACGTAAAGGGGTTCTCAAGCTTATTCTTGGAGGTTCTATATCATATAGGGAGCATGTTCCTTAATGACTTTAAAGACTCGACAATGGTCTAGCTTAAGACCTAAAAAATAAAGCACTTCTTGGGAGATAACCCAACTTTTCTTATCTTTCTTTAGTTTTAATGTTAGTTTTAGTTTTGAATTTTAGTTTTATAATATCTCACTAATTGATTTTCATATTCTTAATGTAGGTTAATTAGGGAGGAAATGAGGACTATTGGGGACCTAAATTGGAACATTGAGGACGATGTTCAATTCAATTATAGGGGAAGTATTTCTATCCTTTTTTGCTTTTATTTATATTTTTGTTATTTTTTAGTTATTTTGTTTTTTACAAGGAAATTTTTAATTTTTTAGCTTTTTATATTTTTATATCCCTAAGTTATTTAGATCTAATTAGGTTTAATTAAATTATGCCTAAGTATTTATAATTTTTTAAATGATAATTCCAATTCCATCTTATGATTTTTGCATTTATCGATATTATAAGTTTTGTTTAGGTTGAGTTTTCTTAGTATAATCATGGCTTAACTTAGTTATTGTGTTTTAAAATTTTAGGTTAAGGATAAGTATTAGAGTTTAGTTTAACTTAAAATGTACTTCTCTTTTGAGTAAGTGAAAGATATGTGGAATATTATCTTGTGGAGATTTTATCTTTATCAAATCATTTTAGGTATTAGAATTGCCATTGATTTTATGAGTTATGATAGAAACTAACCAATAAAATAGGAATGAGATGGAGCATAAAATGCACTTGGCAAAATTTTTTTAGAAAAGAAAATAAAGAGGAGAAAAAGAAAAGCAAGACGGAGCATAAAATGCACTTGACAAAATCAATATCTATAAGGGTAAGATGAAGCGTAAAATGCACTCACCAAATGCATGTGAGATGGATTGATAGGTGATTAATGCATAGGACCTAGAATAAAGTCTATTAAATTCAACTAAGTTAAGAGACCTTTTGAATACTTAATATTGCATAAATTACTTTGTGCTTAAATTTAGTTAAGGATTTGTTAGTTTAGCTTATTAAGGTGAGAGTCCATAAGTTTAGGCTATCAGTTAAATTGATTAAATTATCTTAGTGGTAAGCATCACATACATAAGTCAAATTAGTTTAAAGTAAGATGTTTATGAGTTAATATATGAACAAAGTGAAAAGAGAATTTCTAGTACATGCATTTATCATTAATTGTTCCTTTGAATTGATTTGCATTGATTTAGTTTAAGTGCTTAGTTTTAATTTGGTTTTAATTTAAGTTTACAACTCTAAATTTTAATTAATTTGTTTAGAAAAATAATTAACCAAGTGAATTAGTAATCAATAACTATTCTTTGTAGTAATAATTTTATTGAAAAAACAATGACTGAGGGTGAGTTAAATGCAGGACGGACCGAAGAGGCCAACAGTAGATCTATTTCATTAGGAGTTTTTCCAATTTGGGACAATTTGGTTTTCTTTGGGAGGAAGCAAGGGCTTTTGTATGTTGGAATAGCCACTCGATCACTCGGGAATATATGGAATAATTTCGAGACTTGAGTGAAGATTGTTCCCTTACTTGAGTACATCTCATAAGTTAATACTTGTTATGGTCTCACATCACCTTAGTTTCGGTATGACAATTTATATATGCACACATTCACAATAAGAATAAAGCAAAGATAAAAAAGAGAATTAATTGTAATTAATTACAAGGCTTTAATTTCCTAGCAAATACATTAAAGAAGAAAAAGTGCATAAAAGTAAATCTAGTTTTAGATGTACTAAACACCTATAAAACAAAGGTTATCGCAGATATATGCATTCCATTCATTTGTTAAAAAAAGTAATCAAGTGTGAAGGAAATGCTTTTATAACATCATAATAAGAAAAATCACATAGGAGCGTTTGATTATGTATATTTGTAGAAAACAAGGTAAAATCATGTGAAATAAGCAAAATGACAAAATGATATTTTAAGATAACAAGAAAATGATAAAAATGATAAATTAACATGAAATAGTTGAAATTAAGATGTTTGTCATTATTGGACAAATGATGTTTTTAGCCCAAAAATATGATTTTTATGAACTTAATATGGAATTATGAATATGATGTAGACCTATACAAAAGGTAATGATGTGAGTTTGGAAATCAATGTTAGGAGCTCGACCTTTATTGACTCTGTACTAAAAATTATAATGTTTGCAAAATAATGACGATCACAAATTCCATGCAATTATTATAAACTCGGTACGGAGTTAACAAAAATGCAAATTTCATGCAGAAATGATGCAATGTTGATGAGAAGATTAAGGCATAATCCATATATAACATCTTGTACTTGTAGTGAAAATCTCATTGGCTCCATGTACTTAAGGTTTGACATTGTAGACACTTTAACTTATAAAATTTGATCTTATAAATATCTCAACTTATAAAATTTATATTCATTAAACACCTGCATCTTTTACTTCATGCTCCTTAGCTAAAAACATTTTCTTTTGATCCTCATAATTCTTATAAATTAACATTTTGATCCTCTCATTTTTTTAACATTCTTTTATTATTTTAAGGAAAAATTATTATTAATATTATCAATTTATTTACACTTATATATTCTGATTATGTTGAAATTAGAATGAAAAATATATTTTTAATTTTTTAATATTTAGATATTTTAATTTTAAAATTAGAAATATTTTATTTACATCCATAGACTTGAATAATGTATATTTAAAAGTAAAATAAAACTTATATCTTTATAAATAATTTTATTGATTATTTAGTTCATTTTTAAAATTTTATAATTTAAAGTATAAAGTTTATAATATTTATAAATATAATATAGTCTTCAAATATTGTTAATTTTATTTTTTATTTGTAGTTATAATTTAAAAATTGTTAATAAATAAAAATTATTAGATTATAAATAGTTTAATATGAAATATACCACTTTTACACAAGTAAATAACAAAATAAATAATCAATAAATAACTATTTAGTCAAATGATAGATGAAAATATGATTTACATGATTTACATGACCTATAACTTTATGAATATTAAAATATTTTAATTTTGTTTGGAGTTATTAATTGTTACTTAGAATAAAATATTTATGAATAAAAAATATAAATTAATAATTATCATTTTTTGGGTTATTAACTTAATTGAGAGAAATTATAAATGTAAAAGTATGTTTGTTTATATTAATTAAAGTTTTTGAGTTATAAATTGTCAATTGTAACTTTAAAACAATTCATTTATATGTCGCTTTAATATTAAAATATAATTTACATTTACATAATCAATCATTGTTGGTTACTTTATTATCAATTTTTAATTTTTATAATTTGTAGTGTAGAATTCATAATACTTTAAAATTTTTATTATTTTTTTAATATGATTTTTTTATGATTTATAATTATTAAATTATATTTACATTTTTGTTTAAGTTATTTTAATTTTACTTTAAAATAACTTATTTATTTGTAAAAAGTTGTAAAATATATTTTAGTAGATTATAAAGTTAATTGAACTAGAAAGTATATGTTTAAATATTTTTTTGTGTACAATAATCAATTTGACCCTTTTTAAACTTTAAATATAAATTTAAAGACTAAAAAGAAATTTATCAATAAAAAGCAAATTAAGCCAAAGTCTCAGCAGGAGCATATGTTATTATTGTCAATATGGAGGTGTAATTAATGTCAAATTTTATATATTGAGGTGTCTATAATATCAAACCTTAACTATAGGTACCCAATAGATTTTGACTACAAGTATAGGGGCTGTGTATGTATTTGGCCAATGATTAATTTTAATGCCAAAATGTGTAAAATATGCAAATTTGTATGAAAATGACAAATTTTAGTATTAAGAATGTGAGGAAGAGCATGAAAAATTGCATTTTTATTATGAAATCATAAAAATATCATTAGCATGCATAAATGACATTTTACAGTAGAAAAATAGTTTTTAAACAAAAAGTGGAAACTTTATGTGAAAAATATGTTTTTGAATATAAAAGTTCAAACTTTACTTCAAAATGCAATTTTTAATGCCGAAATGTAAATTTTATGTCAAAATGTGATTTTTAATGTTAAAATGCAAGAATATTACAAAATGTATGTAAGAATTATGAAAATGTGATTTTTGTTGTAAAAATGATATTTTTGAAAGGTTTACACTTTGGACTAAAAATTACAAACAACATAACTATGAAAATGCAACTAAAACAATAATTATCAAATAGCAAGAAAAGGGGGTCGGACTTCACCACACAAATCACATCAATTTATCCTACATTATTGTCTTGCATAGCAAAAAAAAAAAAAAATAAAGAAAAGGAGTAAAAGAGAAAATGCAATTTTTATTAAAGAAAACATGCAAAATGATGTTTCGGGTCCTCAAATTATGAACTGAGCTTGATTTAGAAGATGAGGATGATCATTGTTCTAAAAATGATATTTTCAAGCTATCCTCATTTATATATCAAAATGACATTAAAAATGAAAATTATTGTACTTTTTAAGCATGTTTTGTCAAAGATGACAGTTTGGTTTGGTTTGTAAACATATTCTAAAAGTCCTAAAGAAAAATGAGGAAATTGATTTATAAGTCTTAAAAATGGGTTTCCATAGTCTTCAATATGATAGAGTTTCGTTATTATGTCTAAAAGTCCTTTACCAAAAATGAAAAAAGGGTCTAGTATTTATAGACAGAGAAATTTTTGCATGTGTATGAGCAAAGGGGCTTTGTTGGTCTATGTGTGAAAAGGAAGGAGCACGTGTGGGTGGGTGAGTGCATGCCCATGCATGTGGCTCATGGTCATGCGCCCATGGGCATGTGTCTATGTGTGTTGCTCATGGCCATTTGTGCCATGTGTGACCATGCATCCCTAGTTCTTAGCTGAGTGTACGTGTGACACATGTGCTTTTATACATGGTCATATGCATACTCGTGAGACTCTTTGGGTGTTTTGCGATCATCATTTTATAGTTTTAGAGGTTTTTTGGGTTTTAAAAAAGTTTCTTGGACTTCTAGTTTAATTAATTGACTAGGCAAAAAGTTAGACTTCTTAAGCATCATGGAAACTTTTGCATCATAAAATTTAAAGTAGCTTGAAATTTTAGAGGTCCCTAATTAGAGTACACCATTGAAAACCATCTTTAGTCTTAGCTTTAATTGTTATAAGCCCTCTATTATAAGAGAACTTGATTTTCTAATACAAAGTAAAGGGTACACCTTTAAGTGGGTGGAACCATGTTCATCCCAAAAGTAAATTACAAGTAATAAGAATATCTAGTATAATCCGTACTTAACCATAGTCTTGATTGGCCCAATTTTTACTATATTTATGAATATTCCTTCATTAGTTTCTTTTAAATCATCATATGCCTTAATCACCGAATTAGACTTTGTAAGTTCTTCTTTTGGAATCTTAAGCTTAGCTAGCACCTTGAAAGGACACACATTTATAGCTGATTCATCATCCACTATAACACATGGTACTACAAAATCATTCACTTTAACTTGAATATGCAAAGCCTTATTATGCTATCTTCCATCAATTGTCAAGTATTTCTCAGAAAGGAAATCTTATTGTCGTTTTTGAAATCCACCAATATGGCTAACTATTATAGAAGGGAATCAACTGAAGCTAATAAATTGCTCAAGGCTTTATACATAGCATCCTTATGCTTCTTTAATGTGATTAGGAGATCCTAAACACTAGCATTTGCATTTTTTTTGCTTTAATTACTTCAAGAAAATATCCTTATTATCATCTTCAAATACTTTTTTCTTTCCTTTATCCTACCTAAAAGATTATTTTTTTTAGAATTAGAGGATCTAGGTAGTACTTCTCACTTCTTGTAACATGATAAATACTATTCTCAACTTCATCATCACTAGAAATTACAAAAAAATTTAAAAAATCCTGAGATTTTTTTGTATAACCATTTCATTCTTTTAATGCTTTCCAAAAATCTTGACAAACTATATGATTCTCAAAGCATTATGGCTTATTAGAATCACCAAATTCTTCAGCCCATCTAGTTAAGACAATTGATTTAATTGGAATATCTACTGAAGTTATAATACTTCACCATGAAATCATAATTCTAAAATGGCTGACATAAAGTGTCCTACACTTTTTCTTGATCATTGGGTTGTCCTTGAAAATGCCAATATTATAGAACAACTTCCTCAAATGAAACATGTATTGTTAGTGTAGTGTATAATAATATAGTCAAATTTAGGGTTTAGTTTATCTAAATTCTAATAATCTCCCTTTTTTTTGGTTCTGATCCTACTGTTCACCTTACTAAACTACTTTATAAAAAATTTCTCATAAACTAGTTCATCAAGTATCATCATCACTTTCTTAACTTGTTAGGCAAGCTTAGACTTTTTTTAGGTATGAAATCATGTATTGGTCAATAAGATCTTGACTTACATGTCTAACCATGTAACTAACATCTATATTGTGATCCATTTACTAATGGTAATTGCAAAAATCTTTCAGATTATGCCTAGTTAGAAGAACACTTAGTAAGGGCCTTGGTTCAAATGGCTTAAGAATTCCACTTTAGCATAAGTTTTCAAATACCTTAGAGAGTGGTATTAAGAACCTAGAGAACTACCTTAGAGATATGATGTTTGAAACCATAAAGGATGAAATAGTTGTTATTGCCTTTGATGCATAAGTATACTGAGTCCTTTTATTTTTTTTTACTTAAGCTGGCTTTTTTAATCGACTACTTCTCTTATATTGAACCTCAACATAATAAAAGTTAATAAAATATTTCATACTCATGGTCCTAACTTCCTAATGGATATTGTCTTGAGTATTTTCCCAAGAAATTCTAAATTTGTCAATTTTATCAGAATGATTTATTATATAAGTAACTTTCTCCTTAAATCTTATGATGTGATCAATAAAAGACTTTGTTGAGTCATTTTTCAAAACCCTAAAGGCTAATGATAAAAGTAGAAAAATATCTTCTCAACGAATGAGATTGATAAAGAAGAATTATTTCTAAACCATTTTAGAACCACCCAAGACATTAAAACCTCACCTGATTACCCATTAACCCTTATCGAGATTAAAACAAATCCTAACTAAACCTTTAGCAAACCCTAATTGGGTTTAGAAAGAGGTTTTAATGGATTAGAGAGAAAGAACTTTTATTAAGTATTGTTATTTGAGTTAATAGTAATGACATGAGAAGGGTTATTTTGTGTCTATTGTGTCTATTTTTCAATCTAATTTTTGTTTTAAGAGCCTTAATTTAACCTAAGGAAACCCTATGGTGAAAAGTCAAACTTTAGTCAACTAACTTTTTTTGAGGTCAAATTGAACTCCTAGAGTTGAATTTTAGTATGAAATTCTCTTTAAAAATAATAATGTATCCGTAAGCCCCATTTTGTGAAAATTTAAAATTTTGACCTCTAGTAGTTAAAATGAGTCCTACATGTGCCCACCTCACTATTCTAACAATACTTGTCATGATGTGTGATCTTGTAGGACATTTTTCTTGATATATGCTCTCTAAGTATATAATATACCATTTAAAGGATATATTATGACAAGTGACACTCTTAGAATGAAACAGTATATTCATTTTACTTTTAAAACCTTAATTTTAACTAACTAATTACATCACTTGCCATTAAGGTGATTGGCAATAAATAGAGGGTCCTAGGATCCATAAATAACTAAGGAATAAGAGTGGAAAAAGAATAAAAAAAAATGGCGTAGAGACTCTCCATGAGAAATATGAACTTTTAGTAGAAAATAATGTAAAAATAAGAAAAATTAGTGTAAATTCTACTCTCATCTCTCTCAATCTCTAATCTTTTCTCAACCTGAAAAAAACTCTAATAAATATGATACTCTCTTTAAATCCTAGCACAACAATCCCCTAAAAAAACATTAAATTAACTCTTAAATAACCTTCAAACACTCACTCACTCAAACCATTTTAATCTTACACTCTTCTTTTATTCTCTTATTGTTGGTGAGTTTTTACTCAACATCTAAGGCTAAAAACTTAAAAAAGAAACCATTTTTAGTTCTCTTGTTTCTTTATTTTTTGGCTTGGGCTTTAATTTCTTGATTTTTCATTGAATAAAGCAATTTTAAGTATTGTTCAGAGGTGGATAGCTAGATTTGGCTAATGAATAGCTGGTTAGCTATCTGCCCTTAATTTTGGCCAAACAAGACTTCCAAACCTACTAAGCATGCATCAAAACTTACTAAACATGTTGCAATTTTGGTTGCTCATGTTTCTTGCTCCAAAATGAATCCAATGACGATCCTAAAGGCTCCTATGCATTCAATGATGATTATACATCATCTAAATGAGCTTTAGTGGTCTTAGGATGATCGGATTTCATTTATTTCTTATTTATTTTCACTTTTATTTTTTTTATTTCCACTTTTGTTTTAAACTTCTTTGATCCTCTTATTAATTTTTATTTTAGGTTGATGATTAAGATCAATATGTTTACTTGTGTTTTAATTGTGATTGAGTGTTTGATTCCATCCCTTGTTAATATGCTTTTGTGTAGTTGTATTTATCTTTAATTTTATTGATTTTTTAATACTTTCTTAGGATTGATCATGTAATAATATGATTACCCTTTGTCTTTACTTGATTATGTGAAAACTTTGAGTATAATTTTATGAATATGTGCTTTGATTGTGATTTGATTAAAGTGTGTGGTTCTTGAAGTGCTAAATGCTTATTACTAGTTGATTTAGTACTTGTAAGGGCCAATTCTTATTGTTTATGCCTCTACTCAAATTGCTTGTGCATATTACTTATTGATTATTTCTTCTAACCATCTTTTCTTATTTTATTGATTATGCTTATTAACCCATCTTTTTCTCTCTTGCATTTATGCATATCATGCTTTCTCATATGCTTGTTTGCTTATCATTTACTTGGTTGCATGTCACTACCATGTGCATATTTCATTTTTAAATCCTTAGATGCATTTTGTATGCGCCCCAGCTTACATCACTATCATTGTTACATGCATCCCAAAATTTGCATTCATTTACATGCACCCCAAATTGCATCATGCATCATATGCCTTTACATGCACCTCAAATTTATTTATATCTTGTGTGAATCATGCAATTGCATTAGCATCATCTCTTCCATCTTATATATATCTTGTTATCCAATCTTAAAACTCTTAATCTTTCAAGCTACTAACATTACTAAATTCTCCTAACTCTTACTAACATTTTTTGTTGTCATTTATTATATATATCCTAAATGGTTAAATTTATGTTCATTCAATATCATGTTGTATCCACTTAAGCTTTCCATCTTCATCTCTTGAATTCATTCCTTCTATTAATAATATAGGAAAAGGGTCATTTAAACCCCTAAGGTTTTTACTATGGCTCAAATAAGCCACCCATCTTTTTTTAGGATAAAAAATACTAGTGTTTTACAAGTTTGAACTTGCAAAGAAATATGGACCCTACACGAGCCATGTTAGAAAGATGTTTATGTAAAGGAAATTGTTTTAGCAGTACATTCATTAAGTCTTCAACCACATATTTGCATGTTAAAAACATATTAAAATCCCCATTTTCTCTCAACTTTAACCATAGTTACCAATTGATTTAATGATTGCAACTTGATATGGACAATGAAATTTCATGGTTGTTAAAGGATAATAACGACCATCATAAGCTTGCTTTTACTAGGGTGGAAAAAAAGAAAAGGTAAGCCTTTGGCTTTTTCATTCATTTATATATTGAAAGTGTTGTCTTTCAAATGGTGTTTTCTTTCATTTATATTAAATGTGTGTATGTTTCTTCTGTTTTCTTTTATTGTTAGTGATATTAACAATTGTAAATCTCGTGTTTCATTCTGAGGGAACTTGGAAATATAAAGAGGATATGCTTGAATACATTGATGGTGATATTGACATATTGTATGATTTTAATACTGATTACATGTGTTACGGTGATCTGTTACATAGATATAAACACATATATGGGTTTCAATTAATGAAGAAAATTTTTGTCCTTGAACATGGAAGAGAACTAATAGATGGACTATTTTTAATACACGATGATGAAATAGTAAGAAGGGTGTTACATTACATAAATATATACTCTTAAGTGGTAGAAATTGAATTTTTCGCTAATCATGAGGTTAATCAGCCATTGTTTCCTCCTCGTGTTTTAGAGATTGAATTAGAAGATCTTAAAAATTTTGATATTAATATTCCTGTGACTAAGAATAGTGGTAAAGAAATTGAAAGTATTAACATTGATGACTTGGAGTATAATGTAGAATTAAACACTAATTATGGAGTTAATTTAAAAGGGGAAGAATAGCATATGGTTGATGTTGAGGGTGCACAGAACATTGATATTGGTACTCAATGTTCACATACTAATGTACACGGTGCAGAGGGGTCTAATCGAATAGAGGATACAATTAAAGATACAACACCACCTAATTTAGAAACAACAGCCTAGGGAGGGGGTCTAAGCATAGAGGGCATTAATGGACAAACCAATTATACATATGAGGTTGAAGAGAGTTCTATAGAATTTGATGAAGAATGGAACCATAAAGCTGCACCTAAATAGAAGGTTAGATATGATGGCACTGATAGGGAAGGTCATTTCATGCTTGAAATGACTTTTGCAAATGCACAACAAACAAGGGCCGCAATCTCCAAGTATACAGTGCATTTTGGGTACAAATTAAAGTTGAATCCTAATGAGCCTTCAAGAATAGTAGCAAAATATCAAAATGAAATTGGTTGTCCCTTTATGCTTTGGATCTCAGAGGATGGTAGAAATCCTATTTTATCAATTAAAACATTGAAGGCTAATCATGCTTACTTCAAACATTATACCTTACTAAAGTGCAAGTGCAAGTGTAAAATTCCTTACAAGAAACCTCAAGGAAAAAATTTACAACAATCCAGCATTGAAGGCGAAGGACATGTTGATAGAAATTGAAGAAGAGGTAAAGATTATTGTCATTTTTTAGAAGTGTAAAAGGGCTAAAAGGATTATTATATAAGAAATAGATGGCAGCTGTGGGATACAATTCCAACAACTAGAGGCATATTCATAGCCTTGAAAACCAACAATTCAAGGACCTTAGTTGAAATAGAATTATGCAAAGAAGCACTTTAAAATGGTAGAAGGGTATTCAGAAGGATGTTCATATGCTACCATGCATTGAGAAATGTGTGGAAAGTTGGTTGTAGGCCCATTATTGGCCTTGATGGATGCTTCCTAGTGGTGTATGCAAAGGCTAATTATTGAGTGTTATGGGGCTTGATGTTCATTAACAGATGCTGCCTATTGAATGGGCCATTGTGGATAAGGAAAAAAAACAACTGGTGATGGTTCATAGCTTGGTTACTTCAAAATCTATCACTTAGAGATGACTAACAATTGATAATAATTAGTGATATGTAAAAGGTCTATGCATAATTTTAATTTATTTTAAAAAATAAATAATTTAAACATTCATATTAATCTTTAAATTTATTCTTTTTTAGGGTTTAATTAATGCTGTGAGGGGTGTGCAAGGCACATTTACACAAACTGGAGCAAAAAAAAGGGCCTGGATATAATTAAATAAGAAATTTGGATATGTGTTTAGAGCACATTCAAGGAAGAGTTTAAAGATAATCTTGAGAAATTAGGGGTAGTCTCACATAAGGCAGCTGAGGCAATAATATGATATCCACCATAGACTTGGTGTAAAACCTACTTCAGCTTTAAAAGTAAAGCTATGGTAGTGAAAAACAACTTCATAAAGTCTTTTAACTTATGGATTATATTTGCTTAATAAAAGCCAATAATTAGTATGTTGGAGGACATTAGGCTATAAGCAATGAATAGAATTAAAGATAATAGGAAGCAAGCTGATAAATAGATTAATGATTGGAGTCCTTCTTATATAAGATTGTTTCAAGACTGGAAGGATAGGTGTTGTGGCTGCAAAATTATGTTCAATGGTGTTAATGGGTATGAAGTAGGGGAAGGCCATGATAAATATACAATGATGTTGGAGAGGGAGCTATTTACTTATAAGGCAAGGAAACTCATAAGAATCTCATACTCTTATACAATTTATGTACTTTATCACTCAAAGACCTATGACTTTTATATATAAGTGGAACCATAAGTCCACCTATTTTATGACATATCAAATACTTATACAACCAGTTCAAGCCTTAAGATTTTATAAGTTGGACCAATTTTAGCCCATTGAACCTCAACCCTTGACAAAATTAGCTAGCAGACCAAGAAAACAAAGGGTTTGAGCTTCTTATGAACTACCAAATATTGGACAAAGAGATAGCAATCTTTTAAAGAAAGGGACTACACAGTTATGTTGTATGTGCCACAAAGAAGAGTACAATAGAAAGACCTATAAGAATAAAGGGAATCAAGTAGATTTTATTTTTTGTGCACTTATGTCTTTTTTTTTTCATTTCCACAAGCTGGTTATAATGACTATATAAAATTTATTTTCTCTTTTGTACTATATTCATATGAGCCTATTAATAAGGCTATAAGTGGAAATCAATAAGTTCTCGATACTAAGGCTAGTAGTGGAATTTGAGGGGCTATTTCAAATCAACGTGGTGATAAGGGGAAGCATCCAGTATCTAGAGAGGGTGGCTCATTTACTAGACCTATAAGAGGTAGTCCATATGGCTATGGACTTTATATTAATGAGAGGACAATGTCTTTAACATACAATATGAGTTTGTAATTTTGTTGTTTAATTGTTGGTTATCATGATAAGATGTAATTTTGTTGTTTATGTGTTGGTTATCATGGTTAGCATCAATGAGTTCTTATATTGGATGTTATATTGTTGGTTTATTGGCATCAGTTTTATACTAGCTTTATTATTTAATAATCTTGAGATGGTTTATTGATTTGTTAAACGTTTGTTGCTTTAGCCTAGACAAGAGTCAGAGAGGGTTAATTCTACATGTGTTATAATTAGTGATTCAACCATATCAGCTGATCCACATAAAAATTTTGCAAGCCCAAATAAAAGAGAATTAAGGAGGCAAAAGGGCACAACTGAGGTCATTATAGTTAGGAAGATCAAGTTAAGTAGAGATGGCTTAAGTGTTTCACAACCAAGTGATCTACCATAACAAGCCCCAAGTCTGAAATGGCAAGGAGCACTTGCAATTACAACTAAATAGCTACAAGCAAAGACTCAAGAAGGTCAAGGGAGATAGAGTAAAAGGCTAAAAATTGATGGCTAGGGGTTAAAGGACTAACACACTATCTCATATAACCATTTCAAGAAGCATTATTTTTTATTTTTTGATGCTTAGACACAATAAAGAAGTGCAAAACGTAGAAAATATTATGTTGCATATATTTTGGGCTGCTTTTTGGCTATATAATAGTTGTTAGTACCAAATTTAGGTTTAAATTTTAAAACTTTATGAATTTCAAGTGAGCTATTGCCAAATGAAGTTCATATTTTTTAAGTTATCTAGATTGCATTTTGAGTTTTTTTTAAATAACTTATCAATGTTCAATTTAGGTGATATATTGCATAAACCAAAGTTCAATTCTTGCATACACTAAACTAGCAAATTACATACACTAAACTGCCACATTACATATGCTAAACAACAAGAAACAAAACTAATAAAATACACCATGAAAGAATAAGAGTATAAATTCCCATTCTCATATTCTTTCTATAGCTAATGGATTCTTCAAGGCTTGCTTTCTTCAGTCTTCTCAAGTCATGCCAAACTTCTGCAATTACAGCAACAACCTCACTATAACTGGAACCTCCCTTACTTCTCTTCATCACCTTCAGTTTACTATTTTCTACTTTAAAAATTTTGTTCTCAATCTTCAAATAGTTAATAATATCCCTACTTCTAACATTCATTGCTTCATCATACCACTAAAAAAAGCCACAACTATTTCCCTGACAAAATCTCCATTTATATTCATCACGTCCTAAGTTTTTTACAAAATAAATATAAGTAAAAAGGAGATAAATTCTCAATCCAACTTACCTCATAATTTTCACACCTATAAAACCTTTGCCTAAGGTTATTCTCAGTACATGATTTCCATCTAGGTGCTTTAACTCAACAATGGTAGTATATTAAAAGTCCTTAATAATCCATCTCAACATTATTTCGCAACCTTATCGATCTTGGTGATGATGACACAGATAAAGCCATTTTTGTTGCTTAATAACTTCTTTTGCTAGAGATTTCTATTTTTTAAGGGTTTAGCTAGTTTTTGCAAAGAAGGTAGACCATTAAAAAAGATGATGGACATCGACATGTTTAATGACAAAGGAGACATAACTTAATGAACATGTCATCACTACTGCTAACAGAAATCAATATTGTTTGTGTAGCTTGGCAAAAAGGGGCCAATAAAGTTCAAAATTACAAAACTCTAGTATTTTTTATCCTAAAAAAATATGGGCGGTTTATTTGAGCCTTGGTAAAAACCTTAAGGGCTTAAATAACCCTTTGCCCTAGTAATATTTATAGAGATAAGCTACATTTTAGCACCTACAGTATATCCTCGCACTCACATATGCCATTAAATTATTTTTTGGCTCATTTATGCATAAAAATCAAGTTTTATTAATATTTAAGTCCTTAGCTCAATGGCTCTATGCATTAAAATAGATATATGTTAAGCATAAACTGTTAATGGGGTTTGCCATCTTTGCCATGTTAGCTAAACAGTGGCACTTTTAAAATGTTTAGTTGTTATAAATTATCACAATGATAATAACAAGAATCCTCTCTTTTTAACTTAAACCTTTCATTTTTCTACTTTCTCCTTCCTCAAATTCTACTTACCAATTTTATCACTACCCATTAACATTAATTCCTTATTCACTTTCATTTTTCTCTTCAAAACAACCCATTGCCAAATTTTCTTCTTCTTCTTCTTTATTTCCTCTCACCCGTAATGGAAGCTTTGACAATGTTACTCCTTTGACCATCATCTGCTTTGGCTATGGCATCCATATCTAGAACTCCACTGAAAGAGAGACCAATAAGACTTAAAAAAGGGGTATCCAGGTTTAGGGTTTTTGGCAAGCAAAATCAAAACCTTGCTCCACCACTGCTACGCAAGTGTGAAGATCATGTTACAATATGCTCCAGCACCCCTGCCATTAGATAAAAGAGAGATTTTTTATGCCTACTTTTTCATCAACCTCTGTAAGTAAACTATAATAACAATTTTTCATCATCCTTTGTATATTAATGGTGTATGCCACCCTCGTATAGTTATTCAGTAGTTTTCTATGGTTTTGACCTTTTTTTATAAAAAAAAACTGCCAACACCAATAAACTAACATATTATACATACAACATGTAAATTATCCAATAAGAAAAAATGAAGTGCCTTGAACCACTATTTTGGGTACATTATGTGTGCATGATTTATATAGCTTTTTTCAATCCTTATTTGTTCACAAGTTTTCAATTATGATGTGTTTTTCTTCCCTTTTGTTTTTTTCATTTGGGTATGTGTCTTGAAAAAATAAACTAGATGCTATACCCCACAAGTAATTCACAAAAGTAACTAAAGGGAAGAGGTTCAAAAACTAGTCAAGTGGTTACAACTATTCGTATAGTTTAATAGAGTCCAAGCAATTATCAAGTGAAGGATTATAATATTAAGTAATTTTCATGGTTTTTCTTATTTCTTAATGCCCACTTTTTCATATTACATTTTGTTTAGGTATTTTATGTTTGGATTGTGTTGTATGTTCAAGACCTATTTCTCAACATTGCTCCAAAAATAACAAAATTAGGACCTATGGCTTCTAAATTTACATGTCTATTTTCTTTTGCCTACTTCTTCTTCACCTTTTAAATTTTATTTCTTTCATTAAATTTTTTTCCTTTGTGGCTTAATTGGGTTGTTTTAAATTTTTGAGTATCTAGACGATTCATTTTGATAATTTATCTTTTTAATTTTCCATTTTCAAGTTTCTTCTCTTGTTTACTATTGCATTTGAGAATTCTACTATTAGGTCATTGTTGAATGCTCTTGATTGTTAGAAAGCTTTTTTTAAAATTCAAAAGTAAGTAGAGCAAAACACATAGCCCAACCAAGCTTTTTATTGGCAGAGTTTAACCTTCTTCCTTTATTAAATCCCATCAAGGGCACTATCTACATCATCATAACCTTAAATGAAGCCACAGAGAGCAAAAGTGATGAATTACCTAGTGTAGTGGGCATTAGCATCCAAATTGCCAATCATAATTTGAATATGCTTAATCATTAGAAGTGATGAATCTATTTGTAACGGAGCATTCCCTAAAGATGTAAATATTCATGTGTTGTCCCTCTTTGTGTTGCATTTTGGATTTGATTTGTTTCACTATAGTGAAAAACATAAAAATGAGTAAACCACAAAGTAAAAGGAGCGAAACAACAGAGGCAAAATGAAAGAGGTTGAGCTTGTTATATTTTTCATCATATAGATGACATGGCTGAGAAGGGCCTCACTAACATTAATATAACCATTGTTAAAAAAGGGGCTTATATAATAGGGAAACTTTTTTTGTTTGGTGCATAAATGAGCCAAAAAATAGTTCAATGGCATATATGAGCTCAAGCGCATACTTTAGGGGACAACATGTACCTTATCCTAAATATTTATAAAGGAAAAGTATAATTAACTATCCTGTGGTTAGGTGCTTTTTCACTGAAGGTCATATGGTTTTTTTCGTAATATTTAAGGGCCTATGGTTTGATTCTACCAATATTTTGGGACCATACTTAGTAATATCATGATACTTTAAATCTTTTCTTATTCTAATTTTTCATTTTTATTATGATATTAAATACTTCATAATAATAAAATTTATTTTTGTTTTATGAACTTTAATATAATTTTCTTGTTGTGTATTATTATTTATCACATTTTGTTACTTAAATACTTTTCATTTCATCTAAATGTGTTTTCATCTTTTTCTTTCTTTTAAAAAAGTCTTACTTTTTCCAAATAAATGACCTCGAATCTCAATAACTAAAGACAACAAGGAAGATGAGGTTCTTGCAAAAGTGTTTGTCTTTCTTATCTTTATTTTCTTTATTTTATTTTTGATTGATTTAGTTTCTCTTTAATATAATATTGTTAGAATTGCATGTTTAGGTGTTCTAATGACAAGAAATACTATAATTTTACTATGTTTTTTCCATGGCTATATTTATTACATCATCATAATTTCCATGTCATGTAGAAATAATATGCATATCATGTTAGTTTAGCATATGCTATGATTCATGTATCTTTCAATGCTTGCCATGTTCACACATTATATTTACCATGCTTATGCATTATGTTGACCATAACAATAATCAATCTTAGTTTTGATCTTAATAAATTTAATTTTGAGCATTTAATTTTTTTGTTTAAGTGTGTATAAGTTAGGACTCCATTGGAAGTTAAAATGAAGTATGATTATCTTGGGCTGATTCAACCTCTGAGCTTCAAGGAGGCTTTTGACATCCTTAGAGTTTTATAATGAGAAAATTATCTTCTTCACATTTGAAGTAGACATCTTGAGGTTTCTAAATTTGTCTTGCTTGTCAAAATATGAGTTCATTTAGGTATGAAAATATTAAGTCAAAATCAACATATGTAGTTACCATTTCAAATTAGCTCTTAGAATTTTAGATATATCTTGAGCTAAAAAATCCTAATTGAGATTATTCAAAATGATATGAAAATTTAAGTCCAATATTTAAAAATTTTATGAAGAAAGTATGGGCAAATTAAAATTTTTCCAATAGAAAATCATAGCTTCAACTTGTGTATAGCTGTCTAACAGTAGTCTACATTTTAGATTGCATAACTCTTAGTATTTTAGAAATCTCTTGAGCTAAAAATGTCCAATTGATATGATTAAAATTGATATAGAAATATAAATCAAATTATCTACAACTTTGATGGAGAAAGTTTAGGCAAAATCAAACGTCTTCAATATAAAATCATGGGTTCAACTTGTGTATAGTTGTCTGACAGTAGTCTCCATTTTAGATTGCATAACTCTTAGTATTTTGGACATATCTTAAGATAAAGAAGTTCAATTAAGGTTATTCAAAATGATATGGAAAGCTAAGTTAAATATCTATAACTTTTAGGAAGAAAGTGTAGGAAAAATTGAATGTCTTCAATAATTACTTACGGTTTCAATCTATGCATAGCTATTTGATAGCATCACCTTTAATAATTCAAAATTATAAATATTGAATTCAAGATATAGACATTGGACATATTATTTGCACCTCCAATAGCTATATTTTTTAGTTTTTTTCTATATGAACACCTTAAGAGCTTAATGGAATTTAAGAAGAAAATTGTTTATCATTCATTCTTTTTTAAGCATTCAATTAAGCTTTGAAATTCTCTTAAATAATTATTTGTTTGTATAACTCTTGTGAGAGTTGGTTGTGTGTTAGAAATATAATTTCTCTTCATCTTAAATCTTAGGATAGATTATAAGGGAAGCAAGATTTATCTCAAAAGGAATTGGTTTAATTGTTGTCCATTAAAACACTTGGGATTTAGTTTTTTGAGTGAACCTTGAAAACTTAAGTTGTAAGGTTGTAAGAGTGAGCCATAAAACTCTTATGTAATCTAATCTTATGAATAAGATTATGGGTGATTGAAAATCCTAACTTGGGGATAAGTTAGGTAGAGACGTAGGATTGTTGTTGAATCTGAACTCCTTAAATTTTCATGTTCTTCATTCTTCCTTCTCAACTTCCATTAAATTCTTGCAAATAATTCTTTTAATTTCTCATTTTTATTTAATTGTCCTATTCACCCCCCTTATAGGACTCTTTTTAATTTGTATCAGAGCTTGAATTTTAGGTACTTTATTGGTAGAATAGAAGATCATGGAGAGTGAATCATAAAACATATGTTCTCTTAAACCATTTTTCGATTTTAATGACTATCCACATTGGAAATTCAAAATGGAATTATATCTTGATTGTGATTCCATAAAACTTTGGGAAATTGTCTTAAGAGGTTAGGAACCACCTACAACTATCATTGATGGTATGGTAACTACTCTTACAAGAAGCCAATGGAGTATTGATCAAAAGGAAGAAAATCATAAAAATAAAAAAGCTATGATTACTCTAGTCTCTTCAATGACAAAAGAAGAAGGAGGCAAGCTTCAACATTGTATGTCGGCCAAAGAAATGTAGGACACCTTAGAAAACCACTACGAAGGAAATATTCCAGTAAGAAGCAAGAATGTTCAACTTTATATGTATGAATATGAACTCTTTAAAATGAAGCCTTATGAATCAATCACGGAGATGACAAATTGTCTAAATGCTCTCCTCATAACCCTCAAGAAACTTGGAAAACATTTCTCCAAGGAAGAGTTAAACAATAAGATTTTAAAAATCTTACCTAAAAAGGATTGGGAATCTCATGTTACTTCAATTTAGGAAGCTCAAAACCTCTCCACTCTATCAACTGATGTGCTCATTGGTAAGCTCTTAACACATGAGCTCACTATTAAGTAAAGAGGTGAAGAACAAAAAGAGAAAGAAGAGAAGAAAAAAAATATTGCTCTAAAAGCTCTTCAAGAAGATAGTGAAGAGGAAAGAATCAAAGATTCTAGTGATGAAGATGGTGACATTGTCATGCTCATTAGGAACTTCAAGAATTTTTTGAGAAAGAAAAACTTCTTAAGAATAAAGGACTTCAATAAGAAGTTCGAAGGAGATGGGAAAAAGAAAACTAAGGAGGTTACTTGCTATGAATGCAAGAAATCGAGACATATTAGAAGTGAGTGTCCCAAACTCAAATTCAAGAACAAGGGAGCAAAAGATAAGAAGAAGGCAATAAAAACTACTTGGGATGATTCCTTTGAATCTAAAGAGGAAGAGAAATAATAAGAAGTGGCCAATCTTTGCTTCATGGCCCTTAAAAATAAAAATGAGGTACCATCTATTTCTTATTCTTCCTTTGATGATTGTGATAATTATTGTGATGATGATGATGATGATGATGATGGGAGCTCTATTGTGAGCAAATTACTTATTAAAAGCAAAAGTTTATTATCTAAGAAGAAACATTATAAGCATGAGATAGGTAGCTTAAATAGATAATTAGAAAATTAGAAAATTAATTTTGCTAAACTTATTGAATCAAATGAAAAACTTGTTAGTGATGCAAAATCCTATAATTCTTTGGAAGATCAACTTAAAAAAGTAAATGATAATTATAAGCTTTCTAAGGAGGTCTTAGAATTAAAGAATTCCATTGCTAAATTTAAGAGAGGAAAAGAAACTTTAGATAGTCTTCTTGACTCTTAAAAATTTCATAGAGATACCTATGGAATTGGATATAAGAATGAAATATCTTCATCATCTTCATCACATATTAATTTTGTAAAAGCTTTATATGATTTTACCCCTTCAACCTCCAAATCAAATGAGACTCAAGCTTTCAAAGCTAAAAGATCTCATGTGTTAAATAGCAAGGGAAAGTCTCATAAGATTTATCCTTCATTAACACAAATAGGTAAGGCTCAAACTAGAGCACCTCAACCCAAGCATGATTATATGTACACTAGACACAATACTTATAAGCATGTTGCACAACATAATGCACCTAGAAATATTGCACAAACCTATCAAAATACACATTATCATTGCTAATGCATGTCTCACACCATGACTCAAAAAGAACTTTAGGAGACACACACCACAACATCAATAAAGGGATGCTTCACACATTTAAAATGCATATCCTCCTAGGAGAAATAAGTTTGAAAATGTTTAATGCTCATACATGATCAAGGGACATACCAATAATGTGTGCTTCTATAGAAGACTGCACATGAACTTATTTCCTATGGACTATCTTGAAAGTAACCAACCTAGACCAAGAAAGGTTTGGGTTCAAAAGAATACTTAAATTATCTTATGTAGGTATGCTTAAAATCCACCATAAAAAAAAGCAAGTGGTATCTTAATAGTGGATGTTCAAGGCACATGACGGGAGACAAAGAGCAATTCAATAAACTTAATGCTAAAGATGGAGGACATGTTACTTTTAGAGATAATGCAAAAAGAAAAATTATTGGCATTGGAGAAATAGGTAATCCTCAATCCTTATATATACATCATGTGTTGTTTGTTGATGGTCTTAAACATAATTTGCTTAGTATAAGTCAATTATATGATATGGGAAATAAAGTAACTTTTAATCCTAAAAATTGCTATATTAATCGTTTTGATGAAAATAAAATTATTTTTAGTGGTGAAAGAGTATACAATGTTTATGTCATTTATTTGAATAAAACTGATAACAAAGACACAAAAAGCTTAGTGTCTATCTCCTATGATACATGGACATGGCATAGAAGGTTAGGACATGCAAATTTTGAGCTTTTAAATGATCTTTGTAAACATGAACTTGTGATTGGTTTGCCTAAGCCTGAATTCACTAAGGATAAACCTTGTGATGCTTGTCATAAGGGAAAATAATCCAAGTCCTTATTTAAGCTAAAAAATGTAGTGTCCACCTTTAGGACACTTGAACTTATACATATGGATTTATTTGGACCAACTAGAGTTACTAGTCTCGGTGGAATGCACTATACATATGTATTGGTTGATGATTACTCTAGATTTACATAGGTATGTTTTCTTGCTCATAAGAATGATTCATTTAAAGCTTTTGAAAAGTTTGCAAAAAGAGTTAAAAAAGAAAAAGGCTTTTATATTTCTTCTATTAGAAGTGATCATGGAACTGAATTTGAAAATGAATTTTTTAAAAACTTTTGTAATGAAAATGGTATTTCTTATACATTTTCATCTCCTAGAACTCCTCAACAAAATGGGGTGATTGAAAGGAAAAATAAAACTCTTGTGGAAATGGCTAGAACAATGCTTCATGAGTATAATTTGCCTCTATACTTTTGGGCGGAAGCTGTTAACACATCTTGTTATATTTCAAACTGAGTTTTCAAAAGATCAATTTTAAATAAAACATCTTATGAGCTATGTATTAATAGAAAACCTAAAATCTCATATCTAAGAGTATTTGGATGCAAGTGCTTTATATTGAACACCAAGGAAAATCTTGGGAAATTTGATTCTAAAGCCGATGAAGGAATTTCCCTAGGATATTCTATTTGTCGAAAGCATATAGGGTCTTTAATAAAAGAACTCTAGTAGTTGAAGAGTCAATGCATATGGTATTTGATGAATCAAACTCATTGTATCCTAGAAAGGATGTTTATAGTATTGATGATCTTATAGGTGACAATGAGATTATGGAAACACAAAAAGAAAATGCCAGTAAGCCTTTGGAACTTGAAGATCTAAGCAAGGAGGAAAATGAGGAGACATCTCAAACTACCTTGAAGGATGAACTTCTAGAGGATTGGCAATTCAAGAAAGCTCACCCTCAAGACCTCATTATAAGTGACACTATAAAAAGGGTAACTACTATATCTCAATTAAAGTCTATTGTTAATTTAGCCTTCATTTCTCAAATTGAACCTAAAAATATTGATGATGCTTTGTGTGATGAATTTTTTATCCTTGCTATGCAAGAAAAGTTAAATCAATTTAAGAGAAACAAGGTTTAAACATTGGTTCCTAAACCAGAACATCATCCTATTATAGGTGCCAAATGGGTGTTTAGAAATAAGATGAATGAACAAGGTGTCATAACTAAGAATAAAGCTAGACTAGTAACTAAAGGTTATAATCAACAGGAACACATTGATTATGATGAAACCTATGCCCTCGTTGCAAGGTTAGAAGCTATTAGAATGCTACTTGCATTTGCACCATTCATTGATTTCAAACTTTATCAAATGGATGTTAAAAGTGCATTTTTAAATGGTTTTATTGAAGAAGAGGTGTATATTGAACAACCTCTAGGTTTTGAAAGCTTTGATTTTCCAAATCATATATTCAAACTTTCCAAAGCATTATATGGATTGAAACAAGCTCTTAGAGCTTGGTATGAAAGATCGAGCAACTTTTTATTAGAGAAAGTTTTCTCTAAAGGAAAATTTTATATAACTCTTTTTATAAAGAAATCTAAGCATGATTTATTAATTGTTCAAATATATGTTGATGACATTATATTCGGTGTTACTAACCATTTCTTGTGTGAGGAATTCTCTAATTTAATGCAAAGAGAATTTGAGATGAGTATGATGGGTGAACTCAAATTATTTCTTAGACTACAAATCAAGCAATGCAAAAATGGGACTTTCATCAATCAAATTAAGTATGCAAGAGACGTTCTTAAGAAATTTGGCATGGATGGAGCTAAGATAAGTAAAACTCCAATGAGCACCACAACCAAACTTAACAAAGATGAGAATGGCAAACCGATTGATGAAAAGTAATTTAGAGGTATGATCATATCTCTTCTTTATTTAACTACTAGTAGACCCGATATTGTGTTTATTACTTGCTTGTGTGCTAGATTTCAATCAAGTCCTAAAGAGTCTCATTTGAATGCTATCAAAATAATTTTCAAATATCTTTGTGGTATATTGCATTTAGGACTTTGGTATTCTAGGAGTTCATCCTTTGACTTAATTAGTTATTCTAATGGGGACTTTACTGGTAGTTTACTAGATAGAAAAATCACTTCTAGAACTTGTCAATTTTTAGGACAATGTTTAGTTTCTTAGTTTATGAAGAAACAAGTTTCAGTTGCCTTGTACACTGCTGAAGGTGAACATATTGCATAAGTCTTTGTTGTTCATAAGTTTTATGGAAAAAACAACAATTGTTAGACTATGGTGTAAAACTTGATCATATTCCAATCAAATGTGATAATACAAGTGCTATCAACCTTAGTAAAAATCCCATTAAGCATTCTAGAACTAAGCATATAAACACTAGACATCATTTCTTACGTGATCATGTTCAAATTAGTGATATCTTACTTAAATTTATTTATACAAATAATCAACTTGCAGATATCTTCGTCAAACCTTTCAATGAAGAGAGATTAATTTTCGTTAAGCATGAATTTGACATGATTGATGGTTCTAGTTTATCTTGATTTTATGTTTAATTAATGGTTAAATTGCTTTCATGTGAAATCATGTTATGCTTATTGATTACTTTGATTGATAAATATTTTGATTTTGATCTTAAATTTTTTTTAGTCGTCAACTTATATTTTGTTTATCTATAAAAATTTCCTTTTGCATTTTGTCAAAGGAGGAGAAATAATTTGAGTTTTAATGTGTACCTAGTTAATTTTTTTTAACATGTGTATTTTTTTAATTTTAAAACTCCCTTAAAAAAATGAGTTTATGTTAGTGACATATTATATTTTTGTTTAATATAGGGGGAGAAATTTTGTTTAAATTTTTGCATGCATATTAATATTGTAAGTATAGCTAATTTTGTCATACATCATATATGACAAAAAGTTTTGTTTTGATTACTTTGTTTATGTATAACATAGATTTTATAAAAATTTTATGTATCTTTGTTTTTATATCTCTCTCTCTTTTTTTTTTTTTTTTTGCTTTTGACAAAGGGGGTGAAATATATTTGAGTTTGTTATTTGTTACTATACATGTGTATAATATTTTATTTATTGTGTTTATATAGGCATAAGGATAAGGCATGAATTTTTTCTTAGGAATTGTTTTTATCTTTAATAAGGCATGAATATTTTTACAAAGATTTTGTGTATTTTTGCATTGTTCGCTTTAGGTTCATTTCCCCTCATATCTCTCTCTTTTCCTTTTGCCTGTGGACAAAGAGAGGAAAATATGTTATGAATAATTTGTTTTTTTTTTTGCTAAGTGCTACATGATTGATTAGCTAGTTAAGCTTTATATGATAATATAATAATTAAGCACATCTAACATTATTATTATATGTACTATTTTTGTGATGTATTTTAGTGCACTATATGCATATATATTTGAAATTATTTTCTCACATTGCCTAACATTTATTTAAATGATCATGTTATCATATTTTATGTTTTTAATACATTTGTCATAAGAATGTCATGCTTTTATCCCTCTTGCTATATTTTATGTTGTTTTTATTTTTTTTTTATCAAGAGGAATAATCTATAAATTTATATTTCTTATCATGTCCATATTCTTAGGGGGAGAAATAAAGAAATATATTTTATTTCATTTGGTATTATTATTATCATAAATATTATCACACACTTTATTTTGTATTATTTTTTATCAAACTCAAAATAAGTTTGTCAAAATAAAAAAAAGAGGAGATTGTTGACCTTAGCAATAATCAATCTTAAGTTTGATATTAAAAAACTTAATTTTGAGCATTTAATTTGTTTGTTTAAGTGTGTATAAGTTATAACTCCATTGGAAGTTAAAATGAAGTATGATGATCTTGGGTTGATTTGACCTCTGAGATTCAAGGAGGCTTTTGACATTGTTAGAGCTCTATAATAAGAAAATTATCTCCTTCACATTTCATGTAGACATCTTGAGCTTTTTGAATTGGGCTTGATTATCAAAATCCGAGTTCATTTGGGTATGCAAAATTTAAGTCGAAATCAACGTATGCAACTGCCATTTTAGATTGCACATCTCTTAGTATTTTAGACATATCTTGGGCTAAAAAAGCCCAATTGAGGTGATTCAAAATGATATGGAAATATAATTCAAATATCTATAACTTTTTGTGAAGAAATTTTGGAAAAAATTAAATGTCTTAAATAGCCAATTATGGTTTCAATCCATGCATAGCTGTATGATATCATCACCTTTAATAATTCAAAATTATAAACATTGAATTCAAAATATAGATGTTAGACATATTATTTGCACCTAAAATAGCTATATTTTTTAGTGTTTATCTATATAAACACCTCAAGAGCTGAATGGGAGTTAAGAAGAAACTTGTTTATCATTCAGTCTTTCTTAAGCATTCAATTAAGCTCTTAAATTCTCTTAAACAATTCTTTATTTGTATAACTCTTATGATAATTGGTTGTGTGTTATAAATATAATTTCTCTTCATCTTACATCTCGGGATAGATTAGAAGTGAAGTGAGATTTATCTCTAAAGGAATTGGTTTAAGTGTTGTCCATTAAAACACTTGGGATTTGGTTTTTTAAGTGAGTCTTGAAAACTCAAGTTGTAAGGTTATAAGAGTGAGCCATAAAACTCTTATGTAATCTTAATCTTGTGAATAAGATGCGAGTGATTGAAAATCCTAACTTAAAGATAAGTTAGGTGGAGACGTAGGATTGTTGTTGAATATGAAATCCTTAGATTTTTATGTTCTTCATTCTTCCTTCTTAACTTCCATTTAATTCTTGCAAAGTATTCTTTTAATTTCTTATTTTTATTTGATAGTCCTATTCATATGCCCCTCTAGTACTCTTGCCATGTTCACACATTATATTTACCATGCTTATGCATAATATATTTATGCTTTCACCATAATTATTATGTCCATGCATTATACCATATTCATGCATAGTATATATTGGTGTGTGCTTGTGTGTATATATTGTGTTTGCATTTTCATGTAGTTGTTAATTAAAAATAATATATAATTTTTAGAAGCACTACACCAAGTAGTAAGGTTGTTTCTACTCAACATTTGGGTAGTATAGGAATGACTCAAATATAAAAAGTATTCTCCTATTGACATCAACATCTGAACCTAATGCTTTATCCTATAGGTGAATTTGGTTCCAAGCAAGGGATCTAAGTTTGCTTAGTCCTTGACTAGATAATTTCTCAAATGATACCATGTAGCGACTCCCTATTTCTTCTGGCTATATCATAAGGTTGTAAGTGCATTAATGTCATCCCTAGAAGCTCTTCCAACATTCCCCTTACATTTCCCTTTACTTTCCCATAACAAGAAAAAAGGAATGGTGCCAAGTCGACGTTCTGGCATCAATATACTTATTAGGTATTTTGAGTCTAACTTTCGAGATCTAACAGTGACATCTCAATCTAAGTGTTGTAAAAATAATATTTAAGGAATAAATACACCATTTCTTCCCAATATTCCTTAACAACATTATCATGACTGATATAGCAAGTCAAATAAAATCCTTGTAATAAAAGTGAGAATAATCCTTAAATCTAGTAATCTATCAAACTAAGAATTGTGGATGTCATAGCCTGAAAATGTTGGACATCCAACTTTGGATCACTAATTTTAGAAAATTCAATCAATGTAGGTATCTTGAACTTAGGAGGCAAGTTAAGGTTCCCAAATTCAAAAAGCTTATCAATATTAAAACCATATAGATACCATATCTCTGTCTTGCAATGATTAGATTTGAGATCCATGTGGTTTAGTGTTATAGTTACCATAATATCGCTTGTTTTCTCCTGTTAGCTCAAATGTAATCACCTAGTGGCACCATATTCTTGTCATTATAGATCCTTGTATAATTTAAACATAGTTTTCCTAAGAAGCAAACAAATGTCTAGACCTCATATATCAAAATGACATAGACAAGCAATACTAGTTAGACCAAACTTACCATAATTTATCCTAATGGTCATGATGAGCTTATTTAATGATTTGAGATTTATGGTTCAATTAGATATCTTTTGTCCAAAATTCAAGTATGCTATATCTTGATAACCTAATATTAAACCATGAAGATACCATTTCTTAGTCTAAATTAAAGCATAGCAGGTAAACACAAACGAAGCAAACATATGCAAAATAAGGTATGAGCATAAGGTAAATTATTACGGCTACTACATGGGTAAGTCAAGGTAAAGTCAAGAGTTCCTTTAGCGAGATATTGTCCATTATAGACTTAAGTTATAGATAAAAGTAAAAAAGGCTCGACATCTTTTGCAAACTCAAGAGAAAATTACACCCCTAAAGGACTTGGGTTATGAACTCTAGTTAGATTATCCTGGTAAATTCTCTTGCACAAAGTTAAGGCTAAAGGTGATAACATGATGGATAATAATTTAGCATCATCAAGGTTAATAGGCTGGGTGCACATGTCAAAATTATTATAATGCAAGTTAGTATTATTTTGGATCAACTACTATATGTAAATCTAAACACAATATATACATATAAGCACATAACAACAATATATGTAATGTATGAACATGGAAAATTATGGTGCATGGAAAAATGCATAAGGTTGGCAAATTATGATGTATGAACATGGTATAATACATAATTAAAACAAAAATATATAAGCATAGCAGTTATAGTAAATTTACAAAATTATGCATGAATATAGAAAATATGGTATATCCTAAAGTAGCATTGTAAACATATGAAATATGGAAAATATTGCATTATTAATTCTTCAAGACATGGCAATCATGGCATACATGATATAATCATGATAAACATGACATGAGAATCCTAAACATGTAATTCCAGTTGCTTCATATCAAAAATAAATCTCGCAAAAGTAAAAGAGAAGAATAAAGTTAGAATGAAAATTATTTTTACAAATATCTCCACCTTTATTGTCTTTTGGAATTGAAATTCGGGGCCACTTATTTATAAAAAAAAAAGATAAAGATAAAAGTTATAAAAAATGGAAAAAAATTTATAAAATCAAACATGAAATTTATGAAAAATTCAAACTAAACATAAAATAACTTATTTTAGAATGAATTAAAAATGATTTAAATGAAAATTATGAATTTTGAGAAAACTATTTATGATGATTTTTTTTTAATATATTGAAGGTCTTAGTTTGTAACATGTGTCTAATTAGATTTAGAGTGCATTATCCATGTAGTTTTAGAATTACTAATATTTAATCCATAACTATTTAGGACTAGAGTTATAGTTTTTATTAAATTTATATTCATATAAATTTCATAGGCTTTTGATATTATTTTTCATGTTTTGTAAGATTAATCTAGTTAAGAGTTTATTAGCCCTTTCGCTCCTCTTCCCAATTGATTACTCCTTATATTTGGTGACAAAAATATAATTTAAAAAAATTCTTATCATATAGCGGTCTATAACTATTATGTGATCACTACATATACCATGATCCTTAGTTAAATATCATAAATAGCATAATATAATGATGATGAGACAGGGTATAGTCACATCAATTAAAAGTAGAGTTACAAATTCGGTTCAAAAAAATATGTTCTCTCTAGTAGAACCTTTTCTCTCCTTTTTGAAGGTCCTTTCCACATCCTAGGGTGTTTCTTCTATCTTATACCTTCCTCTCTTTTTTTTCTTCCTTTTTAATCCTTCACAATTTATTTTTCTTTATTTCTTTCTTTTAGTCATTACCCTCACCAGACTACTTCAATCCTTCTAACCTTTACCTTCTTTACCTACCCCCTAAAAACCTTTAAACCTTGTACCCACAACCTTACTACTTGCTTTTTTATCCTATCCTTTACTTATATATTATTTCTTTTTACTATGTCCTATTCTCATTCATTACTATGGATCCCATGAATAAAGTAATGAATGCTATTATTTCCAAAACTAATACCCTTACCTACTAAGAACCTATTCTAACACTTACTGATAATAATGAAATGGAATAAAAGAATGTTGTTAGTGGGAAAATTATTGGGCTAAAGGATTTCCCTACCAAAATTATATTAAAAAAAAAGGTAATGAGAGACTCTTGGAAACTATGTAAAGATTTTAGAGTTGAGAGACTCCTTGCTAATATCTACCACTTTACTTTCCTCCATGAAATAGACAAAAGGAAAATCCTAGAGGAGTCCCTATAGAACATTTCAAATCTACATCTAGCATTGAAAGACTGGCTACCTAAACAAACTTTGGAGGAACTTCATTTCGGCCACTCCCTATTCTAGGTCTAAGCTTTTGGACTACCTCCTAACCAACACACTAAGGAAAATGCAATATGCATAGCTCAAGATTTTTTAAGTTTTGTTAAGTTTAATCTAATACAAGACTTTACGAGCGACTAGAAATGATTCCTTAGAATATGAGTACAAGTACACATTCTTGAAAACCTACTCACTATCTTTTACAATAAAAAGCATGAGTCAAATTCTTGGGTTACCTTTAAGTATGAATGCCTACAACATTTTTACTACATCTATGGCATTATAGGCCATACTAATCTCAACTACCCATCCAAACCTAAAAATTCACCCTGAATCACCTATCACAAACCCAAATTTAAATATAGAGATTGGCTCCATGTAGCAAGACCATTTAAACATATAGATATTCTCTACCCTTTAACATCTCTAAATTGTTAATGAAGAAACCAAAAAATAACATAGACCTTCGCTGTATCTTAAAAATCTCACTCCCCTCAAACCGCCAACCATTAACCCTATCGGAAGTGCCCTCTGTGCACTTCCCACCCTCTCTAACCATGCCATCTCAAGCAACTATGCTCCCAAGAACATCCATTTAATGCAAACCATCCCCTAGCCACCATAGTACAATAGCCTTAACTGAAACACATTACATTCCATCTCTAAAGACCATGCTAGTCATGAAACCCAAAAGCTTGTGTCTTTTCAAATAACAACACAATCCACTAGTCTTCTCACTCTCCCATTAGAGTGTCTCTCTTAAATATCCTTTACACTATACTAGCCACCTTTTACTGATACCAAAAAACCTTACCTAATAAAGGAACACCCAACTCATTATCTTAATAAAGCCCTGATAAACCCTATGCACCCATCCACCATTTTATGCATGCATGCATGCCCTAAATATGATTAAGGCCCATTTCCCTAAACCTAAATTTACTGACCCACTAACCAAAACACAAAAGTGGGAACTAATATCTCAACCTAAAACTTAAAAAAAAAGGATCCATGAAATACCTATCAACCCACCCCTAACAAAAACCTTTAAACACAATATAACCCAATAGGTAATAAATTTTCTAGCCTATGACCAAGTGGTAGAACTCCTTCACCAAGCTATAGACTACATCACTTAACCTAACCAACTTACCCATCCCTCTCCTCCCAACGAAACCTCAAACACCCAACTAACTAAGGATAAACTTGGTGGGGTTTCTGTTAACAACATATATACTAACACCCTCAATAATTTATTAAATTAGAATGATCTTTTAGAAGTTAATTTTAAGGGAGGCTAATACACTTAGACCAATCATCAATTAGGTAGTCACTCTATATGGCAGATAATTGATAGAGGGGTTTGTAATGCCAAGTGGCGCATTAGCTTCCCCAAAGCCTTTATCATTTATGAAAGTTTGGTTAGATCTGACTAAAGACCATTGATTCTAGATTTGCATCCCTAATTATTCAAAGGCAAATGCTTTTTTAGATTTGAAGCTTAGTGGACAGAGCATGACCGTTGTTCTGAAGTAATTCAAAATGAATAGGAAAAGGATTGTAAAGGGTCTCTTAGCTTTAAAGTAGTGAGTAAATTAAAGAACTACATAAGAAGTCTCACCAATTAGAGTCACTCCGAGTTTGGTAATAGCCATAGAAAAATCCAAGAGTTGCTGAAAAAGTTGGATAACTTACATGAGAACAATTCGAATTGCTTTGACCAGGAGAAAAAAAAGAATCTAGTCAACTCTATTGATGAGGAATGGAAAAGAGAGGAAGCATTATGACATTAAAAACTGAGAATCAATTGGATTTAATCAGGTGACAAGAATACTAGGTTCTTTCATATGTCTACAATCTAATGTAGGCAATGGAATCTGATAGCTAGGATTAAGAATGGCAAGGGTGTTTGGCTTAACAATGAGAATGAGACTAGAGATGCAATTACCTCCTTCTAACCAAATATCTATCAAAGCAGGGGTGTTAACAATATTAATCAGGTGCTTGAATATGTCCCTCATATGATGGATGATGAGATTAATGCCTCTTTATGTGCCCCAATCACTTATTTGAAAGTCAAAACGACTACTTTTAGCCTGGAAAACCTCAAAGCTCTAGGTCTAAATGGCTATGCAAGAGTCTTTTACTAAAAAAATTAGAATGCTATAGGTGGTAATATTTGCACAGTAGTTAAAACCTTTTTTGACATAGGCTACCTGCTCAAAGAGCTCAACTAAACCAATATAACCTTCATACCAAAAGTTCCTCAGCCTTAAACCATTTCCTAATACTTAGCCATAGGCCTATGCAACTTTTTTTATAAAATTTTCTCCAAAGTGTTGGTCAATTGCATAAAGCCCTGGCTCGAAAAACTTGTTTTCCACCACTAAGCAGCCTTCACCCAAAATTGAGCTATCCAAGATAACATTGTGATTGCCCATGAGGGTTTGCACACCCTAAGAAATGAGAGGAAGTAGGTTGGCAATAACATGGCTATTAAGCTTGATATGCAAAAAGTGTATGATCAAGTAGAGCGGCCTTTTCTTGAAAAATCCTCTTAAAAATGGGTTTCAACTAGAAAATTTTTAGCCTTATCATGCAGTGTGTGCAAACTATCTCCTTTTCAATCCTTGTAAATGGCACCCCTTCTCCACCCTTTCTCTCTATCAGTGGCCTAAGACAGGGGGACCCACTATCCCCTACCTTTATATTTGTGTCATTAATGTTCTTGCTTGTATGTTTGATAATGTTTTTTCTATAGGTCTCTTAAAGGGATTCCAACTCGCTAAGTAGTGTCCTAAGTTGTCCCATACTCTCTTTATGGAAGATACACTTTTGTTCGGCCAAGCCTCTACTCTTAAAGCTATTGTGCTTTACAGGATCCTAAACAATTATTGTGAGGCTTTTGGTTAAAGTATTAATTACAATAAATCTAGTGTGTTCTTTAGGAAAGGGACCAATAGGAAAACTATGGTTGAAGTTCTACTAGTCTTAAATATGCAAGTGATGAGAGAGGGAGATAAATACCATGGTTTACCTAGCTTTTGGGGTTGATCTAAGAAGCATGTTCTTTCCTTCTTAAGTGATAGAATTCTGCATAAGGCCTAATTTTGGAAATTCTCTCTCCTTTCCCATACTGATAAGGAAATTTTAGTAAAGGCGGTCCTTAATGCCATTCTAACTTATGTGATGTCTCCCCTTCACTTACCAAAACCTTTTTGCACGTATTTAAACAGCTTTGTTTCAAGGTTTTGGTGGGGAGCTCGAGTGGAAAAGAAGAGCATAGCTTGAGTCAAATGGGAAGTTATGACAAGGTCGAAATATAAAAGAGGAATGGGATTTAAAGATTTTCAACTTTTCAACAAGGCCTTACTTTGCAAACTTAGTTGGCGCATTATCCAAAATCCAAATGCGTTTTGAGTTCAGTTATTGAGAGGTAAGTATTTCCCAACTAGGAATTTCATGGATGCTGTGAAAGGAACTAACAGGTCATGGATTTTACAAAGTATCATCATTGGGAAGGAAGTTCTCAAGAAAGGTGCTAAATGGAATGTAGCAAGCGGAATGGATACGAACATTTCGATTCATTGCCTCATTTGAAAGTCAAATCTCAACTTCCCTCTAACTGTGATAAATTTAGAGTGGCAGATCTTGTTCACCCTGGTACAAGAACTTGGGATGAATCCATTATTCGGTCAAACTTTAATTCAAATGAATAAGAGTTAATCCTTCATATAACAGTTGGCGCTCTTGGAAGAAGAGACAGATTCATATGGCACTTTGATCAGTTCGATCGTTTCTCAATTAGATCATCCTATAAACTCCTTTGTAATGAGAGAGACAACCAGATTACATATGAACTAAGCACGTCCAGTAGAGATAGCCAATAATTATAGAAACTCATTTAGTAGTTGCAAGTCATTCCTAAAATTCAATCCTTCTTATAAAGATTATGTACCAATTCCATAGCTTGTGAAGGGAACTTAAGCAGACATGGGCTTCACATCTATCCCACATGCCTTTTATGCTAAAATGGTATAGAAATAGTCAAGCATTTACTATTATTGTACCCCTATGCACACCAAACTTGGTTCATTAGTAATTTGCGATACACCCCGCAAAGGCAAGGCTTTAAAACTTTCAAAAAATGGCATATCTCACTAGCAGAAAGTTGCCCCACAACTATGAAAAGGAAATTAGTTAAGAAGCGAGCATCATTTGTTAGGAGATATGGAAACGTAGAAAGGTATTTCCCAAATTCCCACCTCACAATTTGCAACATCAAGAACGCCATCACAGAACTCAACCTCTTTTAACACAAGCAAAATACACATTATCCTTCAAATAGTTCAACCTATCCTACTATGAGGTCCCCTCCCTCAGCCCCTTCCCTCAAATTCAACTCGAATGTAGCATTTGACTATGATCACAACAGAGCTGGGCTTGCTGTTATTTGCAGAACCACCAGGGAAGTTTGATGGATGGTCAAATCGTTTGTGTGTCGTGCTCCTCTCCCATCCTTGCTTAAGCTCTCGCTGCAGACATGGCCATCAAATTAGCACTCTGAGTGGAAGCACCTAGCCCATTCTTTGAGACAGACTCTGAAGTTTTGCTCAACTGTGTGTGTGATGGAAATCAAAGCTGGGCTGTCATTTTAATCTTTAAAGGAAACCTCAATAGATTTGTTTCTTTGTCTTTTCTTTTTATTAAGCGAATTGCTAATAGAATAGCTTATCATTTATCTAAGGCTGCTCTTGACCTCACATGTGATGTAACTTGAGTGACTAATCCACTCCTGCTTTAAGGAGCATTTTGTACTCTGAATTAGCCCCATAGGTTGTTTAATGAAGTTCCTTCTTTCAGGTTTAAAAAAAAAAAAAAGTAATATAATGATGAGTATACCTTTATATCGATTGTTTTATGACCCAAAAGAGGCATAGCTTTCAACTATAAGAAAGTGATTCTTTTATAGGATTTTTGCCATATTAAAGGGAAGATTTATTTCAATTATACAGCAGATTTTTTTGTGAAAATTATATTATTTTAAAATACTTTAAGACCTATTACTTATGTCATAGGACATAAACTTTTTCTATACCCTAATGTTGATTATTTGCACTCAGTTTGAGCTATGACAACATTATTTTTTAATACAAAAATTTATTATAAAAATATTTTATTAGTTTTTTTACTTTAATGTGGATTTTCATTACATAAAATTTATGATTTGTCGTTGTTGTTGCTATCATTTTTTGGGAGATGTAATTATAGTTCTGTTTGGAATAGGCTACTCAAAATGGGTGCTTTTATTAAAGGGATGACTTATTCCATTTTCATAGCAGTTTTTTGTATTTTCAAATATTTTAACTTATTATTATTACATATGTCAAAAGCCATAAACTTTTCCATACTTTACCCTTAATTTAAGTTGTGACAATATTTCTTTAATACATAAATTTATTAAAAAAATATTTTAATAGTTTTTTTATTTTAATGTGAATTTTATTTTCATTTCATAAAATGTATGATTTATTGTTGTGTTGCTATTATATTTTGAGAAATGCAATTATAGTTCTGAGTGGAATAGGCTAATTATATTTTTTAATTAGATAATTATATCTTGAATTGATTTATATTATTTAGTATCATGATAAGTATTAATAATTTATTTAGTTTATATAAACTAGTATATGAAAATTATTTTTTTGCATTCTCTAAATTAAATGTTAATTTATTAGAAAAGATAATTGAATCCGTTAATTTAATAGACAAGATCATTGAATCTCCATATTTCTTATTAATTATAACTTTTAGATTATGATTTTTAAATAATTGGATTATATGACAAGAAATTTTCAAGAGGTCTGTTTATCTTTTAATTATTTGTCACATTGTATTATTTGAAGAAATTTTGTCAATTACTATATTTATAAAGAAAATTGGTTTTTCTATTTATTTAAAAAATTAACATTTATAACATTTACAAATTAAAAAAAATTCTAGAAAATAAAAATAAAATTAGAAGTATTTAATTATACAAATCTAATTTATAGTACATTGGAAAAAATTGCAAATCTAAATTTTAGATCTTTAACTAGACAATTAACTTTGAAAAAAAAAATAATTAACAAACTCTATGGAGCCATTTGCCTTTATTTATTAAGTTGTAAAAAATTATAAGTTGTAATTTAGTTTAAAAAAAATGGACGTCCACTAAAAAAATTTAATACTTTTAGTCGAAGATTTATTAAAACAAAGGAGTTAATTTAACTAATTCCAAAAAAAATAACTGAAAAAAAAAATTAAAAACAAAAAAAGAAAGTATACTTATCAGTTCAAAGAAAAAGTGTAATTATGGTTACAAACTTTCACTTATGATAAGGTGATGACGCAGCAAGAAACAACAGAATTTAATTTAAATAATTAATTGAGGGAAAGCTAATTAATTAGGCACCTCCGTATTTGTCTTCTTCACTAAGAGCGGCAGTGGCAGAAACGTAATATGCAACACAAAAAAGCCCATGAACAAAGCACAAAATGCCTCCAATCGAAAGAAAATGATGGTGTGTGAAACCGCAAGAAGCCCTTGACTTGTTATTTGACAAAATGCCAATCACCAGCATCGACAATCCAACGGCTAATATGATCCTGCTCAATCATATATCAAAAAACAATTAGTAGTAGTGATATTTAAATGATTTTGGGTCTAGTGGTTTGTTATTTAGTCACGGAATAAGAAAGTAGTAAATATTATGAGTACAATTTTTCACTCTCTATTTTTCAATATAAGCATTATTCTCAAAAAATAATTAATTAGAAATTAAATTTATAATTTTTATCATAGTATAATTTTACTGAGCCAGCTCACCCAGATACCATCCAGTCACAAGATTAGTATCTTTAAGAGGAGGGGTTCAAATTTCTCCTCTCCCTCTACCTCCATGATAAAAATAAATAAATTTACTAATTTACTCTCCATCTATAGGCATATAATTTTTTTTTTTCAAATGGAGAAGATCTAGAGAGGGAATAATCAAACCTTAATTCATGCATATATCTTGAAGGAGTTATCGCATTAATTCAGGATTTCGACAAATAAATTTTAAAAGTACATATGAAGCCAAATTAATTCAACACAGACTAATAATATTAATTAAAAACAAAAATAAAAGGGTACTAGATTACCAAGAAAAGAAGAAGCAGGCCACAGAAAGCTGCTTGTTAGGGGAAGCTCTCTGAAGATCTTCTTGAGAACAAATGCACATGCAACCACCAAGCAAGTTAGCAAGAACATGAGCTAAGCCTAATAGTGCTGCTGCAGCTAACCCTAACCTAAAAGCATCCTGACTTGGGTCTCTACACTCAAATATCCACAGCCTTAAGTGCTTAACCTGCATTTCACATTAAAAAAAAAAAAAAAAAAAACACCAAATTTATAACTAAATCATCACAGTGAATTCCTCACTGCACAATACATGGAGCATAAATTGGTAACATAAATATGCTAGATAACCGGGCTCTTCTTATGTATACCTAATCAACAAGAAGAAGAAAAAAAAATCAAGAAAATCAAGATAAAAAAGACTAATTATTAAAGAGCATATATATGTAACCTTGTTTTGTGCAATTTCTGCTTGGATGCCAAGAATACCAGCAACAACATCAATTGCAACAATCAAGAGACAAACAAGAACACCTCCTAATTTCACCATTTTCTTTTGTTTTTGAACACTTCAAATGAAGGATTTAGACAGGAAGAAGAGGAATCAATATATATATATATATATATATATATATATATATATGTGGGGATAGGCTGAAAGAGAATATAAAGAAATGGTAAAGCTAGTAGTAAAGAGAATAGAGAAACATTACTGTACAAGTAAATAATAATAATAATAATAAAATACTTGCTACAACACAAAAATACTTTATAATTTCGGAAAGGAAAAAACTTTCCTTTGTCCAGGCAGTCGACACTTTCTTTAACTTTTCTTTTCATGTGGACTTTCAACTCTCTCTTCTTTTTTCTCCCCTTCTTTGGATTCCTTTGATGGAGGAGAAAGAAAAGAAGGGTATAAACCAGCTCATAGAGGAGCGTGCATTAGGCACCTATAGCAGCTGCAGCACCTGGAGGAAAATGGCCCATTTGAATCGGTGGAAGACCTTTTCTGATTTTTGACTTTTTTTCCCTTTTTGTCTATGACCATGATATATTATTATTATTATTATTTTTAGAATGACCATGATATATTATTTATGGCCAATAATTTTTGTTATTTGCTGCTGGAAATTAATTGTTCTCCGTGCACAGGGATTTAAATTTACAATAGTTTTTTTTTTTTAAGTAACAATTGTGATCAATTCAATTTCTTTTTTAGTTTAAATTAAATGATAAGATTTTCAATAAGGAAAATTGATGATAGGATAAACGCAATTTCTTCTCTAAGTTAATTTGAAATTAGTGTTTGTTCATATATATATTTTGATTGGTAGACAAGAAAACATTAAACTTGAGAAAACCTTTTTGTTTAAAATTCGTCAAATTACTCCTGCAGCAGGATAATAGTTGTTAAATAATCAATCTAAAATATTTCAAAAACTATCAGTCTAAAATTGTTTTAACAAAGAGTTTTATATTTTTTCAAATATATTTGATTTAATTATCTTAATAATAATAATAATATAACTTTTGGGAGCTATAATTACTGTTTCAAACATTTAAATAAATTATATTTATTGACATTTGGGGTTAGTGGCAGTGTAAATACCCTTTAATATTTAAGATTATTAAGTAATAATATATACTCTTTCTTTAATAAGTTGACACTTGTGCTAATATATTTCAAATTTGAAATATTCTAAATTTGAAAAATATCATTTTGTTACAAAGTGTCCATTTTTGGATAAGGACAAAGAGAGCGATAGACAATTGTGGGACCGATCTAACCATCAAAGGTTAAAATTTGACTTTTTACCATATAAGACCCGCTAATACATTAGAATTTAGAAAACAATTGTCACGATCCGAACCCGAGAGCACGTGATCGACACTAGGGAATGAGTAGTCATAAAGCCCCCGAAACCCGTAGTAAGCCTTAAAGAAAAGAAAAATAAAACCTTCAAATTTAAAACTTTATTTCATGAAAGAACACATTATCAAACTGATTTTTCAAAAAAAATATAATCGTGCGCAATATAAAATATTCTCCATCATCAAATATTATAAATTAATTTTAAAACATTATACATAAGCATGGTTCATTAAAATGCAATACATAAGTATACTTATGTTTTACAAACTCATAGTACAAACACTACTACAATATTCTAGAGTTACTACTACAATACAACTCATAATGATCTACATAATATAGTCGGTGATGAAGAAATCCAACGTAGATACGGTTTGAGGTCAAACTCCCAAATTCCTGAAAAAAAAAATAGATTGAAGGGAATCAGACCTAACTGAGTAAGTTAATAAAAGAGCTGTACGATTTGAAAACCTTTTTGAAAATCGTTTACATATAGTAAAAATAATTTGTATCATATATGTATAGCTTTTAAAAGAAATCTCGATAGAACCCTAAACCCAAATTTCTAAATGGTAACTGGGTCCACTTAATCCATATAGACTACCGGTCCTTAAGAGGAAAGGCATCAACCGAGACATCAAGCCACAGTCATCTACTTAATTCAAATACATGGCACTGATGGTCCCCGAGAGCTAAGGCATCCACCGAGGCACCCATTCCAGTCCATTATTAACTTTCCAATCACTGGTGGTCCCCGAGAGTAAAAGCTTCCACCGAGGCACCCGTCCCAGTTTATATCCACAAGTCATACATACATGGAATTCATCTCTCAATCTCTACCATATGCACACGGTCCTGGGGAAACCCACCAGGTAGCCCGTTCTACCGAAATTTCTGAAAACTAATTTAAAATAAATAAAATACACTTAAGTCTTAAATAACAACATTTAAATTAAATAAATCATATAATAAATACTAAAAATACGATGCACGCATCTTTAAATAAAATACATGCACATATCAATTTATCAACTTACAGGACAAGCAAGAAGGTTGACGACCGCACATCTGTCTCGATCCAAAAGCTTCCGCTCCAATACTCTTTAGGAAAAAAAATAACATACCTATTTTAAAAAATGTCTATGGAATTAAAATCAAAAATCGACAGGAATAGCAAAATTCGAGATTGACTCAAGGAAGACCAGATAAGACTCAATAGATAGGAAAAAATCCTAATTAACGTTAGGAATTTACGGAAGATGTCACGTTTTATGAGAAAATCTACCAAAATTTCGGCAGAATCTCCTCAGTAAAACGGACATCTCTCTAACATAGGTAGAGTCATTCCTACACAAAAAACACACTTCTAAAAATTTGCACACAATCTACACTCGAGTCGGCTCTCCAACACAGAATTACCCCGACCAAATTCACAACTCAACAAAACATCACAACTTAATTCTAACTAATAAAATTCATGAAAATATTATTTTCATAAATAAACATTAAAATCATACTTAAAACATAACATAGCACTTAATTAAATTTCATTAGACATAAATATATAAAAACCCATAATTTCCAATAATATACATTATTCTTAAAATATGCATATATAGTCCATAATTAATATAACTATCAACAAATACCTTAATTAAAACTATTATACCAAATATGTTAAATCTAACTATATATATATTTTTGTTACCAAAATAATATATATATATAATATTTGGAAACAATATTCAAAATTAACATTACTTAATTAAAAATACCAATTAATTTATAAAAATCCTCTAAACCTCTTAAATATTAATAAAACTAACTAAAATATATATTTAACTATAATTAGCATAAAATTACATATTTATCCATATAATAGAAAAATACACATAATATATCCATATTACTCAAAAATTATATAAATACATAAAAATTATTTTCTCAACATAAAATTTCTTAATATCAATAAAAACATATAACTAACTAATAATTTCTTCCAAAATGTAAATTTAACCTAATTATCCACATTTGACTTAAACTTAAAATAATTATAAAAATAGTATAAAAATCACAAAAACTATTAATTAAGTTCTAAAATTAATAACATTTAATGATAATACCAATTACCACAATTTCATGATTTTTTTAACAATTAATTTTCAGAAGTTAATAAAATATTAATAAAATATCCAAAATCCACAAAATTCACAATTAACACAATAATTTTCTATAATCTTAAATAAAATCAATATACTAAAAATAAATAACAATAATTACTCCAATTTACTAATTAAACTCAAATAAAAATAAAATATAAAATAAAGTAAAATTCTGTAAAATCAAAATAATCAAAATAATATACCAAAATTAGATTTAAACAACTAATTAGCATAATTAACCAATTAACTTGGGATAATTAAAGTTTAACACCTAAATCAACCTAAACAACATGTGAACAACCTAAAAACAACTCAGAACAACAAGCTGCCTACCTCTATTTTCGTCGCTGGAAATGGTTGCAGCAACGAGGCAAGGTGTCGATCGTCACCTGAGGAGGCAATGCAGGCGGAGGGAGCAACGGACGACGTCGATTTGGTTCGGACAGTGACAGAGGAGCTTGAACTGAGAGAGAGAGCAAGGGAGACATAGGAGGGAAGAAGAGAGGAGGGAAGGCGACCAGGGGAGGAAGAATACACCAGAGGAGGGTGGCGGTCTAGTAGAAGGCTGGGAGGTGCAGTAAGGGTGGTGGTCCAGAAGTGCGATGGGGAGGGGAGGGAAAATGATGTTCTTTTTTTTTGGGTGTTTATATATATATATATATATATATATATATATATATATATATAAACCCCTAATTGTACATACTATATATGTATACACACACACATGTATATATATATATATATACATACTCATATATATGTATATATATATATTTATATACATGCACATACTATTTTAATATACATATATTTAGTATAAAACCCAAATAATATTTATCACATATAATAACCTTGAAAATAACAAGGGTAATATAGAATAAATTATACTTATAAAATAGTTATATAATATTTAATATTATAGAAAATATAATTCCTTAAACTAATAATAATAACATAACCCTAATGTAAGCTTACTATCTTTTAAATTACGTATTGCATTAAATGTCCATGTATAAATCACAAATAATAGAATAATTTTACTATAAATTTTTGAATTTATTAACACTACATATCTCAATAAGGAAGATTCAACAAAATTCTAGAAGATGTGAGAAGATTCAAGAATATTCCAAGTTAAAGTCAATAAGTCAAAGTCAAAGAGTCAACAAAGTCAAGGTCAATGGTCAACATTCTACATGATATGTGACATGACATGCTTCAATGCTTAGTTGTCATGAGTTGTCATTTTGCTTAGTTATAATGAGTTGTCATTAGTTGTCAATTTTTTCTTTTCAAAGATGAGTTTTTATTAGTTTTCAATTTTGATTTTTCAAAGATGCGTTGTCAATAGTTGTCCTATTTTGAAGGAAACCTCTTTATTTAAGGATTTTCCTATATAGGTATCTTTGACAATAAGGAAGAAAACATTTTCCTTTAAGGATTAGGTTATTTACATGCTTATAAAAGGGCTTAAACTATGCAAAATGAATTTAGAGGATTGAAATATTAAAAGTGAGATTTTTTCCTTAAACTTTATTCTTTTAAAACTTTACAATTTTACTTGAATTGTTTCACTTCTACCTTTAATTACAATTATTAGGTTAGATTAGACTTAGAATTGTGTGATTGTTCATCTTTTATAGCTAAGTATCTTGCTTCAATTTAATAAGCAAGAGATTTAGCTCCATTAACACAACCTATCCTTAATGATCCTTGGGCTAGATTTTAAAGTTGGATGCATGTTCTATTTTTGTTATAGGTAGGGGTTTAGATACCAAACTGATACGAAATAGAGATAGAACACACATCCTACTTTGAAATCTAGCCCAATGATCATTAAGGATAGGTTGTGTTGATAGAGCTAAATTCATTGCTTATTAAATTGAAGCAAAATACTTAGCTATTAAAATATGAACAATCACACAATTATAGGTCTAATATAACCTACCAATTATAATGAAATGTAGAATTAAAATAATTTAAGTAAACTTGCAAAGTTTCAAAAGAACAAAGTTTAAGGAAAAAACCTCACTTTTAATACTTTAATCACTTTAAATTCATTTTGCATAGTTTAAGCCCTTTTATAGGCATGTAAATAACCTAATCCTTGATCGAAAAGGTTTTCTTTCTTATTCTTAAAGATACCTATATAGGAAAATCCTTAAATAAGGAGGTTTCCTTCAAAATAAGACAACTCATCTCGAAAAGTCAAAATTGAGAACTAATGACAACTTATCTTTGAAAAGAAAAATTAGACAACTCATTACAACTAAGCAAAATGACAACTCATGACAACTAAGCATTGAAGCATGCCATGTCACATGTCATGTAGATTGTTAACTCTTTGACTTTGACTTGTTGAATTTAACTTGGAATATCCTTGAATCTTCTCACACCTTCTTGAATCTTCTCACATCTTCTTAAATCTTCTCACATCTTCTTAAATCTTCTTGAATCTTCGTTATTGACTCTAAAATAGAAATAACTCCAAAATTCATTCATATCAAGCTAATTAATTTCAAAATATGAAATTAAGTAGCTTAAATTCTTCATTTTTTGGCTCCATGCATGCACTTTGCATCCCTTTTAGGGTTCATATTAGTAAGTCCAATGATAAAATTCTCATAATACAAACTATAAAATTCAAATGGATCAAAATTAATCTCAAATATCCTACAACCATTAGGCATAAATGCATTGTGGGAGCTACTTGCTTTATTTGGCATCTCTTAACTCGCCTTGAATATATGAAAATTGATCTAAATACAACAACAAACAACAATAAGAAATCTTATGTTAAAAAAGCTATATTTATCCCCAGATCTGAATATAAACTGGGTAAACCATATTTGCAACACAAATCGGATAATTAGTGAGTCCAATAATAAAAGGATTCAAATACATTAAAATCAATCTTAAATATCGTACAATCCCATTAGGCATAAATGCTTTCTCAGAGTTCCTTGCTTTCATTAATGTTGTATGATTTCTTTTACAAAAAAAATAAGAAATCATATAATGTAAATATTTAAACAAAATTAGTCAAATATATATATATATATATATATATATATATATAACAATAAGAAATCATATAAAATAAATATTTAAACAAAATCAGTCAATATTTATTTCATATGATTTCTTAAGTCAACATTTTTATCATATGATTGATTTTGACTGATTTTGATTAAATTTTATTTTTTAACTAAATCAATATTATACATATATCAATACTACTCAAATTGTAAAAATATTTATAGATTTCAAGTTTACCTCTTTAACAGAAACCTCTCTTACTTAAGAGTCGATCCTTCAAAATGTTTATTATACATACGAAGATAAGATCTCCATATCAAAATCCTTCGTGGGTCTTACAATTTACCTTGCAAAATTTTAATCTAACTAGCCTTGGCCATTTATAAAAGTCCTATCCTTTCTAACTAAGTCCTACTCCTTCTAATGTACATGTTGTTGCTACTCCTCTATCATAATTCTCACCTTATTGTTTATATCCTCTAAAAGAAATCGGGAAATTGATTCCCAATCATTTTGCGCATCAATCATATGATATGAAATCTTTCAATTTACATCAATCTACATCGCATAACAACTCATAAAATGTTCAAAGAGATCTTTGATTTTATAGGATTCACAAGTGAGTTGTATGAAAACTAACAAATGTTTCACCACACTTTTGCTTGTAGCCTTATCTATTTGACCTTTTTTATCAAATCCATTAAACTTAGACAAAAATTCAATAGCCCTAAATCATAAGTACCTACTATACCTCAACTATTCTCTACCAATCCTATATGCATTGCCATTTTATCATAGGTAACATAGCAATTTTACACAATAAGTGTTTGCTATAAAAGTAAATTTCCTCTCTCAATACCTATAGGTTGCATTTTAAAATAATGAACTAATACCTATAATTTCTCAAATTCTTTAATTACACAACCATTCTTCCTCATCAAATATACATGCCCCTCTAAATCCTTATGCTCTAACCCATTCCTCCACGTTTGTGGCTTAAAAGCACACAAATATAAATTGTTCTATAAAAATTTAACATCAACAAACAAATCAATTCACTTAAATTTTATGTTCAAATAATCTTATATTAAAATAAGCTAAATATATATCCCCACATCTGGACATAAAATGGGCAAACCACATTATCACACAAATTGACACAAATTAGTAAGTCCAATAATAAAATTCTCATAATAAAAACTGTTGAATTCAAATAAATCAAAATCAATCTCAAATATCCTATAACCATTAGGCATAAATGTTTTATGAGAGCTACTTGCTTTTTTTAACTTCTCTTAAATAACCTTGAATATATGAAAATCGATCTAAATACAACTACAAACAACAATAAGAAACTTATGTTTTCAAATAAGCTAGATCTATCCCTAGATCTGAACATAAAATAGGAAAACCATATTTGTCGCACAAATCAGACAATTAATAAGCCCAATAATAAAATTTTCATAATACAAATATCAAATTCAACTACATTAAAATCAATTTTAAGTATCCTACAACCCTATAAGGCAAAAATACTTTGTAGGAGTTGCTTGCTTTCTTTGATGTTGTATGATTTCTTTTTACAAAACAATAAGAAATCATTTAATATAAATATTTAAACAAAATTAGTCAAAATCTATCATATATGTATATAAAATAATAAGAAATGATGTAATATAAATATTTAAACAATATCAGTTAATATTTATATCATATGATTTCTTAAGTCAACATTTATATCATACGATTGATTTTAACTGGTTTTTATTAAATATTATTTTTAAAAAAATTAATATTATACATATCTCAATACTACTCATATTGTAAAAATATTTGTAGATTTTAAATTTACCTCTTTAAGAAAAACCTCTTTTACTTAGGAGTCCATCCTTTAAAATATTTATTATATATATAAAGATCAGATCTCCATATCAAAATCCTATGTGGATCTTGCAATTTACCTTGCACAATTTTAATATAACAAGCCTTGGCCATTTTCAAAAGTCCCATCCTTTTAATTAAGTTATGCTCCTTTGATGTTCTTGTTGTTGCTGCTCCTTTATCATTATTCTTACCCTATCATTTCTATCCTCTATAACAAATTGGGGAAATTGACTCCCAATCATTTTGCGCATCAATTATACAATCTGAAATCTTCCAATTTACATCAATATACTCCTCGTAAAAACTCATAAATGTTCAAAGAGATCCTTGAATCTACAGGATTCACAAGTGATTTGTTTGAAAACTAATAAATGTCTCACCATAATTCTGCTTATAGCCTTATCTATAAGACATTTTTTTTATCAAATCCATTAAACTTAAACAAATATTCAAGAGCCCTAAACCATAAGTACCTACTATACCTTAACTATTCTCTACCAACTTCCATATGCTTTGCCATTTTATCATAAGTAACATAGCAATCTTATTCAATAAGTGTTTGCTATAAACTATATTTCCTCTCTCAATACTTATATGTTGCATTTTCTAATAATGAACTGATACATGTAATTTCTTGAATTATTTAAATACACAACCATTCTTCCTCATTAAATATACACGCTCCTCTTAATCCTAATGTTCTAACCAATTCCTCCTCGTTTATGGCCTAAAAGCATACAAATATAAATTGTTCTATAAAAATCTAACATCAACAAATAAATCAATTCACTTAAATCTTTTGTTAAAATAATCTTATATTAAAGTAAGCTAAATCAATCCCCACATCTGGATATAAAAAGAGCAAACCACATTAGCTCACAAATGGCACAAATTAGTAAGTCCAATGATAAAATTCTCATAATACAAACTATCAAATTCAAATAGATTAAAATCAATCTTAAATATCCTACAACCATTAGGCATAAATATTTTGCAGGAGCAACTTGTTTTTTTTTTTTTTTTGAAATCTCTTGACTCTCCTTGAATATATAAAAACCAATCTAAACATAGCTACAAACAACAATAAGAAATCTTATTTTCAAATAAGCTAGATCTATCCCCAAATCTAAACATAAAATATGCAAACCACATTTGCTGCACAAATTCAACAATTAGTCCAATAATAAAATTTTGTTAATGCAAATATCAAATTCAAACACATTAAAATCAATTTTAAATATCCTACAATCCCATCAGGCATAAATGCTTTGTAGGAGTTCCTTGCTTTCCTTGATGATTATGATTTCTTTTTACAAAACAATAAGAAATCATATAATATAAATATTTAAACAAATTAGTCAAAATCAATCATATATATATATATATATATATATATATATATATATATATATATATATATATATATATATATATATATATATATATATAACAATAGTAAATCATATAATATAAATATTTAAACAAAATCAATCAATTTTTATATCATATGATTTCTTAAGTCATCATTTATATGATATGATTGATTTTGATTAAATATTACTTTTAAACCAAATCAATATTATACATATCTTAATACTACTCATATTATAAACATATTTTTATATTTCAAATTTACCTCTTTAATAAAAACCTCTTTTACTTGGGAGTCCATCTTTTAGAATGTTTATTATACATACGAAGATCAAATCTCTATATTAAAATCCTTTATGGATCTTGTGATTTACCTTGCATTATGTTAATATAACCAATCTTGACCATTTTCAAAAGTCCTATCCTTTTGACTAAGTCTTGCTCCTTCTGAGGTTCCGGTTGCTACTGCTACTCTATCATAATACTCACTTAATCATTTCTATCCTCTAAAAGAAATCGAAGAAATTGACTCCCAATCATTTTGTGCATCAATCGTATGATCTGAAATCTTCCACTTTACATCAATATACTCCTCGTAACAACTTATAAAATGTTCAAAGAGATCATTGAATCTACAGATTCATAAGTGAATTGTATAAAAAATAACAAATGTCTTGCCACACTTTTGCTTATAGCCTTATCTACAAGACTTTTTTTTTATCAATCCATTAAACTTAAACAAATATTCAAGAGCCTTAAACCATAAGTACCTACTACACCTCAGCTATTCTTTATCAACCCCCATATGCTTTGCCATGTTATTATATATAACATAACAATCTTACGCAATGAGCGTTTGCTATAAACTAAATTTCTTCTCTCAAAACCTATACATTGAATTTTTTTAATAATGAACATGTACCTATAGTTTGTCATATTCTTTAAATATGCAACCATTCTTCCTCATTAAATATACACGCTCCTCCTAATCCTTATGCTCTAACCAATTCCTCCTCATTTGTGGCTTAAAAGCATATAAATATAAATTGTTTTATAAAAATCTAACATCAACAAACAAGCCAATTCACTTAAATCTTATATTAAAATAAACTAGATTTATCCCCACATTTGGACATAATGGGAAAACCACATTCGCTCACAAAATAACACAAATTAGGAAGTCCAACGATAAAATTCTCATAATACAAACTATTGAATTCAAATATATCAAAATCAATCTCAAATATTGTACAACCATTAGGCATAAATGCTTTGCAGGACCTTCTTGCTTTTTTTTACATTTCCTAACTCACTTTGAATATATGAAATCCAATATAAATACAACTACAAACAATAATAAGAAATATTATGTTAAAATAATCTAGATCTATCCCTAGATTTGAACATAAAATAGGCAAACCACATTTGCTGTACAAATTCGACAATTAGTAAGTCCCACAATAAAATTTTCATAATACAAATATCATATTCAAATACATTAAAATCAATCATAAATATCCTACAACCCCATTAGGCATAAGTGCTTTGTAGGACTTGATTGCTTTCTTTGATGTTGTATGATTTCCTTTTACAAAATAATAAAAAAATCATATGATATAAATAGTTAAGAAAAAATTGGTCAAAATCAATTATATAATAATAATAATAATAATAATAATAATAATAATAATAATAATAATAATAATAATAATAATAATAATAATAATAAAATCATATAATATTTAAACAAAATTAGCCAATATTTTATATCATATGATTTCTTGAGTCATTATTTATATCATATGATTGATTTTGACTAATTTTGATTAAATATTATTTTTTTAACCAAACCAATATTAGACATATCTCAATACTACTCAAATTGTAATAATATTTTTAGATTTTAAATTTACCTTTTTAACAAAAACCTCTCTTACTTAAGAGTTCATCCTTAAGAACGTTTATTATACATACGAAGATCATATATCAATATCAAAATCTTTTGTGGATCTTATGGTTTACCTTACATAATTTTAATATAACCAGCCTTGGCTATTTTCAAAAGTCCCATCCTTTTAACTAAGTCCAATTGATGTTCCTATTGTTGCTGCTCCTCTATCACAATTCTCACCCTATTATTTCTACACTCTAAAAGTAATTGGGTAAATTGATTCTCAATCATTCTACACATCAATCATATGATCAGAAATCTTATAATTTACATCAATCATACAATCAGAAATCTTATAATTTACATCAATCATACGATCAGAAATCTTATAATTTACATCAATCTACTCCTCCTAACAACTCATAAAATGATCAAAAAGATCCTTGAATCTATAGAATTTACAAGTGAGTTGTATGAAAACTAACAAATGTCTCACCACACTTTTGCTTGTTGCCTTTATTTACTTTACCTTTTTTTTTCAAATCCATTAAACTTAGATAGATATTCAACATCCCTAAACTATAAGTACCTGTTATACCTCAACTATTCTCTACCAACCCCCATATGCTTTGCCATTTTATCGTAGGTAACATAACAATCTTACACAATGAGTGTTTACTATAAACTAAATTTCCTCTTTTAATACCTATAGGTTGCATTTTCTAATAATGAAATGATACCTATAATATCTCGAATTATTTAAATACGCAATCATTCTTCCTTATTAAATATACACACTCCTCTTAATCCTTACGCTCTAACCAATTCCTCCTCATTTGTGGCTTAAAAGCACATAAATATAAATTTTTCTATAAAAATCTAACATCAACAAATAAATAAATTCACTTAAATCTTATGTTAAAATAATCTTATATTACAATAAGCTAGACCTATCCCCACATTTGGACATAAAATGATTTGCATTGGCCTATAATCTATAACAAATCAAGAAAATAAGTAAGTCTAATGATAAAATTCTCATAATACAAACTATAAAATTCATATAGATCAAAGTCAATCCCAAATATCCTATAGCCATTAGGCATAAATGCTTTATAGGAGCTACTTGCTCTTTTTTTACATCTCTTGACTCAACTTGAATATATGAAAATTGATCCAAATACAACTACAAACAACCATAAGAAATCTTATGATAAAATAAGCTAGATTTATCCCTAGATCTTGACATAAAATGGACAAACCACACTTGCCCATAAACTGGCACAAATTCGACAATTAGTAATTCTAACACTAAAATTTTCATAATACAAACTATCATATTCATATACATTAAATCAATCTTAAATATCCTACAACCCCAATAAGCATAAATGCTTTGTGCGAGCTGCTTGCTTTATTTAACTTCTCTTGACTCAACTTCTTATTGTTGTATGTCTTCCTATATCTTATTGTTGTATGATTTCTTTTTACAGAATAATAACAAATCATATAATATTAATATTTAAATAAAATTAGTCAATATTTATATATATCATATGATTTATTAAGTCAACATTTATATCATATGATTGATTTTGACTAATTTTAATTAAATATTATTTTTAAGTAATATTGTCACGACCCAACCCGGGAGTTATGACCGACACTAGGAAATGAGAATTACTATAAACCTAAACCCATAGTAAGCATTAAAAAAAGCATGCAAAAATATAATATAAGAGTATCAAAAAATTTAAAAATTAAAATAATATTAAAAGAATTCTCATAGCACATATTAAAATGTAACATATATAATTCTTCAAACACAAATCTCAATTATAAAATAATGTTAAACACTACATCACTCAAATACTACTACTACAACTGCTAGAGTACAAATAAAAGTTTAGATATAAAAATTACATAAAACAGCCAGGACTGAAGAAGACTGGCAGAGCGGTCTACTACTGAGGTCTAACGAAGTAGAATGTCTTGAAAAAAATATTGAGGGGGTTATACCTCATTGAATGAATTATTATTATATATATATATATGCACTATAAATCATAGGCATTTATGCATCAATATAATAATATATTTATATTTATATAATATGATATACATGCATTTCATAGACATGTCAAAAATTATTGTTTCAATGCAATAACAAATAGTCTGCAACCTCGATCACATAACCAATAGTGAATCAACTTATCCATAAATCTAAATATTTATTTATTTATTCAACTTAAGGTGGTAGACTGGCCCTGAGTACACTAGGTCAACCGAGGATCCGCAATCTCACTACCGGCATGATTGGCCTCGAGTACACTAGGTCAACCAATGATCCGCAGTCATCCTTTCCAATAACCATTAATCTCAATATTCAATTTCATAATCAAATAATCATATTTTCAACCTAAAATCTACCGTACTGTTGCGCAACAGTCCTAGCGTAACCAACTAGGTGGCTCATTCTACAACTATCCTCCAAATCATACTTATAATTATTAAAAATAATGAAATACATAATTTAAACATGGTAGCATCCATTTTCAAGGAAATTTTTAAATTTATACCAATTACACACTAAAACATAGATATAAAATAAATCATACTTATATTTATATTATTAAAATATAGATGCTCACTAATGTTTATTCTACGTGCAATGCATATATATAATGATAACTCACAAGTTGAGTGCGCTACACAAGAGTGACCCGATTGGCTTGGTCTTGAAAGCCTTGGTCTTAATACAGCTAAAGAATAATAATAATAATAATAATAATAATAATAATAATAATAATAATAATAATAATAATAATAATAATAATAATACTTATTAGAAATAAATTCCTAATTTAACAATTCTAGAATTCTAAGAATGACTCGATCTAGACATGACTCGGAAAAAATTTCAAAACTAGACTCAGACCGGTTGTCATGTTTTACAAGAAATCTACCAAAAAATTGGCAAAGTTTCCCCTGTAAAATGGACGTCTCTCTAGTAAAAGTAGAGTCGATCCTACACAGAAAAATTCACTTCTAAATAATCTAATTTACAATTAAATAATATTAATAAACCAATTATTCAAATTTTTAAAATTAATTTGCATAAATTACCAATTATTATTTAAAATACTCAATTATGTAATAAAAATACTTAAAAACTTATTTAAGCTTAAAAATAATAATTAAAATTATTATTCGAATATATTTTCAAAAATTACCATTAATTAGCTAAAAAAATAGTAATTAATTTATAAAAATTATTTTAATGCCAATTATCACTCAAAAACTATCCAAAACCTAATAATTATCAATAATTTCAATTAAAACATAAAAATTACTTATTTATATTAATTTCTTCAAAATTCTATTTTTTACATAATCATTCAAAAATTCGAAATAAAAAATTCAGTACAGAATTTAAATAAACTTCCTTCATGAAACTTGCTCTAAATAATATATAGCATTTAATAAAAAATAAGAAAATTTTTGGACCTAGGACTATATGAACAGTAACCAAACCTAAAAATACGTATTTTTAAATAATTTCAATAAATAAATAAACGTAATATTTGAGTAGACCTTAGCTCAAATAACAACTAATATAAATACCACAACTTCAAATAAAATTATTCTCAATAAGAAAAATCAAATTAAACATATTAACATATATATAAAATCGAATTTTCAGAGTCCTTACTGGTCGATCCATTCGAAACTAACTACGTATTATCGAAGCTCATAGCGTGAGCTTCGAAACGAGCCCAAGCATAATTGGTTTCCTCACCGACGATCGGACTGCATTGTTCACATACAGTGCTATATTCCACTGCTGTCGATGCTGCTGCTACTATTGCTCTGACTATGATGGTGGTGCGTTTTGGTCTTTAACATAGGAAGAAAGAAAGTAACAGTAGGAAAAAGAAAGAAAAGAAGAAAAAAATGGTAAAGTGTACTGATGCTCGACATTTTTTTTAATAATAATATAATGATATAATATAATATAATATTTAAACTCCCAAATTAAATCTCTACCCACATATATAAGTATACAATTAAATAAATTACACAATTAATTTTAATAATACTAAATAATATAACAATAGAATTTAACTTAAATTTTTAATTTAATAATAATTACCAACTAATGACAAAATAAATAATAACTTTCGTAATAAAATTTAATGTCATCAATAACAAAATGCTATAATTTACTAAAATAAATAATTAGAATAATACAATATTAAAATATTAAAATAATCATTAATAAAAATATTTATTAACACTGCATATCTTATAATTTAATTTTATAATTAAAATGAAAATTTTGGGTTATAACAATCTTCCCTCCTTAAAAAAAATTCGTTCTCGAATTTTCAAAATAAAAAAAAAAAGGAATTCAAGAAATCATCAAGGAAAAAGATAGGGGTACGTCGTTCACATCTTAACTTCTGTCTCCCACGTGTACTCTTCTGAGTTGTTGTTCCTCCACGACACTTTGACCATCAGGATCCGTTTCAAATGTAGCTGACGAACTTGAGAATCCACAATCGTTATTGGTTCTTCCTCGTATGTCAGATCATTGTTCACTTCTACACTCTAGGGCTATAACACATGTAAAGGGTCTGAAATATACTTCATCAACATTGAGATATGGAACACTGGATTGCACTTGTGATAGATTCAGAGACAAAGCCAACCGATATGCAACCATGCCAACTCTCTTTAGAATCTTAAACGGTCCAATATATCTCAGTGCTAATTTTTCCTTCTTACCAAATCTCATCACAGCCTTCATCAGTGACACCTTTAAAAATACATAATCCGCAAACCTGAAACTCAACATCCTTGCGCTTTAGATCCGCATAGCTCTTTTATATGCTAGCTACAATTTCTAATCTTTTCCCTATCAAAGCAACTTTCTCAATTGTATCCTTGATAATCTCAGGAACAATAAGATGTCTCTCTCCCACTTCAATTCCAACATAGAGGGGATCTACACTTTCTCCTATATAAAGCCTCATATGGTGCCATTTCAATATTGTTATAGTAGTTATTATTGTAAGCAAACTCTACCAGTGGTAGATGATCATCCTAACTACCTCCAAGATCCATCACACACATTCTCAATATATCATCAAGTGTCTGAATTATCCTTTTAGTTTGACCATCTATCTAAGGGTGAAAAGTAGTACTGAAGTCAAGTCTAGTGCCCATAGCTTCTTATAACTTCTACCAAAATTGAATGGTGAACATAGAACCTCTATCCATAGGTACTCCATGTAAGCACATAATATGCTTAACATACCACTTGGCTACAAAAAAAGTAGCTTTAGCTAGTAGGAAGTGAGCTGATTTGGTTAACCTATCCACAATTACCTAGATGGAATTATATCCATCTCTTGAATGAGGTAACCCTACCACAAAATCCATAGCAACTCTATCTTATTTCCACTCAGGAATAGGAAGAGATTGAAGCTTCCTAGAAGGCTTCTAATATTCAGTTTTCACCTGCTGACAAGTCAAGCACTTAACAATAACATTAGCTACATCCTTTTTCATACCATCCCACCAGTACAAATCCCTAATGTTGTGGTACATCTTTATAGCACCTGGATGTACACTATAAGCTGTAAAATGTGCTTCTTCTAGGATCTCCTTTCTTAGATTATCCATATCAAAAATACATAGTCTTCCACTGATCCATAAAACACCTTCATTATTTAGTGTAAAATCAGTGAATTTTCCTACTCGCACAATCTCCTCAAGTTTAACCAAAATAAGATCTCGGCTTTAAGCTACCTTGATTTTATCCTTTAGTATTGATCTGACTCTGAACTATGCCAACAATCCTCCTGATATGTTTATCTTCATCATCAACCCCTGATCTACTAACTGGTGCAACTCTTAAATCAAAGGTCTTCTCTCCATACTAATGTGAGCAAGACTACCTGAGGATTTTCTACTCAAGGCATATGATACTACATTAGCCTTGCTTGGATGATATAGAATATCATAGTCATAATCCTTCAGGAGTTCCAACCATCTCCTCTATCTCTAGTTCATATCCCTCTACTGAAATATGTACTTCAAGCTCTTATGATATGTGAAGATCTCATAAGTTACTCCATACAAGTAGTGTCACTAGATCTTGAGAGTAAAGATTATCGTTGCCATCTCTAAGTGGTGAGTAGGATAATTATGTTCATGCTTCTTCAATTTCATGAAAGCATATGCAACTACCCTACCATTCTATATCAACACACAACCTATACCAACTTTAAAGGCATTATAATAAACAATGAACTTGTCTTCTCCATTCAGTAAAGTCAACATTAGAGTTGTGGTCAACTTCTCCTTTAACAACTAAAAACTATTCTCACAAGCATCTGACCACTCAAACTTTATATTCTTCTAAGTTAGGCGGGCATATGTGCTGCAATTCTTGAGAAATCTTGAATGAATCTCTTATAATACCTAGCCAAACCTAGAAAACTCCAAATCTCAATGACTGTCATCAATCTGAGCTACTCATATACTGCTTCAATCTTCTATGGATCAACCTGGATACCATCTTTAGTCATTATATAATCAAGAAATGCTACACTATCAATCCAGAAATCACACTTTGAGAATTTAGTATAAAGTTGATGTTCTCTCAGTGTCTATAGTACTATCCTCAAGTGATATACATGTTCTTCCATACTCTTTGAATACACTAGTATATCATCAATGAAGACTACCATAAATTGATCTATATATGGTTTGAATACCTTGTTCATTAGATCTATAAAAGTAGTTGAGGCATTAGTTAATCCAAACAACATCACTAAAAACTCGTAATGGCCATATCTAGTACAGAATGTTGTTTTAGGAATATCGGCTTCTCTGATCCATAATTAATGATAGTCTGATCTCAAATTAATCTTGGAGAAGAACTGTGCACCCTGAAAATGATCAAATAAATCATATATCCTTAGAAGAAGATACTTATTCTTAATCGTCATTTATTTAGCTCTCTATAATCGATGTGTAATTTGAGTGTACTATCCTTTTTCTTCATAAATAGGACTAGTGCACCCTAAAAAGAAGTTATGGGTCTGATAAAACCATTGTCCAACAACTCTTGCAACTGCTCTTTTAACTTTTTTAACTTTGTAAGAGCCATTCTATAAGGCGGCATTGAAATAGGAGTTGTGTCATGAACCATATCAATACAAAATTCAATCTCTCTATGAGGTAGTAAACCTAGAAACTCATCACGAAAGATATTTGGGAACTCATAAGCTACAGGGACATCTAAAACAAAAGTCTTCTCTACTATAGTGTCTCTGACCACTACTAAATATCCCTAATAACCCTTCTTTAGCATCTTCCTAACAGTGATAGTAGAGATACGATTCTAAGGTGTGGAACTCTTATCACCCACAAACTTAAATTCTTCATCATTGGGAATTCTAAAAATCACCTCTTTACTCTAACAATCAACCACTGCATAGTACTGAGATAACCAATCCATTCCTAAAATCACATCAAGCAACACTAAGTCTGCTAGCAGTTCTCTGCCTTCCACTAACACAGGACACCCAAGAAGAAAAATATCAGTATCCAATGAATCACTTAAAGGTGTGGCAATAGACAAAGGAATTGCCAACCTCAAAGCTTACCAACAAGACTTAAAAGTAAAAATAGAAGACACGAACGAGTGGGTATCACTAGAATTAAATAGAACTCTAACATCAGAGAAACAAACTGGAAGTATACTTGCTACCACGGCATTAGATGCCTAAGCATCATGCTGAGTAGGGGTGAAGACTCTAGTTGGAGCTCTGCCTCCCTACTGGCTAGTGGAAGCTTGTCTGAAACCTTTAGCACTACCTCTGGCTCCTCTACCATGCCCCTACTGGGCAATAATCTGAGAAGTACTCTGATACTAAGCTGACGGTAGCTAATAAGGAGCTAAAGTTGCACTAGCAATAGATTATTGTGGTAATTATTGTTACTAATAACTAGAATATGGGCATGATCTGGCAAAATGCCCTGTCTGTCCACATCAAAAACATATTAGTGGTACCATATAGCAAGGTCCCTGATGGACTCTACTATAAGTCTAACAGGCACTGGCTACTGATCCCAAGCTACCATAACCAAAACTCTGACCACTGTTACTACTAGTGGCACCCGACCTAAATCTCACTGGCCTGCGAGCTCCACTGCGGCTATGTCTCCTACTACCATAGTATCTCAGTTGCTACCTCTGAACCTACTATATTGAGCCTCTCTGTTGACTATTAGACCCAATCTAAAAAGTCGAATATGGGTGCTCTGGAATCCTCCTGACTGTAGGCCTCCTATTTAATAAAAGTTTAGTATAGCTCCTTGTTTAACCAATCTCGGCTCTATCTCCTTAGCAAAGTCGATCACAGACTCGAGAGTTAGGCCAGAAGTAGGCATCCTAACAAATGTAGACCCTAATCCAGTGACATACGTCGTGACTATAAAGTAAGTGTCCCTCATCAGATCCTCAGCATACCGACCCGGCCTAAGAAACTCTTTATTATACTCCTTGATAGATTTGTCTCCTTTGGTAATGGTGGTTAATCTGAGTTTGTAGCTTATCCTTAGTGGCTCAGGGCAGAATCTCCTTATAAATCTCTCTCTAATCTATGCTTAGGTCATCATTGTCATATGTGATTGTATCACCTAGACAAACCAATCCAGGGCTGGTCCCTTAATAGATAGTTCGACGATCATAATCCTTTGGTATTTGGTGTGAGTAGTCTGAGTCTTAGTCTTGATAGCTTGTAAGAATTCCAACGAATCTGAAGTCTTATCAAAGGCTATCCAACGAACTCTGGTGTAGAACAAGGCTACCCCTGAGTCAGATATACCTTGCTAATGCATAGGCTACATCAGCAACAGTTGGAGGAATGACAACTGCACTTTGCTAAACTCCTAGTGCAAAGGCATCATCCTTAAATTCCTGCTCTACAGGTTCCTCATCTTGTATCTCTCGTTGTCTACGGCATCTTGTTGCTCCTCGGGGTCTACCTCTACCTCTGCGCCTCATTGGCGGCACAAGGTCCTGAGCCTCATCCTGAAAAGACTCATCATCTGTGGCCTCAATGACTAGTGGAACAACACGTGCTGGCCTCCTTATTTTGAAAAGATAAAACTAACCAAGATTCAGACAAACAAATAATAACTAGACAATAAAAAGACACCCTAACAGTTACATAAAATTCTAAAAGCAATGAAAACTTATCAAAGACATTGATCGAACCTAATTTCCTACAGTAGTTTTAAAGAAAACACAAGTCTAACAACCTAGTTCATACAATACTAAACCTATGCTCTGATACTAACTTTGTCATTACCCAACCCAGAAGCTATAACCGACACTAGAGAACAGGAATTACTATAAACCTGAACTCATAGCAAGTCATAAAAAAATAAAAGCACGCAGAAATATAATATAAGAGTATCAAAGAATTTAAAACTTAAAATAATATTAAAGGAATTCTCATAGCACATATTAAAATATAACATATATAATTCTTTAAACACAAATCTCAGTTATAAAACAACGTTAAACACTACATTACTCAAATACTGCTACTACAACTGTTAGAGTACAAATAAAAGTTTAGATATAAAAATTACATAAAACAGCCGGGGTTGAAGAAGACCGGCGTAGGGGTATACTACTGAGGTTTGACGAAGTAGAATGTCTTAAAAAAATATATATATTAAAGGGGTCATACCTCACTAAGTGAATTATTATTATATATATACATGCACTATAAAATGCAGGTATTCAGGCATTAATATAATAATATATTTATATTTATATAATGTGATATATATAAATTTTATACACATGCCAAAAATTACTTTTTCAATGCAATAATAAATATAGAAAAATTTTTAGGTGGAGGATCGGAGTAGAACCCTAAATAGTCTACAACCTCGATCATATAACCAATAGCCAACCGGTTTATCCATAACTCTAAATATTTATTTATCCAACTCAAGGTAGTAGATTGGCCCTAAGTATACTAGGTCAATCGAGGATTCATAGCCACCTTTTTCAATAACCATTAATCTCAATATTCAATTTCATAATCAAATAATCAGATTTTCCGCCTAAATCTACCGTGCTATCACACAACAGTCCTAGTGTAACCCACTAGGTGGCACGTTCTATAACTATCCTCCAAATCATACTTATAATTATTAAAAATAATGAAATGTATAATTTAAACATGGTAACATCAATTTTCAAGGCAATATATAAAATATATACCAATTATATATGAAAACATAAATATAAAATAAATCATACTTATATTTACATTATTAAAATATGGATGCTCACAAATGTTTATTCTACGTGCAGTGCATATATATAATGATAACTCACAGGTTGAGTGCACTTCACGAGAGTGACCTAATTGGCCTGGTCCTAAAGGCTTTGGTCTCAGTGCAACTAAAGAAAATAATAATAATAATACTTATTAAAAATAAATTCTTAATTTAATAATTCTAGAATTCTAAGAATTACTCAATCTAGACATGACTCGGAAAAAATTTTAAAACTATACTCGGACCGATTGTCACATTTTACGAGAAATCTACTAAAAATTCGGCAGAGTTTTTCTAATAAAATGGATGTCGCTTTACTAAAAATAGAGTCGATCCTGCACATAAAAATTCACTTCTAAATAATCCAATTTACAATTAAATAATATTAATAAACCAATTATTCAAATTTTTAAAATTAATTTGCATAAATTACCAATTATTATTTAAAATACTCAATTATTTAACAAAAATACCTAAAAACTTATTTAAGCTTAAAAATAATAATTAAAATTATTATTCGAATATATTTTCAAAAATTACCATTAATTAGCTAAAAATAGTAATTAATTTATAAAAATTATTTTAATGCCAATTATCACTCAAAAACTATCCAACACCTAATAATTATCAATAATTTCAATTAAAACATAAAAATTACTTATTTATATTAATTTCTTCAAAATTCTATTTTTTACATAATCATTCAAAAATTCATAATAAAAAATTTGGTACGTAATTTAAATAAACTTCCTTCATGAAACTTGCTATAAATAATATATAGAATTTAATAAAAATAAGAAAATTTTTGAACCCGGGATTATGTGAACAGTAACTGAACCTGAAAATACATATTTTTAAATAATTTCTAAAAAATAAATAAAAATAATATTTGAGTAGATCTTAGCTCAAATAACAACTAATCTAAGTGCCACAACTTCAAACAAAATTATTTTCAATAAGAAAAATAAAATTAAACATATCAACATAAATATACAATTGAATTTTTGGAGTTCTTACCGATTGATCCACTCAAAACTAACTGTGTATTATCAAAGCTTGTAGTGCGAGTTTCGAAATGAACCCAAGCTTGATTGGTTTTCTCACCGACGACCAAACTACACTGTTCACGTACAGTGCTGTCTTCCACTGTTACTGCTGCTCCGACTGTGACGACCTGCCACTACAGATGGTGGTTGTTCGATGAGCTGAGATGGAGGCATAGTGGTTCGTTTGCTATGGTGGTGGTGTGTTACCTTTAACACAGGAAGAAGAAAAACAATGGTAGGAAAAAGAAAGCATAGAAGAAAAAAAAATGGTGAAGTGTACTTATGCCCGACATTTTTTTAATAATACTAATAATAATATAATGATATAATATAATATAATATTTAAACTCCCAAATTAAATCTCTACCTACATATATAAGTATACAATTAAATAAATTATACAATTAATATTAATAATACTAAATAATATAACAATAAAATTTCACTTAAATTTTTAATTTAACAATAATTATCAATTAATAATAAAATAAATAATAACTTGTGAAATAAAATTTAATCTCATCAATAACCAAGTGCTACAATTGACTAAAATAAATAATTAGAATAATAATAAAATTAAAATATTAAAATAATCATTAATAAAAATATTTATTAACACTGCATATCTCATAATTTAATTTTATAATTAATAGGAAAATTTCGGGTCATAAAAAAATAATATTATACATATTTTAATACTACTCAAATTGTAAAAATATTTATATATTACATATTTTTCCACTTTAAATTACTCAATTTTTTTTTTCAAACCATTAAAAATTTTATTTTTAAAAAAATATAATAATTATTTAGTATTATTTTTCAACTAAAACACTACTATATATATTCTAATACTAATCTAATAATTTTAAAAACTAATATTATTATAATTAAAATTTTATGGTAACAAAAATTTTTAAAAAAATTAATATAATATATTTTATTTTTATTTATATAATTATCATTCTATTTAATTATTTATTTATTTTGTAGCTCACACATTGTGTGAATTGATTACTAGTTTATACTAATATGTATACTTGTGAAATTTTTCAAGATGTTAAGTTCTTTTAAATAAAGTTTAATATTAAATTGTTTTATAATAAAGATAAATACTTTAAAAAAAAACTTCGTTATGAGCACCAACTCATATAGAGATGTAAGGTCAATTGGTGTTTAATATTTAATTAAAAATAAAAATAAAAAATTTAATAGTACATGAATCTATTATATTTTATTTTAAAGAAATAACTTTTTGTAACTAATTTTTAATTATTTAATATTATTAATTTGACTTTTAATTTTATATAATCTAAAATTATTAATTATAAAATTTTATCTCTTCCTCATTTGAATTTTAAAATAATTGAATTTCTCTCTCTATATATATATGAAAAGTGGAACTATTAATTTAAGAGGCAATTTTAAGTTTTTAACATCATTTAAACTACATTTTTCTCTTCGCCTCTCTATTGTTTTCCTAAATTCCGCGAAAACATGATGAACACTCTCCAATTAAATTTGATTTGTTGTTTAAACTTTTTTTTATTTTAAACAGAAAAAGGGAGATAAGAATAAACTTGTAATTTATTGGTGCCTTTAAGAAGTTATACATTAAAGTCAGTTGTCCAATCTTGAGCAATTTGGGGTCCGAACTATACATTAATGTATTAATCATAATTATTAGTGTTGTGGTTTGTCTTAAATATCACATGTTCAACTAATGGTAGGCTAATGCATTAAGTTCACTGTTTTTATTCTTAGTATTCCACTAATTAAGCCCTGAACTAATCAAAATTAACAAAAAATTGATTAATTACGTTCTTTTTAAAAAAAAAAAAAAAAATCACGTGATTGCAGGACAATGGTTTTGGTTTTTGTTCATATGTTTGTTTCTGTCATTTTTTGTTCTCTTTAGTCTTTTCATTGTGCCCATTTCTCCCTTCTTCTTCTTTTCTAGATAAAGACTGTAACCAAACATCTGACCTAAAGATACCCACAAAGAGATAAAGAGAGATGGAGCCACCAGCATCGATGTCCATAGACAGGAATGACCAGGCAGGAGAAGATGAGCAGGACAAAGTTATCAACGAAAGGTATATACATATACATGCTATATATTAATTATATCATTATTGATGACCCTTTTCTTGATTGTTTGATTAATGGGTGATATATATGTATGTTCTGTATGCGTGTATGCAGTTGTTCTTGCTGTTTTGATTGCTCAGAGAGCTGCCTTGTTACCTTTGCTGTTACAACCTTTGTTGAAGAGAAGAATTCTACGGAGTTGAGTTTAATAGTTTATTCATCATCATAACCTATTGTAGAAAATTAATTAGTTTCGTTTCTTATGAATTGGTGAATCATGAGAAGTTAGTAAAAGAAGAGTGCTTTCTCCTTTTTCCTCCATTTTCTTTAACACTCAATGCCAAGAAATTGGTCTCAATATGTATCAAAAGGTCAACTTACATATATATATGAAGGAAAATCTTTGCAAAAATTAAAGTTCAATTTATGATGGTGAAACTTTTCCTTCTAAATTTAAAAAGATGATTGCAGGACTCATTATAGAAAGTTTTTTTTATTATTTCAATATAACTATAAATTTTATAAGTCCAAAAATATACGATACATTATGAAAAGGTGGAGAGATATGCCTATATTAGATGTAGGAATAAGTGAAGTGGAATACGTCCACTATGGTATGCAAGGAAAATGTGATTCTCATATAAAAACTAATACTAATAATCATTATATCAATTGGTAGTAACCATTTTTGCTCAACCAATATTTTGAAAGTTACGATATATATAGTCGTATTAAATTAATTAAAATTTTTTTATTATTCTTATAGTATTGTTAAGTCAAATTAAATTAATGAGAATTTAATAAATTTTAAATATCAACAATTCAAATAAAAATAAAAATAATAACAAAAACAATTGCAACATACTCATTCATTCACAGAAAATTTTTTTTCAAAAAAAATTGAACATTGAATTTAGAAATTATAAGGGTTAAATATATGGGTGAGTACCTAAATTTGCACTTATTGCATTTTGGATACTAAAGTTTAATCTTTTTCATTTCAAGTACCCAATTTTAATTTAAATATTATCCGCCAGTGATCTGATTATGAGATGATGATGTGGTAGCCGACAATAGAATATTTGTCACGTCATTCATATCTAATCATCAATTTTTAACACCCAATGCATAGGAAGGTACCGAACTTTATCTTTGTTTCAATTCGGTTACCAAACTTTAATTTATTTTTTTAGATACCAAACTTTTATTTAATTTCATAGAAATTACACAAAAAATTTTCTGATACCTAAATAATCCATAATTACTATTTTAATTCAGAATTAAAGTTTTTTTTTTTTTGCAATTAAGTCCATATTCTCTATACGTTTATAGGAAATAAGGAAAAATTTGAAACTTATTTTAATTCTACCTAGTAAGAGTATACTCATATTGAGTGGTATCATAGCATAGGAGAAGTAAACTTTCAAACTTTTTATAATTTTTGGACTAAATTGAAAAGATAAAGAGATTAAAGGATTAAAATAGTTTTTAAGAGAAATGAAGAGGACTACAAATTTTTAACAGTATCTTTGTTAAAACAAAATCAAAGTAAGGTGACAAAAAAGAAATAAATTGAAGTTTAGTACTCAAATTGCAATAAAAGTAAAGTTAGGTGACCACCATTGCAGTTAAAATTGATGAATAGTCATGGGTGACATGACGAATATTTCATCAATATTCTATTACCGACTGTCACGTCATCATGTTACCATCGGATAACTAGCGGATGATACTTAAATCAAAATTAGGTACTTAAAATGAAATGGATTAAGCTTTAATACTCAAAATGCAATAAATGTAAAGTTAAATACCCATCCATACATTTAACCCGAAATTATAAATTGAATTAATACTTATCTTATAATGCAGGAAATTAAAAATTTATAAAAAATTTTAAAATGCTAAAGAATCAAGGCTATGAAAAATAAGATCTCCATTCTTAGCCCAAAGATTGTGAATCTTATTCAAATCAACAAGCAAAGCGAAGTCAAATGTTGGAAGTCTTATATTAAAAAACAAGAAATTAGATAGACATATTGAGTGCAAAACGTAAATGGAAGACTTCGAATAGAATATTACTCAACACCTATTTGATTTTGTTCTTCCTTTTAGATGGATAGCACCATCCCCACTAGTTCCCCAACAGAGCCTGAACAGAGGTGACTATTTTAATCGGATACATAGTATGCATAGTGAATGGAATCAAGTTCATCTCCAATCTTAGCAGTCTACCACTACCTCCCCAACTACCATTCTTATTGGCTATGCATCCTTTCTTTCAGGACCTTTTTTTTTTTTTTCCTCCATTTGCATAGCTTATAATGCTTCTTGACGTAAATCTATTATCTCCACTTGCATGTCATGAGCTTATGTGCAAGTCTTCGCTTAGTCTTCGCTTAGTCTTCGCTCAGTCTTCGCTTCTCTTTTAGTCAAACTTGAGAGTACAAAAACAGTGCACTATACTTGTTCTTCTAGATGGGATACATCATCATGCCACTAATTAGCAGGTTGTGGAGCTTGCAATGTTTTGGAATTGTGCCAAACTCATTGAGAGAAACACACATTCAGTGTCTTCAGTAATATAAACTATTAGAATATTCTAAGGTAAGTGCAGTATAAGTGGGCCGTTTGCATAGAAAGTTATGATTTTTACATCATCTTATTAAAAATTTTGTAAATATTTTTCGAGTATCAATATTTATAATTTATTAAACATAATTAACTCAATTTAATTTAATGAAATTCTAATTAATTTGGTTCAATTTAAATAGAATAATCTCAATAAAAATCTTTCCAACTAATCTATTAATTAATTCAATTTAATAAAAAAAAAATTATATACCATCACTTGAATTTGAGATAGCAAATGTGCATCAAAAATTTTTTAAAAACAACTTTACGTTTAACATCTGAAATGGTTTTATAAAATGGACACATGCATATTTTTTGAATTTTAAATAAAGTACAAATCAGATTATAATTATAAATAGTCAATCAAATTAATATATCTTATTAAATTTTAAAAATGGGAACAAATACGTAAAAAAAAAAAAGTTATATATAAATTAGTGTTACCATTCGACCATTATAAATTGCAAGTGCCTGCTCACTACTGCTTGCACATAACACTGCTAGTTTCACTTATAGAACAGCTTCTGTTTACTTCTTAAGATATGGAGCATAATAACAATTATAACCTCCCATTTGTTTACTTGTTTTGTTTCATGATCTTGTGCCCTTTAGTGTCATGCCAACTTGATTATAAGTATTACGATGATACTTGTCCTAACCTGACAAGAATTGTTCGATATGGTGTTTGGTCAGCTATATTAAATGATACTAGAATGGCAGCTTCTATATTGAGGCTTCACTTCCATGATTGTTTCGTTAATGTAATCAAATGCATCACTACCCTTTATTGTATATTATTTCTCTAAACTTTTTAGCTGATGAAATTGATTTTATTATATATATATAGGGATGCGAAGGATCTGTGCTACTTGATGGTGATAATGGGGAGAAAAATTCAGTGGCTAATCGAAAATCGGCTAGAGGATTCGAGGTCATTGACAGTATAAAGGCTACTGTAGAGAAGGCATGTCCTGGAATTGTTTCTTGTACTGATATATTGACTCTTGCTGCAAGGGACGCAGTGTATTTCGTAAGAGCCCTTCTTGATGCGATTGGATTTTGCAGGGTATCATCTGTTTTTTGTTCTCTTATTTACGTGTTCTTATCAACTTCTTCGTAGGCTGGAGGACCCTTTTGGAAAGTACCTTTGGGTCGCAGAGATGGCCTAACAGCAAGTAAGAGTGCCGCTGATGAACAAATCCCATCACCTTTCGAGTCTTTACAGAACATCACTGCAAAATTTACCTCAAAGGGTCTTAAGTTGAAGGATGTTGTTGTGCTCTCAGGTTTCCTTCTATATTATTGGTTTTCCATACTTTCATTTCAACCTACCCTTAATTAAAACTAAGAAAAGGGGTTTAAAAAAAATCACAATCACATTTATGACTTACGAATTTGTTTCAACTTTTAAAATTTGATAAAAGTATCATAGTTTAGCCAATTATTTTCAATTTTATCACAATTTATACTTTGGTCAGAACCAATAAAGACACACAAGGGCCATCTTAAAATCTTAAAAACAAAACACTTTACATGCCCATGTACAATTTTTTATTTATATTCTTAGCTGAAATAAGACATTCTTACCACAACAGGTCATAAACATTGTAATTTTTGGCATCAATAGGCCTTAAAACTACATTAAAAATGAGAACTCGGCTTGGAGAACAGAGAAAATTGTGTTAATATTTGAGACTCATGGACAGTTGCATTTTGATAAGTGATTACCAACCTTCATCTATTGCTGCATGACCAAACATATAAACACATGCATACACATTGATAACGTTTAAGGGAATGTAAAATGCCAAATACAGGTGGGCACACTCTTGGCTTTGCTCAGTGTTTCACATTCAAGCCAAGGCTTTTCAACTTTGGTGGCTCTGGAAAACCTGATCCAACACTAGACACATCACTTGCACAAAGTCTGCAGAGTATATGTCCAAACCAAGCAGATTCTGATTCAACGTTAGTTCCTTTGGATTCTGTCACTTCCTCCAAATTTGACAACGCTTATTACAGGCTTCTTTTGAACAATTCGGGTATACTCCAATCAGACCAAGCTCTCACGAGCGACAGCACATCTGCTTCATTGGTCAGTTACTACAGCAAGTACCCTTATTTGTTCTCTAAGGATTTTGGAACATCAATGATCAAGATGGGTAACATTGGTGTACTTACAGGACAAAATGGGCAGGTTAGGAAGAATTGTAGGGTAGTGAACTAGAACTCGATCTACTTGTCTTCTTGTTAAGTAAATTATAATCTAAATTACGTCCTAAAATGGACAAGAATTGCAGAACTATAAACAACTGCAAGTGAGATGTATCTGATGCTTAAATAATTTGTGGATTCTGTCGTGTCATAAATCATAAAATCAGACAATCGTTTGAAACTTTAATATATCAATTTTGAATCATCGAAACGATCTTGATATGCTGCCTACAACAAAACTTCGTACTTGAATTAAAATGGATTATTTCTCTTTTTCTTGCCAAGCTTTCGATCATTCTTCTACGATCTTTCGATCCTCTCTTCGGTTTTTGTGTATTTGGTTTGGATTATTAGTTGCCTTGTCCTGAACTTCAGGAAGAGCAGATCCTCTGATTGGAGATTGTTCTCTTGTACCTCCGTAATGATGTTTTCATCTTCATTAATTTCTTTGCCTTTGCTTTTATTTCGGCTGAGCTCTTTTAATCTTGACAAGCGCAAATTTCGACTTACCTCAGCTGCAAGTTGCTGTTTCGTGAAGAGTGAAATTCGCCATTCAGCAAGTTCAGTTTCTTCTTTTGCTTTTTCTTGCAATGCATAGTATTCTTCCTGAGTGAGTCGAAAACTGGTTTTGTCTTCTCTTTCTGAATTCTTGATACGCCCAACTGCTTCTGCTGCTGATGCTGCAAAAGCTTCTGATTCCATCTCTGTAGCATGGAGTATGGCTTGCAACGTCTTCAGAGTCTGCCTCCTCATCCGTAGGACCTGTTTCACATTTGATCTTGCTTTACGTTCTTCTTTCATATCCTGTTTGTACATTTTCAATTCTTTTCGTGCTTCATTGACAGCCTCAGTTATTTCATTGGTCATCTTCTTCACCTTGAGTTCTTCCTCCATTTTGAATTTGATGCTCATATTAGCAGCGTCAAGCTGTGATTCAAGCTCTAAATTTTCAGCAATCAACACAGATGATCGGTCTTTAGCAATTGCAAAGCTTGATTGCAGTTTTTCAAGCTCATCGGTTAGAGGCCTGGAAGCTAACCATGACTCTGTGGTTCTGTCTTTAGCATCCTTCAGTTCATTCTTTATCTTTACTAGTTCTTCCATCTTGTTTTGCAATATATTCTGACGTTTCGCCTTCAATTCTCTCTTCTTGTAGGCACATCTCTCCGCTCTTTCTGCATCGTATGCCTCCATTTGCTTGCAAATCTTGTGCTTTTACAAGCTTAAATATCTAAGAGTACACTATTCAAAAAGGAGGCTACCAAAGCTCATATTTCATCGTTGATGGGAGCAACTGAAATCCCTAAGGATGTTTTGTTAGTTTCTTGTTGAATTCATTTGTCTTTAAATATTCGAACCATCGGCTACGTATGCAAGCCATTTGAGTTAATTAGATATTTACAAGTCATATATTTTACTTAGAAGAACCCTTCTAAAATTTTGTTCTCAGATGGTGATGACCCTGCAGTAAAAGCTTGAAATTGCTCTGAAAGTTGCTCGGCAGCTATAGCGAAAAGTATATTATTTTTTTTTTTTTTGCCTTGCAGCTTGCTCAGAAATTGGAATGGTATGTTTGGCTAGATTCTGTTTTTCTACTGCTTGCTATAGATACGTACTCTAAGCATGTGAATCCAACGTTATTTTTGTTGGTTTGTTTTTGGAGAGTTCAGGCTTAGGATTCTCCACAATTTTTAACATGTCCTTATCAGGAATTGAAAGGAATATGCAATATTACTATATTTACAAGGTTAAGAATAAGAAACAGAAACTAAGAAACAACAAAAGGAATGAGAAAAAGAATAAGAAAGTATAGGCTAAAATGTCAAAAGAACTGAAGAAACAAGAGAAGAGAGAATCAATAATAAATTCAGGTGCTGACATGGAATTTTGTTCAATGCAGTGAAAGTAAGGTTTCTTCAGTAACTAAGCATTTGCTCAGGGTGAGCAGGCAGTAGTATATAAACAAAAGATGCCTTAATTCTTGACCAAGACCAATCCAACACCTCCAAAGAATCAAATGTATCAAATCATCTAATCCAAACACATCTTACAAAATATTAAGCACATCGATTAAATGTATCACATAAAAAAAATGTCAAAAGAAAGCATATATAATCAATAAGAAGTGAATTCCAAAAAATTCATGAAACATGCATTATTGTATGTACATTACAAGCTCTATTCCTATCTCCCTAACCCAGAAAATAATTGAAGTCAAACGTAATACTCCACTTAGACTTCCAACTTCTGAATATGGGCACATTCCTTTGGAGGCCATCCTCTCCCTTGCTGCGTAAGTTCTCAAACAGCATAAAAGATAAATGGTACAATATGATGGAAAGAACCTGTGCCAATAAATGGTACAATATGATGGAAAGATAAATGGTACAATATAGAAGCATAAAAACAGATATAAAATCTCAACAATGATGGAAAGAACATAATAAGCAATGTTTTACTTCTTTCCATTCTAAAAAGAACAAAAACAAAGAGTAATGAATCAAACATCACACTGTGCCAATGATAAAAAAAAACCTGGCAAGGTAATAATCATTTGCAGATTAGCGTCATAGTATATCATGTTATTTCATGTTTGAGAAGGATACAGTTCCCATAGTGCAACTGTGGTGTCCTCTGAGGCAGAGGCCATTTGCTTACAGTCAGATGAATATGAGACAGCAGTACACTGCAACAATTGTCAAATGTATGCTTTCAGAGTAGTACCAATAAATTTTTCATTTATATGCTTGCAAAGCAGAGTAAGAAATAAGGAATGTATAACAATTCTGCTAAGGCAAGCATAGAAATTAGAAATGTCTAACAAGCATGAGCAATCATGCCCAAGTAAATTCAGAAAGACAAAATATACAAAAAACAGAAGGAAAAATAAAACTGCTACAAAAACAATTTTTTTTATGGTAAATCTAGATGAAGAGAAAAAAAAAAAACAGAAGATAAAGCACGGTAAAGTAAGATGAAAAAAACAACAATCGTTCTCTCAATAGGCCATGTTATAATAAGATACCAGTGCATTGTGATACTTCAATATTGCCAAAGCATTCCCTTTGCGATAATTATATATCCTGACCCTGTAATCAAAGAAACAACAGAGAGATGCAATTCAAATGCTATGCCAAATACCTCTCAAAAGCATTTCATATGACGTATCCAGGAATACTAAATTGATCAATTTGAAGTGGTTTTTTAAAAAAAAAAAATCCAACAGAAGGCTTTGCCAGTAAAAGCAAGAATACCCAGTATAAACAGAGTGAATATGCTTTCCCCATAGCAACCCGAAGTATTACAAAATCCAATTGAATTAGTAGTGCAATCACTTTTGTTTTTGACTCCCATAAAACTCCCAAAAGAAAGATTACTCAAATTACAAACTAGTCAAACAAACCTATGATCCCAACCAGCAGTTGCAGCAATTTTGCCATCCACTCGGATTGACGTGCCGGATATACCAGGTCGTTCTAATGTAATCTCTTTCTTGATCACACATGAACCCTATGTCAAATAATAGATAGTTTAGCATGAACTTGAAATGATAATTAAGTAGAATATCAAGGAGCTGCAAATAAGTGAACATATATACAGGTAGAAATGAATACAAAACAAAGGCGAACAAAATGAAATTTTCCTTTCCAATAGGCAGTAGGTGTACAAGGTGGAAAGAGGGGAAAAGCTCATCAGTTTTTCTTTGTTTCTTTTCTATTTCCTGACCCCTAGATTTTGTCAACTTAAAAAATTTTTTAAAAAAAAAAAATCTCAAAATACCACGTCAAATTTCTGATTGGCAGACAATCAGAAAATCTCAGCTAACTTAGCAACCAACCAGAAAAGATTTAACACCCAACCAATGAACAAAAATTATAAAAGTTGAAAAACTTAGTAACAGATGTGAATTACCACAGAAATATCCAAACTGAACAATGCAATTTTGTCATCAGCAGACCCGGAGATACCCCCAGTACACCACCCATCCAGGCATAGACTTAGAACTGCAAAGAGACCACTCAAAGTGACCAAATTTTCATGATGAACCAAAAAGGTTGAGAGTATTGAAACACAGAATCTCACCTGGCTTAGCATGAAACTTTACTGAACTCAGAGGAACAGCTGAGTTTTGCATGTCCCACCAAAGCATAGAACCATCCTCATAACTGCAGCATGTAAGAAAATAGAAACACAATTAATGCATAAAAACTAGACATGCTTTCTACAATCAATAGAACATAACTAAATTCACGAGACCGAAATGCTCCTTTTGTATCAGGGTTATAGCTGCAATCTAAAAAATCAAGGTCCTAAAAAAGCAACGTAGTCATAGAAGGTTGTTGAAATTAGAAATGCTGGGTAGCTAGAGAATTACTTAATTGATAGTAACCAACATATAAACTACAAAGTTCAGAATCCTTCTGGCTTTTGTGAAAGATTAGTTTTACATGTGCCAAATAGCATTTGTTTTTCTTTATTACACACTAATTCGAAGGAAAAGCAACAAACGCATTAAAGAAGAGGAATGGATATGAATACTTAAGAGAATGAATAACAGGTGAATCCATGCAAAAAGAAAAGGAAAAAGAAAGAAAGTGAGTTAATCACAACAATGAGAATTTTTCTTGCAGATTAGAAATGGAAACTATACATACCCTTTCTACTACTTAGACAGTCCCTCATCCCCCAACACCTACTCCCAAATAACAAAAGTGCAAACCTGCACACATGAAATAAAAGCACAAAATAGCCAACAATTAGAACAACCAAAATCATTGTTTCAAAGAAAACAGCAGAGAAATCTAATTGAATGAATAGACAAAAAAGAACAATAGATTATTCTGAGTCCATATTGTCAGATTTTGAAATACTGAGAATATCTCTAATTGTAAAACAGCACAGGCATAAACATTTAAAACCACAATAGCATTAACATTCGCATGTGATAAAACCACAAAATTCCAAGGAGTAGAAAAGCTTGCTTACCCAGCCAAAATGTTCAGGAACCCCTGTGATTCTGCTGGTATAAATGTTTGAACAGCCACGCACATCCCTGCCAATGGACACTGAGTTGTTGTTGAACTTCCTGCACATCATATTAAGCATTTCTTTCAAACAGCATTTTATAAGAGACATAATGCCACAAACAAACCTCTATTTTGAGTTGAAACACTTTTTGAGATATTAGAGCAGTTTTGAGCCAACCGCAAAATCCTTTATGGAGTATTAAGATGTCACGACCCGAACCCAAGGGCACATGACCGGCATTAGGGAATGGATAGGTATAAGGCCCCCGAAACTCGTAGTAAGCCTAAAGGAAAAGAAAATAAAACCATTCATATATTATATTTTATTTTAAAATAGAACACATTATCAAACTGATTTTTCTCAGAATACACAAATTCAACTGCTTAAATAATAATGTGTTTCAACATCTCATATTATAAATTGAATTTAAATCTTATACATAAACGTATTTCGTACAAATAAACTACATAATTAAGTTTAAACCATACAAATCCTTAGTACATATGCTACTGCAGCATCCTAGATTAACACACAGTACAACTTACAATGACCTACATAAAATGGCCGGTGAAGAAGAAACCCGGCGCAGAGGTAATCTGAGGTCGAACTCCCAAGCTCCTGAAAAAAATAAATTGAGGGGAATTAGAACTCACTGAGTAAGTCAATAAAAGAGCTGTACGGTTTGAAAACCTTTTTGAAAACTATATATGTTATAGTGAAAATAATTTATAATATATAATTATAGCTTTTGAAAAATCTCGGTAGAACCCTAAACCCAAAATCTAAATGGCCAACCGGACCCACTTATTCCAACTAGACTACCGGTCCCCGAGAGCAAGGGCATCAACCGAGGTACCAAGCCGTAGTCATTCACTTAATCCAAATATATGGCATTGGTAGTCCCCGAGAGTAAAGGCATCAACCGAGGCACCCATCCCAGTCCATTATTGACTTTCCAATCACTGGCGGTCCCCGAGAGCAAAGGCTTCTACCGAGGCATCCGTCCCAGTTTAACATTCATCAATCATACAATTATCGGATCCATCTCTCAATCTCTACCATGTGCACATAGTCCTGGTGAAGCCCACCAGGTAGCCCGTTCTACCAAAATTTCTCAAATCGATTTTAAATAAATAAAATACATTTAAATCATAAATAATAGCATTAAATTAAATAAATCATATAATCAATATAATAGGAATACGAGCGCATGCATTCTTTAAATAAACACACGCACAGATCATTTTATCGACTTACAGGATGAATGCGAAGGCTGACGACCACGCGTCTGCCTCGATCTTATAACTTCTGCTCCGATATGCTCTAAAAGAAAAATAATGAATCGACTTTTAAAATATGACTATGGAATCGAAATCAGAAATCAACAAAATAATAAAATTCCAGACTGACTTGAGGAAAACCGGACGAGACTCGACAGACAGGATTTAACCTAACTAACGGTAGAAATTTTACGAGTATTATGTTTTACGAGAAAATCTACCAAAATTTTGACAGAGTCTCCTCTGTAAAACGAACATCTCTCTACCAAAGGTAGAGCTAGACCTGCATAGAAAATGCACTTCCAATATACACAACCATTCACACTCGAGTCGGGCTCCCAAAACTTCAATTTGCCCCAACCAAGATCACAACTCAATAAAGTATCAAAATTAATAATATTTATTTCTCCAATTACACACATACTAAAATAAATAAAATTATATAAAATCTCAATTATTCAAAATTGAACAATTAAATTTGTATTCCGTCACCAACAATATAAATATGATTATTATCCCAAATGAAAACCTTTGTAATGTATTATATGAATATATACATATATTGGGAATTTGATATATAAAATTTTACACTACTTAGATAGAAATGTCAATTAATTTATAAAAATTGTATAAAAATCTCAAAAATTATAATTTGAGTTCTAAAATTTATAATATTCACTAATAACCTCAATTATTAAAATTTCATAATTTTTTAACCATAATTTCGAAAATTAGCAAAATATTACTAACATTTACAAAAATTCTACCAAAATTACAATAATTCCTAAAAATTTCAATAAAATTTGTTTCACTCAAAATAATTAATAACAATCACCCTAGTTATGAATTATACTCAAATTACTATCAAATAAAGCCAATTAAATACTAAATAATTTTCTGGAAATTAACTAAATTACCAAAAATTCCAATAAATTTAATTCACTCAAAAATAATTAACCACAACCTCCCTAATTACTAATTATACCCAAATAAATATCTAAATAAACCAAATAAACATTAAATAAATTCTGGAAATTCAACTAATTACCAAGAATTTCAAGAAAATTGAAACCAACTTCAAATACATGCTAACCAACACTAACTAACCTAGGATTACCAAGATCAAGTAGAAAATTGAAGAAAGGAAGGAGGGATAAGGTGAGTGTTACTCACTGCCAGCAGGACGAGGAAGAAGGGAAGGATGAGCTTGCTATTGCCGGGAAGAATGAAGAAGATGGAGCAGCACAGGCGAGATGGACAGCAATGGCAAGCGGAGGATCAAGCTGGCAGGAAGGTGCTGTCGCGCGCAGGGAGGGAGCTGGCTGCCTGACGGGGAAAGAAGAAGAAGAAGAAGAAGTGCAGCAGCAACTGCCAGACTTAGGAGCTTCTGAAGCACGACGGAAATGGAGTTCTCCGGTCAAAGGCGAAGGCGACACAGTGACGAAAGAGAGCAGGTGGGTGACGGACGGGAAGGAGAGTGCTGAGGGATTTGTTTTCTTCGGGTTTTGGTTGCTTCTAAATCTATATCTATATATATATATCTATATATATATATATATATATATATATATATATATATATATATATATATATATATATATATATATATATATATATATATATTATTATTATTATACTTTATACTATATTATATATATATATATGCACACATATGAATAGATATACACATTTAAATCAATATTTAACCTAAAATATAATGTTAACACAATTATACTTTAATATAATGTAAAAATAACTATTACTAGTACTATTTGAGAAAAATATGTCCCTTTTTATTCAAATAATTATATATATATATATATGTAGGGTATTACATAAGATCCCATAACTCAACCTTTGTATATCAAGGAATAAAAGTTATAAGCAAATGGAAACCAGAACAGTAGGAATTACCCATAAAACTAACAAAAATAGTTCAAAGATGGATGCTAACCTCAGAAGACCATTCCCCTGCTACTGCAACACACTTCAGCCCATCAATATGTTTGTCTCCTGAAATATTTAGTAATTTATTTAATGCTTATAGCAGGTAATGTAGCTACAAATATAAAAGTAACAGTAAAATCCACTAAAAATGCAAAGAGAAACAATTGCAATCAGTGAAAGATGTTAGCATTGCCTCGCTTACAATGAAAGATCATCTGGGCATAAAATTTGAAAAATAGGTTGCATATGTAGCATCTTCATTTAGGAATTACCCTCTCAATAAATAACACCATTTATTGAAACTATTAAAAAATATTCAATATCTACTTAAATAAAAACATAAAGGTTCAATAGAATAAAATAAAAAAATAAAAATTCAATAGAATAAATCTAATAAATTTAGAAGTTTCATAATGAATGTTGCCATACTTCAATGGGGATGAAACACTAATAATTAATTATGTTCATTTAATATACGATACCATACGTGTAAAATATATAATAACTAATTTTTATAGATAATATATTTAAAAAAAATACATGGATATTTAATAATAAATTAATATAAGCACTGTTTTTTATAAATTAAAAAACATTTTTAGGTTTTGACATATAGTAGTCATTCAAATTTTATATTTTATATTTTATATTTTTATCAATGAATGTTTATATTCATTTATTTCCTAAGTCCACTTAATTATTAATCCATTATATCTTTTAATTATTATTTTTAGTATGCGATATAAATAAATTATTAATTCCAAACTCGCAACTCGCCATCCACCCAACTATTAGAGCAAAATTTTTGCTAAAGGCCTTATCAAAAAAGAAAAATGATGATTAGAATGAAAATAATGGAGAGTTCATTTCCCTGTGAAGAGTATAGGTTTAGATGGATGAAAACAAACGTCCATGACAGAAGCTCGATGGCCTCTCAGCACTGCTACAGGATCAGGCGGTGGTCACGTTCCCTTGTTACTCATAGTATTGGTGTGGTATGTTCCACGACTATTGTTTGAAAAATACTTCTTCTCTGAGCTGAATTCTACTGCTGAACTTTAGTTTAATCACTTCAACTCAACTGGGCGGTCCGCCTAACTCAATTTCAATATAGTGAGATTTTTTGCTGTTTTATACTTTAAATTTATTTATGATTATAATAACTATATCAAAATTTAACAAAATTATTGAAATTTTTAAATGAATTAAAATATTTTTTATTATTTTTACTTTTAACATTATTTTTCTATTTAAAAATAAACCTTATCAAACAGAGAAGGAATTCCTAATTTTCTTTTATTTTATTATTTATTACTTAGGTTTATTTTCCAAATCTATTTATATTAGTGGTAGATTTATATTTATGTTTATAGTGTTTCTTGTGTTGTTATGAATTTTATGAGCTAATGCTCTAATATTGATCCTTATTTTGTGGGTCGAAATTATAAACTCGCCCCCTTCTTCGTGCAATAATGAACGGTTGCCTGGATACTTCTGTCGTGCCATTCCAGTCATCATCACTACTATGATTGATAGCTGCTATCCAATATTTTTGCTTTTATGATATGAGTGATGGATAGCCTATTGGTCACTCACCAATTGAACTTAACTGTTTTTATTAGTATTTAGAAAGAGAAGCACAATTGCAATTTTGGGTATAGTCAGTTGTTCAACATCAATCTGCCATAGCAGATTGTTTGAGCTGGTTATATTGTTCCAACAAAAATTAGGTTCCTTCTTCTTCTAAGACTGAAAGCTTGCAAATTGGGCGAGTTTATTTCATGGACTTCTATGCTTAAATAGGTGTTATTGATCTCACAGTTGCAATCCTTTAATTATTTGGGTATGTTTGGACGGGAATTAAAAGGGTTAAATATTACTTTTATAATATATTAATTTTTTTTATCCTTATTTAGTAAATTTTAAAAGTTTAAGGTTAACATTTTACTCATTTAATAATTAAGTTTATTTATATGTATTTTTATTAATCTAGTTGAGATAAGGTTAAACGCATATAACAATAAAAATATACTTTTAAAAGAACATTTTTTTTTTAATTTCTCTACATTTATTATATTATTTCAATTTTTTTATCAAAAACAAATCTATACAAAAAGTACAAATCAATTTAAATTTTTATTATAATATTTATTTTACTTTTTAAAATGCATATGAATATATTATTTAAGTAATTATATAAATATTCAAAAATTTAAATGATTATTTATTTATTTTTATTGTTTTTAAATATTTAATAATAAATTTAATCAATTATATAATTTTTTTCCTTAAAAAATATTACATTACAATTTATCAGGTATTATTGATTTGTCAAATAAGGTTAATAGTTTAATTATTACATTTATAACTATTACTCTCTTAACAATTACACCTGTAACTGTTACACCATATTTCGTTAACTCTGATCCAAACACACCCTTTATATTAATGGAAAATATTTTTTTACTCAAATAAGGATTAATTTGTTAACTAAGTAAATTATTAAAGATGTGTTTGTAAATGATTAAGGGCTTTTATTTACCAAAATATTGAAATTATAGTTAAATAATATGTTTTAAATGATTTTAGAATTTTATAGGATATTAAAATAACTTTTACGAATTATTTACTATTTTTAATTAATTAATACTAATTTTTTTAAATTATATTCAAATAATAAATTATTTACTATTTTTGTGATTAAATGGGTTTTTAACTATTTTTATTATATATATAACTCATTTGAGGAATTAATTGTGAATTTTACTATTTTATATTAAAAATTTGAAAAATCATATTTGTATTAATATTATATAAATTATTTGAGATTTTTATTTTAATTATTGTGAAAATAAGTATATTTAATGTTTTGATGTTTAAATAAGTTATATTGTGATTTATTATTGATTTTATGGATTTTTTAATGATTTTAATGTATTATTATTTAATATTTATTTTATTGCGAATTGTGAACTTCGGTTGGAAATTTGAGTAGTTCGGGGTCCCAATGCTAGGTGTTGAGCTCTATGATATTAGAAGTGTATTTTTCTTGCAGGATCATCTCTACTTTTTAGTAGAAATATGTCCATTTTACAGAAGAGACACTGTCAATTTTTTTGTAGAATTATCGTAAAACGTGACATCAGGTTGATCCTAAGTCTTTGATTTTTTTTAACTAAGTTTTAATTCTTAGATCGAGTCTTCTTTAGAATTCTTAGGAGTATACATTAGGAATATATTCTGACTTTATGATTACTTATTTTTCTAGCTGCGTCGAAACTGAAGTCTATCGGACCAGACCAGTTGAGTCAGTCTTGAGGAGCGCAAACTTATGAGTTATTATTCTATATATGCATTGCATATAGGATGCATGAATAAGGATTTTCATATTTTTTCAGGAGATTCATCGTCGTCAGACCTTAATAGTAGATCTCTACGCCGAACTTCTTCAACCCTGGTTAGATTATGTAATTTATTTATCTGGACCTTATTTGTACTCTACAAAACTGCAGTAGTTATGTATTGTATCAATGGAATGTTGTTTTGAATTTTGAGACCTGTCTCTGAATATTGAATGAATACATTTTTATTTTAAGATATAACATTTGAATATATATTATGTATTGATTAAATTTTAATTCTGACATATTTTTATCTATTTATTGTATGTGCTTTTATCTTTATTTTTTTAGACTTACTATGGGTTCCAGATTGAAAAGAATTCTTGTTCCCTAACGTTGGTCATGACTCCCGATTTAGGTTATGACAGACTGGTCAGGTAGGGAGTTATGCTTGATTACTATCAGTTGGGTGGTGTTCAGTAAGGAGGATTTCAAAGCACACCATTCAAGACATTTTAGATTTGCTCTAGTAGTCATTAGAGAAGATCTTATCATCAAAGCCAAAGACTTTAATAGAGAGTTCATAGGAGTAGTAGGCATGGCCGAGTAGGATTGTGTAGACCCATCAGATTCAGTTCTAGTGCTTCTAATAGTAGCAGTGGTCAGAGTTCGAGATATGGTAGCATAGGATCAACAGTCAGTGCATGTCAGATATGTGGGAGAGTCCATCAGGGACCATGCTACATGACTGCTAAAGCTTGTTTTCGAAGCAGAAAGACGAGTCATTTTTCCAGATCGTGTCCTTATTCTTGCTATCAGTAGCCATTTTCATAGTAGTCTATCACTAGTTCAGTCCAGCTCCTTATTAGTTGCCTCTATCTCAATATCTGAGTACAACGTAGATTGTTGCCCAGCAAGGGCGTGGCAGAGGTAGTAGAGGGGGTGCTAGGGGTGTTGGTCAAGCTTTCACCAGTCAGTAAGGAGGTCGAGGTCGGGCTAGAGTTTTCACCCTCACCCAATAGGATGCTCAGGCATCCAATGTCGTTGTTGCAGGTATACTTCCAATCTGTTAATTGGATGTTAGAGTTTTGATTGATTCAGGTGCCACACATTCTTTCGTGTCCCCTGTTTTTACTTTAAAGTCATTTTGGCAAGCTTCAAGGATGGCTTTTCCTTTATCTATCGCCACTTCTCTAAGTGATTCATTAGACACCGATGTTGTTATTTCTAATTGTCCGATGTTAGTGGGAGGCAGAGAATTGCTAGTGGAATTGGTATTATTATATGTGATGGAGTTCAACGTGATCCTTAATATGGATTGGTTATCTTAGCATTATGCAATTGTGGATTGTTGGAGTAAAGAGGTAATTTTTAAAATTTTGAATGAAGAAGATTTTAAATTTATGGGTGATAAGAGTTCTGCACCTTAGAATCTCATCTCTACTATCACGACTAGAAAGATGCTGAGGAAGGGTTGTCAGGGTTACTTGGCACTTGTCAAAGATACTTCAATAGAGAAGTTATCTCTCACGGATGTTCCAGTTGCCTATGAGTTTCCTGATATTTTTCTTGAGGAGTTACTAGGTTTACCACTTTATAAAGAGATCAAGTTCTGTATAGATATGGTTCTAGGTACAATTCCTATTGTGATGCCACCTTACAGAATGGCTCTTACAAAGTTGAAGGAATTGAAGGAACAGTTACATGATTTGCTAGATAAGGGTTTCATTAAATCTAGTGTTTCTCCTTGGGGTGCACCAGTCCTATTTATGAAGAAAGATGATGGTACACTGAGACTGTGCATAGATTATAGAGAGTTGAATAAAGTGACAATAAAGAACAAGTATCCTCTTTCGAGGATAGATGATTTGTTTAATAAATGTCAGGGTGCATAATTCTTTTCCAAGATTGATTTGAGGTTGATTTATTATTAGTTACGGATTAGTGAGATCGATGTTCCTAAAATAACATTCCGCACTTGGTATGGTCATTATGAGTTTCTAGTGATGTCATTTGGGATGACTAATGCATCGGGTGCTTTTATGGATATGATGAATAGCATATTTAGACCATTTATGGATCAGTTTATAGTAGTCTTCATTTATGATATACTGGTGTATTCAAAGAGTATGGAGGAGCATGTATGTCACTTGAGGACAGTACTGCAGACACTAAAAGAACATCAACTTTATGCTAAATTCTCAAAGTGTGATTTTTGGTTGGAGAATGTTGCATTCCTTAGACACATGGTGTCTAAAGATGATATTCAGGTTGATCCATAAAAGATTGAGGCAGTGTCTTAGTGGCCTATACTGACGATAATCATAAAGACTTAGAGTTTTCTAGGTTTGGCTGGGTATTATAAGAGGTTTATGCAGGATTTCTCTATAATTGCAGCTCCTATGACTTGCCTAACTTAGAAGAATGTGAAGTTTGTGTGGTTAGATGCTTGTAAGAATAGTTTTCAGTTACTGAAGGAGAAGTTGACTACAACTCCAGTTTTGGCTTTACCTGATGGAGTAGATAAGTTCACTATGTATTGTGATGCCTCAAGAGTTGGCCTAGATTGTGTGTTGATGCAGAATGGTAGGGTGATAGCTTATGCTTCAAGGCAGTTGAAGAAACATAAACAAAATTATTCTACTCACGACCTAGAGATGGCTGCAGTAATCTTTGCTCTCAAGATTTGGAGACATTATCTGTACGAGGTGACTTACGAGATTTTCACTAATCACAAGAGCCTGAAGTACATTTTTTAGCAGATAGATCTGAACTTGAGGCAGAGGAAATGGTTAAAGCTCCTGAAGGATTATAACTGTGGTATTCTTTATCATCTAGGCAAGGCTAATGTGGTAGCAAATGCTTTGAGTAGGAAGTCCTCAGTTAGTCTTGGTCATATTAGTGTGGAGAGGAGACCATCGATCCAAAAGTTACATGAGTTAATGGATCAAGGTCTGATGATGAAGATTAGCATATCAGGTAAACTGTTAGTTCAGTTCAAAGTTAGATCAGTGTTGAGAGATAGGATTAAGGCAACTCAAGGCCGAGATCCTATTCTAGCTAAGCTTAAGAAGAATGTTCGTGCAAGGAAGTTCACTGATTTTACACTAGATAATGAAGGTGTTTTTGTGGATTAGTGGTAGATTATTCATTCCTGATGTGGATAATTTGAGAGAGGAGATCTTTGACGAAGCGCATTCTACAGCTTATAGTGTACATCCGAGTGTTACTAAGATGTACCACAATATTCGAGATTTGTACTAGTAGGATGGATTGAAGAAGGATGTAGCTGATTATGTTTCTAAGTGCTTGACATGTCAACAAGTGAAAGCTGAACATTAGAAGCCTTCTAGGAAGCTTCAGCCTCTTTCGATTCCTGAGTGGCAATGGAAGAGAGTTGCTATGGATTTTGTGGTTGGGTTACCTCATTCTAAGGATGGATATGATTACATCTGGGTGATTATGGACACGTTAACCAAATCAACTCACTTTTTGTCAGTTAAAGCCATTAATTCTATAGTTAAATTGGCTAAGTTGTATGTTAAGCATATTGTGTGCCTTCATGGAGTGTCTGTTTCCATTGTATATGATAGATATTCAATGTTTACCTCTCGGTTTTGGCAAAAGTTGTAAGAAGCAATGGGTACCAGACTTGATTTTAGTACTGCTTGTCACTCTCAAACAGATAATCAATCTAAGAGGATGATCTAGACACTCGAGGATATTTTGAGGATGTGCATATTGGATCTTTAATGATTTTTGTTGTATTATTATTAAATATTGATGTTTATTATTGATGTTTATGGATTTTTAATGATTTTTGTTATATTATTATTAAATATTAATTTTATTATGAATTATGATCCTCGGTTGGGAAATTATGTAGTTCTGGGTCCCAACCCGAGGCGTTAAGCATTTGTGATTTTAGAAGTGTGTTTGTTTGTAGGATCGACTCTACTTTTAATAGAGAGATGTCCATTTTATAAAGGATACTTTGTCAAATTTTTTATAGAATTCTCGTAAAATGTAACGTCGGGTCAATCCTAAGTTTTTAAATTTAGATCAAGTTTTCCTTTAGAATTCCTATATGTGTAAAGTTCAAGATTTATTATGATACTATTATTATTATTTTATTTTTTATAGTTGCGCCGAGACTGAGGTCTATCGGACTAGGCTCGTCGAGTTTGTCTCGAGGAGTGCAAACCTGTGAATTATTATTCTATATATGCATTACATGTAGGATACATGATTATGAGCATCCATGTTTTCATTATGTATTTAAATATGAATTATCTTATTAAATGATTTAGTATATATTTGGTATACTTATGATATATTTTGGTATATATATGACATATATATTTAGAATATTCTTAGAATATTTTTTATATATGTTTGGGATATAATTGATATATTTCTTTATAAAAAGGATGCCATTATATTTTAATTGTGCATTTATTATTTTCGAACATATATACGATTTATTTGAAGGATATCAATAGAATGTGCTACTTAGTGGGTTGCACTAAGACTGTATACATACTAGTGTGTTAGATTTAGGATTTGACATTATGAGTTTTATTTGATGAGAGATTGATTGTTTGATTATTGAAAATGGCGATAAGTGAGTAGTGTGATTGCGGGAGCTTGGTTGACCTAATGTCTCAGGACCAATCATATTGACAATGAGATTGCGAGAGCTCAGTTGACTTAGTGTCTCAGGGCTAGTCTATTATACAAAAATGGAATAACATAATTACTTTGGAATTAAGTAAGCATGTTGGCTAGTGAGATATTTTGATTGAGGTTGCAAATATTTTTAGATATCTATTTGATTATTCACTTAAATAAACATTTTTCTACATTTATTATATATAAAAATGGATTTTAGCATCTGTCTGAAATGCCTATATATATTTATATTTATACTGATGATTGACTGTATATGACTTAGGTTACATGTATATATATTATAATAATTCACTCAGTGAGGTCTGACTCCTCTCAATATTTTTTTCACAGAATCTTCTTTCTCTTCAGACCTCTCTAGTAGTACTTTACATCGATCTTCTTCAGCCCCGACTAGACTATATAAATTTTATATCTGAACTCTTGTTGTACTCTAGAAACTGTAGTAGTAATGTTATTGTGCCAGAAGTGTTGTAGTTGGTTTGAGATTTTATATCAGAATATTGTATGAAATATTTTTATTATGATATGATATTTAAGAATTGCTTTTATATTAAATAAATTTTTAATTCTGGCGTATTTTTATAGTATTATTGCATATGTTTTTATTTGTTCAAGACTTGCTACGGGTTCCAGATTCGAAAGAATTCTCGTTCCCTAACGCCGGTCATGACTCTCGATTTGGGTCGTGACAGTTAATAAAAAAGACATAGTCATCTCTCCTATGTTACATGCGAGCTGGATTATATAAATTATATAATATATTTTTTGGACATCAATTCTAAATATATTTGGATAGATATATAAATTTTATACATATGAATATAATTTATTATATTTCATTTACTAAATAATTTATATGTCTTTTTATTAGTTTTTTTTTTTGAAGGAAAACGTGTCTTTTTTTTGTTAAAATTTTATTATTTATTACTTTTTCATTAATATCTTTTAATTATTTAAATATTTAATGAGCAATTAAAATTTACACTATTTATTATAAATATTTTTAAATTTCTAATATTATATATATTTCTAGTATTATAATTTACTAAAAATAAATAATCTACATTTCAATTAGATAAAAATTAAAAATATATAGTTTTTGAAATTTTTAATAAATTTAATTGGATTATTTTAGAAAATTTTAAGGATTTAATTGCTAAAAATAAACTTATAAGGATTAAATAAAAAAATTAAAATTACAAGAACTAAACTGGATATTTTTTTAACTCTCATTATCTTTTTCGGTCAAATAAGAGCTCAATGTCAAATTTTTTAGAATATAGGAGTGCAATATATATAAATTTTAGTACAAGGGTGAAATATAAAAAATATTGAAAGTATAGGGCCTCAAGATGCATATTTCCTTTTTTTTTTTTTTAATGGATTTTAAAACTCTGAATAATTTGGAAAAATACATCATGAGGCTCTTGTACTCTCAACATTTTTTATATTTCATCCCTAAACTAAATTTTATACACATTGCACCCCTATATTCTCACAAATTTAACATGGAACCCTTATTTGATGAAAAAGATAAGATAGTTAAGAAAATCCAATTTAGTCCTTGCAATTTTAATTTTTTCTATTTAATCCTTATAAGTTTATTTTTAACAATTAAATCCTTAAAATTTTCTAAAATGATCCAATTAAATTTATTAAAAATTTCAAAAACTATATATTTTTAATTTTTATCTAATTGAAATGTAGATTATTTATTTTTAGTAAATTATAATATTAGAAATATATATAATATTATAAATTTAAAAATATTTATAATAAATAGTGTAAATTTTAATTGTTCATTAAATATTTAAATAATTAAAAGATATTAATAAAAAAGTAATATATGATAAAAATTTAACAAATAAAAAGACATGTTTTCCTTAAAAAAAAAAACTAATAAAAAGACATGTAAGCTATTTAGTAAATAAAATATAATAAATTATATTTACATGTATAAAATTTATATATCTATCCAAATATATTTAGAATTGACGTCCAAAAAATATATTATATAATTTATATAATCTATATAATCCAACTCGCATGTAAGATAGGAGAGATACCTATGTCTTTTTTATTAACTAAATAGTTTATGAGTCTTTTTTGTTAGTTAAAATTATAATTTATATTACACTAATTATAATTGATAATTTTACACATAAACTATTTTTTTATTATATTCACTAATAAAAAAGACACAAAAAATATATTATAATAAATGATTAATATATTATTTTTTACAACTATATATTTAAAACAATTTTTAAAAATTTTAAAATTATAAGAAAAATGATTGTGTGGAAGATAATATTTAACATCAAGTATTAATTTAAATTTCATAACTTTAAAGTTAATATTATAGTAAACAAAAATTATATATGTGTGAATATAATTTATTATATTTCATTCACTAAATAATAAACTTGTCTTTTTATTAGTTAAAATTTTATCGTGTATTATTTTTTTCATTAATATCTTTTAATTATTAAAATGTTTAATGAACAATTAAAATCTACACTATTTATTATAAATATTTTTAAAATTTCTAATATTATATATATTTGTAATATTATAATTTACCAAAAATAAATGATCTACATTTCAATTAGATAATATATATATAGTTTTTGAAATTTTTAATGAATTTAATTAGATTATTTTGGAAAATTTTAAGGATTTAATTGTTAAAAATAAAATTATAAGGATTAAATAGAAAAAATTAAAATTACAAGGACTCATTGGATATTTTTTAACTGTATTTTTTTTTTTGCCGTCAAAGTAAGGGTTCAATGTCAAATTTCCGAGAGTATAGAAGTGCAATGTGTATAAACTTTAGTGCAAAAATGAAATGTAGAAAACATTGAGAGTACAAGGGCCTAAGGATGAGTTTTTCCCCAATAATTAATGTTTTTGTATGATTTTGAAGTGCCAAACCTTGATTGTGGTTTTATAATTACAAAAAAATAAAAAATAAAAAATAAAAAATAAAACGAAAAGATAAAGGGATGTATTTTTCAAGATTTTGATGTTTTTGGTTTAATACAATTATCAAATATCTTATATCATATCAAATATATAATTAATTTTTATTTGTATTCTATATTAGTATTAACTTAAAAATTGGTTTTGACCAAAATTCAAATATAAAACTTTTGATATAAAATTTTACAATGATCCTAACATTTGATGATTTTAAAATTCAAGTCATTTAATGCTCATAAATTTTATATTAGATTTTAATTTATATCATTTAATTTGACTTTTCAACTTATTAAACATCAAAATTACTGTATAAGATCTCCTTAATATAATGTAATTTCACACAAAATAAAATTTTATAACACTAAACCAACTCAATAAAAGTTTAATATTATTATCAAAATAAATAAATAGTTATATGTATACCTTATATTACCTTATACGTCATAAACACTAATAGTTAGGCAATTAAGAAATATTTTTGTAGATGATCAAGGTAACTTCATAGAATTGTAGTAAATTTTATTTTTTAATTATGAGAAGGTTTTAAAAAAATCATGCTTTTAAGTAATTCATCTTTATCATTCTAATGTGAGAGAACCTTTTATTATTAGGATACGTACAATTTTGATCATTATGGTTAAAAGTAAAGTCCGTGATTTTTATACATTTGTGTTTTATGTTTTTTTTTTTATATATTTTATTACTCTTTTAATAAATATAGTTTAAAATGTATTATTTAATATAAAAATAATATAATTTTTTAATATTAAAATCATATAATGGGTGATATATCATACAACTAATTGTAATAAACTCACAACAAATCAATTTTTAATTTTATTATGAATAAAAAATAATGAAATAAATTTACAATATTTATAAAAATAAAAAAAATAGGTTAGATTGGTTATAGATCATATATAGTATAAATATATTATTGAAATTCAATATTATATCAATGTTTTCTCATAAAATAATAATGATATTTGTAGACACCTGGTTCGATCGACCTACAATATGAGGCAAACCGTGAATGCTCAATTTGATTGGCCCATGATAAAGTTCAGTGATGAGAACGTGTGAATCTTGAATGCAAGAAAAAAGTCCAAAATCTTCTTGAAGATGATTCTAAGAGCTTAAAACCTAAAAATCCAAGCCCAAACCCATTAGGCGAGCTCAATCTACCTCAGCCCATTAGGCCCAATGCAAGGCTAAGCCAAAAAGACAACGCCTCTTTGAAGAGACGATTGCCTTTATGGCAACAAGTCAATAAGGCAATCACCTCATCGTAAAGGTATCGCCTTTGTATCAGCCACTTGCCTCTGCATTAAATGCAGATGCAGCAACGATGGCCAACTTTGTAGGCCCACCTCCCACTGAAACTAAGCTTATTACGTGAGGAGAGGATTTGTTAGAAGAAGTGGAGCTAAAGAAGTGTAATGATGGGGTAAAAGTGTAGGGGGACAAGCTAGGTATAGGATTAAAAAGGAGAACAAGGAGAGAGAAAAGGGGATTAATAACCATTATCAAGATTTTTTTTAGGAAAGAAGGGGGTTTCAGTAGAAAGGAGAAGGAGGAGCTCTGGAAAAGGAAAAAAAATGTTCTTAAGTAAGGAAAGAAGGGGTTAAGTTTGAAAAGATCACTTCTCTTGAATGAAGAAGGTGAAAGTATTGCATTTAAATGAAGTTTAACACCCACATCTAACTCTGAGGGCCAACTATTTTTGGAAAAACTCATATTTCAATAATGATTTATATTTCTCTTTAATGTTTAAGTTATAAATTTACATAACCTCTTAGTTACTTTCTTGTTGACTCATTTCTTATATCCATTGTTTATGTTATGTCATGTTCTTGACATGATCTATTAAGGTATTAAATATAGTTGTAAGTTTTTAGTGTTTATATATATATATATATATATATATATATATATATATATATATATATATATATATATATCCATCTTATAATAAGGTAATAGCCACTTTGACAAGTCTCGCATGACCTTGTTTTGATGTTTCTCATAAATTATGCATGATTCGCCTGTTGATTGGGTGACACCTCTTTAAAGAGGCATCGCCCCACTACCATGAGGCAACTGCTTTATGGATAAGACGATAACCATTATGATAGAGCCTTGCATGGCCTTATCTTAATATTTCTTATAAATTATATACGGTATAAGTTCCCATGAATTCCTACATTTTTTATACTATTGGTTTTCTTTGCATGATCAGTTTATTATTTTGTTTAATTTTACATTTACATGTTTGTCATCCTTACTTGTATTTGGCCGATAAATTAATCTTGTGGGTTCTCTTTGTAGGATTTTACATGTTTTGAGAGCTAATATTTAGTTTATCATAAGGAATTTGAGTGATCTTAATCATCCAATTTTAGCTCATCGCCCTCTTAGCCTCTTATTTACATTCATGTGTAGTTTAATTCTTGTTTACTTTTGGTTTATTTTCCATTTATTATAATTTTTTTTGATAAAGTGTTGTAGTACTTATTCCCTTCCCTCACTTGATTTAAATGTACCGTTTTATTTATTATTCTTGATGAATGTTGAGACCAAATGCATGATGTGGAATTAATGTACAAATTCAGGCTTAAACTTAAAATTTGACAATAGTTTGTAGGAAATTGTAATTCGCAAGTTATTAAAGAAATAATTAAAGGTAATAAAATACGAAACACAAACGGAGCCCAACCGCAAGGTTGAGTGGGCATTCCAAAAGCCCATAGCTAGTTTTTCATCTGATGACAACTTCTGGGAACTTCTGTGGAATCCATGTGTCTCGGTTTTTATTCGAATGGTGACTCCATCTTCGATTAGGCTTTAAGATCTATTTTGTATTTTTTAGTGGGCCTTAAACCCACACAGTGCCGTAATCACCAAACACTTGAGTGCACACTAAATTTCCCTGCCTACGATATTATTTTTTTAAAAAAAAATAAATTATAATATTAATTAGAAAGATATTAAAGTGTAAAAAATGACATACAAGATACTTGAAATGTTAAAAAAAATTATAAAATTAATTTTTTCAAAAGGTAAAATTATAAAAATTAAAATTGGATTTAACCCTTTATTATTTAATAATAACTATTAATAAAGTCAATTTTATTTGGTGTAAAATAAAGTCATCATAGTAAGTACCGAAATTATGTCAACAAACTCTTAAAGGCCAAGCCCACTCCAACATAAGTCGTCTAATTCGGGGCCTAATCAGAACACTGGTCCTTTTGCAATAAAATGGTTCTCAGAAAATAAATAATTGAAACTTGCAAGCAAACCGTTGCTGTTGGTTTCCAATTATGCATTCATCAAGAAGGTAGCAAATTCCAGTGCTCAATGTCTTTGCATATGATGCAATAAATATTTTTATTTATATTTATTACTGATTCGATTGACTAATTAGTTTTTAGACAGAAATGTATATCATAGTTTATGATATATTCTATAAAAATAGGGGGTAAAAAATATATCGGTTACAAGCCGTGATGAAACTATTCATATTTCAGTGCGTGACATAAAATATTACTTTTAATTATACTACGTTTGAAATATGTGTATGTCTATATATATACACACACATGTGAATAATAAAAGTTTAGTATATTAAGATTCCCCTAATTTTGACATCTTTTATCAATTTACCCCTTAGCTTATAAAAACTTAATACATTAAGTTTTTTTTTTTTTAATTTAATACCTTTTATCAATTATCAATTTCTCTCTCAAATTATAAAGTGACTATTTAAACTTCTCAACTTGTTAAAATAATACTTATCAATAATATTAATATTAGTTGAGGTGTCTAACTAATATTTTTGTAAGTTAATTTCTGATTAATAAGAAACTATCTAAAAATTTAAACTTGTTAAAAAATATTTCTAAATTATATTTTTAATAACTTGATATGTTAAAATGGTTAATTAGAGACGATTTAACATTGATTCATGAGTTTTGTTTAGAAGACTGATATTAGCTATCCATATTTGTAGAGTTATTCACCAGAGGACAACAGGTTCGATCTTTGACAATTCTTGTATAATGTAAGATGGCCCTATCAATTCCAAAAGATAGATGAAATAGTTGAAGAGTTGAATGGGGAGAAAATTCCTTTCAAAGAAGCAAATGGAACATTGTCAAACGAAGTAGCAGGGATGGGGATTGTGGCAACAGGGTCAGGTGATCCTAAAGCTGGCCTTCGAAGGAATAAAAGTTAAGCTTTGCTTCACATCAACTATTTTCAATAACATTCTATTTGTCTGCTATTCTTCCTTTGTAACAACTAATAAGCTTTGCTATAAGATTTGATGACTTTCTATCCATCCTTCTATATGAGTCCCATCAGAATTGAAACTTGGTGGGACTTTGAGCACTGATTGAGAGGTGATAAAATACCACACATACCTTTTATTTTATCATTAGGGAGACCACTATTGATCTAGTTGATTTCCACCTGATCACTGGTTTGCCATTCATTGGAGTACAAGTACCCATCAACTGCTATTTGTATTCTCCTCGCCTTGATAATGAGAGAAAGAGATGCATTGCATAATTATTGGGTCATCTTTTTGCCTCACTTGGTCATTAGGGCAAAGTAGTGCTTTGATATTCGAGGATATATGATGCTTGTCAGGACTAAACCCCCATCACTGATGTTGAAGTGGACTAGCTTGCCCGTTATTTGCTTCTCTTCCTCCATGGCTCATGTGTGTTCTATAATACTGAAAGTAGTGTGGATCTGTGCTTTTTCTTGCTCTACATGACTTAAATGTAGTTAGTAGCTATAACTGGGGTGGTGCTACTCTTGCACACCTTTATAGTTGCTTAGATAAGGTTTGCAAAGGTCATAGTCATCTTAACGGTTTCTAGAGAGCTTTAAATGTAAACTTTTTATTCTTTCTACTATTTTTTTATTCTTTGTTGGCATGTCTGACTTTCCACTTTATTTTACACAGATTTGGGCATATGAGTATGGCATCTTTCCTCCACTTCAAATGGAGCATGATGATGATGATGTTCTAAGCATTCCTTAAGGAGCCTAGTATCTGAGTGCTCATAGAGGGACTTTTAAGGATTTGCCTCGATATATAAGTCGCTTGAACAACTTAAGTTTTCATAATGTAAGTTCCTATAAAGAAAGACAAACTTAGTTAGTATTTTTATATTTATTTTTTCAACTTTACCTTTATTTCACAACTTCATCACAATCCATTCGGAGTTAATGTTAGCACATTCAAGCTTGTTGGAGCTTTACGGATAAGATGAGTTGTACTCGAGGGTCCTTTTTGTACAAGTTAGTTCCTCAGTGAGCAAGTTTGGCGTTGGTGGTTTGGTCCTTCTAGTTGACGTGTACCTCACCTTCCACCATTTACTATGACTTATGTTAAGAAAATTTATGATAGAGATTTGGAGCTTTCTTTGATAAGCTTTTCATGTGACATGTTTTTGGAGCCTTTTGAGGAGTCTGCATAGATTCACTTTTATCTAGACACATTAGTTGCATATTGTTCCTGATAATGTGTATCCTGTTGGACTGAGTGCGATACCTTTTGAGATTCACTTAACTACCTTTGAGGTATTGCTTTATTCTTTCATCCTTTTATTTTATCTTTTTCTTTGTTTGTTTTTTTGATTCAAGTTCACAAGTTCGTAAAAGAGGTAGTATAGAGTCTAGCACTCAGGGTGAGGTTGCATTTTACTGACATAAAATTGATGTTATCCAAGTGGATTTTACTCGTTAAGTGAACTTAGAGTTCCTAATTCTTTATTTTGCTCATAAAGTAGCGATTCATGAGGAACTTCCTACTCTAGACTATCAGCCTATTGCGTTCACACCTACTAAGACCACTTATGTAAGATACCTGAAACTTCATTTTGAAATTGTGTTAGTGGTAAATAAAAGAATAATAATAATCATATTTATATTAATACAGGTTAAAAGGTCATTAGTAGAGAAATTGATGTGAGGACTATACAGTGTAAAGAATCTTATTTCCAAGGTTAACAAGAAAGCTTTGGTAAGTACAAATATGTATGTGCAATAAATATACATATAAATGAATAGTGTCAATGCATGTATGCATATATGAATATGAATGAACATATCAATGTATGTATGAAAGTGATTATGAATATAATTATGAATGCATGTATGAATATGAATGAACAACTATTCATGTATATATACATGTATATAAATATGTACATGTATGAATGTTAATGCATGTATGCATATGAATGTTTATGAAAACTCTAATACTCATTGTGTCTCAACTATTAGAGCTCCTTTCTAAGAATAGATAGATGAAATAATGGATGACTAAATATAAGAAAGAAATCCATGATTTGAGGAAGCAGTTATCTAGGAGCCACAACACAAGATAGACTCTTATTCATCTGTCCGTATTCCACTTATTCATATATATCCCAGACTTTTGTATCTCTATAACTTTACTAAGATTTCAAGATGTTGATCACTACTTATGGACATATTATCTTACTTTCACTACTCATACTTATTATGCTTAAGAATGTTTTTATAAACATGTTGCACTTGAAAAATATATTTAAAAAAGCATGTTACATTTGCTTTCTATTTATCTTTAAGATGATAAATTATTCTAAAAAATTTAATAATAAAACCCTAAACATAATTCATAGCATAAGGTCAAGGTAATGAATAGGAATTTAGGCTTGATAAAAGGATTAAAGAAAAGTTTTGTGAATGTTACAATTTGGTCTTTAGTAGAGATAAGGGTGTGGATAGGATCATAGGCATCTTATGGTCCCCACACAATCATCATTCAACCAATAAGGTTTAATATGAACCCTAAAAGGGATCAAAAGTGCCTAAATATTAAGAATTCAAGCTAATTAGTTTAATTTCTTAATTAAGGAGATTTCCTTCAAAATAGGACAACTAATGACAACTCATCTTTGAAAAGTCAAAATTGACAACTCATTACAAGTCATGACAACTAAGCAAAATGACAACTCATGACAACTAAGAATAGAAGCATGCCAGGTCACATGTTGACCGTTGACCATTGACTTTGACTTGTTGATTATTTAACTTTGACTTTGACTTGGAATATTCTTGAATCTTCTCACATCTTCTAGAATCTTCATGAATCTTCCTTATTGACTCCAAAATAGGAATAACTCCAAAATTCATCCATATCAAGCTAATTAATTTCAAAATAGGAAATTAAACTAATTAGCTTGAATTCTTAATATTTAGGCACTTTTGATCCCTTTTAGGGTTCATATTAAGGTTGAACCTTATCTTTTGGTCCCCCACATTGGTTGTCCATACTATTTATTAACTAAAGGACAATAAAGATTTACTTAAAAGGTAAAAAGTAACCCTAGGGTTTTATTTTGACTATAAATTCATCTTTATTGTGAAGTAAAAGGCACCCATCTCCTTGCTCCCTAGAATTCTCTACGCTTCTAGTCTCATCAAAATTTCTTATATCTTAGCCACAATAAGCATAAAAAACACCAAATCATTTGTTCAAAGCTTCATTAACACCCTCACAAATGAAGATTGGTTACACCTTAAAAGATAAAACCTTTATCATCTCAAGTTCTTCTTAAACCTAAAGCTTGACTATGGTTTCCTTTATGGTGCATTCACCTTTTGGGATCCCATTCTCCATAGGTTTAGGTTTATGGAAATAGAGCTATACCCCACTTTAAAAGAATTCTCAACAATTTTGGGTGTCAAAATATCTTCCTAATAAAAGATGGTCATTCAATATCTAAACCTAGTGGTTGTACATGCTATGAATCATCTTTTTGGTATGAGTAAGAGTAAAGCTAATGGTTGTATTGTTTTAATTCTTTCATCTCTTTTTGTGTCTTAATCCATCATTTTCAATCTAATCCTGGTTCTTGCAATCAAATTCTTATCATTGGTAGCATTATCCTTGGCTACCATCTCTTTGAATGTGACAAGAGCATTAGGGCTTATAGATAGAAAGGTGTTGTCTATTTTGAGTCACATTGATGTTGAGATGAATTTGACACTAAAATTGATTGCTCTAATGGTTTTGGTAGAGACTTAGAATGGTTTGGACAAGGTTAAGGTCAATAGGAATACTCAGTTTGATGGAAGTGTGTTGGTTTTACAAGTAAGGGTCAATTTTTATGCATCAGAGATGAATAGTTGGATTTCATGCCTGAACAGTCAAATTTGCCACCTAAATAGTCAGTTTAAGAGGAATGAATAACTAGTTTCAAACACCAATAACTGGTTTTCCATAATGGATAATCTGTTTTGCACTTTGTCTAACTCTAATGCAGTTTTGTGTTTATATTTTATAGGTTTGGCATATAGAGAAGTGAAAGGTAGTGTTACCCCCTGATCTTGTAACAAACTGTAGGCCTAATCACTTATTGAGAAGGATAATTTTAGTGAGGTTCAACTAAAAAGAAGAATGGGTAACTTGGATGTATGACTTAGGTGAGAAGGATGTACAATGGTTTGCCCTTAGTGGAAGTTCTCTGATGTATGCACAAGGAGTTTTCACACTTATATAGCTCTTACTAGATTAAGGCAATGCTCTTTCTATCATCCTTCAAGGATTATAAGACAACAAGGATTAAAACAACATCCCACACAAATGCCTTATCTCCCTAATGTTATTGTACTCACTAAGTCTTTTATTGAAACAATCACTCAATTATGGCCTAGAATAATCATGCTACACCATATTCTCAACCACTTAAGAGTACAAAATTGGTTAAAAGGTCCAAATAAAGTAAGGGGAAGTGGTCAAGGTAGCTCTAGGAGCTAGACTTAGTTTGAAGCTTTAAAAAGCTTTTTATTTAGGGTACAAGCTTTTATTGTATGAACTTTGGTTTCTGAAATGCAATTTGGCTTTTAAAAAGAAAAGTATGAGAAATAAAAGGAAATTTTTAACCATGTCTATTGCTTGTAAAATAAACATCAAGATTTAACATACATATTCAAATGCATATGCTAATGACAAAAATACATACACCTAGGCATTTTCAACTTAAATGTACTCATTCTTAACCATAAAAGGGATAAATGATATAGAATTGCTTAAAGATTGATTTAATTGGCAATAAGAATTTCTAATGATGTTAACTAGCTCTATCGAGTTTTCTAGCTAATGCAACTCTTAAATATCTCATACTTTTTCCTAAGATGCCCTTTTTAGGTTTTGATCTTAGTAGAAATCATTCTTATTTTTTTATTTTTCCTTAATTTTTGCCTAATCCATCCTTTTTGGGTTTTTAACTTAGTAGGAACTTCTAACTTTTGCCTAAGCCGCCTTTTTGGGTTTTTGACTTAGCAAGGATTTTTTTATATTTTTTAATCATTTTTTATTTATTACTATGCTTGGAGACTAGACATAGTACTTGTTCAGTTTATCCAAATTCACAGGCTCTAAGTATTCATTACCTTTATGATTTAACAATCTGACTACACCGTTTGAAAGTATCTTCTTCATAAGATAAAGACCTTCCTAATTTGGCTTTAATGTCCCTCTACGATCAAATGGAACTTATCTTGCTTGTTTCTAAACCAAATCACCTTCCTGAATCTTATTGATTTTGACTTTCTTGTTAAAATCATGAGTAACTCTTCTTTAATAAAGTTGCATATTGAATGCTGCTCTAAGTCTTTTCTCATCCAATAGAGCTAACTCTTCATATCTAGATCTGGCCCATTTTGTTTTTAGAATTTTTGCTTCCAACATTATCCTCAATGACTATAATTCAACCTTTATCAATAACACTACTTTTATTCCATACACTAATGAGTAAGGTGTTGTACATGCAACTATTCTATTTATAGTTTTGTATCCCCATAAAGCATATGGTAGTTGATCTTACCAATTGTATAAGTTTTGACAATCTTACTGATAATCTATTTTGTGCACTTATTAGCTGCTTCAACTACACCACCCACTTAAGGTCGATATGACTTATGATGTTCAACGTTATACCTTTGCAATAAATCTCTCGCTTCAGCTTGAAACTGCACACCGTTATTAGTTCTAATGTAATGAGCCACACCATATTTGCAAATAAAATTCTTTTTAATAAATCTAGCTGTCTGCTTTATCCCCAACTTTTTAAAGGACTTAACTTCAACCTATTTTGAAAAATAGTCAACTAAAACAACTACAAACTTATGCCCATTAGAAGTTGGTAGAAATGTTTTTCCTATTATGTATATTCTCCATGCTAAGAATGGCCACAGAAAAGTTAGAGTTTAGAGCATTAAAAATGGAATATGAGAAACATTTCCATGTAACTAGCACTTATGGAAACTTCTAACAAATTGAGTACAATCATACTCCATTATTAACTAATAGTATCCCTATCTATGATTTTTCTCGATAACTCTTTTTCATTAATGTGAGGCCCATACACCTTTAAATGCATATCTCACATAATATATTTTGCTTCTTTTCCTGAAACACATTTGAGATATAAAGTTTTATCCCTCTTGTACAAAACACCATAAAAATGAAAAATATTTTCACAAGAGATCTCAATAGCATTTTGTCTTTCTTGGTGGCATTTTTTGGAAATTCACCACATTCCATCAATCTTAAAATATTTGAATACCATGACTTCTTTTCTTCTTACACAACTAGAACTTAAGTGCTCTCAAAACATAGAACTTTGGCCTTCATCAAGATCACTGCTCTTGCTAGCAAACCTTTTGGATTATCCCAAATAGAAGCTAAAGTTGTCAAAGCATTAGCAACTTAATTATTCTTTCTTGTCAAGTGGACAAACACCATATCATCAAAGTGCTTCTTTAGATTCTCAATATAATCCAAATAAGGCTTGAATTTTTCTTCTTTGACTTCCCATTTTTTATTGACATATGAGATAACTAGTTTTGAGTCACCCAACACCTAAACTTTTCTAATTCCCATTCCAATAAAAGCTTTTAAACCACAGATGAAAGCTTCATACTTTGAAATGCTATAAGTAACTGAGAAATCCAATCATTTTGCTATTGAAATCCAATCCCAAGCAAGCAAAACTAGGATCACTCCAATTCCTGCTCCTTTTTTTTCATTACACCATTGAAATACATCTTCTAAGCCTATACTTTAATTAGGCCAATTTCTTCATCTGGAAAAGAAACGTCAACTTCTTGATGATCGCCAATTGGTTGTTGAGCTAAAAATTTAGCAACTACTCTTCCTTTAATCACTTTCTTTGTTATAGATTCAATATTAAATTTAGAGAGCAAAATCAACCATCTACCTAATTTACCAACCAATGAAGGAGTAGCATATAAATATTTCATCAAATTTATCTTTGAGACAACTTGTACTTTGTATAACTGAAAATAATGCCAAATTTTTCTTATTGCCCATGCTATAATTAGACAAATCTTCTCAATAAACTTGTATTTCTCTGTATAGAAGCAACTTCTTGCTCAAGTAATAGACTGTAAATTCTACCCCCTATCATTTGCTTGAGTTAATATTGCCCTTTATTGACTTTAGCAAGTTATCAATCTTGATTTTGATCTTAACAAACTTAATTTTGAGCAACTAACGTGTTTGCTTCAAGTGTGTATAAGTTAGGACTAATTTAGAAGTAAAAATAATGATGAATTATCAAAGGAAAATCATTTTAGAAAATCATGACAAGCATAGTCATGATCAGACTTAATACATGTACCAAATTGCACATTTTCAACAAAATTAGAACCCTTCCTGAGCTTAGTCCCAATCAAGACCAAGCCTAGGATAAAAGGGCTAAATTTCTATCAAAATGGAATTTTCAGGCAGTATATATCTTGATCCCTTGTCCCTACCAAGACCGTGTCTGTGACTAGGCAGTCCCGACTGGAACCAAAGGTCAGGACCATAACCTTCTTTTATAATGTTTTTTTAACTTTCAAGTAGAAATAATCCCAAACTCCATCCTAACTGGGATCATGCCTAGGAATAAATAAATTCAAATATAAAATGACTAAAAATGGCTACTTTTCAAGCATCCTAACCAGGACTGATGTAATCCCAACCGGGACCTGACAAATTGCAACTCAAAAGTCTAAATTACATTCAAATGGACTTTGGATTTATTAGAAACAAAATTATTAATTATAAGAACCATAATTGATTTTTTCAAGTACAAATACAACATTTGAAGATTATTTTGAGGTTAAGAAACTTGTTTATTCATTATGTACTTCCAAGCATTCAATTAAGCTTTCTAAACTCTTCTAAATTCATTTTATATGTTGTATAGCTATTGTAAGAGTTGGTGAGTGTTAGAATAGATATTCTTATTCTTTTATTTTCTAGGATTAGAAAATGGGAAGTGAGATTTTATTCTAAAGGAATTGGTTTATGTGTTTAGCCATTAAAATACTTGGATATTTGGTTTTAGTGTGAGCCTTGAAAACACTTGTGAATTGGTTTTTGAGTGAGCCTTGAAAAATCAAGTCGTAAGGTTTGAGTTGAGCCTAAAACTCAAGTTGTAATAATCAATCTAAGGGAATATATTGTGGTGATTCAAAATCCTAACTTAGGGATAAGTGAGGTGGAGATGTAGGATTATTAAGAATCTGAACTTCTTAAATTCTTGTGTTCATCATTCTTCTTTGTCAACATTCTTTTTAATTCTTATTAGAATTCCTTTAACTTCATATTATTGTTTGATAACACTATTCACCCCCTTCTAGGGCTATTTTAATTGGTATTAGAGCTTGAATTCTAGGAAGTTAATTATTAGAATACAATATCATAGGGAGTGAAATTCAAAACATTTCTTCTCTAAGACCATTCTTTGATGGAAGTGACTATCCACATTAGAAATTCAAAATAGAGCTCTATCTTCATAGTGACTCTATTAAATTATGGGATGTCATTCTAGATGGTTGGGGACCTCCTAAAGCCAAAATCGATGATGTTGAAGTGATTCTCGAAAGAAGTCAATAGAACCAAGCTCAAAAATATGAGAATCATAAAAATAAAAGAGCTATGATCACACTACTCTCTTTCATGTCTAGAGAAGAAGGTGGCAAGGTTTAACATTGCCAATCTATAAAAGAAGTATATAAAATAATTGAAAATCATTATAAAGTAACCATTCAAGTAAAAAGGAAGAAGTTTCAACTCCACATGTATGAGAATGAACTTTTCAAGATGAAACCACAAGAGTCTATTACAGAAATGACAAACTAACTTAAGCTCTTCTTACAACCCACAAGAATCGTGGTAAAAATTTCATCAAGAAAGAATTAAACAATAAGATTCTAAGAATGCTATCTAAGAAGGATTAGGAATCTTAGGTTACTTCAATTAAGGAAGCTTAAGACCTCTATATTCTTTCCATTAATGTGCTTATTAAAAAGCTCCTAACACATGAGCTTACAATTAAGCAAAGAGGAGAAGAACAAGAAAAGGAAAAGAAGAAAAGCATAACACTAAAACCTTCACAAGATGATAGTGAAGATGAAAGCCTTGAAGATTCTAGTGACGAAAATGGTGATGTTACCATGCTTATAAGAAACTTTAAAAAATTCTTGAGAAAGAAAATTTTTTCAAGTAGAGATTCTAACAAAAAGCATGAGGGAGAAAAAAAAAGAAGAAAACTAAAGAGATTACTTGCTATAAATGCTTTAGACACTTTAGTGTTTTCCTTTATCTAGTATTGGTGACCCATCCTTTTATGGCATTAAAGGATTTGGATAATAGTTCCCACTTCTAATAACATGACTCACATCAATCGTATTATCACTTGATAGTTCCCATAAGCTAGTAAAGTCAAATTTTAGATTATTATTAATAGAATCTTCTCCTTCCATTAATTCCCAAAAGTTAGAAGGTAAACTGCCTAATTTTTCTCCAACCTAGAAAACATGGTCATCCATATAATTAGCACAACAGTTCATCTCTTCATTTTAACTAAATTTATCACCCCATCCACTTAGAATGATTGAATAAAATGGAATATCTACAGATGTTGGCTTATAATATTTCACCAAATAGTTAAAAATTTATATTGGCTCACCCAGAGCATCGCAAACTTGTTAATAGCTTAGTTGTTTTAGAAAAGTCTGGTCACAACGCTTCTTTAAATGGAACTTGGATTACTAGCGAATTATAGGTAACATTATAATCAAATTCTGGACTTGGTTGATCAAGGTTATGATAATCTTCCTCCTCCCTAGCCCTATTTTTATTACTGACTAGCTCAAAATGCTTCATCAGAAATTCTTTATTAATAGATTTTTCTTTTATCATCATCACCTTCTTAATCTTTAGTATAGGTTTAGCATGTTTTGGATTTAGAATCTTGCCTTAGTTAATGGAGGTTTAAATTGCATTTCTAAGCTTAAAACAATTATCAGTGTTTTGCTTATGGTACTTGGAAAATTCTTTCAGGTTATGATTGGGTGAAAGAATATTTGGTAATGACCTTTGTTCCACTGGCTTTATAATCCCACTCTTGTATAGTCATTAAAACACCTTAGACAACGATATAGGAAACTTGAAAAATTATTTTGAAGGTCTTATGTTTGCTAAGAGAGAAGAAGATGTGGTAGTAGCTACTTTCAAAGCATATGAAGACTGAGTTCCCTTCTTTTGAACTAGTGTAGATTTTCTAAATCTAGTAATCCTCTCAGCTTGATCCCCAGCATTATATAAATCTATAAATGATCTTATACTCATGACCCTAATTTCCTATTTGATAAAGTCTTAAGCATTTTCCCATGCAATTTTGACTTTATCAATCTCATCCGGCCTATTCCTTATACAAGTAGTTTTCTATTTAAACTTTGTGATGTAATCAACAAAGGATTCATTCGATCTTTGAGTCAAACTCTATAGATCTAACAAAAAGACTTCAATCTAAGTGTTGTAGGAATACTGCTTAAGAAACTAGTTCACAACTTCCTTCCAATTTCCTTTCACATTATTATTAAGTTAAAGGTACCATATAAGACCTGAGCCTTGTGAAGAAAATATGAACAAACCCTATATTGATCATTTGTCAGTTTTGAAATAGTAGACATCGTAGCTTTATAGTATTAAAGATGTAATTTAGGATCACCAATGCTAGAAAATTTAGTCACTTTAGGCATCTTAAACTTAGGTAGGAGATTAAGATTCCCAAATGCACATAAATCGTTAATGTCAAAACCTATGGAAAATAACTTCACTTATATTTGCAACCTTTGAAGTTATTTAGTAACCTGAGAATACTTTTCCATTATCACTTTCTTTTCCTCATCAATTGGATTAGTCATAACTGGTGCCTATTCTTTAGATTATATTTTCCAAGTCTCATAAGCCTTAATTTGATCCTCAGTCATAGGTGGAGTATTAACAATAATAACTTCCTCTTCACTAGTCTCTCCTTGATATGGTGGAGGTGGCACTGCCTTATAAGAAGGTCTCTCATTTTCCTTAGCAACTTATAATAATTGTCCTAGATTATTTTAAAGGTACTCATTCACCCTCTCATTAACCAACTTGTTAACTTCTTCCATTCTAACAGGCCATGATGAACTCTCCATAACAAAGTTGACTAATTTACCTTTTTCTCTCCTTTAACCAAATTGCGATATTGAGACACTTCAAGGTTTACCTATGATGACTATATGTGTATTAACATGTATCTATGCATTATGATAATGCATGAATGCATGTATGGAAGAATGAATGAATACAAATTTATATGCAATGTAAACAATTATAACACATAAGAGCAAATAGAGTCCCTTTTGACCTTATCTCTTCGACATAGGTGGTCGTTCAATTTCTTTCCTAGGTTAACCAGCTTATGACTCTCAAAAAATGAAAAATCATATAAGGATGATTTATGTCTACATGCATGGTCTGATTTTGGTAGATTTTCATGGTACTTGAATATATTAAACCAAGTAATCTTTTAGAGTAGATTTGTGATATTGGGATAACCATATTTAGCCTTTAAGATATAATAGACTCAAGATTTTAATCCATATATATCCAAATAAATCATAGATAAACCACATTTTAACTTATTATGTACATTGGATTGTGTCATAATAAGTTCCAAATCGGTTTATTTGGATATATAGGGGTCAAAATTATTACTCCATAGGACTACATGAGTTAAGATATTAAAGAACCAATGGTAATATATATATATATATATATATATATATATATATATATATATATATATATATATATATATATATATATATACTTTGATGTTTAGTTTCAAGTTAACGAAAACATAAAATATCAAGATAACTTTATGGATATAGTATCCCCATAGTTAAGGTTAGGTTATTAGGATATCTCAAATTTTCTTTTAAGACAAGACATACCTATCCAGACCTTAAGGTTTTAGCAAATTAGTCAAGTTGTCATAACTATAAAAGTCATAATATTTAAGACATATGACCTAAATGGTGTCAATCGTTTTAGATTATAAGAAATAAACAGTATGTAATAAATGTGTCATGATAGACCAACTAGGTTTGATTGGACCTTTTAGGTTTAAATGGTTATATAAAGTCTAATAAGGGTTAACTTGATTCTAGTTAGCATAGTATAAGATATACATGTCACCAAGGACTCAGTTTATATCAAAGCATATAAACAGAAATTAACAAACACATACAAAATAGGGTACAATCCTAGTGGAATTTTCTAGGGCCACTACATAGGTTAGTCAAGGTAAAAGACCAAAGGTTCCTATAGTAAGATGCTCTCCATTATAGACTTGAGTTACAAGCTAAGGTTAGAGGGACCTAGGATCTTTTACAAACTCGAGAGAAAATTACCCCCCTTTAGGACTTAGGTTATAAACTCTGGTTAGATGAGCCTTGTAGTATCTCTTAAACCAAGTTAAGGCTAAGGGTGATAATGTTAAACTAATCAACCCATGAGTTGAGTAGAGTCATGGTGAATCATAATTTGACACAATCAGGGTTATTAGGCTTATGCATATGTGAAAAGTGTCATGATGCAAGTTGGTCTATAATAGTATATATAATTGGAAGCAAAGTACAAAATTCAAGATCAATATCTCAATCCCTAGTGGAATCGCCATTGTTGACGCCATCGAGACCGACTAGGCACTTTTTAGATCATTGACCTTTTTTCTTTTTTACAGTAAAATAGAGAGTAGTAAGGGGAGTATTGAAAGAACTTAGGGATGGCATAAATATACGTATAACCCTTCACTCAAGCAAACTAAGATCCTTTACTTGGAATTGCATTTGCCCATTGGATTCAGATGTTGATGTTAGTAGGATTAGGCTCTTTTGTTTGAGGCATCTCTAAACTGCCCAAATGTTGAGCATTACTAGCCTTACTTTTATGTGTAGTGCTTTTAAGAACTATATTCTATTATTATACATCAAATTCTACATGTAAATGCAAACATAATATATACACGCAATTATAAAATAATATAACAAAATGATGCATGAACATGGAAAAATGACATAATATTATAATGATGCATGATCATGGTAAAAGCTAAACTAATACACATGTCATAGCACATATGATGTAAACATGGCATATTTATATGATATAATAATACATAAATATAGAATTATAATCATGGAAAAATAATGAAAAATGTAAACATGGTGAATCTATATGTTATGCCAATATCACACAGGCATGGCATCCTACATAATACATGAGAAAATATTGTTTATGAACAAATTATAAATATACCAAATAAATAAAATGCGAATAAAGCAGTAAAATGCAAACAATTAACCCATGGCACGACGATTATGGAAAATTAATATTATGGATAAACATGTGCATGCTAAACAAGAAAATATGAAAAATAAATAAAAGTAATAAATTAAAAAAGAAGAAATATGAGAAAGGCAAACACAGTTTGCAAAAATCCTCTCCATGATTGCTCCATATTCCGAGTTTCGGGACAATACAACATTTTATTTGAAAAATAAATGAAAAATAATCCCTAAAAACCAAAAAGAAAAGAAAATGCTTATAAATAACTTTGAGGATTTAAATAGAAAAGTAACTTGCAAATGAAAAGAAAGGAAGAACATTTGAGAAATGGATTTTAGATTAAAAAGAACATTTAAAGATAACATTTGGTTAATTTTGTGAACCATTAATTCACAATATGAGTTTCCATCAAGTTAGGCCTCAAAATGTGAATGTTGTAGCTTGGATAGATATTTCCCACATCATAAATTATTGAACACATAATCAAATATTTTGTTCAAAATATTAGAAAATAAAGGAAATTGTGATCCATAACATTGCATTTGGATGATTTTTATGATCAACAAAAATAACAACATCATAAATATAATAGAAAAGCACTATATGTATTAACAAAATGATTTAAAGAAAATTATAAATGAAAATATAAAAAGGATTGATTTTTATTAAGAAAATATAAAATTCCATAAATAATACATAAAAATATTAATTAAAAAGAAAATGTGCAGAGAAATGGATATAAACCAAATTAATTTATTAGCAATAAGATTCATTTAATAATCAATAAAATCACAAAAGGAATTTGGTTTATTTTTTGTATGTTTCTGGTTTATGATACTAAACAAAACACTATTAAAACACAAAAACAGAAGGAAATTTTGATATAATTGACAAAATAAAGTGTAAATAATATTAATAAGAGATATGTAATAATAAAATTGCAAAATAAATAAATAAATAAAGAAGTAGGGGTAGTAGTAGAGATTACAAATAATAAAATACAAAAATAATAAGAATATAAATAAGACAAAAAAAATAAAGAAGAATGAGAGTTGAGTGTACAGATTGAGATCATGATGGGAATTGATATAATACAAAAATATACAACATAAATTGATATCCAAAATAGGCAAATAATAAGAAAAAGTTGCAAAAAAAAAAAAAAAACAACAACAATAGTAATACATGTTGGTAAAAGTTAGTATAAGTGAGTAAATGTAGTAGCTTGAAATTGAGATCTTAAGATTGATAACAAGAGGTATATATAATACAATAGATGATGCTAATACAATGCATGCTCTCACAAGCATTAAATAAATCCGGGTATATGCAAAAGATGATGCATGATACAAGTCGAGAAGCATGCAAGTATGTACATAGAGGATCTAAAAATGAGCACACACATGATAGTGATATGCATTAAGCAATTGATATGTATAAAGGCACATGAATGCATGAAAATGCAATAATACAAAAGAAATAGGAGGAGAAATAGAGAATTGATACATAACTTAGTTAAGACTAGAGAAAAGGTTAGTAAAGACAAGAAAACAATATTAAATATGAAATAGACAAATGGACAATAAAAACAACAATAAACAAGACTCAAACATTGAAGATAAAACATATAAACTAAACATAAACATCAAGAACACAAGATATGTATATTAAAGCTCACAAATCAATACCAAACTTCATAAAATATACTTTACAATGAAAAAAAATAATAAAAATAGCTCAAAAATAATAAAAATCCAAAATTTGGGCATAAATTAAACAAATCACATCATAGTAGTAGCAAATTAACAACCAAAGCATATTAGAGCACAATCAAGCAACACATATCCACAACACACATCTAAACAAGTATACACATCAAAATAAACCAAAATAAACCATAAATCACAAATAAAATCATCAAAATATTCTATTAGAAGTCACATAAACACCAACAAACACAATCACAATCATCAAACCAAAATAAGAACAAAGATCACACTTAAAAGCACTTAAAGAAGAGTTTAAAGAAGTAAGAGGAAAATCTTCATAAAATCATTTAAAAATAGAAAAAATATATTTAAAAACTTCAATTCCATCATCCTAGGATCTTAGGGAAGGGTTAAAATCATGCTCAAGCAAGTATGGACCCTTCAGGACCCTAAAACCTATAATTAGAGTCACATGGAGTATAAAGGAGTGAATGGCTAGTTTTAGTCATCTTTATAATTGAAATTAGGGTCACAATAGCCAGTTTTGCTATTAATGGGCCAAATCCAGCTATTCATGTCTAAACAATGTAGATTTGCACTCCTTTTCCTTTAAAACTTAATTTTAAAACCCCAAATGCTAGAAATAAGATGAGAATTAATAAAAATGATTTTAAAAAAGTGTTTCGCCTTAGAATTTGGGCAAGAAATCAATAAGAAATACCAATTGATTGAAGAGAATTGAGATTGAACTCATAGGATAAAGTGTGGTTCTTTATGAGTTTATGTGACAATTTAGTTTTGATTTGATAACTATTGATATGCAGAAGCGGTTATGTTTTTGGGCATTTGATTTTGGTATTTTTGAGAGGAATTTGAGAAGAAAATAAAGAGAAATTAGGTTAGAGAATTTTTGGCATTATTTCCCTTTATTTTCCTAAATTTTCCCTAATTATTAAGGATTTTTTAAAGAGAATTTTTGGAGATCTTTTTGGGTTTTTGTTTTGGAAATTTCTCTCTATTAACAAGTGGTCAAAAGCTTCCTTAAAGCTTCTATTTATAGGCATTCGAAGTTAGTGGCTTATAGTGTAACTACCTTCGAATATTCAAGGTTATTAGGTAATAGTATATACTCTCCCTTTAATAAGTTGACACTTGTCCTAGTATATTCCAAATTTGGAATATTCTAAACTTGGAAAGCACCCCTTTTGACAAGTGTCACTTTTTGAATAAGGACAAAGAGAGGTAGACAGTTGTAAGGCTTGGTTTGACCATCGGAAGTCAAATTTTAACTTTTTGCCAAATGGGACCCACTGACACATTGTAATTTTAGAAGACAATTTCAGACTGAAATTCAACTCTAGGAACTCTATTTGACCACTAAAAATTCCCACTGACCAAATTTTGACTTTTATTTTTAGGGCTTCCAAAGGTTAAACTACGACTTTAGGATTCAAAACTATACTAAAAATTACGAAATATAGATAGTAAATGACCTTACATAGGACTATACTTTATTTGTTTAAAAGAGACGACTCGAGTGAACTGCACTCTGATTATTCTTCTCAAACCTCTTTCCCAATAAGGTTTGATCGAGTTTTGGTTAGGTCTTAAAATGGTGTAATTAGTGATTGAGTAAGGTTTTAGTGGTTTAATGGGTTTTGAAATGGTTTGAAAGACAATTCTCTTCATCAAATTGATTATCTAATAAGATATTTTAGTGTTTTTATCATCGACTATCAAGATTTTGAAAAATGACCCTATCAATAGTTGACACATCTATATTAAGCTTAAAATTTTAGGTAAGGGATGAATTCATGCCTGAATTCGAGATGATGGGGAGTGCCTTTCTGCCTAGAAATGCGAAGAAGCTTAGGAGCATTGGAAAGCTTCAAGCTGACTGACAGTAAATACACTAAGGTAAGACGAATGCTAATGGAGATGTTCATGTAGAACCTTGTTCCTATTATATAACATGTTCCACAACATCATGGCAAATAACTCAAAATGCTCTCAAGGCAGCTTATGGAGAGAGAATAACACCCCATTGAAGATATTTGAAAAGAAGAGAGAATCAATACAAGGGGAAAGTGAGTAAACCAACTATGCTAATCCAACCCATTGGCAAGTGATGAACACATGAATAAAAGATTCACTCTTTTCACCACATATCTAATAATTATTAGCCACTGGAACCCCTTTATGGCTAAGAATTTGGAATGTAGGAATAATGCCACAAAAAAGCCTTTATACAAAGAATTTCACTTTTACAGGTATAGAAAGTGACTAGAGCTTTTTCTAGAAGTGTTTATTGGTAAAAGATGCTGAAGAAGAACAAGGTTTATGATAACGATAATCATTTATAAATTTAATAATTGATTGATGATAAATTTAAATTTTATTATTGTGTCAATACTTTTTATTAATTTTAATTCTAATTTTAATACTTAATTATTTCTATTAACATTGATTAAATTAGCAATTTTTTTTATAAAATTTGGGAAAAAAATGCTAAAAATTACAAACATTTAGCTTTTTTTTTATACAAACAAACCATTATAAATTTAACAATTTTAAAAATGTACATTTGACTCTCTAAAATACCACACCATCATTTCATTAATTTTGACCAAATAATTACTTGTGTTAAAATATAAAATATTAGCTAAATTAGGAAATTTTTGTAAAAATAAAAATTGAAATAAAATTGCAACAAAAGATCATAAATTGCAGTAAAAGATTTATACATACATATATACATTCATGCATGCATGCATAATTGCATACATACATAGGCTAAACCCATACTTAGCCCCTTGAACTTCTAACTAGAATCCCATTGGCCACCTGAACTTTTAAAATGACCTTATAGACACATTTATTGTAACTTTTAATCACCTAAGAGTTGGTGATTAGGCATGTTTGTGATAGTCAAGTTGACCAAGTAAAAAAGGTGATCCATATGAGCAAAAAATAAGCTGAATAAGCAAGGAGGAATTTTTCCCTCTCAAAATTGGTAATTGTAAAAAATTAAAAATGACAATCATTTAATATCCCACCTAACTCATTTCATAACTAAATTACAATCCATATCAAAAGAAGCACAATCCCTAAATCTTAATCTTAATCAATCGATACTAAATAAAGGCTTAAAACAATATGCATTTGGCAAAATTGAAAGCTACAGAAGTGTAGGTGGCCATTGAACCCATCAAATAACAATGGTGAAAAGAGGTTAATTGTATTCTTATTATTATTTACTAGTTTATTTTTGCTAAAAATTTTAATGTTCTGTAAATGAAAAGCTTTATTTATCATGAAATAAGTGTTGCATGGAAGATTTGTATGTTACTTTAGTTTGGCACCATGCTAGTGTTTTCTGCAATGGACCCTAACTAATATATTTGGATGGAGATATAACATTTGAGGATAATGTGTGTTAGTGATACACATTAGGTCAATCATATATGGCCATGTTTTGACTTTATCATTTTATTTAATAAAGAGGCATTTTTCATTATCATTTTGTGTTATGATAATTACTTGAATAGCCAATTCTTACTAAGGTCATCAAGTACATGACTTGATAGTAAAATCCTTAGATTAAATATGAGTCTATTCAAATTATCCCTAGTCATAACAATGTATTATGGTTAGTATAGTGTTGATTGATGATTATGTTTTACTAATCATGAATATGAGATATTAAGTCAACTCATAGGTACTTATTTAAGAAATAAAGTGTTGGATTGATCCATTATAAGAATATATAGATAATTGTCATAAGTAATTCTCATCACAGTAATATTGACTTAGTCTTTTGACCTTGAAATCACCATGGATTTCTACATAACTATTTTATATTTTGACATAATCTTACATTATCTTTAACTAGATGATAAAATAGGTTATTGTTGGGTATATAATGAATTATGTGAGAAATGTGAGTGATTAAGAAGGAATTTGTCCCTCATTTAATATGAGTAAGATATCTATGGGCCCTTTGATAAAATATAATGAGAAAAATGCATCGCCATGCTAAATTAAATTGATAAAGAGTTATCATTCTTAGTCTACTTGGAATCAAGAAATTATACGATTGAATTCTATAAGGATGACATAATCTATACCTTATATTCAATCAAAATATCATGTGACAAAAGGACTAGAATAGTCACTGTATATTAGGTTACGTTGGATTATTGACTTCACATGACTTAAGTAGTCATAATGTCCTGCTAGAGGCCACTTATGACTTATAGGCCTAAATAGAGATTTAAGGCCCACTGCCAACATCATGTGAACCTATAGGGTCACACGCTTTGAATAAGCCCAAAATGAATATGGGTTTAATAAGCCCAAATAAGCTCTATGGAAATAAATAAATAAAATATTTATTTATTTAAGGTAAAGGTTATTTTAAATAAATAGAATATTATTTTTGATTTAATTTTGAATAAAATTAGAATAAGAATAAGTGAGAAATTACCAAAAGATTATTTAGTAAGTGAAACCCTAATTTAAATGTCTATAAATATATTATATTCTTTAGGGTTTTCTACACTCTCATTATTCTGCCACCAAATTCATTTTCTCTCTTTTAGAAAATAAAACGCGAAGTTCTTTTTAATTCTTTATTTATGAGAAATCAAGAGAAGGTGCTTGCACATAAATATTTATTTTTAAAGTTAAGGGTTGTTCGTGTGGACACTTTTGTTTGGAGACGTCTCAAATCCGAACTACTAAATTAAAAGCTCGAGGTAGGGTGTCATCGGAGTGAACCTCCTCTCTTCCTTCTAGATTTCTTACATGTTCTGCATTTGTGGTAAGAAAGCAAAAACCCTAGATTTAATCAATTAATCGAATTACTTAGATCCAAGTTTGGATTTATGATTCAAAATTTTTTACTGTGTATGGAATCTCGAATTATGGGTTTTACATCAGTGCAAGGCGTGATTTATAAAGGAGAAAATGATATTAAGTTTATGAATGTTGACAATGATAAAGTATTATTAGATGTGTGCAATGGGTTAAAAAATGAGGATAAAGTCCACTTGTATGTGATTCATAATATAAATGAACCTCAAATTATGGTAAATATTGATGATAATGAACCTAAATTGATACGAACCCTACCTATAATAGAGATAGAACGCGCATCCAACTTTGAAATCTTGCCCAAGGATCATCAAGGATAGTTGTGTTGATGGAGCTAAACCCCTTGCTTATTAATTTGAAGCAAGATACTTAGCTATTGTAAGATGAACAATCACACAATTCTAAGTTTAATCTAACCTAGCAATTGTAATGAAAGGTAGAAGTGAAACAATTCAAGTAAACTTGCAAAGTTTCAAAAGAACAAAGTTTAAGGAAAAACCTCACTTTTAATATTTCAATATTCTTGAATTCGTATGTCATAGGGTTAGCCCTTATATAGGCATGTAAACAACCTAATCCTTAAAGGAAAAGGTTTTATTCCTTATTCCCAAAGATACCTATATAGGAAAATCCTTAATTAAGGAGATTTCCTTTAAAATAGGACAACTAATGACAACTAATGACAACTCATCTTTGAAAAGTCAAAATTGACAACTCATTACAATTCATGACAACTAAGCAAAATGACAACTCATGACAACTAAGCATTAAAGCATGCCATGTCACATGCCATGTCATATGTTGACCATTGACCATTGACTTTGACTTGTTGACTATTTGACTTTGACTTTGACTTGGAATATTCTTGAATCTTCTCACATCTTCTAGAATCTTCTAGAATCTTCCTTATTGACTCCAAAATATGAATAAAAAAAAACAACTTCCAAATTCGTCCAATTCAAGCTAATTAATTTCAGAATAGGAAATTAAGCTAATTAGCTTGAATTCTTCATCATGCGGCTCCAAGCTTGTACTTGTAGTCAAATCCACCAACTTGCTTGTAATGTGAAAGACAAGCAAATTCAATGCTTGTTTGAACTTCTTTGTCCTTGATCTTGTCATTGGTCCCTCATAATGCAATGGATCACTTGGTTTGATGGGCTTGCTTAGCTTGGTTGCATCATTCCCCCATTCCTCAAGATGATTCGTCCTCGAATCAGCACCTACATTAAAATCAAAAAGAGATAAATAAGCAACATTAAATGTAGCACTTACACCATACTCACCGGGTAAGTCAATCTTATAAGCATTGTCATTGATGCGCTCTAACACTTGGAAGGGTCCATCACCACGAGGCATCAACTTAGATTTCCTTTGAGTAGGAAACCTTTCTTTACGCAAATGTACCCAAACCCAATCACCTGGTTCAAATACAACTTTTATGCGCCCCTTGTTTGCATGTTTGGCATATTGCTCATTCTTTCTTTCAAGATTTGCTCGCACCTTTTCATGTAAGGACTTCACAAATTCTGCCTTCTTCTTTCCATCTAGATTTACTTGTTCACTTAAAGGTAAAGCAATCAAATCTAAAGGACTCAACGGAATAAAACCATAAACAATCTCAAAAGGACAAAAATTGGTAGAAGAATGCACACTACGATTATATGCAAATTCAATATGTGGCAAGCAATCTTCCCATGATTTCAAATTATGCCTAACCATGGTTCTTAGTAATTGAGATAAAGTTCTATTAACTACCTCAGTTTGCCCATCAGTTTGTGGATGACAGGTTGTAGAAAATAAAAGTTTAGTGCCCAATTTACCCCACAAAGTCTTCCAAAAGTAGCTTAAAAATTTAGCATCTCTATCACTCACAATTGTTCTAGGCATGCCATGCAAACGAACAATCTCTTTAAAGAACAAATCTGCAACATGTTGTGCATCATTAGTTTTTCTACATGCTATAAAGTGAGCCATTTTAGAAAACCTATCTACAACAACATATATTGAATCATGTCCTTGCCTAGTCCTAGGTAAACCAAGCACAAAATCCATGGAAATATCAATCCAAGGTGAACTAGGCACCGGTAAAGGCATATACAAACCATGTGGTTTTAACTTAGACTTAGCTTGTTTACACACAATGCACTTATCACAAATTCTAACAACATCTTTTTTCATGTTAGGCCAATAAAAGTGATCATGTAAAACATCTAAAGTCTTGGCTATACCAAAATGTCCCATTAAACCACCCTCATGTGCTTCACGAACAAGTAATTCACGCATAGAACAGTTAGGAACACACAACCGTTTCTCTTTAAACAAGTAACCATCATGCCTATAGAACTTTTCAAAAGCAATATTTTCACATGCATGATAAACACTACCAAAATCACTGTCATTCTCATATAACTCTTTTATGTATTCAAATCCTAGCAATTTGGCATCTAACGAAGCAAGTAAAGTATACCTTCTTGAAAGTGCATCAGCCACAACATTCTCTTTACCTTGCTTGTATTTAATGACATAAGGAAATGACTCAATGAATTCACTCCACCTAGCATGTCGTTTGTTAAGCTTATTTTGCCCCTTCAAGTGCTTCAAGGATTCATGATCAGTATGTATCACGAACTCTTTAGGCAATAAATAATGCTGCCATGTCTCCAGAGCGCGAACTAAGGCATACATCTCTTTGTCATAAGTGGGGTACTTCAAGCTTGCACCATTTAACTTTTCACTAAAATAAGCAATTGGTTGTCCATCTTGCATTAGAACAGCCCCAATTCCAAAACCTGAAGCATCACATTCAATTTCAAATGTTTTAGAAAAATTAGGTAGAGTAAGTAAAGGAGCAGATGTCAACTTATCCTTAAGCATGTTAAATGCTTGTTCTTGTGCTTCTCCCCACTTGAAGCCAACATTTTTCTTAATGACTTCGGTCAATGGCGCTGCAATGGTACTAAAATCCCTCACAAATCGCCTATAAAAGCTTGCAAGACCATGAAAACTTCGCACATCACTAACTCCTCTAGGCGTAGGCCAGTCTTTAATTGCCTTGACCTTCTCTTCATCTACCTCTATTCCTTTTGCACTAACAACAAAGCCTAAGAAAACAAGCTTATGTGTGCAAAAACTACACTTTTTGAGGTTAGCATACAAACATTCCTTACGCAGCACTTCCAAAACCAAATGCACATGTTCAATATGCTCTTCCAAAGATTTACTATATATAAGTATATCATCAAAATAAACAACCACAAATTTTCCAATGAAAGCACGCAAAACATGGTTCATTAATCTCATAAAAGTGCTAGGTGCATTAGTTAAACCAAAAGGCATGACTAACCACTCATATAAACCATATTTTGTTTTAAATGCAGTTTTCCACTCATCACCCTCTTTCATGCGAATTTGATGATAACCACTTTTCAAATCAATCTTGGAAAATATAATAGCCCCATGCAACTCATCAAGCATATCATCTAACCTAGGAATAGGATGACGATACTTTACCGTTATTTTGTTAATTGCATGACAATCAACACACATTCTCCAAGTGCCATCCTTCTTAGGCACAAGTAAAACTGGAACGGCACATGGGCTCATGCTTTCTCGAATGTAACCTTTGTTCATAAGATCCTCAACTTGCCTTTGCAACTCTTTGGTTTCCTCAGGATTACATCTATACGCGGGTCTATTTGGAATTGCAGAACCAGGTACAAAGTCAATTTGATGCTCTATTCCTCTTATTGGCGGCAAACCACTAGGAATATCATCGGGAAACACATCTTGAAATTCCTGCAATAATCTCACAAAAGAACTAGGCAAAGAAGGGTCAAGATCGTTAGAGCACAAATAAGATTCCTTGTAAATAAGTACAAGCATAGGCTGCCTTAAAAGTAAAGCTTTCCTCACATCTTTTTCTTTTGCATAAAAACTTGATTTTCTCTCTTGTGTTACCTTATTCACACTCAACTCTCCTTTTGCATGCACATCACTCTTTTTTTTCTCATTGTGCATCCCCTCAAGCTCTCCTTTTTCCACTCTTTGCTCACTTCTCTCATTGCTTTTCTCGCAGCTTTCCTTTTGCTTGTTTGCCTTTTCTTTTTTATGCAAACTCTCTCTCTCTCTCTTTTTATTGCTTTTTCTTTTTCAAACTCTTCAAATCTTTGCTTTAGGACTTTTTGGTCCTCATACACTTCTTTAGGGGTTAAAGGTTTAAGGGTAATGGGTACATCATTCATTACAAAAGAATATCTATTAGAGAACCCATTATGATTAGCCCTCCTATCATATTGCCAAGGACGCCCCAAAAGAATATGACAAGCTTGCATAGGCACTACATCACACAATACTTCATCTTCATATTTGCCTATGGAAAATGCTATCTTCACTTGTTTAGTTACTTTTATCTCCCCATAATCATTCAACCATTGCAATGTGTAAGGCCTAGGGTGCTTCATGGTATATAAATGCAATTTCTCAACTAACATGGTGCTAGCTACATTTGTGCAACTACCACCATCAATGATCATACAACATACCTTATCTTGCACCTTGCATCTAGTGTGAAAGATGGTCTCACGTTGTGCCTCATCCTCCATCTTGGTTTGCACATTCATGATTCGCCTTGTAACAAGCAATTCACCATGTGATGGACTTTGTACAGCCTCATCATCACTTGCATCCTCAAGCTCAGGCATCTCCAAATTGCACTCATCATCATCACTTTCACTAAAGACTTCGCTACCCCTCATCGTCATGGTGCGCTTATTTGGGCAATTAGAAGAGATATGCCCATAACCCAAACATTTAAAACATTGAACATCACGAGATCGTTTAGTTTGAGTTTCACCTTTGTCTTTGGTCTTGGCATTGCCCCCTTCGTTTCCTCCTTTATTGTTGTCAAATTTTGCCTTAGTGAAGCTTTTATCTCCATTCTTCCAATTTGACTTCCATGAAGCACTAGAAGAAGTTGAATTGCCTTTGGAATTCTTGAACTTCAATTGCTTCTCAATCTTGATCGCCATGTGCAACATATCATCCATGTCAACATAGTGATGTAATTCCACTAAGTCGGCTATGTTTCTATTCAGCCCATGCAAAAACCTCGCCATTGTTGCCTCACGATCTTCATCAATATTTGCTCTAATCATAGCTATCTCCATTGCTTGATGGTACTCCTCTACACTTTTAGATCCTTGCACAAGGTTTTGAAGTTTATTATACAATTCTCTATAATAGTGTGTAGGAACAAACCTCTTGCGCATGATTGCCTTCATCTCCTCCCATGTCTCAATAGGTCGATCATGGTTCCTTCTTCTACTAGTCACCAATTGATCCCACCAAACAAGTGCATAATCGGTAAACTCTACGGCAGCTAACTTCACCTTCTTTTCTTCGGAATATTGATGGCACTCAAAGATGAACTCCACTTTTTTCTCCCACTCCAAATAGGCTTCGGCATCACTTTTGCCTTGAAAGCTTGGAATTTTCATCTTAATGCTTCCCAAGTTGTTATCAACTCTTGCACGCCCATTTCTGCCTGAATTGGATGTTTGTTCGTCATCCTCTTGTTCATGTCTCCCACGGGTTCTAGTATTGATTATACTAGCATCTCCATGATGACTTGACTCTATCTTGTCTATTCGGTCTGCCAAGTCTCCAATTTGGTTTACCAAATCTAGTCTCAACTTGTCAAACAATTGGGTCATGGATTTCATGTACATCTTTTGATCGGGCATTCCTTCTTCACCTTCTTGAGTCATTACTTTAATTTTTTCCTACAAGAAATTATTAGTAGCAATAAAAAAGATCTCACCAAACACTCCCTTACGTGTTTCACTCAATTTAAATGGCACTCACACTCGTGTTTCACTCAATAAGGCTCTTACCCTTTTATGAGCTCACCACTCGCCTTTTACCACTCAAATTCCCCAAATCTTAGTTCTAATAAAACTAATGCAAATTATACAAAAATTGCTCAATCAACTCAACACCACAATCACAAAAATCAAATTAAACTTAAAATTTCAAAGTGACTATTCACGAATCAAATAAATAAGAAAATAAGCAAGTGAACAAAACTTAGCTCAAAATCAAGAAAAACCCAATTTTTTTAGAAGCCAAGAAATCATACACAATGAAAATTAACAAAAGAAGTCAAATTTGAGTTATAAACCCACAAACACAACCAAAACACAATTCTGAATTAAAACAAAGTAACAATTTTTTTTTTCTCAATAGATATGGAAATTGAATAAACTAACTCAATTAAGGGTCTTTTGATAGATTTTGAACCCTTTTGCATAAAACACAATGATTGGTGTTTCTTTTTTTTTTTTTTTTTTTTTTTTTTGAATTGAGCAGAATTGAGAAGAAGAAGAAGAAGAAATTATGAACGAAAATTAAATGATAAATAACCAAACCTTGAAGTTTGGCTCTGATACCAAACTGATACGAACCCTACCTATAATAGAGATAGAACGCGCATCCAACTTTGAAATCTTGCCCAAGGATCATCAAGGATAGTTGTGTTGATGGAGCTAAACCCCTTGCTTATTAATTTGAAGCAAGATACTTAGCTATTGTAAGATGAACAATCACACAATTCTAAGTTTAATCTAACCTAGCAATTGTAATGAAAGGTAGAAGTGAAACAATTCAAGTAAACTTGCAAAGTTTCAAAAGAACAAAGTTTAAGGAAAAACCTCACTTTTAATATTTCAATATTCTTGAATTCGTATGTCATAGGGTTAGCCCTTATATAGGCATGTAAACAACCTAATCCTTAAAGGAAAAGGTTTTATTCCTTATTCCCAAAGATACCTATATAGGAAAATCCTTAATTAAGGAGATTTCCTTTAAAATAGGACAACTAATGACAACTAATGACAACTCATCTTTGAAAAGTCAAAATTGACAACTCATTACAATTCATGACAACTAAGCAAAATGACAACTCATGACAACTAAGCATTAAAGCATGCCATGTCACATGCCATGTCATATGTTGACCATTGACCATTGACTTTGACTTGTTGACTATTTGACTTTGACTTTGACTTGGAATATTCTTGAATCTTCTCACATCTTCTAGAATCTTCTAGAATCTTCCTTATTGACTCCAAAATATGAATAAAAAAAAACAACTTCCAAATTCGTCCAATTCAAGCTAATTAATTTCAGAATAGGAAATTAAGCTAATTAGCTTGAATTCTTCATCATGCGGCTCCAAGCTTGTACTTGTAGTCAAATCCACCAACTTGCTTGTAATGTGAAAGACAAGCAAATTCAATGCTTGTTTGAACTTCTTTGTCCTTGATCTTGTCATTGGTCCCTCATAATGCAATGGATCACTTGGTTTGATGGGCTTGCTTAGCTTGGTTGCATCATAAATGTAGTTCAATTGGGAGTGGTCAAGCATGTAGTGGTCCTCATGGGTGTGGTCCAATAGCTAGTGGTCCTTATAGGTGTAGTCCACCAGCTAATGGAGGCACTAGTTAGGGAAACATAGGTAGTTATAACTCATTTTATTAGGGTTGATATGGAGAGTCCTATAAATGACTCTTTTTATGCTAAAGATGGGGGCTACACAGAGAAATAAAATGATAATTCTATACCTATAATAGAGGGAGATGTTCATGAAGGAGAGGAAACTGAAGAGAGTAGTAAGGAAGAAAAAGAAGCATATGTGAGTGATGCTGACTCAATGAATAGGAGTGATGTTGATGATGAAATGAGAGAAATTAAGGAAGAAAAAAGAGATCTGATAAGAAGAAAAAGCAAGGTTAAAGCTAAAGCAAGGGGAAGGCTAAGATCTATCAATGCTAAAATCCTTATGAGCAAAGTTAGTTTAAATGTTGGATATGAAAATGATAGTGACACGAGCAACAATGGCACAAGTTAAAACCAAAAAGTTAGATTCAATGAATTACAATGTATTGTGGAATGGTGAATTAGGACTTGAAGTAAGTGATGGGAAATATAGATATATTGATATGAACCCTACCTATAACAGAAATAGAACGTGCATCCAACTTTGAAATCTAGCCTAAGGATTATTAAGGATAGGTTGAGTTGATGGAGCTAAACCCTTGCTTATTAAATTAAAACAAGATACTTAGTTATTAAAAGATGAACAATCACACAATTCTAAGTCTAACCTAGCAATTATAATGAAAGGTAGATATGAAACAATTCAAGTAAACTTACAAAGTTTCAGAAGAACAGAGTTAAGGGAAAACCTCACTTAATTGATGAAAATTGGCAAGCAGTACATCCTAAATTCGTTCTACATATGTTTAGCCTTTATATAGGCATATAAACAACCTAACCCTTGAAGGAAAAGGTTTTCTTCCTTATTCCCAAAGATACCTATATAAGAAAATCCTTAATTAAGGAAGTTTCCTTTAAAAATAGGACAACTAATGACAACTCATCTTTGAAAAGTTAAAATTAAAAACTCATTAAAATTAAGCAAAATGACAACTCATGACAACTAAGCATTGAAGCATGCCATGTCACTTGTTATGTAAGATGTTGACCATTGACCTTGACTTGTTGACCATTGACTTTGACTTGTTGACTTATTGACTTTGACTTGGAATATTCTTGAATTTTCTCACATCTTATAGATTTTTCTTAAATCTTCCTTATTGACTCTAAAATAGAAAACAGCCATATCAAGTTAATTAATTTTAAAATATGAAATAGAGCTAACTAGCTTGAAATCTTCATTATTTGGCTTCATGCTTGCATTTGGCAACCCTTTTAGGGTTCATATTATTCCCTCCCTCTTGAAGATGATTCTCCCTCAAATCAAAGCCATCTTCTAAAGTTGATAAATTCATAAATCCTCCAGGGTCAAATATAAACTCCTTTATTAAATATACTTCTCCTTTGAAGTAATGCTCCATAAAAGTAGCTTCAACATAGCTTGAATATGATTGAACAATTGGGACATAGGACTCTTATCCATAAACTTGTAAGGACTGTATTCTTGATGCTTCCTTCTAAACTTGAAACATGAATATTTCAAGCTCGTCTTGCTACATGTGAAGACTACATCGATTCTTTTTAAAAAAATAAAATATTACAGCTCTTTTTCATACTTTATGTTGGGAATGAAATCTTCAAAGGTATTGTTGACATTGTAATGCATGCCAACATCATCAAATGGATCTTTATATGGCTTAAAGGTTTGCAAAACAAATTTCAAGTCACTAGAAAAAAATAAAAAAATAATTAGTGCAATCATGATAAATAATTTTCTCTTTATCCTTCATGACACTCTCAATCTCTAGTTTTTTTGTGTGCAGAAACTTCTAGTTTTTCCTCTCCATCATGCATATACTCTTCAAGATCATAAGGTGCACTCTTGCCACCTCCTTGAATAGTTAATTCATGCACAAGTTCACTAGATTGCTCAAACCCATATAAACACTCTTTATTTGCTTCAGTGACTTGAACACTTTCTTTATTCTTGGATTCACACACTATCATTGTCTCCTTACAAGGACTCACTTTCTTTTCATACTCCAAAGCAAGTTTAATTACAACCTTCAAAGAGATAGAAGATTCTAGTTGCACTTCATTCTTCAATCTCTTAACAATCTTACACTTAAGCCCATGATAAATTTTGTAACTTTTTTCCTTTCGAATTCACCTACATCACTTGCACTTACAAACAACTTAAACTTTTTAACATAATCATTAACACATAATTCATCACCTTGTTTAAGTCTTTATAATTTAAGATGAAATTTATCTTTAACTTCATAAGGAATAAAATGTCTAGTCATTAACCTCTTCATTATCTCCTAATTTTTAATATCACTAAGCCCATTCATTTTCCATAATGCCATCAAATCTTCCCACCATATAGCAACATGACCCAAAAATTTATGAGAAGCAAGTTTACACTTTTCAAAATCACTTAATTCAAGAGAATCAAATATCTCCTCCATTTGTTGCACCCATTCCAAATAAACGTAAGGATCATCCCCACCAAGAAAAAAAGGCATGTGCATACTAAAAAAATCACGTTAAAAAAGATATAGAAAAGAAATTCTCTTATGTGTTTACACTCAAGGATGTGAATTCTCTCGTGTTTTACTCAAAGAATAATTTTTTTGAAAAAAAAAATCTATGAAGAATTAATAAGAAGAAGAAGAAAAAATACTTAAAAATTAAAAGGATAGTTAATCAAACCTTGAAGTTTGGTTTTGATACCAAATTGATAGTAACCTTACTTATAACAGAGATAGAACACGCATCCAACTTTGAAATCTAGCCTAACAATCATCAAGGATAGGTTGAGTTAATGGAGCTAAACCATTTTCATATTAAATTGAAGCAAGATACTTAGCTATTAAAAGATGAACAATCATATAATTCTAAGTCTAACCTAGCAATTGTAATGAAAGGTAGATATGAAACAATTCGAGTAAACTTGCAAAGTTTCAAAAGAATAAAGTTAAGGGAAAACCTCACTTAATTGATTAAAATTGTCAAATGATACATCCCAAATTCGTTCTACATATGTTTAGCCCTTATATAAGCATGTAAATAACCTAACCCTTGAAGGAAAAGGTTTTCTTCCTTATTCCTAAAGATACCTATATAGGAAAATCCTTAATTAAGGAAGTTTCCTTCAAAAATAGGACGACTAATGATAACTCATTACAACTAAGTAAAATGACAACTCATGACAACTAAGCATTGAAACATGCCATGTCACATGTCATGTAGGATGTTTACCATTGACCTTGACTTGTTGACTTATTGACTTTGACTTGTTGACTTATTGACTTTGACTTAGAATATTCTTGAATATTTTTACATCATCTAGAATTTTTTTGAATCTTTCTTATTGACTCTAAACTAAAAAATAAATCAAAATTCATCCATATCAAGTTAATTAATTTCAAAATATGAAATTAAGCTAACTAGCTTGAATTCTTCATTACTTGGCTCCATGCTTGTATTTTGCAACCCTTTTAGGGTTCATATTACATATTATTGATGTTATGAAGAAAAAGTTCACTTTCAAGTCTTAGGAATTAAAGGGAATTCCCTATGCAGATATTGTTTGTGCAATTAACCACCTTGTGATGAATCCTAATGACTTTATTATGCATTGGTATAAGAAAGAGACTTATTTAAAAGCTTACTCGTACACCATCCAACTTGTTATGAACCTTAATATGATTCTTGAGTATAATCATGCCCTAATTCAGCCTCCAACAGTAATAAGAATGCTAGGTAGACCAAAGTTAAGTAGAAGGAAGGACAAATATGAGCCTAAGAACACTATAGCTTATAGGAAACTCTCAAGAAAAGGTGGTAGAATGACATGCAATCTTTGTAAAAATGAAGGGCATAATGAGAAAGTTTGTCTAAGGAAAATGAAATTTCAAAATCAAGTATATATGGCAGCAGTTGATTTAATTTTTCTCTTTTAATCTTTAAGTTTTTTTTTATAGTGGTGTAGATGTTTGAGTGTATAATTATTTATGCATCACTTAGTTATTACAAAATTCCACTTAGGCATATACAGGTATGACTAGTGGGAGATAGGTGGAAGTGGATGTTGTTAATGGTTATAGTCAAGGACAGGGTGGAGGAAGTGGTTCTGGTAAGGGTGGAGGAAGTAGTGCATCTGGAAGAGGTAGAGCTAGAGGTGCTATTAGGGGTGCTGCCAGATGTGTTGCTAAGATTAGAGGAAGATTTGCTACTGATTTAAGTGAAAGGGATCAGGTGTAGAGTTAGGTTGTGCATATGCCTTTACAACTACTATCACGGGTGGGAATGCACCAATTCATTCAAGTTACAAGAGGGTTTCGGTAGGCACCCAATAATCTTATGCTAAAAGATCAAGGGGGCAAGGTCATGGACTATTTGTTAATCTAAATGATGGTTCAAAAACCTATAATATAAGACCTTTTTCCAGGGATTGCATTTAGATTTACTTATATGTGAATCAATATTTAACCCACCAATATTTTTTTTATTAAATATTATGGGGACAAAATTATAGTCGAGTAATGAGGCCATCAAGTGATTTGAAGAATGCAGCAAACCTTGTGAATCTTAGTTTTAAACTACAGGGTTTAAAATGGAAGGGAAATAATGCTATTACTATAAGCCAATTGAACCAACAAAGGGTGACTACACAGAGATAAGAGACCACTAAGAATCTAATTACATCATTGACAAGCATTCTGTTGAGCCAAACAAGTTCATCAAGACCAATAATGTCTACACAAAGTTAGATGTGAACCTCACATGTATAACAAGCTTTGTTGTATTTTGTTTAGAATTTGTCAAAGACAGGGTTATATGACAAGAAAGGAAAGTTATTTTAGGTACAAATATGTAACAACAGTGACATTATACTACATTTTAGACTTGTTTAGTACTTGTAAGCTATCAATAAGTTATTGGTGTTTATTTTAGCTTTTTGTGAACATCTTTTTTTAATAGCAAAATTTTTGGCGTGAATGGATTTCCTTTAGTTATGTTCTTACTTGTCAGTACAAGCACATTTTGCACACACATCAGGCTATACTGAGTTTGTCTTTTAACATTGTCATTATATTAAATAAACTGGAATTTCCAATTACACTAAAGCTAAATTATGACAAACAAAATAAAGGGCATGTCTTACTGAGAGCAAAATCCTTCATAAAGTTTTTTTTACAATAGACAACAATACACCAAAGTGGTTTATGACAATAAAATGAGCTACCTCAACCTCACTAACATATTATAATAAGCAAAATAACTAAGCACATTAACACTAATATACATAGCACAACTTTTTTTCATTTCCTTTCTTGATCCCTCTCAACTTCAATTTCCCTATCTTTTTAAAGCAACCCTAAGATGACATGCTTCACTTGTTCTGACATAGAGGGATCATACCAAGCAAAAATGTCACAAGCATTATCAACCCCTACCATATCTTTGCATCAAACCCAAACCCAAACAATTAGTAAACTCTATTATTTGCGATCTCAAAATTAAAATCATAATGTCTCAAAATTAAACACTAACCCCATAGTTACTATAATTGAAGAACCTCTGACTTGGATTTGAAGATGTCCATGATGCTCTTAAGGTTGTGGTTTCTTTACACTAACAAATTAGATGTCCAAATCGGGCTTGAGCATCATTGATTTCAAATGCCATAATCTTCAATTGCAGGCCACCAATTTTCAAATATGAAAAAAAGCTTTCTTTTAAAATAAACAATAATACACCAAAATGGTCTGTGATAACAAAATGAGCTACCTCAACCTCAATAACATCTTACAATCAGCAAAATAACTAAGCACATTAACACTAATATAGTCAGCACAACTTTTGCTTATTTGCTTTCTTAATCCCTCTCAACTTTAATTTCCCTAAATTTTTTAAGCAGCCCTAAGATGACATGCTTCACTTGCTCTGACATAGAGAGATCATACCAAGTGAAAAAGTCACAAGCATTAGCAACCTTACCATATCTGCATCAAACCCAAACCCAAACAATCTATAAACTCTATTCTTTGTGATCTCAAAATTAAAATTGCAATGTCTCAAAATTAAACACTAACTCCATAGTCATTACAACTAAAGAACCTCTGACCTGGATTTGAAGATGTCCATGATGCTCTTAGTGTTATGACTTCTCCACACTGACAAAATGGATGTCCAAATCGGACTTGAGCATCATTGATTTCAAACGTCATCATCTTTAGTTGCAAGTCGCCAATTTTCAAATATGCAAAAGAAGGGCTTTAGTTAAGCTGAAAATGGGGATGAACAAAATAAAATTTTAGGTTATTCGAAAATGGAGGTCAAAGAACATTAAGAAGATGAAGGAGAAGAAGGATTTTAGGATAAGAGAAACACAGAGGTAGTCGTTATAAACACTAAAAATGCCACGTTGGAACTTTTTTCCCCCCAATCTCCCTATACGCATTTGTACCCATGCCCCTTGCCAACTCATCTCTCAAGTGTTTAAAAGTTATAGTAAATGTGTCTTAAGATGTCTACAAGATCATTTTAAAAGTTTAATTGACCAATGGGATTTTGATTAGAAGTTCATGGGGCTAAATATGGATTTCGCCTATATACATACACACACACACACACACACATATATATATATATATATACACACACACACTAATTAAAATTATAAATATATTTGTTATTTTCAATATATTACATTATTTCATTTTATACAGATTTAATCAAATAAAAACTATATTTAAATAAATCAAAATATAACAAAATAACATTTAATTTATGTTCAAAATTATATTAATATATTAGAAAATTATTAATTTATGCATTAGATTGAACTTAAAAAATTTTTTATGTATTATATTATCTTATCAAATCCACAAATTATTTTAACATTGGCTTCAAGTCATCACTGGTTACAATATCATTTTACAAATTTATTAATTAATTGAAATTATTTTGGCAAAATTTTACATAAAGACCTTAGTGATTATATAAAATTAGGCGTGAATTCATTATTTGCGTAGACTGTAAGTAACATATATATTTTAAAATAATTAATTAAATAATGTTAATAAAATAAAATTATAATTTAAGTAAATATGAAAATAAGAACTTAAAAAGTTAATGTAATAATTTTATTTTATTATTTTTTGTAAGAGTACATATATATTTTTAATATGTATAGTAATGATAATAATTTATTTAAAAAAATAGTTGAAAACATGTATGTTTTAGTTAGAAAAAAAGACATTAATTTATGATGGAAGGAAAGAGTAATACTTTAAATATAATAGAATTAGACTGTTATATATAGAATAGAATATGTATATTTTAAAATAAAATTTTTTATATTTATTATAAAAATATTGTAAATTTTAATAAGTCAATACATAAACATTATAATTTAATGATGCGCATTAAATTTAAGATAATATTCATTTTTTCAATAAAAATTGCAAAATTTTGTCGCATCTTTTGCTACAAAATATATTGATAATAAGTCATAACATTTCATAATAACGATTCAGGAATATCTAAAACCAATAAAATAGAGGAAAAGATAAAAGATCAAATTTATATTTCCGTAAGAGTGATAATGGAAAACTTTGAACATCGAGGGAAGCATTGAAAAGACAGACCTAAACAAGTAAGAAGCAGTGGTCTCAGTGATTTATGACAATCTGCGACTTATTTCTCATTAGTGAACCCTTTTCTTCTCCACTTCTTTTTCTTTTTCGGTGCCTTGGTGTATGAATATAATGAATCAAAATTTCAACCCTTTTTCTAGCGATTACGTTATTTGGGGGCTTAAATGACAATTTGCTGCTCAACTTCCAAGTTGTGAGCCATTAACCTCATAAATTAATTTTTTTAGTCAAATACGGTTACTTAAGACCCATAAATTGAGATGAACAGCGATTTCGGACGGTTCGAAGACTGGAGTCTTAAAACCGATCGGTTTTTGGTTTGTTAAATCATCAACTGAATCGCAGTTATAAACATGCTATAACCCGATTGTTTGGATGGGAAAAATATTTCAAATGGATCGGCTAAATTTTTCGGAATGGACTTTTCAATTGGGCCTACTAATTTAGGCTACATAATTGAAGTCGGATCAAATATACGGAATGATACTGAATTTTTAATTTATTTCAATTTAATTATTAAATTTTAATTTATATTTTTTAGATTCCAAAATTTTATTTCATTTTATAACAGTCACTAATTTTATTTTTTTTTACGTATCCAAAACTAAAGATTTTTTTTTTGCAAATAAATCCATATTTTTTGTACATTTATAAAAAATAAAGAAAAAATTAAATATAATTTTGATTCTACCTAATAAGAGCAAACTCAATCTGAATAGTATCCAAGTTTAGAAAAACTAAATTTTCAAACTTTTATAATTTATAAATTAAATTGAAAGGATAAAGAGATTGAGAAATTAAAATAGTTTTTAAGTGAAATTTAGAAAACTAAAAATTTTTAACAGTACTCTTTTTAAAACGAAATCAAAGTTAGATGACTTTAAATAAATAAATTAAAATTTAGTACCAAAATTTCAATAAGTGTAAAGTTAGATGTAGTCAGCCATATGTAGCTTGCCAAAAAAAAAAAAAAAAAGGAACCACATAAAAACGAAGGCCTTCTATCTATCCTGCATGTTAAAGAGCTAAAATTAGTTCAAAATGTTGTAAAAAAAAAAAATAATTAAATTTTGAGGCTCATATTGTATTTGGTTAAATCATTAGAAGAATGAAGGCTTAGTTCAGTGTAGCAGCAAAAAAAAAATCCAAAAACTATGAAAATCATTCATTTGTTGATCAAATAATAAAACGTGGAAACACATCATCACTGTCTCAAAATTCAAGCAAGTAACACATAATTGTATACTCCATGCAACATTAATTGTGAAGTTCACAAAAATGTGAAACATAGTAATGCACATAACAAAAGGCAGAGCAAGTAGTGGGGTAGTTTCTATATTCTATAATAAAAATGTCAATAAAGTAATGACATATAAAAGCCACAGAAGAATATAACATAACAAAATCAAGTGACAAAGAACACAACAGAACAAAGAAGAGGCTCAAATTGTTGTTTTTAAGTCATATAAGGATGATATCTACATTTTTGGCAACTTATAAAAAGCACTCACCAAAGAAAGATAAAAATGAAATCCATAAAAAATAAGAAAAAAAAGGTAGAAGCTTTCATCATAGCTTCACAGATAAGTGTGCAACAACAACACCTGCACCTACTACTAGTTATATAAAAGCAACACAGGTACCAAATAAAAAACAGAACCACAACAATTATATTGCTAATGCAACACACTCAACAAATGCGGGTGTTGGTCACAACAAACAAACATAAACAATCATAAACAGAAGCACATCAAACATAATAAAAAATTAGTGAATGATAGGCTAATTTAGTTAGTGTTATTGAAAACCGCATTTAGTCAGCATGTGAGGATGGCCAAACACCAACAGGGGGTAAATCTACAAGAAAAGAAAAAGCATTTGATAGAATTTACAAACTAAACTACATTATACAAAATAGAAATAGCAATGAATATCTAAAATAAATTACCCTTTTTAAACTTTTCAACCTCATCAATAGTCTCTTTAATTGAAATTGGCTTTAAAGCCAAACACAACCAATCTTGTGTGTAGATAAGTGCTTCCATTAATTTAAGAGTCAATGAATTCCTAAATACATCTAAAACTCTTACACCAATGCTAAAAGCTAATTCAGAAACAATAGTGGAGATTGAGACAACTAACACATCACAAGCCAATTGAGAAAGAGTTAGGAATTTCTCTAAATTCAATTTTCACCACCTCAACACATCAAAATTCTTTTCTACCTTTATAATTTCCTTATTTAAATATATTTCCAACTCATACATTTTGCTTCCACCACTACTGGTCTTCATTTTATGCCTCTTGAACTTAGCCTTCAACATTAATAGTGGTTTACCTTATTTTTTACAAATAGATTGATTACTCTCAACCAAGAAGCTACTGTGTGATTAATTGTCTTTTATAGTCACAAAATCAAGATTATATGAAGCAATATAGTTGTTAAACAACTCAAATAATGTAGACTTTACTAGATTGAATAAGGTGAAACCTATAACTTCACTATACATTTAAGGCAATGAAAACTCATTGAATTCCAACACTCTAGGATCCCAAATGTTTGCAAAAAATATCAAGAAATTCATTTTCTCAAGATCCCCCTTAGTATTTGTCAAAATTTCCTTTCATGTTAATGCCCATCAACATAATAAAATTATCACTAGACTCCTTCCACTCAATCAACATGCAATGTTGATTAGAAATTTCACTAAAAAAATGTATTAGCAGTCACATATTGAGAACAAGAGATTCTCAATGTCATTTCATAAAAATATTTTAATAATTTAATTATTTTATTCATATACTGCCAATCTAAGAAGTTAAGTACTTCATCTAAGTCTGCTCTAAAAGCCAATTATTGTTCTTCATATTTCTCAAATGCTTTTTCATATGGGCATGAAATTTTCAATATAATGTAAGTTGAATTCCACCTAGTTGGCACATTTAGTGATAATGTAAACCTAGTTTCCACCCCAACTAACTTATTATACTCTTTAAACTTCCTTAGCATAGTAGGTGAGTTCTTATGTACCTCATAAGTACATACTTAGTTCTATCAGTGCTTCCACCATAACTGAATAATTTCCTTTCAAGAATGATAATGCAGTGTTATTAGGAGAGGCATTGTCTACTGTTATAGTAAACACATTCTTAATCCCTCATTCTAATAAATATAATTCCAAAGAATTAGTTATATATTCACTCTTTTGTGAGGTAACAGACACAAAAGACAAGATTCTCTTTCGAAGTTTCCAATCATCATCAATAACATGTAGAATGATGCACATATAGTTAATTCTTTGAATTGAAATCCATGAGTTAGTGGTGATGCTGACTCTTTAACTATGAGATTTTAAACAATTCTTTAATTTATGCCTCTCATTTAAGTATAGTTAAAGCAATCCTTAGACGCAGTCCATATTAAAGCCATATTAAATCTAGGACAAGCAACACTCAAGAAATTTTTATATCCCTCCCCTTCAACAAATTTGAAAGGAAGTTCATGTACTATTAGCACCTATGAAAGTATCTTCTTAATAGCTTCTTAGTCAAACTTCCATGTACCAATAATTCCACTAGATATAGTGCCTTTTATTGTTATCATTGTAGACCGGGGGGGGGGGGGGGGGGGTTTAGCATGCATCTAATATTTTAGCAACAGTGACATTGTTTAGGCTCACGGGCCTAGGGGACACACTACTATGTCACAAAGACATAGCGTGGAGATGAGGAGTCACCACCCAAGGTAATAACTAGGATAAATTGAAAGGTAGTACTCAATTATCTAAAAGAAAGCTAGCACCACAACCAAGAGATTCCGGGAATGGAATACTAACTTCTTTTAGTCTGGTGTTCATTTAGATTTATTTTATAAATTACTATTTTATTATTTAATTACATGCAATTTTATTTAAACCTTAATTAAACATCCATCTAAACCAAAAAAGGCAATAGGTCATAAAATTACATGTAAAAATGCATACAAAAGGCAACGTCCCTAAGTCTAAACTAGGTTAATTTTTACAAGTTAGCTGCTTCTACATATTTTTATTTACAAATGAAATGGACTAAAAAAAGTCCTACAATTTTAATTAATTTTAGTAAGCTTAAGTTTATTTATTTTAATTTAGCTAAGGGAATAGTCCTAAGTCTACCTAATTTTAAAGAAAAAATTAAATTAATAAGTAGGCCTAAGTCTAACTTGATTTTAAACTAAGTGATGTGATCCTAAATCTATTTATTTTAAAAGAAATGAAATTAATAGGTTGATCTAAGTTTAAATTAATTTTAGTTAACCTAAAAAGTGGACCTAAGTCTAAATTAATCTAATGGGCCTAAATTGATTTTAATTAATTGACCTAAACCATTTTTAAGCCTATTTTTTTATTTAGTGGGTTTGGACCTATCGTGGGCTTGGGGCCTAAAGAATTAAAAGATCCAAAAACAAAACCTAAACAAAAAATCATAACAAAATCATATTAAACACAAGATTTATGTGATTTTCTAAAAAAAATCCTAAATCAATTTACATGCAACCCTAAAATAATCTAAAGCCACCATTGATTTTAATTGATTTTTACCTAATTGAACCTAAATTACTAATCAATTTTAGTGCAGAGAATATAAAATTCTACTATTTCCCACTATTGGGGCTATTACAAACTACTGTGTAGAAATGAAAATCAAATTAATTACAACCCAAAACAAAAGAAAATTAAAAGAATGCAGAAATCATAAATCCTAAATCCTACGAGGGTTTTACAAATCTTAATCCATGTCATTCCATGGATTCTCCTAATGGTCATTGCCCAAAATCACATATCTCCAACCTCATCTCTAGAGTACCACAAAACATCAATAAACAAAAAATAAAAAAATTAATCGATAATCAATCAAATAAAAAATAAAATAAAGAAATCAAATCAAAATAAAAGAGGAAGAAAATAAGAGTAGAAGATGTTGTGCAAATGCTATTTAAATGTCTCTCAGATTGGGATTATCACCATTTTAAGATTGACTTTGTTGTTTTTTTCTTAATTCTCTGGACTTTAAAAGAAAAGAACGTTTTTTTTTTTTTGCAGAAGCTAATTAGGGTTTTTATTCTCTCTGGTTTTTTCTTTTGCAACTCTTTTTCTCTAGGGTTTTCTCATAGCCTTTTTTTTTTGCAGACGCTCTCCACCTCTCCCCCTAGCTAGTCCCCCTTCATAGCCTCCCCTTCTACCTTTCAAAGCCAAACCCAACCACCTTAGCTCTTATGATCATGCAGGGAAGTTGCATCATAGTTAGGAGCGAGATCAAGAGTCTCTCAATCTGTATTTTATTTTTTGAATTTTTAAAATCAGGATAATGAGATGATAAGTGATAGGATTTTGAAAAATTAAAGACTTACACGTAGACATGTAGTGTCTTGGACTAATGAAAAAATTAAAAAATGACAAAATCAGCGTAAAAAATACGAAATCAGTGTAAAAATCACTTTTTAGCGAAAATCGGCATTACAGAATGCCAATTTTAACTCGTAATGCCAATTGGCATTACGTAATGCCGGTCAGCATTACACAATGCCGGTCAGCATTAAATGCTGGCCGACCATTTTTTGAAATTATAAAAAAGGTCCTCGAAAGTTTCTAATTTCTGTAATCAAATCACTTAAAAACTAATTTTGCAATTAAATTCACAAAATTTTGCAATTTAGTCCTTTAAATCACAAAACTCGACACTAGAGATCAATTCTTAATTAGATTTTCATTATAGGGCTTTCATCACACACGTGCACAATTGCTTCTTGAAATTAGGTGCTTATAGTTGCCCCCCTTTATCTTTTGCTTGACAAATTGCAGTAAATCAATAGTAGCACATAATTTTGAAAGAAAGAATTAGGGTACTTCATTGTATCCTAATTGACCTGCTGATGCTTAAATTGTTAAGCAATTTTAAGTAAGATGCTATGTATAATATGTTTCACTATATTTCCTATAGAAAATTTAGTGAAACTTATGCATTTTGCTATATTCCCCATGAGACGTCTAGTGACTTGTGATTTGAAAACATGCTATAGTTCCTATGGAACGTATAATAATAATACCATAACTATTGTTTAGTGTCTGGTGACCTACACTATATTCATTTTGGAATGTCTAATGATAGTGGATTTCGTTATATTCCTTGTGGGACATTTTATTGACATGAATGCAATAATTCTCACTATATTCCCTTTAGGATGTCTAGTGACATCACTATAACTACCGTGTAGTGTTTGGTAAACTGCACTATATTTCCTTTAGGATGTCTAGTGATAATGAATTTCATTGTATTTCCTATGGGATGTTCAACAAAATGAATGCGATGACCCTCGCTATATTCCCTTTAGGACATCTAGCGATCCTTGATTTGAAAGAAGTGCTATAGTTCCTGTGGAACATCTAGCAATTCAGTGATTTAAAATTTCACTATATTCCCTGCAAGACGTTTAGCTACATGTGATTTGAAAAATGTGCTATAGTTCTTGTGGAACATCTAGCAATAATACTATAACTACTGTGTAGTGTCTAATAGATCAAAATAATTAAAAATTCATGTTAAAATGATTTTAATGAAAGAAGTACATTATACTCAGTCATACAATGTCGACTATACCCGATTGTTTAGTCTAAATTAAAATACACTACACTCGATTGTGTAGTGTTGATTTCTTTTATACAATTATGTTGTAATCTATAATTGTTTGTAATTAGTTGTAACCCTTTTATTGCTCATTGATGATGTTGCAGTCCATAACTCCTCGCAATTAGCTATAACTCTTTTATTACTCATCGATGATATTGCAGTCTATAACTGCTTGCAATTAGTTATAACCCTTTTGTTGCTCACCGATGATGCTACAGTCCATAACTGCTCGTGATTAACTGTAACCCTTTTATTGCTCACCGACGATATTGCAGTCCATAACTACTCGCGATTAGCTGTAACCCTTTTGTTGCTCACTAATGATGTTGTAATCCATAATTGCTAGTGATTAGTTGCAACCCTTTTGTTGCTCACCAATGATGCTGCAGTCCAAAACTGCTCACGATTAACTGCAACCCTCTCATTGCTCACTGATGATGCTGCAATCCATAACTGCTTGTGATTAGCTATAACCCTTTCGTTGCTCACTGATGATGCTGTAGTCCATAACTGCTTGTGATTAGCTGCAACCCTCTCATTGCTCACTGATGGTGTTGCAGTCTATAATTGCTCATGATTAGCTATAACCCTTTCATTACTTGCCTTTGATGATTGCTTGCATTTGATAATGTTGCAGTCCATAACTAGTCGTTGATGGTGTTGCAATCCATAATTGCTTGCAAATTGACTACAATCCTTTTATTGCTCGCCCTTGATGCTATAGTCCATAATTGCTTATGATTTTTATCTTTGGTTGTTTGAGTCAAATGCTTTGAATTCTTTATTTTGACTGATTAGCATTTTTGCTGAATGACTTTGCATTTTGCTGAATGACTTTGCATTTTGCTATGTTGACTGATTAGAATTTTTCTGCTAACTAATTTTAATTCTACTGTGTTAACTAACTCTATAAGTTAGGTGCACTTCCTTCTAGATTTACAATTCCTGCAGACTTGTTGAAGTTAGTTTCAATCATGATGAATGTATAAAAGTACATTATAATGTTGATAATTTAGGAGAAAATTCATTACTTTATCATGAGATAGTGTGAACTCAATGAATCTCACTATTTTTTATTTTCATGACTGCCATTTATTTGCCATTTGTAAAGGTCAGAGGCATTGTTAACCATCTTATGTTGAGAGCATATCTTTTACCAAGTGAAGACTTACTTCCACACCTAATTTTAAGGAGAATTTGCTAAACAAAACTTATGGAAATCGAGTATAAAAAGATTGAATTCTGAGTATTTAAACAGTCTTTGAATTATTTTTATGTTTTTCTTCCTTATTTGAGTATTCCCCTACCTTTCTCATATTACTCAGCGTGGATACCGTTGGAATGGTCCTTTGGATACTTATACTTTTATAGAGCATTACAGTAAATAGAGTGGGATTTTTTTTAGCATGGGTCCTCTTTTAGTATTCCCCCGCCTTTCTTGTATTACTCAGCGTGAATACTGCTAGAGGTTCATGTTGATACTCTTGCTCATTTTTTAGCATTGGAGTAAATTATGCTTGCTCTTATTTTAATTCTCCTCTTAGTGTTCCCCCGCCTTTCTCGTATTACTCAGCATGGATACTATTAAGGGATTTGTACTCATACTCATTTCTAAGCATTGGAGTAGATTATATGCACATTTATTATTCAAAAGACTAAATGATACTTTAAAATTCAAGAAATTTATACTGCAAGTCCATAGATTTTGTCTTTGCATATTCTTCCCCTAATTATAGTGTGAAGCAAGCATTAGATTGATTACGATTTATAAACTCTCAACACAAAGCTATTATCTAATCATCTGAATTCCACAAGGCTAATAAAGAAGAGCCATTATAATCAAAGGTCATGAGATAGACTTTTCGTAAATGATCTTGTGAAGTGGATGAATTGACTTTCAATTTATGAATTTTATGATTGAGATGGTACTTTATTACAAAATAGAGTTCTATTACTTCCCTTTATTATCTTGGTGAGGTTTAGCATTTGCTATCTTGCCCATTCTTATTAATGTATCAGTTCCTTTCCCTTTTTTCATTCTTTTATTTTTTCCCCTACACAAAATACCATAAGTTAGTATGGTCTATTTGTAAGTAAAGAGATTTTGTCAAAATGCAATGTTATTCTTTTGCATTCTTCCCTTTTGATTATGATGATGATGTCTTTGATCACAAGGTCATGATACTCCATCATTCAAGTCATGGCCTAGGGTTGAATTTGCTTTTCCATCATTCCATTAATATAATGGTAGAGGGCTTCATTCCCCTTCTTAACATTTCCTGTAAAAAAGGTTCAAGAGTTAGAGATCTTATTTCATGATCAAATAATTTTCCAGAGTGCATTCATTTTAAGTTTTGAGTGCATTCTTCCCTTTTATAAGGTCGACGAATGTATTACTGACATGTTGGACTTTCTTATCACCATATTCCATAGCTTATACTGGTCTAACTATTATTAAGAGATATTCTAGATGATGCTCTCAATGAGACTATGGAGATGGATACAGAGTTTGAGGAGCTTGATCGTCCTATCTAGCCTTTTGATGTTGCCAGGATGACCACTTTCACAAATGTCACTATCGGTGATATTCCTTTACTAGATGGGCCCATAATTAATTGGGCTCCTACGACTTAGAGTCCCATTGAGCATCAAGTTCACTTGAATAGTTTCACCTTTTTTCCTTTAGATGCTTCACATGTGAACATTCTAACTACCTTTTTACGCTTTTACAACTCTAATCTTAAATGTTAGTAGCAAAGTGTTTGCATAATTTTGCCTAGGCTCAAAGACTTTATTATGCAAAGAAAGTATTTCACAACAAATGGATGCAAGTGTATGCATGTTATGTATGACATGCATGATCTTAATAGGTCTTCTATTTAGAATAAAGCTATATTCGCAGCTTGGAGTATGAGAACGAGGTGCCTCATTAACAACTTGTAGGTTTAAGCACTGGATGCTTCATTATTGGTACTTCTGATGTCAGAGCGTCTAATATAGCTCATCAGACTGATGACTAGGCTAATGAGTGGGGTCCATGGCTTTACGCTAGAGCTCGTGATTGACCGATGCACTATTGAACTTTTCTTCTTATTACTACTTTTGCTATATGATAATTGATGTATTTATATGCTTGTAGTTTACTTCTTTGTGCCCTGAGATATTTTTCACTAACTTTGAAGTTCTAGTGTTGTATTTACTATTTTACCCCCAAGCTGCCCTAGAGTTACATTTTGCCCCCAGCTTCATTTTGAATTCATTCTAGCAGTTTTTTTCTTCATGTGTACAAGAGATTCAGTTGGGTCACTATTGTTATTGACCCTTTGTCTTACTAACCCTATTAGTTGCAATCTCATGTATTAAAGATGTAGAGGAGTGGGAGAACTGATTGAAGCGAGTTCTTGATGATGAAATCAACTGGACTTGCACTTCGAAGAATTCTTTAGTAGAATATGAGGCTTGATGCTAATGTAATAATTTATGATAGTTACAAGTTATGGGTTGCAACACAAGTTACTGAGCCACCTAAATTCTCAACTTATAAGTGGATGCTAGGCTTACAAGGAAAATTACAAAAGGGGTGGCAAAAAAGAAAACATAACTAAAATAGTGATCTCATAGCTCTAATTTAGCTTTCATTATGTATTATCTTTCCATTCAGATACTTATGCAGTATGATAAAGACGAATATGCGATATTTGAAAAAAAAAATTTAAAATTCAATTTTAATTATTCATTAGGGCCAAAATGAGAACATTCATTACATCATATGATACAACTCATGTTATTAGCTAGTCATGAATTTTTTCTCTCTAATTTTTACCTTACTATTCTTTTTTCTTTTTTTTCTCTTTGTTTTTTCTTTTTTTTCATTCTTTTTATTTTTTTTTCTCATATTTCCTATCTTTAGAAGTTACATCATGTGATATATGTATGTTCTTTGAATTTATATTTGTGCCCATGCTGAATGAATCTAATTGAATTGAATTTATGTCAAACATGTAGATGCAATCAATATCATAATGCACAGTACCATTAAGATGTACAATACATAAGTAAGTATGATCAAAATTTATATCATTGATCACTAAAATACAACAAAAACTAAAATTTTATTCAAAGAAAACAATAAGAAATTTTATTTCCTATTCTAGATGCTAGGGATGCTGAGTCTCATAGTGGTTGTCCTTGAGGCAGTTGACATAACAACTATTCTTGTATGTTTTTGCTAACTATCTCCATGACTTCATCTTCTTGTACCTTAAATGTGCATGTTTCTTTCTTGTCTAGCATCTTCTCATCATCAAAATCATCACCCCATCCTATAGGCACAACCAACTCGAAGGGTATGTCAAAAGAAGGTGGTTTAGTATAAAACACCTTATAGTTGAACTTGCTTGAAGGCCATAAGTCTTCTGCTCTTTCCACATCTTTAGGGGCATTAAAAGATTTCTCATTAGTTTTAAGGTCTAGGTCCTCAAAGGAGCTTAGCACTTCTTTCTTACTAACTCCTGAGTTAATCATTATAGTAGTTGGGGGTGGTACATTTTTATAGTTTAGGAAAGGATTATTTCTAGTGCTTGGGTTTTTAGGGTCTATGATTTTTTTAGAGTCTATAAGGTTTTGGATTTTATATTTAAGAAGGATGCAATTATCCGTGGAGTGTTGGAGGTTTTGATGGAATTGGCAGTACTTATTTGTGTTATAGCCTGGGGTGTTTGGGTTTGGATTAGGTAAAAGTTGAAGTAAGCCCTCTTGCATTAGGCGCTCTAGGACCTTTGAAAGTGGTTGGTTAAAATTGGAGAATCTCCTTGGTTGTTGAATAACATGCACTTCCACAATTCGTCTAGTGCTTCATTGTTGTGTGCCCCCAGTTGGGTAGTTTTGGGTTCTTGTACTTTTAAAAATTTTCTTCTTCTCACTCTTAATCTCTTCGGCTTGCAAACCATTATCATACAAGTCTATAAATGTTTTGGGATACATAATTTGTAATCTCTCAACCAAATTAGGCAACATGTTACGGACTATCATCCTAACCTGATCTTTCTCAGCCAACTTTTTTTTCATTAATCCTGCCTTGTTCATGAATCTCATTAGAAAATCTGAAAATGATTCATTATGATTCTGCTTAGTCAATTATAAATCCCTGATGGACACTTCTAATCTAGTGTTATAATCATATTGTTTCAAAAAATAGCATATAGTTCTTTTCAATCAGCTCTTATAGACTTTTCTAATGCATGATACCAGTTTACAACCATTCCCTCTAAAGACAGTACAAATAACCTAGTGATCATTTTTAATAGGGCCATAGTAGTGCTCACAGTTATTGTGTACTGATTGAGATGAATCCTAAGATCTTTGGTTCCATCAAACTTCTATAGCTAAGGCATTTTGAATTTCTCATGTAGCTTATTACCCTCCGTTAGCAGCATACCATCAAATTCATGAATATCCCATGCCTTGTCCTCTAAGCAACTCTTCCATCTTGGACATTTTCTGGGTCAACACTTGCATCTACTTAGACTCATGGTCTTGTACCAATTCAAGTGATTATCTCTTTGCCTTTTCTATCATTTAATTCTCAACATCCTCAAGCTTTACATCAACAACAGGTGGGTTTCTAGCAACAAGTTGCCCCCCAGCATTATTGGCAGCAGGTTGCATCAGTCCAGATAGTGATTGTCTTAGCTCATCTTACATCATAGCCCTCATGTCATCCATCAGAGCTCCCTTGATGTCTTTTAAGGTCCAATTCCCTTGTTATTGTTACATTTGTTCAAATTTAAGTGAAGTTGGTTCAGCTTCCAAGTAAAGTGGGTTAATAGGGCTTCTTTCCAGTCTATATAGTTTGTTCAGGATTTCCTTTGCTAAGGTTTTAGGACTCTAACTCGTTCTTCTTAGTCTACCACCTCGTTATTTCCAAATAATGAGAAGACCTCGATGTATCTATGATGGCTACAAAACATGGTGTTAGTATGATGAATGAGATGCACATATGCATGTATGCATGATGCATGTGCTATGCAACAAGTAGCAAGTATCAATCAAGTGTACAACATACATCCTTCCAACTTTATTCCTCCTACACATGTGTTCAATGATGAGTCTTTTATCCTAGGATTTTTGGTCTTGGTCTTAATATCAACGGGTGATATCAGGGATCGACGCACATACCAGATCTTTCTTAAAGAAATAAATCATAGAAAAAACATTTATAGGTATAAAGGTCTAGCCCAATCTTCATTACCCTAAGGGACTTCAAAAGTATGGGCCTGAGCTTTTATATATAGAAATACCTCATGGTAATAAGCATAGAAATAATATTTCTAAGTATAAAGGTCTAGCCCAATCTTTATTAGCCCAAGAGGGCTTCAAAAGTATGGGCCTAGTCTTTTATAAATAGAAATACCTCATGGAAAAAATTATACAAGCAAATTTTGGTAGATCTTAGGGGAAGTAACTAAGCCATTATATGTGGTTAGGGTCTGGTAAAAAAGTCAAGGTTCCTTTAGCAAGATGCCCTCCTTTAGGACTTGAGTTCTAAGCTAAGGTCAAAGGGCCCCAGCATCCTTTACAAACTCAAGAGAAGACTACCCCCCTTTAGGACTTGGGTTATAGACTCTGGTCATATAAGCTGGGTAATCTCTCTTGAATGGACCTAAGGCTAAGAGTGATGGTTAGCCAATTTACAACTCCATGAAGCTAGTGGAATCATGGAATTATAAATTAATGCCGTCAATTTAATAGGGACTTGCAAAATGAATGCAAGAATAAAATAATAATTAATAAAATAACTCTAAAGAACACAAATATCCCTAATGGAGTTGCCACTGTAGATGCGGGGTTTAGCATGTGCTAAAGATTTTAGCAACTGTAACACTGTTTAGGCTCAGGGCCCTAGGGAACACACTACTATGTCATAAAGACATATTGTGGAGATGAGGAGTCGCCACCTAGGGTAATAATTGGGACAAATCAAAAGTTGGTACTTGATTATCTAAAAGAATGTTAGCACCATAACCAAGAGATTACGGGAATGGAATACTAATTTCTTTTAATCTTGTGTTCATTTAGATTTATTTAATAAATTACTAATTTATTCTCTAATTATATGCAATTTTATTTAAACCCTAATTAAACATCAATCTAACCCAAAAAAGGCAAAAAATCATAAAATTACATGAAAAAATGCATACAAAAGGCAATGTCCTTAAGTCTAAACTAGGTTAATTTTTAAAAGTTAGCTACTTCTACATATTTTTATTTATAAGTGAAATGGACTAGAAAAAGACCTACATTTTTAATTAATTTTAGTAAGCTTAAGTCTATTTATTTTAATTTAACTAAGGGAATAGTCTTAAGTCTACCTAATTTCAAAGAAGAAATTAAATTAATAAGTAGGACTAAGTCTAACTTGATTTTAAATTAAGTGATATGATCCTAAATCTATTTATTTTAAAAGAAATGAAATTAATGGGATGAGCTAAATTAATTTTAGTTAACTTAAAAATGGGCCTAAGTCTAAATTAATCTAATGGGCCTAAATTGATTTTAATTAATTAACCTAAACCATTTTTAAGCCTATTTTTTTATTTGGTGGGTTTGGACCTATCGTAGGCTTAGGGTCCAAAGAACTAAGAGATCTAAAAACAAAACCCAAACAAAAAATCATAACAAAATCATATCAAACAGAGGATTTATATGATTTTCTAAAAAAATCCTAAATCAATTTACATGCAACTCTAAATTAATCTAAAGCCACCATTGATTTTAATTGATTTTTACCCAATTGAACCTAAATTACTATTCAATTTTAGTGTAGATAATATAAAATTTTACTATTTCCAACTGTTGGGGCTATTACAAACTATTGTGCAGAAATTAAAATCAAATTAATTACAACACAAAACAAATGCAAATTAAAAGAACGCAGAAATCATAAATCCTAAATCCTACGACGGTTTTACAAATCTTAATCCATGGCATTTCATGAATTCTTCCAATGGTCACTACCCAAAATCACATATCTCCAACCTCATCTCCAGAGTACCACAGAACATAAATAAAAAAAATAAAAAAATTAATCAATAATGAATCAAATAAAAAAATAAAACAAAGAAATCAAATCAAAATAAAAGAGGAAAAAAGAAGAGTAGAAGATGTTGTGCAAATGCTGTTTGAATGCCCCTCAGATTGGGATTGCACCATTTTAAGATTGACTCTGTTGTTGTTTTTTTGTTGATTCTCTGGACTTTAAAAGCAAAGAACGTGTTTTTTTTTTACAGTAGCTAATTAGGATTTTTATTCTCTTTGATTTTTTTTCGCAGCTTTTTTTCTCTAGGGTTTTCTCGTAGCCTTTTTTTTTCCACAGACTCTCTCCGCCTCTCCCCCTAGCCAGTCCCCCTTCACAACCTCCCCTTCTGGCTTTTAAAACTAGACCCAACCACCTTAGCTCCTGTGATCACGCAAGGAAATTGTCTGATAGTTGGTAGTGAGATAAGGAGTCTCTCAGTCTACATTTTATTTTTTAAATTTTCAAAATTAGGATAATGAGATGATAAATGATAGGATTTTGAAAAATTAAAGACTCACACGCAGACACATGGTGTCTTGGACCAATGACAAAATTGAAAAATGACAAAATCAACATAAAAAATCATAAAATTAGCGTAAAAATCACTTTTTAGCGAAAATCAGCATTACAGAATGCCAATTTTAACCAGTAATGATGACTGTCATTACGTAATGACTGTCGGCATTAAATTCCGACCGACCATTTTTTTAAATTACAAAAAAGGTCCTTAGAAGTTTCTAATTTTTGCAATCAAATCCATAATAAACCAATTTTGCAATTAAATCCATAAAATGTTGCAATTTAGTCCTTTAAATCGCGAAACTCGACATTAGAGATCAATTCTCAATTAAATTTTCATCATAGGGGCTTTCGTTATACACGTGCCCAATTGCATCCCGAAATTGGTTGTTTACAATCATGTTTAAAAGTTAACAAAGCTTGTCTACTATCTTTACTGTGTGGGTTTTTTAAACAACAAATGATATGATTTTGCAAAGATGACCTACCATGTTTTTTAGGTTCAATATTAATGTTGGTGGGTCATTTTTAAAAAACTTGATAGCTAATAATGAAAAAGCTAAATTATTTTATCAGACAATCAATTTGATGAAGAGAATTGACATTCAAACCATTTTAAAACCTACCACTAAAACCTTACCCAATTACTAATTGCACCATTTTAAGACTTAAGCAAACCCCAATCAACCTTAACTGAATTATTTTGGTATTAAGAAAGAGGTTTGAGAAGAATAATGAAAGAGAATTTTATCCAAGGCATGTCTTTTAAACTAATAAGTGCAGTCCTATATAAGGACTATTTATAGTTTGTATTCTATAGTTTTCAATTTGGTTTTTATTCCTAAAGCTTAGGTTTAATCTTTGGAAGCCCTGAGAACAAAACTCAAACTTTGGTCAATGGAACTTTTCAATAGTCAAACAGAGCTCCCGTAGTTGAATTTTAGTCTAAAGCTGTCTTTTAAAATTCCAATGTATCATTGGGTCCCATTAGGTAAAGAGTTAAATTTTGACCTTCGGTGGTCAAACTGAGCCCCACAATTGTCTACCTCTTTTTGTCCTTATCCAAAGAATGACACTTGTCAAAAATGGTACTTTTTAAGTTTAGAATATTCCAAATTTGGAATATACTAGGACAAGTGTTAACCTAGTAGAGGAAAAGGATATACTGTTACCTAATAACCTTAAATATTTAAAAGTATTTACACTAAATGCCATTAACCTAAAAAGCCTATAAATAGAAGCTTTGAGGAATCTTTTTAAGGCTTTTTTACCATTTCCTAATTGAGAGAAATTCCAACATAAAAACCCAAAAGGATTACTAAAAATTCTCTTCAAAAAGCCTTGGAAAATTAGGAAAACAAGGGGAAACTATCCCAAAATTCCTCTAGACCTAATTTATATCTATTTTCTTCTAAAATCCTTTCAAATATACCAAAATCAAACATCCAAATTCATAATCTAGCTCTTGTAAACTCAATCATATCAAACCAAAACCAATCCTCATTAAAACTCATAAAAACCACACTTTACCCTTTGAGTTCAATCTTAATTCTCTTCAATCAATTATTGTTTTTTTATGAGTTCTTGCCCAAATTCTAAGGCTAAACACTTTCAAGAACATCATATTCATTGATTCTCATCTCAATTCTAGGATTTGGGTGATGAATAGCTAAATTTGGGTTGTAAAAGAAAAAAAGAGGAAATCCAGGTTATACAATGATGAATAGCTGAATTTGGCCCATGAACAGCCAATGGGCTATTCATGCTCTAAATTTTTCTATTGAGACCTCTCATATTGGCTATTAAGGTCTCAAAATCAACTAGACTAAGGGCTGTTCATCTCACTTCATCCCAAATGACTCTAATGATGGATTTTAGGGTTCCTAAGGGTTCATACTTGTTTGAGCATGATTCTAATTCTCCCCTAAGATCCTAGAATGATGGAATTTAAGTATTTGAACTTATTTTTCTATTTTTAAATGAATTTATAAATATTTTCTATTATTTCTTAAAACTATTCTTTACGTGCTTTTAAGTGTAATCCTTATTATTGCTTTTGTTTGATGATTGTGATTGATTTTGTTGATGTTTTTGTGATTTAAAATTGAATATTTTATTGATTTTCTCTATGATTTATGGTTTATCTAGTTTATTTTGAAGTGAGTATTTGTTAAAAGCCTTTTTTAGTGTGTGTTATGATTATGTATTGCTTAATTATGCTATAATATCCTTTGGTTGTTAATTTATTATTGTTGTGATATTATTTGCATAATTTGTGTTCTAATTTGGGGTTTTTATTATTCATGAGTTATTTTCATTTTTTTGTTATAAATTATTATTTGTGTATTTTATGAACTTTGTGAGCATTAATGTTTATAGTTTGTGTTCTTGGTATTATTACTATCATCTTTGACATAAGTACTTCGTTTATATGAATAGCCTTCAATTTTTAAGTCTTGTGAGTCTCTATTTGAATATTTTATCCTTTGATTAAGTTAATTTAGGGATTTCCATATATTCATGTTCATTTTTGTGTCAATTTTTCTTTTAAATGTCATTTATCTCTATTTGATGTCTCTAGTTTAAATAGAGTCATGTTTATTATTGTTTTTAGTGTCCATATGTCTATTTCATATTAAATGTTATTTTCCTATCTCTACTAACCTTTTCTCTACTCTTATCTATACTATACTACAATTCTTTACATATCCTCATATTTCTTTTGTAGTATTCCATTTTCATGCATTCATATGGTTTTATGCATATCACTTGCTTGATGCATATTAGTATCATGTGTGTGCTCATTTTTAGATTCTTTAGATGCATAATTGCATGCTCCCCGACTTGCATCATTTGTATACTTGCATGCTTCCCGAATTTGCATCACTTGGCATGCTTCTCGACTTGCATTATGCATTATCATTTGCAAGTAACCCAGAATTATTTAATGCTTGTGTGAGCATGCATTTGCATTTGCATCATTCATTGCATTATATATCTTTTTACCAATCTCAAAATTTCAATCTCAAGCTACTAACTTTTACTAACTCTTACTAACATTTATTACTACTGTTATTTATTTTGTAAGCTTTTTCTTATTATTTGTCTATTTTGGTTATCAATTCTCAATTTATGTTTTATATTGTTCTGTTATATTAATTGCTAATGTAATCTCAATCTCTACACTCAATCCTCATTTTTCCACATTTTTATATCTTATTCATGCTTTTATTTTCTTTTTATCCTCTTCTTTGTAATCTCTACTCCTACTCCTCCTTTTTTATTTATTTACTATAATTTATAAGTTTCTCATTCTATATTCTTCTTTTTTTTTATTCTTCATGCTTTATTTTTTTATAAAATCATATTAATGGACTTACTTTAGTTTCTTGTGTTATATTTATATTTTATTGGACATCAAATACTAAAAATAAACCATATTGCTTTTTGTTGTTATATTGCTTAATAAATGAATTTTCTTGATTTCTTTTAAGAAATTAATTTCTCTTTTATACTTATTTTTCTATAATTTTCTTACCAAATTTCTTTATTTTTCTGAATAAATATTTCTTATTCCCATTTATCATTAACTATGGAAATTTGCATTTTCTTTAATAAAAATTAATCATTTTCATGGATGTATTATTTTCTATTATCATAATTCATTTATAATCTTCTTTAAATCATTTTGTTTTTAATAAATATAGTACCTTTTGTGTTTTATATATGATTATGTTGTTATTTTCTTTGTTGATCACAAAATTCTTCCAAATGCAATGATATGGATCACAATTTCCTTTATTTTCTAATTTTTCAAATAAATGATTTGATAATTTGTTCAATAATATATAATGTGAGAAATGTCCATCCAAGGTAAAAAATTCACATTTTGAGGCCTAACTTGATGGAAACTCATGTTGTGAATTAATGGTTCACATAATTAATCAAATGTTATTTTTAATTGCTTTTCTAAAATATTATTGATTAAAAATCCATTTTTCAAGTATTCTTCCTTTCTTTTGATTTTTCAAGTTATTTTTCTATTTAAATTATCAAATTTATTTAATAAGAATGTTCTTTTCTTCATTTTGGTTTTTAAGGTTATTTTTATTTATTGTTCAAATAAAATGTTTTATTGCCTCGAAACTCGAAATATAGAGTAACCATGGAGAGGATATTCACAAAATGTATTAGCCAGTGTCATCTCCTTTCTTTTTTAATTTATTGCATTTATTTATTTTTCATAATTTCTTATTTAGCATGCACATGTTTATCCATAACATGATTTTGCCATAATTGTCATGTCATTGATTAATTGTTTGCCTTTTGTTGCTTTATTTGCATTTTATTTATTTGGTATGTTTATAATATGTTCATAAAAAAATATTTTTGTCATGTTTACATGTTTCATGTATTATATTGGATACCATGCTTGTGTGATATTAATATAAAATGTAGATTTACCATGTTTACATATTTTATTAATTTTTCCATGTTTATAATTCTATGCCATGTTCTTTTGTTATTATATCATGTGTATATGCTATGTTTACACCATGTGTACTATGATATGTGCATTAGTTTAGTATTCTCCATGACCATGCATTATTAAAATATTATGTCATTATGCCATATTCATAGCTAATTTTATCATATTCTTTTGTGCTTTTGTGTATATATTGCGTTTGCATTTTGCATATAGAAGTTGATGTATAATAGTACATATTTCTTAGAAGCACTGTACAATAAAATAAAGCCAGCAATGCTCAACATTCGGGTGATATGAAGATGCCTCGAACAAAAGAGCCTAATCCTACCAACATCGACATTCGAACCTAATGCTTTATCCAATGAGCAAATATGGCTCTTAGCGAGGGATCTGAGTTTGCCTAAATCCCTAAAATGAACAATTTCTCGGGTGATACTAAGTGGCAACTCCCTATTTCTCCTACTTAGGTTAAGGGGTATAAGTGCATTTATGTCATCCTTATGCTTTTTCAATACTCCCCTCATTACCCTCTGCTTTTCCATAATAAGGAAAAAGAGTTTGTGATTTAAAGAGTGTCAAATCAGTCCCTTTGGCATCAATAATTAAAAAATTTTTAGGTTCAACATTCTATGTTTCTTTTTGTGCTTTCACCTCATTACTACCACTAGGATTACCATTGGTAGTAGCCATCTACATAAAAGCACCAGAAGTAGTATAATTAACAAATGCGTGATAATATCAAAATGAATATATTAACATAAAAAAATCAAATAAAAGGTAATGAACATACCTTATTTAGGTAGGTTTTTGGGTTCAGGCGGATTTTTCACACCTTAATAGATGAGGAATGAAAATTAATATGGACAGGCAACACAAATACTAGGCTTCCACTATCACAGTAACTGAAAATATATTTTCACTCATCTTCCACTATTTTTCTATATATTTATTTTTCACATATTTACTCTGGGAATAAAACTCAATAGGCCACATAACAAATTGATAAAATAACACACAAAATAACAATTAGAGACTCATATATAATATCAAAGAGAGTTATATACTCACAAATAATCAAACAAACTTACAAAGAGTCATTATTAATGCCAGTGGAATGGACTCAGCCCTCTTTGGATCACAAACCCTTTTTCCTTGTTACAAGAAAATAAAGGGTAGTGAGGGGAGTACTGAAAGAGTATAGAGATGGCATAAATGCACTTACAACCCTTCACTCAAGCAGGAGACATAAGGAGTCACCATTCGGTATCACCTAAGAAATTATCCATTTTAGGGACTTAGGCAAACTTGATCCTTTGCTTGGAACTGCATTCGCCCACTGTATAAAGCATTGGGTTCAAATTTTTTTATTAGTAAGATTAGGCTCTTTTGTTTGAGGCATCTATATACCGCCCGGATGCTGAGCATTACCAACTTTATTTTATGTACAATGCCTCCAAAAGAATATGTACAATTATACATCAACTTCTACATGCAAATATAAACACAATATATGGACACAAGCATAAAAAAGCAAGATGAATATGGTAAAATGATGGATGGATATAGCAAAATGACATAATAGAATGATGCATGATTATGGTATATGTATAACATAGCATTCATAATATGAACAAGGAATAAACATGACATAAACACGGTAATACTAATATGGTATTCATAATAATATGCTATTAGTACAAATAAAAAAGTAAAATAATTTACCCATGACATGGCTATTATGAAATTAAAATGATAAAATATGGAAAATGAAAGCAATAAAGCAACAAATTAAAAGAGAAGAGAGATGATAATGGCTAACACATTTTGCAAGTACCCTCTCCATGATTGCTCCATATTCCGAGTTTCAGGGCAAGAAAACATTTTATTTTGAAAATGAAAGAAAACTACTTTAAAAATCAAAATAAAGCTAACAAAATGCTTGAAAGATGAATTTAGCTTTAAAGAGAAATTAAAATGAATATTTTTAAGAAATTTGCTTGTAGGCGGTGGGGTTTAGCGTGTGTCCAAGATTTTAGCAACCATGACACTATTTGATCTCAAGGCTTTAAAGAACACACTACTATATCACAAAAACATAGCTTGAAGATGAGGAGTTACCACCTAGGGTAATAATTGAGACAATTTGAAGGTGGTGGTAACTCGATTCTCTAAAAGAGAATTAGCACCATAACCAGGAGATTCTAGATACGGAATACTAACTTCTTTTAATCTTGTGTTCATTTAGAATTACGTTATTAATTACTAAATTATTCCTTATTTATATGCAATTTCATTTAAACCTTAATTTAACATATATCTAACTTCAAGGCAACTAGTCATGAAAGAGCACACAAACAATGCATTCATATATATCATAACGTCCCTAGGTTATTCTAATTTACATTGATTTTAGTTAAAGTTAGCTAATTTTAAATGTTTTATTTATAAATGAAATGGAAACTGCAGGTGGGCCTATATTTTAATTAGAATAATAAGCTTATGTCTACTTTTTCTAATTATAAGAATAGACATAAGTCTATAAATTATGAAGTATTTAAATTAGTAGGTCTAATTATATCTTTTAATTCTACCATGATCCTAATTCTACAAATTATGAAAATGGACTTGAATTAATGCGTTATGTCTAAGTTAATTTTAATTATTTGAAGGTGGGCCTATGTCTAAATTAGCTAAATGAGCTTAAATTATTTCTAACCTAAAGTCTAATTAAATTATGAGCCTAAAATTTATTTTAATTAATTAAATCTATTTAATTGGGCTTATTAACCTTCATTGTTATGGGCCAAAAAAATCACTAAACCTAATATTAACTTATCTATAGAATAAATCCAACGAAGAAACGAATTCATCAAATAAAAAGCCTAATTTAATTAAAGTGACCTTAAACAATTAATTAACAAATTATTAATAAATAAAATAATTAACAAGCAACTTTAATTCTATTCACTTAAATCTAATTAATTTTAAAAACACTAATTTTGATTTTTATGTCATTGATTTTAATTAATTTACCCAATTGAAACCCTATTTTTACTGTCAATTAATTAAAATAAAACACATAATACATACACAAGATTCTACTATTCCCACTATTGGGCTATTACAGTAATTTACAAAAATTAAAATAAAATTATACAAACCCAACAAAACCAAATAAATAAAATACAAGATAAAATAACTAATAAAATAAATAAATAAAATACCTAGAAACCCCAAAAACTACATTCAAATACAAAATTTAATCAATGGCATTCCATGAATCTTCATGGATTCTCCATTGGTTTTGTTCTTCATAGTGAATTTATGTCACCCCATCCATTAAGAGAATAAAAACAAAAAATAAAAAATTAGTCAATGAATGATTAAAAAAATAATAGTAATAAACAAAATTAAATATAAAAATGAAATAAAAATTAAAATAAAAGAAGAAGGAGAAGAAAATTTTAAAATGAGATACAATATTGATTTCTTTCAGAAGGATGATTATCGTTGATGAAAGCCAATAACTTTTGTTGTGTTTGTCTATAATTTTAGTTTATTTGATCTATTTTTTGGTAAATAACTAAAAAAAAGTTCTTTAAATAAATTCAAATGAATGTATTGTGGCTCACGGCTAAGAATCAGAGAAAGTATATGAAAAAATAATAAAAACTTAGGAGCTTCTCCTCCTCCTATCAATCTTCTTTATTTAAAGAAAAACAAATAAATAATAATAAAAATAAATATAAATAGAAATCTCATCCTAATCACTTGATAATTGTGATTTATTAACAATTATAAATTATAAAAAATAAATAAAATAAATAAAAAAAATTACAAATTAGCCAGCAAAGACCAATTCGCTGTGGAGCGAATTAAATGGCTAGCATGATGGTCATTTAGGCCATGACATTAAATTGTTTTGGTGGCCAACTTTCACTCACTCATTTGTTTTTTTATTTTAAAATCAGTTAGGCCTTAGGCCGAATTTTTTTCTTTTTCTTTTTTTTTTTTAATTTTCTCTTTATATTTGATTTTTTTAATTTTAAAAATAATTAATTAAAATAAATAAATGAAATTTTAAAATAATTTAAAATTTAATTCAAAATCAATAAATCTAATTTCACAGTCAATTTTCATCATTGGATCCTCTGTTGCATCCAAACTCAAATCATCCAGAATTTGGATTCTTATAGTTGCCCTTTTTTGTCATTGCTTACTTAACAAATTGCGACAAAGCTAATAAACATACAATTTCTAAATAAAAAGTTATAACACTTACCTGTGTGTCGTGACTATGCAATGTTGAATGCAATTTAAGGAACACTAGAAGTTTTATGGAATTTGTATTTGTGATGCTGTAAGCACCCAATTTCAGGATGCAATTATGCATAATTGCGACGTAAGCCCCTACAATGAAATTCATTCAAAAACTAAACTTGATTGTCGATTTTCTGGACTTGAAGGACTAAATTGCAACTTTTTTTAGGGTTTGATTGCAAATAAATCATTTTTTCAAGGGTTTTTTGGTAATTAAAAGAAAAAAAAATTTAGGATCAGCATTTTAGGTGTAATGCCGACCGGCATTACACAATGCCGATCAACATTAAACAATACTCATCGGCATTATACAATGCCGGTCGGTATTATATAGTGCCGATGCGCAATAAGTCCTTTTTTTTCATTTATTTTTTCTTTTTTTTATCGATTTTTTCAGTGTTTTGATTGGTTGAAAATTTAATTTAATTATTTTTATTATATGATGAAAATTTTGACACATTCAAAAGCATGTAAATAAGTTTCAAAAATCAAATCTTATCAGGACGCTATTTGATCAAATAGGTCTGTTCCTCCTTTGGAGGAAGTTCAGTACGCGGAGACTCTACATTTAAAAGCAGAGTCTGCATGAGTGCATAGGGAGGTTTTTTGGAGGATTTTTTGGGGAGGTTTTTTTCCTTTTTCACACAGAAACTTGACTACACAGAAACCTTAAAAAAACAAAGCCATCACTGAGAACGCTGAAGCACCAAAAAAAACTTTAATTTTGTTAAAGCTCTTTTTTATACAATTCTTTCAACCAGAATGGTCCAGCACTATTTTTTAAGCCTGAGTCCAGAATCGGCAACAATTTCAACGGTGAAAATTCTAGTATGAGGGGCCAAAGCATATGCATAATATTTTTTCTTTCTTCTCTTCTCTTCTTGTAAACCTTTTTTATTTTTTATTTCGTTATTGTTTTCTTATTTCATTACTAATCTAATTTTTTGTGTTTTTTTGTTTGATGCTCAATTCTGGATTGAGGAGGAAACAGTCTAAAATCTAAGAATTGAATAGAAGATCCATGGAATGTCATGGATAAACCTATATTATTTCTTCAATAGTTCTTAGGATTTTTTACTTTTCCATTTTTGGTGTTCTGTGTAGTTATTTTAATTTTTGGGTGTATAATCATTTAATTTTAATTTTTTACGTAGTTTGTAATAGCCCCAGTAGTGGGAATAGTGAAATTTTAATTTTTTGTACTTTAAAATTAATTAGTAATTAGGTTCAATTGGGTAAAAAAAATCAATTAAAATCAATGGTGGCAGTAGCTTAAATTAGGGTTTGCATGTAATTAATTTAGGGGTTTTTTAGAAAATCATTATAATGTTTATTTGATCCATTTTTTATGTTTTATTTATTTTGGGCTTGTTTTTTTTTTTTTAATGTTTTTGGGCTCCAAACCCACGTTTAGGTCTAACCCACTTAATAGGCTTAAAAAATGATTTAGGACTTTAAATAATTAAAATCAATTTAGGCTCATTAGGTTAATTAGATTTTTGGCCCACTTAGTTAATTAATATTATTCAGACTTAGCTCAGACCACTTAATTTCATTTCTTTCAAAATAAATAGACTTATGCACATATTTCACTTAAAATAAAACCAATTTAGACTTAGGCCCACTAATTTAATTTTCCTTTAAAATTGCATAGACTTAAGCCCATATCTTAGAAAGACTAAAAATAAATAGATCTAAACTCACTAATTAATAAAATGTAGGCCCACCTTTATTCCATTTCACTTGTAAATAAAATGTAGATTTAGCTAACTTACAAAATAAAATTAACATAGTTTAGACATAGGGACATTGCCTTTTTGATGAATTTTTTCTTGTAATTTTATTGACCTGTTTTGGGTTAGATGGATGTTAATGAGGGTTTAATAAAATTGCATGTAATTAGAGGATGAAATAATCATTTATAAAATTATTCTAAATGAACATGATACTAAGAGACGTTAGTATTCCATATCCAGAATCTCTTGGTTGTGGTGCTAGCTTTCTTTTAGAGAATCGAGTATCACCTTTTTGATTTATCCCAGTTATTACCTTGGGTGGCGACTCCTCATCTCCACGCCATGTCTTTGTGACAGTGGTTAGTGTGTTCTCTAAGGCCATGAGCCTAAACAGTGTCGTGGTTGCTAAAATCTTGGACGGGCGCTAAACCTCGCCATCTATAGTGGCGACTACACTGGGGATAAGAGATACTGATCCTACTTGTGTTCTTTAGAATTGTTTTATCGATTATTATTTCATTCTTGCATTCATTTTGCATGTCCCTACTAAACCGATGGTGTTGGTTTATAATTCCATGATTCCACTAGCTTCATGGAATTGTAGATTGGCTAACCATCACTCTTAGCCTTAACTCAATTTAAGAGAGATTACCAGGCTTATCTGACCAGAGTGTGTAACCCAAGTCCCTAAGGGGGGATAATCTTCTCTTGAGTTGGTAAAGGATGTTGGGCCCCTCTGACCTTGGCCTGTAACTCAAAGTCCATAATGGAGAGCATCTTACTAAGGGAACCTTAACTTTTCACCGAACCCTAACCACATATAATGGCTTAGTTACTTCCCCTAGGGTTTTTACCCAAAATGATTATTTGTCTGAATTGCCATGAGGTATTTCTATTTATAAAAGCCCAGGTCTATACCTTTGAAGCTCATTCAGGCTAATAAGGATTAGGCTGGACCTTTATATTTAAAAATGTTGCTTCTGTGCTTTTTTTTTAAGAGAGATTTGGCATGCGCGTCGACTCTTAATATCCCTTGTTGATATGAAGGCCAAGATCAAAAATCCTAGGAAAAGAAACTCGCCATTGAGCACGTGTGTGGGAGGAATAAGGTTGGAAGGCTTATGCTTGCATGTTGGTTGTTGATTGCTTCTTGATACTTGCTACCTGCTAAGTGCTTGCCTGCTATTTATTGCATAAACACATGCATCATGCATAAATATAGTCCATGCATCATACTAATACCTTATTTTGCAGCCATCATAGATTCATCTGGGTCTTCTTGTGTCTAGGGATGAAAAGGTGGCAGATTGACCAAAGTTGATTTAAGTTCGGAGTCCATAGCTCAAAGCATTCTTCACAGACTAGAGAGACTAGAGGGGAGTCCAATCAATCCACTATTCCTAGAAGCTGAATCAGCTCAGATTGAATAGACTGAAATGGAACAACAACCGGAGATGTGGACCTTGGAGGACATTAAAGGAGCTTTGATGGATGACATGAGAGCTATGATGTAAGATGAACTGAGACAGGCTTTGCCCAAACTAGTGCAACCTGTTGTTGGACAACCACCTGTTGCTACTGTTGAATAGCCACCTGCTGTAAGAGCTCCACCTATTGCTGTAACTCCTCCACCTACTGCTAACAATATTGAGGGGCAACCTGCTCCTAGAAATGTGCCTGCTACTGATGTGAGAATGGAAGACATTGAAAACTACATAGTAGAAAAAGGTGAAGAGAGAATCACTTGAATTGGTTCAAGACCTTAAGTCCAAGCAGATGCAAGCACTGACTCAAAAAATGTCCAAAATGGAAGAGCTTATTAGATGGCAAGGAATTGGATATTCTTTTAACTTTGATGATATGCTACAAATGGAGGGAGACAAGCTGCCTAAAAATTTCAAAATGCCTTAACTGCAAAAATTCGATGGGAGAGGAGACCCTAGAATTCATTTGAGCCAATACACAACAACCATGAGCACTACAAAAGCACCTCTAGCGGTAGTCACTTGGTTTTTTGTGCTATCCCTGGAAGGAATGGCTATGAATTGGTACCATGGGTTAAAAAAGCTTATTAGAGCTGACTAGAAGGAACTATGTATTGCATTCTTGAAACAATATGATTATAAGACTCGATTGGAAGTGTCAATCAAGGATCTAGAGTTGACTAAACAGAAATCAAATGAGTCTTTTTATAATTTCTTAACTCGTTTCATGAACAAAGCAGGGATGATGAAAAACAAGCTTGCTGAGAAGGATCAAGTTAGAATGATAGTTCGTAATGTGTCACCTAATTTGGTCGAGAGGCTATAGATGATGAATCCTAAAACCTTTATGGATTTGTATAATGACGGGTCACAAGTTGAGGAAATTGAGAGTGAGAAAAAGAAAACTGCTAGAGGCAGAGGAACTCGAAACTACCCAATTGGTGGCATACAATAAGGAAGTACTAGCTGAGCTGTAGAGGTGCGTGCAGTTCAACAACCTACAAGGTTCTCCAACTTCAACCAACCACTCTCCAAAGTCTTAGAGAGGCTAATCCAAAAAGGCATGCTCCGACCCTTAACCTTTTCCAAACCCCCAAATCCAAATCTCCCTAGCTATGATCCAAAAAATTACTATAAGTTTCATCAAGTAGTTGGCCATTCCACAGATACTTGCATCTGCCTAAAACATGAAATACAAAACTTGATAGACTCCAGAAAAATCACCGACCCTAAGAAATCCAATTCTAACCCAAACACCAAAAACAACCCTTTCCCAGACTACCGAAATGTTCCACCACCAACCACCATGATGATCAACTAAGGGGTTAGTGAAGAAGAAGTGCTAAGCTCCTTCAAGGACCTCAACCTTATACCCAATGGAAAACCTTTCGGACAACCACAGAGAGGAGTAGAAGATTTACTGGGCCAGCCCTCAAGCAAGTTTGATTACATAGTATTTTACTTGAAACCACCCTTTGCTAATATCCCTATTGAATCAATTAAGCCATTAGGTTAGGGAGATGAGTTTGATGATAAGGCAGTAAAAGAAGAGCCTGAAATTCTCGAGCAGTCACCAAGAGGAGTTGAAGATCTGTTGGGAAAACCTTCGAGCAAGTTCGATTATATAGTGTTCTATTCTAAACTAGCTTTGGCTGATATCCCCATTAAATTAATTGTGCCTACAGGGTGGGGTGATGAATTTGAGGATGAACCTTTAGCTCTTAAATAGTCTCAAGAAGGAGTTGAAGATTTAATGAATCAACATTTAGGTAAGCTTAATATGGAAGATCTAAAAGGGAAGGAAACATGCACAATGGAAATGTGGAAAGATGGGAAAAGAGATCGAATTATTAGAGTTATTAACATTTGGTATGATTCTAATGAAGAAAAACCCACTGGAGTCGATGTATGGAGTGACACTCTAAATGTGAATCATGTTACTAGAAGTGGGAGGAATTACTACGCAGCGAAAAAGTAAAATGAAAGGGTTGTAGAATGGGAAGAAACAGAAGATGCAAAAGTAGAGGAAGGACAGAAAGAGGATCTGATCCTGGAACAACTGAAGAAGGCTAAGGCAAACGTCAATATTTGGGAATTACTGATGCATTCAGGTAGTCACAAAAGGGCTCTAGTTAAAGCTTTGTCGAACGTGAGCATTGAAACGGTAGCTACGCCTGAGGCTATGGTAGCAAAGGTGACAGAAAAGAAACATGGACTGATAACATTCTCAGATGATGACTTGCCTTTGGAGGGAAGAAACCATAACAAAGCATTATTTATCCCAGCTAAAGTAAAAGGGAAGAGAACCAACTTTGTAATGGTAGATGATGGTTCGGCTATAAATGTATGCCTGTTAAAGATCTTGCCTAATCTGGGTCTGAAAGTAGATGACTCGATAGCTTCAAACCTCATAATTAGAGCTTATGATGACAGTACCAAGAATGTGGAGGGAACATTTCAGGCTTTGGTCAAAACAGGGCTTGTAGAGTCAACTGTTGAATTTACTATACTGGACATCCCTGTTACCTATGCCTTGCTGTTGGGAAGGCCGTGGTTTCATGCCCTAGGAGGAGTACTTTCAACTATGCACCAGAAAATAAAATTCCCTAATGAAGGAGATGTTGTGACAATAGAAGCTGGAACCGATGCAGCTGTGGCAACCATACTTGATAAATAGAAGCAAGTGTGTGTTCTGCCTGGTTTCCAAGTTATTGGAAAATTTGATGGGCTGAAATGGATTCGAAAGTAGTAAAAATGATGGAGAACATGAATTACTAGTTTGGACGAGGACTGGAGAAGAATGAACAAGGAGAATTCCCAGGATTCAAAAATTAAGATGACACAGCAGGATTGGGTTTTACAGGGGAAGCAAAGCCAAAAGGTAGAAGGGCAAGGAAGAGATTTAATACAGAAAAGAGGAAGCTTTATGCAAAAGTTGGTCCTTTGAGTCAAAACTTCATCAGGCCAGGGGAAGCAAATACTATCTAAGAGTTAAGGAATTAGTCAGTGTTGCTGGAGCAGATGTCCTTAGATTTAAGATCTTCAAGGAGCAGATTGTGGAGAATCTGATGAAGGACAACAAAGAGGAAGTGATGAAGCTAGCAGCTGAGAGGATGGGTAGTACTACTGTTAAAGAGTTATTATATCAACCACCTCAAGGACAACCACTATGAGACTTAGCATCACTAGCATTTAGAATATGAAATAAAATTTCTCATTGTCTCATTGAATAAAATTTTAGTTTCTAATGATTGATGATATAAATTGGGATTATGCTTGCCTATGTAATGTACATCCTAATGGTATTGTGCATTATGATATTGATTACATATGCTTGTTTGACATAAATTTAATTCAATTAAATTCATTCAGCATGGGCACAAATGCAAATTCAAAGAACACACATATATATATATCACATGATGTAACTTCTGAAGATAGGAAATGTGAGAAAAATAACAAAAAATAAAAAAATAAAAAAGAAGAAAAAAGAAAAAACAAAGAATAAAAAGAGAAAAAAAAGAAGAGAAAGAAAGAACAGTAAGGTAAAAATTCGAGAGGAAAATTCATGATTGACTGATAATAGGAGATATATCATGTGATGTAATGAATGTTCTCATTTTTTCCCTAATGAATGATTAAAATTGAATTTTAAATTTTTGTTCAAACATCACATATTGGTCTTTATCATACTGCATAAGTATCTGAATGGAAAAAAAATACATTATAAAAGCTAAATCAGAACTATGAGATCACTATTTTAGTTACATTTTCTTTTTTGCCACATCTTTTGTAATTTTCCTTGTAAGCCTAGCATCCCCTTATACCTTGAGAATCCTGGTTGCTCAGTAACTTGCTTTCAACCCATACATTATAACTGTCAGCATCAAGTCTCATATTCTGCTCAAGAATTCTTCGAAGTGCAAGTCTAATTGATTTCATCATCCAAAATTCACTTCAATAAGTTTGCCCACTCCTATCAATGCATGAGATTCAGTTGATAGGGTTAGTAAGACAAAGGGCCAACAATAATAAATGACTAAACTGAATCTCTTGTGCACATGAAGAAAGTGATTGCTAGGATGAATTCAAAATGAAGTTGGGGACAAAATGTAACTCCGAAACAAGTTAGGGGCAAAACGATAAATACAACAGTAGAACATCAAAGTTAGTGAAAACAATCTAAGGGTAGAAAGGAGTATACTATAAGCATGCAGATATAACAATTATTATACAATAGAAGCAGTAACAAAAAGAAAAGTTCAATAATGCACCAGTCAATCATGAGCTCCAGTGTAAAGTTATAGACCCCACTCACTGGCTTGGTTATTTTTCTGATAGGCTATATTAGAAGCTCAAATATCAGAAGTACCAATAATGAAGCATCAATTGCTTGAACCTATAAGCTGTTGATGAGGCACCTCATTCTCATACTCCAAGTTGTGAACATAGCTTTGCCCCAAACAGAAGACCTATTAGGATCATGCATAACATGCATACACTTTCATACATTTGTTGTAAAATACTTGTCTTTGAGCCTAGGCAAGATTGTGCAAACACTTTGCTACTAACATTCAAGATTAGTTTTGTAAAAGTGCAAGAAAGTAGTCAGAGTATTCATATGTAAAGCATCTGAAAGGTAAAATAGGAGGAGAAACATTACTAAGAAGCATCATCCTGGTGATATGAAGAGGGTATGGAATATGGTAATGAGAAAGTCCAATATGTCAGCGATACATGCGCTTGGCCTTAAAAAAGGGAAGAATGCACTTAAAACTTGAGACGAATGCACTCTGAAGACTTCTTTGATAGTGAGATAAAAACCTCTAACTCCCAAATGTTTTCTTTTATAGGAAACATTAGGAAGAGGAATGAGGCCCTTTACCAAAGCATCAATAGAATAGCAGAAAGACGAATTCAGCTTAAAGCCATAATCTTAATGGCAGAATATTATGACCCTATGATCCGAGACATCATCACCATAATCAAAAAGGGAAGAATGCAAAAGAATAACATTGCATTTTGACAAAATTTCTTCACTTACAAATAAATCATACTAACTTATGGTATTTTGTGCAGGGAAAATAAAAGAGAACGAAGAAGGGGAAAGGAGTCGATGCATCAATAAAAATGATTAGGATAGCAAATGCTAATCACTCGTCAAAATCTCACTCTGTGTGACAAACAGCCTGATAAATACCAAAGGGAAGTAGTATGACTCTATCTCTTTTTTTTTATTTCTGTAGTAAAGTACAAATTGAAAGAAAATTTATGAAATTAAGAGTAAATTCGTCCACTTCATGATGTCATATGTGAAAACTTATCTCATAACCTTTGATTTTAGTGGCTTTCTTTTATTAGCCTCTCAGAATTCAGATGTCTTATTGATAGTTCTATATTGAGATTTTCTAAAAACTCTAATCAATCTAATGCTTACTTTACACCCAATTCAGGGGAAGAATATGTAAAGACAAAATCTATGGACTTTTAGTATAAATTGGTTGAATTTCGAAGTTTCATTTTAGTCTTTTGAATAATAAATGTGCATATAATCTACTCCAATGCTCATAAATGAGTACGAGTATAAATCCCTCAACAGTATCCATGCTGAGTAATACAAGAAAGGCAGGGGAACACTAAGAGGAGAATCAGAATAAGAGTAAGCATAAATACTCCAATGCCCAAAAATGAGCAAGAGTATCAACGTGAACCTCTGGCGGTATCCACACTGAGTAATACAAGAAAGGCGGGGGAGTACTAAAAGAGGACCCACGTTAAAATAATAATAATAATAATAAAAGGGAAAAAAACTTGCTTTGTTTACTCCAATGCTCTATAAGAGTATGAGTATCCAAAGGACCTTTCCAACGGTATCCACGCTGAGTAATATGAGAAAGGTGGGGGAATACTTGGATAAGGAAGAAAAGCAAAAAAATAATTCAAAGGCTGTTTTGATACTCTGAATTCAATATTTTATGCTTAATTTTCACAAGTTTTGTTTAGCAAATTTTCCCTAAAATTAGGTGTGGAAGTAAGCTCTTCACTTGGTAAATGCTATACTCTCAGCATAAGATGGTTAATAATGCCTCTGACCTTTGCAAACGGCAAATAAGTGACAGTCATGAAAATAAAAAATAGTGAGATTCGTTAAGTACATGCTAAATTTTCAACATTATAAAGTAATTTTATACATTCATCATGGTTGAAACTAACTTTAATAAGTTTGCAGGAATTGTAAATCCAGAAAGAAGTTCATCCAACTTGTAGAGTTGGTTAATATAGCAGTATGATAGAAAAATCTAATAGCCTAAATCAGTCATCCTGAGCTCTAGAATCTGGCCATGGGCTCCATCCTCTAGTACAGTCATCACGGTGAAAAATGTCTAGAGATTTGACAGAAGAAGTCCCAGCACTGTAAGGGTCAATGCCCAAATCTGCAAGCTGTTGGCGAAGCATCTCGATCTCATGCTCTAGACCACTCGAGTAGCTCTATACACATAGAAAACACATCATGTACATTTCATGTATAGTGTACATACATTTGCATCTTTATTATACATATACTTACCCTCTAACTATTCGTAACCTGCATCATGAATAACCTCTAAGATGAGGTGAGTCCATGTAAATACTCCGCCTGTGTACGAGGGACCTGTTTTGTAATTAACATTATTGTTGAGTGTATAGATTATGCAGGAAATAAGTAAGAAAAACTCACATGAGAGGCATCTGTGGGAGAAAAGATAGAAAGCTGAGCATCACTAAAACACATCTGCTGCTCGACTGGAGTCTGAACGGTAGGAGCCCAGTAGAACATGGACCTATCTAGAAGCGAGATATCACCAAAGGTAATGCTCGTAAAGGTACCATAACCACTAGTCCCAACATGCTGAGTATGATGAACAGGACTAGGTCTGGGCTCAGGACTCTCAATATCAGGAACAACCTCAGTCTCTGAAGCAACCTCAGTCTTTGGAGCAATCTTAGTCTCCTCATCCACATCAACAGGAGAACGAACCTCCTCAAACTGTAAAGAGAAGGAGTGATTCATAGGTTCAAGAAACATAAGCTAAAATAATGAGAAATTGCCTCATCATCGTCAATAGGAACATGCTCCAAGAGACTCTTATGGATAAACTACTGATAATGTCAAGAAAGCTCAAGGAAATCTGAGGCAGCATATCCTTGTAGTGCATCCCTCAGCTCTGAACCTGTAAGATGCGAGCTGCAGAGCATAGAGGAAGGGACATCAGATGGAATGTGACGTCGAGAAGGGCCAAAAGACTAGCGATACACTCGCTCCCTTAGATACCACATCAGACAGCCATAACCAAAGAGCAGGATCCTCACAGGCTCCAAGCGAGCTGCAGCCACCATGAAATCATATCGTTGGATGTCTCCAACACCCTCCAACCAATCAGAGTTTATCTAAAATTTATGTAAATTAAGTCTAATCTCTATTAAACTGTAACATACTAATGATTTTATTTTCTTTTTCCTTACCAAGTGCCACTCGACAGTGTTCAACTGATCACGGTATGTCTACAAAGTCCTCTTGTTGCTAGCAAGGTGAGAAGAACCCCATCTCATCATCAGAGGAAAGGTCCTATCAGAACTGATAGCGTTAAAGCCTCGAATCAGCCCAATCTCTATGCTCCAGATCTGAAAAAAAAGAACATGTCAGAAAAAGGCAAAGAAGAGCAAGACTATAAAGATCAAATGAAGGAGAACCTATATGTAAGATGTGCCAAAAGCCACACATCGTGATAGCACCTCTACAGACAGTGTCCAATCTGTAATAAATATAAGCAAGTGCAGTAGATCCCCAATCTAATGTGGCAACTTGATCCAAGTCACGAAGAGGACCCAACAGAGCGATACTGACCTCATGACCAGTCTCACAAAAGAGGGTCGTGCCTAATAATATCAAAAGGAAACACCTCGCCTTATGAATACTCTGATGAGGAGTAGAAGTAGGAAGGCATTTGAATCCCTTCACTAATGATGAAAGAAGAACGTTCTTCTGATTCTTCCATACTGGGGCGAACCCGATCAAATCTCACACGTACTGACTCCGTGCATGCTCTGAAAGACTACAATAGCTGATGTCAAATGGAACTGTGGATCCTCCAAAGGCAATCCCAGTGATACCAGAGAAACTCATAGGTGAAATGGTCAGCTCACCCACACGAGTATGAAAAGTGTGGGTAGTATCCATCCATCGCTCAATCAAAGCAAATAAAGAATAATTGTTAGACCGACCTCGAATAGTCGAAAGTGCAATAATGAAATGCCTAAATCCAGAAGCCTAAATAAGACGTGTCACCTGCTCCGACAGTCCATGAAATAATTCCCGAGCTAGATTGAAACAGCCCGTGAACTTCTTCGGATGCTATTTCAATTTCAAAAAGAAAATATTAATTAATTAATTGAAAGATTAATTAATTAATCAAAGAATTTAAATTGAAGGATCTTATTAGTGAATTAATTAATTAATTTCCCTTTTTTAAAAAAAAATTAATTTTTGATCGCCATTCCAGATTACCGATTGGCAATCTATTATGCCGATCGACATTAACTCGGTTGATCAAAAATCTAGAATTTCGATCAGAATTCCAAACATCCGATCCTCCATTCTGACAACCTGGGAATCAAATATCATATTTTTAGAATTAATTTCAATTTATCATGCCTTTTCATATTAATTTCTGACTAATATACATGTCAATGCCAATTTCTACTCTGAAACTAACTCTAATACTGATTATACAAGTAATATTTTTATAGAAATAAACAAAAGCAAGAAAAGTTACCTCATTACCCACATCTCTGCACCTGTGGGTATGTAAATGAGTCAAAGGAAAGATAGTTGAGTCTTCTCGAAGTTCCAGATTATTCTGAGGAAAATGAAGAGGTAGAATCCTCTGACATTCTGAAGTCTCAACACCTTCATGTTGTCCGTGTGATGGGAGGCCATAGGATCAGACGGATTGCAAATCGGACAACAAATAGTGAAGAAATCAAGAAAAGAAAAAATCAAGATCAATTGAAAAAAAGAAGAAGAAAAGAATAGGAAGAGAAGTGATCGACAAAAGGGAAAGAATATATAAAATATTGAATATCCATTTTAATCCTTCCAATTTACTTACTTTTTATCCATCTTTTCTTTCTTGCAATTTGGTCCATTATTGCATTTGGATTAAGAATACATTCCTAATTAAATCATGACATTCATCAAATTAATAATTCATTGAATTATTAAGACTACATAATCAATCTGTGATTCTGAATTTTTTGTCAAATACAAAATACAGAACAAGATTATAGAACTCATTTTTTGCATTTTACATGCATGATTTCAATCAAAGGTTTCATATTCTGCATAGTAGCTATGATATGAATTTCAAATCATTATGTTATATGCTGCACAATAGTCATAACCTTCATTATGTTATGCACTGCATAGCAGTTATGACATAAACCTTCAAATTCCTCAATGCTAGACGTTCCACAAGAACTATAGCAAGTTTTCAATTCAATTACACTAGACGTCCCATAAGGAATATAGTGTACATCGTTAGACGTCCCACAGGGAATATAGTGAAATTTAATTCAATTACACTAGACGTCCCATAGGGAATATAGTATGCATCATTAGACGTCCCACAGGGAATATAATGAAATTCAATTCAATTACACTAGACGTCTTACAGGGAATAGAGTGTGCATCGTTAGACGTCCCACAAGGAATATAACAAAATTCAATTCAATTACAGTAGACGTCCCTTAGGGAATATAGTGTACATTGTTAGACATCCCATAAGGAATATAACAAAATTCATCATTGCTAGACGTTCCACAGGAACTATAACAGGTTTCCAATTTATCATCGCTAAACGTCCCATAGGGAATATAGCGAAACTCATTTGCATAAAGTCCACTAGACATTCCATAGGAAATATAGTGCGACTTATCAAACACTATACCTTGCTCAACAATTTGAGCATCAATCTATCACTTAAGATACAATCGAGTATCCTAATTTCTTTCTTTCGAAATTGTGCGCTTTTATTGCTTTGTCATAATTTATCAAACAAACAGTGACAAAGGGGGGTAACTGTAAGCACCCAATTTTGGGATGCAATTGTGCACAATTGTGACATAAGCCCCTATGATGAAATTCATTCAAAAACTGAACTTGGTTGTCGATTTTCTGGACTTTAAGGACTAAATTGCAATGTTTTTTAGGGTTTGATTGCAAATAAGTCATTTTTTTAGGGGTATTTTGGTAATTAAAAGTAAAAAAATTTAGGATCAGCATTGGTGTAATTCCAATCGGCATTACAAGATGCCGGTCGGCATTGCATAGTGTCGACGCGCAATAAGTCCTTTTTTTATTTTTCATGTATTTTTTCTCATTTTTTATCGATTTTTTCAATGTTTTCATTGGTTGAAAATTTAATTTAATTATTATTATTATCTGATGAAAATTTTGACACATTCAAAAGCACATAAATAAGTTTCAAAAATCAAATCTTATCAGGACGCTATCTTATCAGATAGGTCTGTTCCTCTTTTGGAGGAAGTTCAGTACACGCAGACTTTACATTTAAAAGTAGAGTCTACATGTGTGTGTAGGGAGGTTTTTTAAAGGATTTTTTGGGGAGGTTTTTTTCTTTTTTCACGCAGAAACTTGACTGCGTAGAAACCCTAAAAAAATGAAGATGTCACTGAGAACGTTGAAGCACCAAAAAAAAAAACTTCAATTTTGTCAAAGCTCTTTTCTATACAATTCTTTCAACCAGAACAGTCCAGCACTATTTTTTAAGCCTGTGTCCAGAATCGGCAATAGTTTCAATGGTGAAAATCCTAGTTTGAGGGGCCAAAGTATATACATAGCATTTTTTCTTTCTTCTTTTCTCTTCTTGTAAACCTTTTTTTTATTTTTTTATTCGTTATTGTTTTCTTATTTCATCACTAATCTAATTTTTTATGTGTTTTTTTGTTTGATGCTCGATTGTGGATTGAGGAGGAAACAGTCTAAAATCTAAGAATTGAACAAAAGATCCATAGAATGCCCTGGATAAACCTGTATTATTTCTTCAATAGTTCTTAGGATTTTTTATTTTTTCATTTTTGGTGTTCTGTGTAGTTATTTTAATTTCTAGGTGTATAATCATTTAATTTTCATTTTGTACGTAGTTTGCAATAGCCCCAGTAGTGGGAATAGTGAAAATTTAATTTTTCGTACTTTAAAATTAATTAGTAATTAGGTTCAATTGGGTAAAAAAATCAATTAAAATCCATGGTGGCAGTAGCTTAAATTAGGGTTTGCATGTAATTAATTTAGGGTCTTTTTTTTTTGAAAATCACTGTAATGTTTATTTGATCCATTTTTTTTGTGTTTTATTTGTTTTGGGCTTGTTTTTTATGTTTTTGGGCCCCAAGCCCACGTTTAGGTCTAACCCACTTAATAGGCTTAAAAAATGATTTAGGACTTTAAATAATTAAAATCAATTTAGGCCCATTTGGTTAATTAGATTTTAGGCCCGCTTAGTTAATTAATATTGTTCAGACTTAGCTTAGCCCACTTAATTTCATTTCTTTTAAAATAAATAGACCTAGGCCCATATTTCACTTAAAATAAAACCAATTTAGACTTAGGCCCACTAATTTAATTTTCCTTTAAAATTGCATAGACTTAAGCCCATATCTTAGAAAGACTAAAAATAAATAGATCTAGGCTCACTAATTAATAAAATGTAGGCTCACCTTTATTCCATTTCACTTGTAAATAAAATGTAGATTTAACTAACTTATAAAATAAAATTAACATAGTTTAGACATAGGGACATTGCCTTTTTGATGCATTTTTTCTTGTAATTTTATTAATCTGTTGCCTTTTGGGTTAGATGGATATTAATTAAGGTTTAATAAAATTACATGTAATTAGAGGATGAAATAATCATTTATAAAATTATTCTAAATGAACACAAGACTAAGAGAAGTTAGTATTTCGTATCCAAAATCTCCTGGTTATGGTGCTAGCTTTCTTTTAAAGAATCAAGTCCTACCTTTTCGATTTGTCCTAGTTATTACCCTGGGTGGTGACTCCTCATCTCCATGCCATTTCTTTATGATAGTGGTTAGTGTGTTCTCTAAGGCCCTGAGCCTAAACAAGGTCGTGGTTGCTAAAATCTTGGACGCATGCTAAACCCCGCTATCTACAGTGGCGACTCCCTATGTTAAGTGAATAGTGATTGACACTATATTTAGTGCATTTTTAAAACATGCTATAGTTTTAGTGGAACATATAGTGGTGATGTTATCACTGTGTTCATTGAATAGCGACTGACACTGCATTTAGTGTATTTTGAAAACAAGCTATGGTTCCGATGAAACATATAGCGTTGATGCTATCATTATGTTATGTGAATAGCAGTTGACACTGTATTCAATGCATTTTGAAAACAGACTATAGTTTCAATGGAATATGTAGCGATGATACTATCACTATATTTAGTGAATAGCAATTGACACTACGCTCAGTGCATTTTGAAAACATGTCATAGTTCTGATGGAAAATATAACGACGATGTTATCACTATGTTCAATGAATAGCAATTGACGCTGTGTTCAGTGTATTTTGCTATATTCCCTGTCAGATGTTTAGCAAGTGCTAAGTATATGCTATATTCTTTATAGGACGTCTAGCAGGTAATTGTGATTTTCATTATATTCCCTATGGGACATCTAGCGATTGTGATTTGCATTAAATTCCTTGTGGGATGTCGAGTGATTGTGATTTTGACTATATTCCCTATAGGATGTCTAATGATCATGATTTTCACTATATTCCCTGTGGGACATCTAATGATTGTGATTTTCACTATATTCCCTAAGGGATGTTTAGCAAAAATATGTTATAACTATTGTGTAGTGTCTAGCTAATTATACTATAATTCCTATACATCTAGCAAACTGTGAGTTTGAAAATTTAAGTTATAGCTACTATATAGCATATAACTAAGTGATCTTGAAATTGTGTTATTGCTACTGTAGCATATAACATAGTGAATTTAAAATTTGTGTTTTGTATGTAAAATATAGAAATCAAATTGGAATTTCATCTTGACTAAGAGTCTAAGATTTTGTGTTGATCAACTATGCTGATTGATTGGAATTTTTGTTGATTGTCTTTGAATTTTGCTGATTTACTCTAATCAACTGCCTTTGTAGCTTGCTAACTTTGATTTACTTGATAGTGCTAGTGCTAATTCCACATGTTGGGTTTATCTTCTTCTGGACTTGTTATTCTAGATGACTTGTTGAAGTTAGTTTTAGCATGATGATTGTTATAAAAGGTACTCTTTTTTTAAAAAAAATTATGAGAAAATTCATCACTTTATCATGAGATAGAATGTACTCAACGAATCTCACTAATTTTGATTTTTATAACTATTATTTATTTGTAATTTATAATAGTCAAAGTTATCATTAACTATCTTATGTTGAGAGCATGTTATTTACTAAGTGAAGAGCTAACTTTCATACCCAAATTCAAGGAGAGTTTGCTAAACAAAACTCATGGGAATTAAGCATCAACATATTGAATTCTGAGTATTAAAACAGTCTTTGAGTTATTTTTATACTTTTCTTCCTTATCCAAGTATTCCCTACCTTTTTTATATTACTCATGTGGATACCATTGAAAAGGTCCTTTGAATACTCATACTCTTAAAAAGCATTAGAGAAAATAGAGAAACTTTTAATGTGGTCATCTTTTATTATTCCCCTACCTTTCTTATATTACTTAGCGTGGATATTGCCAGAGGTTCATGTTGATACTCTTACCCATTTTTAGCATTGGAGTACGTTATGCTTGCTCTTATTTTAATTCTCTTCTCAGTATTCCCCTATGTTTCTTATATTACTCAGCATGAATACTGTCAAGGGATTTTGTACTCATATTTATTTTTGAGCATTGGAGTAGATTATATGCATATTTATTATTCAAAAGACTGAAATAATACTATAAAATTCAAGCAATTTATACTATAAGTCCACATATTTTGTTTTTGCATATTCTTCCCCTCTTTTGGGTACAAAGTAAGCATTAGATTGATTAAAGGTTTAGAAACTTTCATTATAAAGTCATTAACTGCTCATCTAAATTATGCAAGGCTAATAGAAGAAAGCCATTAAGTTCAAACTTCATAAGATAAATTTTCACATATAATCTCATAAAGTAGATGAATTTACTTTTAATTTATGGATTTTATTACTGAGATTGTACTTTATTACAGAATCTAAGGAAATAGGGTTTGTTACTTCCCTTGATTATTTTGATAAGTGTTTGACATTTTATATCTTGCCCATTCTTATTGATGTATCGATTACGTTCCCCTTCTTCATTCTCTTTTGCTTTTCCCTGCAAAAAATACCATGAGTTAGTATGGTTTATTTGTAAGTGAAGAGATTTTATCAAAATGCAATGTTATTCTTTTGCATTCTTCTCTTTTGATTGTGATGATGATGTCTCTGATCATAGGGTCATGATACTCCACCATTGAAGTTGCAGCTTTAGGCTACATTTGTATTTCTACCATTCCATTAATGCTATAGTAAAGGGTTTCATTCCTCTTATTGACATCTCCTACAAAAAAGGTTCAAGATTTAGAGGTCTTATTTTGTGATCAAATAATTTTTCAAAGTGAATTCATTCCAAGTTTCGAGTGTATCCTTCCCTTTTTAGGGTTGACGAATGTATTACTGGTATGTTAGACCTTCTGATAAGGAATTAAGAGAGGCATTTCAAGGATTTAATGTTTAATATTTGTTTAAGCATTCTTATGGCTATTAGAGATACATTTAGGAGCATCTATTATATCATATTCCTATTGACCTATCTAAGGTATGCTTGTCTTTTGTTTCCCTTCATGTTTTGATTGCTTTTGCATTCACAGTTCATAGAAGTAGGTTTTGCTTTTGTTGACACTCCAGTGATGCTTCAGAAGAGGTTATAAAGATGGATGTTGAATCTAAAGAGCTTGAGCCTCCTACCTATCCTCCTAAGGTTGCATGAGATGAGGTTTCTTAATTGTATTGTCCTTCCTATTTTAATACTTTAGATGCTTTATAAAGATGGATGTGAATACTCTAACTAATTTCCTGCACTTTTACAACACTAATTTTGAACATTAGTATAAGAGTATTTGTATAATCTTGCCTAAGAGCAAAGACTTTAATATGCAAAGTAAGTATTTCACAACAAATGCATGTAAGTGTATGCATGTTATGTATGATATGCATGATCCTAATAACTCTTCTATTTGGAATAGAGCTATATTGTTGATCTTGGAGTGTAAGAATGAGATGCTTCATAAATAGCTTGTAGGTTTGAGTTTTGAATGCTTTGTTGTTGGTAATTCTAATGTTAGAGCTTTTGATATACTTTGTCAGATAGATGACCAGGCTAGCAAGTGGGGTTCATGGCTTGACACTGGAGCTTGTGATTAACTGATGCATTGTTGAACTTTTCTTTTTGCTACTGCTTTTGCTGTATGATAACTAATGTATCTATATGCTTGTAGTTTACTTCTTTCTGGCCTATAACTGTTTTACTGACTCTTATACTTCAGTGTTCCATCTTTACTCTTTGAACACGAACTTACTGTTCTGCAATTTGCCCCTAGAGCTACATTTTGCCCCCTAGTTTCATTATAGATTCATTTACAATATTTTGGTAATCTTTTTTTTTTTTTTGCAAGAGACTTAGTTTGTTCACTATTGTTGTTAATCCAACCCATTAATTACAATCTTATGCATTGAGGATGCAAAGGAGTACGTGAATTGATCAAAAGGAGTTCTTGATACTGAAATTAATTAGACTTGCTCCTATTGGAAGAACTCTTGAGAAGAATACGAGGCTTAATGATGGTGCAATAATTGATAATACTTATAAGGTATAGGTTGCAATGTGAGTCATTAAGCCACTTGAATTGCCTAGGTACAAAGGAACACAAGACTTACAAACAAAATGACAAAGGGGTGATAAAAAAGAAAACATAACTAAAATAATGATCTCATAGCTCTGATTGTTTAGCTTTCATTATGTTTTATCTTTCCATTCAAATACTTATGCAGTACAATAAAGATGAATATGCAATATTTGAACAAAAACTTCAAATTCAATTTTACTCATTCATTAAGGCAAAAATGAGAATATTCATTACATCACATGACATAACTCCTATTATCAACTAAGCTTCTTAGATTTTCTTATTAATTATTTTTCTCTCATTTTTACCTAACTGTCCTTTTATAATTACTTCTTTCTTCTTCTCTCTTCTCATTTTTCTTTTTTTATCATTCTTTTTTATTTTTCCCTCAAATTTCCTATCTTCAAAAGTTACATCATATGATATATGAATGTTCTTTAAATTTGCATTTGTTCCCATACTGAATGAATCTAATTAGATTAAATGTATGTTAAACTTATAAATATCATAAGGCACAATACCATCAGGATGCATATTACATAAGTAAGCATGATCATAATTCATATCATCGATCATTAAAATAACACAAGTTCTAAATAAACTAAATTTTATTCAAAGAAGACAATAAGAAAATTTATTTCCTATTCTAGATGCTAGGGATGCTGAGTCTCAGAGTGGTTATCCTTCAGGTGGCTGACATAGTAGCTATTCTTACATCTTCTCATCAATTGTCACCATGACTTCATTTTTTTGTACCTCATCTGTGTATGTTTATTTCTTGTCTAGTAGCTTCTCATAATCAAACTCATCACCCCATCTTATAGGCACAACTGACTCGAAGGGTATATTAAAAGAAGGTGGTTTAGTGTCAAACACCTTATGGTTAAACTTATTTAAAGGTTGTCCTTACAAATCTTCAACTATTTCTATATCTTTGGGGGCATTAAAAGATTTCTTAATGGTTTTGAGATTTATGTTCTCAAAGGAGTTTAGCAACCTCACTAACTCTCGAGTTGATTATCATTATAAATGGGGGTGGTACATTTCGATAATTTAGGAAAGGATTATTTTTGGTGCTTGGGATTTTAGGGTCTGTGATTTTTTCAGAGTCTATAAGATTTCAGATTTCATGTTTAAGGTAGATGCAAGTGTCTATTGAATGACTAGTAACTTGGTAAAACTTATAGTAACTGTTCGGGTCATATCCTAGGATATTTGGGTCTGGTGGTTTGGAAAAGGTTAAAGGTCTAAGCAAGCCTTTTTGTATTAGGTGGTCTAGGACTTTTCATAGGAGTTGGTTAAAATTGGAGAATCTCTTTGGTTGTTAAATAGCATGCACTTCCATAACCTAGCCAATGCTTCCTTATTGTGTGCCTCCAGTTGGGTAATTCCTTTCTTCAGTGGTTTTACAGCTTTTCTTCTTTTCATTCTCCATCTCCTCATTTTGCAATCCATTATTATATAGGTCTACAAAAGATTTAGGGTTCATCATTTGTAACCTCTCAACTAGATTAGGTGACACATTTTGAACTATTATCCTAACCTGATCTTTCTTAGTTAACTTATTTTTCATTAATCCTACCTTATTCATGAATCTAGTGAGAATATCAGAGAATGATTCATTTGGCTTTTGTTTAGTCAATTTTAGATCCTAAATGGACACTTCTAGATTGGTGTTATAATTATAATATTTCAAGAAAGCAGTACATAATTCTCGCCAATCAGCCTAGATAGATTTTTTTAACCTATGGTACCAATTTACAGCCATGCCTTCCAAAGATAGTACAAATAATTTAGTGACCATTGTTAATGGGGCTCTTGTGGTGCTCATAGTTGTGGTTTATTAGCTAAGGTGTATCTTTGGATCTCCGATACCATTGAACTTCTGAAGCTGAGGCATTTTAAAGTTATCTGGAAGCTAATCACTTTCCATGCATAGTATATTGTCAAAGTTGAATAAGTAACCCATGTTTGGCCCTTTTATCAGCTCTTCCATTTTGGACATTTTCTGAGTTAGTGCTTGCATCTGCTTGGACTTAAGTTCCTGAACTAGCTCAAGTGATTCTTTTTTACTTTCTCTACCATGTACTTCTCGACATTTTTGCATTTTATCTCCATAGCAAGCACATTTCTAGCAGCAATTAGTGGTGGTTCCCTAACATCATCATTGTTAATAGGTAGATCATCCATGATAGGTAGGATAATAGTATCAGATGGAATAGCAACAGCTGGTAGTATAGTAGCAGCAGGAGGGGGTGCTAACCCAACCAAAGCTTGTCTCAGTTCATCTTGCATCATTGCTCTCTGTCATCCATCAAAGCTCCCTTAATGTCCTCTAAGGTTCAGTTTTCTCCCTGTTGCAATTCCATCTCTTTTATTTGAGTTGATGTAGCTTCTAAGTAAAATGGGTTGATAGGGCTCTTTTCCAAACTATGAAGGATCTCTTTAACTATCAATTTTGGACTCAAATCAGTTCTCACTAATCTACCATTACTTCATTTTCAAATACAAGAAGACCCGAATGAATCTATAATGACTGAAAAATAAAGTGTTAGTATAATGCATGAAATGCATATGTGCATATATGCATGATGCACATGTTATGCAACAAGTAGCAAGTAACAAGTCAAGTATACAAACAACAAGTCAAGTGTACATACATCCTCCCACACACGAGTTCAATGGTGAGTCTTTTTTCTTAGGATTTTTTATCTTACCTTAAATATCAATAGGGGATTTCAAGATCTAACGTGCATGCCATATCTCTCAAAGTAGTCTAGTATAGAAATAACATTTTTAGGTATAAAAGATTATCCCAATCTTTATTAACCCAAATGGGACTCAAAAGGTATGAGCTTAAGCCTTTATAGATAGAAATACCTCATAGTAACATTCACAAGAAATTTAGGTAAATCCTAGAAGAAGTTACTAGGTCACTATATGAGTTGAGTCAAGTGGAAAAGTCAAGGTTCCCTTAGCAAGATGCCCTCCTTTAAGACTTAAGTTATAGACCAAGGTCAAAAGGCTTGACATCTTTTGCAAACTCAAGAGAACACTCCCCCCCCCCCTTTTAGGACTTGGGTTACAGACTCTGGTCAGATGAGCCCAGTAATCTGTCTTGAACCGAGTTAAGGCTAAGAGTGATAGTTAGCCAATATACAACCCCATGAAGCTAGTCGAATCATGGAATTATAAATCAACACCATTGGCTAATTGGGACTTGCAGAATCAATGCAAGAATAAAATAATAATTAATAAAATAATTCTAAAGAACACAAGTAGAATCAGTATTTCTTATCCCTAGTGGAGTTACCACTGTACACGGTGGGGTTTAGCACATGTCCAAGATTTTAGCAACCGTGACACTATTTGAGCTCAGAGCTCTAGAAAATATAATACTATATCACAAAGACATAGCGTGGAGATGAGGAGTCACCACCCAGGGTAATAACTGGGACAATTCAAAGGTAGTGGTAACTCAATTCTTTAAAAGAGAGTTGGCACCACAACTAGAGATTTTGCATACAAAATACTAATTTTGTTCAGTTTTGTGCTCATTTAGAATTATGTTATTATTTACTAAATTATTCCCTATTTACATAAAATTTCATTTAAACCTTAATTTAGCATACATCTAACTATAAGGCAAATAGTAATGAAAGAGCACACAAACAATGCATTCATATAGATCGCAACATCCTTAGGTTATTTTAATCTACATTGATTTTAGTTAAAGTTAGCTAGTTTTACATGTTTTATTTACAAATGAAATGGAAACTAAAGGTGGACCTATATTTTAATTAGATTAATAAGCCTATGTCCACTTATTTTAATTCTAAGAATGAGTCTAACTCTATAAATTATGAAATGTTTAAATTAGTGGGTCTAATTATATATCTTTTAATTCTACCATGATCCTAATTCTAAAAATTATGACAATGGACTTAAATTAATATGTTATGTCTAAATTAATTTTAATTATTTGAAGGTGGGCTTATGTCTAAATTAGCTAAATGAGCCTAAATTATTTTTAACCTAAAGTCTAATTAAATTATGGGCCTAAAATTTATTTTAATTAATTAAACCTATTTAATTGGACTTATTAACTTACATTATAATGGGCCTAAAAAATCACTAAACCTAATATTAACTTATGTAAATAATAAAATCCAACAAAGAAACGAATTCAACAAATAAAAAACCTAATTTAATTAAAGTGACCTTAAACAATTAATGAACAAATTATTAATAAATAAAATAACTAACAAGCAACATAATTCTATTCACTTAAATCTAATTAATTTTAAAAACCTTAATTTTGATTTTTATGTCATTGATTTTAATCAATTTATCCAATTAAAACCCTAATTTTACTACCAATTAATTAAAATAAAACACATACACAATATTCTATTATTCTCATTACTGGGGCTATTACAGTGATTTACAAAAATTAAAATAAAATTATACAAACCCAAAAAACTAAATAAATAAAATACAAGATAAAAACTAATAAAATAAATAAATAAAATACCCAGAAACCCTAACAACTACGTTCAAATACAAAATTTAATTCATGACATTCCATGGATCTTCACGAGTTCTCCATAGGTTTTGTTTTCCATAGTAAATTCATGTCTCCCCATTCATCAAGAGAATAAAAATAAAAAATAAAAAATTAGTCAATGAATGATTAAAAATAATAATAATAATAATAATAAACAAAATTAAATATAAAAATAAAATCAAAATCAGAATGAAAGAAGGAGAAGAAGATTTCAGAATGAGATGCAGTATTAATTTCCCTTAAAAATATGATTATCGTTGATGAAAGCATGTGGCTATTGTTGTGTTTGTCTGTAGTTTTAGTTTATTTGATATGATTTTTTGACAAAAAATTAAAGAAAAGTACAAAAAAAAATTAAATGGATGAATTATGACTCATGACAAAAAAATTAGAAAAAATAGATGAAAAAATAATAAAACCCTAGGTGTTTCTCCTCCTCCTATCAATCTTCTTTATTTAAAGAAAAACAATAATGATGATAAAAATAAACATAAATCTAATCCTAAACACTTGAGAATTGTGATTTATTGAGAATTATCAATTACAAAAAAAAATAAAAAAAATTGCAAATTGGCCAGCACGGACCAATTCGTTGTTGAGCGAATTAAATGGCTAGCATGATGGCCATGTAGGCCATGGCCAAATTAAATAGTTTTGGTGGCCAACTTTGGCCCACTCATTTGTTTTTTTATTTTAAAATCAATTAGGTCTTGGGCGGAATTTTTTTTCTTTTTTTTTGAAATTCTTCTTTTTTATTTTTTATTTCTCTTTTTCTTTGATTTTTTTAAATTTTAAAAAAATAAATAAATGAGTGAAATTTTAAAGTAATTTATAATTTAGTTCAAAACTAATAAATCATATTCAATAAATTTAATTTCATACTCAATTTTCATTATTAGATCTTCTGTTGCATCTAAACTCAAATCATTAAGAAATTAGGTGCTTATACATATTAAACACTTAAATAAATAAAAAAATAATTGTTTGAAAATGAATTCTAAATAGAAAGGATTTTAGAAAAATATTTAAAACTATCATTTGATTAATTACATGAACCAATAATTTACAATATGAGTTTCCATTAAGTTAGGCCTCAAAATGTAAATTTTGTACCTTGGATGGACATTCCCACATTTATGAATTATTGTCCATATAATTAAATCATATTATTTGAAAGACAAGTAAACAAAAAGAAATATGATTCATATCCTTAAATTTGGATAATTTTTGTAATCAAGAAAGGAAACAAGCAAAGCACAAAATGAAGTACAAAAACATGTAGCTTTTATTGAAAACAAATTCACCATGGTAAAGTTTATTTAAGAAGATGTATAATTCCATTAAATAGAAGTGAGAAAATGAAAAAGGATATATTTATTGAAAAGGAATTGAAAACAAGTGAAAATATATATTAATAAGAGATTAATTACCCAACAAAAGAATAAAAACAGCTTTGGTTAATTTCTAGTTGATTTCTGATTGATTTTTGGTTGCTAGCACAAAATGAAATACTACTTAAACATAAAAAGAAATGGAAAACTTAATGTAGTTTACAAGATAAAGCATAAATAATATAAAAAAAGAACACGTAATACTAAAATTACAAATTTAAGCAAATGAATAAAGAAGAAGTAGGAGTACAGATTGCACATAATATGTAAAAATAACAAGAACATACATAAGAAAAAATAAAGAGAAATAAGAGTTAAGTGTAGAGATCGAGATGATAACAACATAAATTATAAGTTGATAATCAAAATAACAAATGAAAACAGAGGTAAGAAAATGAACACCAATAGTAATAAATGTTAGTAGAAGTTGGTATCTTGAGGTTAAGATCTTGTGATTAATAACAAAAGATATATAAAATGCAATGGATGATACTAATGTGATGCATGCTCACACAAGCATTATATAAATCAAGGGTGCATGCAAAGGATGATGTATGATATAATTCAGGTAGCATGCAAAGTGATGCATATTCAAGAAGCATGCAAGTTTGCATTTAAAGGATTTACAAATAAGCACACACATGATAGTGATATGCATCAAGCAAGTGATATGCATAAAGACACATGAATGCATGAAAATGCAATAATGCAAAAGCAATTGAGAGAGAAGTAGATAATAGGATATATAACAATAGAGATTAGGTTAGTAGATACATGTAAATAATATTAGATGTGACATAAAAATGACAAGAAATAGGACTCTTATAAGGTTAGAGATAATAAATAGGATCAAAATAGAATTTAAAATCTACACTTTAACACATAAATTCTAAATTAACACAAAATGGACTCAATCAAATCATGGAATATGAAAACAAGGACTCACAAGACTCAAAATTTGAAATAAAAATTCATAGATGAAGTGCTTTTATCAAATTGACAACAATAATCATTAATGAATTAAGCTATGGATGTCAATGCTTTGAAATTAATAGAAACTTCACAACATACATAAATTTTGATCTATGATGAAAAACACAAATGGAATAACCCACAAATCATAAAAATCCTAAATTAAGACACAAATTATGAAAATTTATATCTCAGCAACATCATTACAACAACAATTAAAGTCCAATGAAGCATGATCAAACACAATTAAGTAACATGTGCACAAAACACACTAATAAAGACTTTAAATATGCATTCACACCAAAATTAATCATAAATAATAAAGAAAATTAACAAAACATTCAATTAAAAGTCACAAAAACATCAGCAAACACAATCAGAATCATCAAACCAAAACAAGATAAAGGATCACACTTAAAATATCTTTGAAAGAAGTTTTAAGAAAGAAAAGAAAAATAATTGTAAAATCATTTAAAAATCAAAAAATATTAAATTGTAATGCCCTTCCTTGCTTTCAAAACTTGATTTTAATGCCCCAAACCTAAAAAATGAGATGAGAATCAACGAGATTGATGTTTTAGAAAGTATTTAGCCATAAACTTTGTATAAGAACTCACCAAAAAACACTAATTGATTGAAGATAATTGAGAATGAAATTAAAGGGGTAAAGTGTGTTCTTTGTGAGTTTAGGTGAGAAATTGGAATCGATTTGAATAGAATTGATTTGTAAGAGCTTGGTTTTATGTTTAAAAGATTGATTTTAATAATTTGAGAGTGATTTGAGAGACAAATAAAGAGAAATTAGGCCTAGAGAGATGTTGGCATCGTTTCCCCTTATTTTCCTAATTTTCCTTAATTTCGAAGGACTATTTAAAGAGAATTATTTTAGGTTTATGTGCTAGAAATTTTGGTTTTCTAAAACTAAAAGTGACTATCTTCAAGCCTCTCAAAAGTCCCCCAAAGCTTTCCTCAAAGCTTCTATTTATAGACATTTAAGGTTAGTGGTATTTAGTGTAAATTCCCTTGAATATTCAAGGTTATTAAGTATTAGTATATGCTCTTCTTTTAGCAAATTGACACTTGTCCTAGTATATTAAAAATTTGGAATATTCTATACTTGGAAAGCACCTTTTTTTACAAATATCCTTTTGGATAAAGATAATGAAAAGCAGACAATTATGGGGCCCACTTTGACCACCGTATGTCAAAATTTTGACTTTTTGCCAAATGGGTTCCATTGATATTCTAGAATTTTAGAAGACAATTTCAAACTGAAATTCAACTCTGAAAGCTTTATTTGACCACTATAAAGTTCTATTGACTAAAGTTTGACTTTTGTTCTCAAGGCTACTAGATGTTAAATTGAAGCTTTAAGAATCGAAACTAGATTAAAAATCATAGAAAACAGACTGTAAACAACCCTTACATATGATTGTACTTATTGGTTTAGAAGACATGATTTGGGTGAACTTCTCTCTGATTATCCTTTTCAAACCTCTCTCAATACCAAAAAGTTAGGGTTAAGGTTTGCTCAGGACTTGGTTAAGTCTTGGAATGATGTAATTGGTGCTTGGGTAAGGTTTTAGTGGTTTTATAGGCCTTGATATGGTTTAGATATCACTTCTCTTCATCAAATTAATCATTTAATGAGACATTTTAGCTTCTTCATCATCAGCTATCAAGGTTTTGAAAAATCACTCTAATAGTTTGCCCCTTGCTTTAAAGGAATTTGTGTGTTCTTATCAAAACATTTAATAAAAGAGGTTGTGATTTATATGCCGTGGTCATCGCACACAAATTATAATAAAGCATAAAAAAACTTCATAGTTCAAAGTTCATACCTGAGCTTGTTTCTACTCATTATTTTCCATCATTTCCTGTGAACTCAAAATTGAGAACATAAGTTAGTACTTGAATTTTGAAATTAAAAGTAAGTTTGTACACTTATAAGTCCTTAGACCTTTATGAGTTGTTTCAAAGAATGTGAGTCAAAATACGGTTATGACTTGTTCACAAAAAATATAAGGCACAATGACTACCACTCTAAAAATGAGTCATAATGACTCACACTCTAAAAATGAGTCACATTGACTCTTACACAAAAAATGAGTCACAGTGACTCCCGTTCTAAAGTGAGTCTCAATGACTCCTGCTCTAAAAAAGAGTCAAAATGACTCTCACTTTAAAAATGAGTCACAATGACTCCCGCTCTAAAAATGAGTTTGAAAATTGAAATAAGTCCATAGACTTCCATTTGAAATTAATATGATTTGAATATTTCAAATTAAAATAGATAGTTGGAAATAGATTGTAATGTGATTGAAACTATTGATTTGAAAAGGAAATCCATTAGGGATTTTGATTTTTGAAATTTTTACAACCAAAAATTTTCTTAAAAAAAGTTATATGCTGAAAATAGACTAAAATTCAAAACTATGACTGGAGTTTATTTTGGAAATAAAATCCACTTAGGAGTTTATTGTCTTGAAAATATGAGAAAATATGATGAGAATATGCAATAATAAGGAAAGAGATACTTACATGTAAGATTCTGCTTTCTAATAGCCATTTCTACACTTTGAGGGATATTTCTATAATTTCACCCTCCACTTTGCTATATATAGCCACATATCCACTTCTTAGTCATTTTTTCCATAAAACTACATTCAAAACTCTCTAAATACCCTCCAAAATTTAGATGGCACAACAGAGGACTCTAGCAGCATTTAGACGAAATTGAGTGCATCCCCTTTCAAAGAAACGAGGAGGATCACAAGTACCAACCATTAAATTGCTTTAAGGAGAAGCTCCACCATTGCTTCGTGATCTTTCTAATCATATATACTCATATCCATTTATTTTTTATTACAATTTCTTTAAAATTTTAAGTACCCATGCACTTAGGAACTTGATTTAGGCTAAGTTTGATGTTTAGGATGTGTTTTGGCAGGATTTTTATATGTTTGGGTGAGTTTTTTTGTCAACCATGATGAAAGCTAGTTTTTCCATATGAACAGCTAGTTTTACTCTTTCAATAGCCAATTTTTGTTGTTCTTCTGGGTTTGGTTCAAAGCATCAAGCAAAACTGGTTGTTCATTACCTAAAACATATTATTCATTAATTTTTTTTATTAATTTTGGGTCTTTTTAGGTGATGGGTGACTAGGGTTTAACTTCCAGGAATTTTGGATTTTTAGTTAGACAAAGTAACACTAATAAAAGGCAAGGGTAACCTTAGATTAGCTCGATCATGGTATGAAGAGCTTCTGAACATTATTCAAACTAGGATTTTAGTGATGGGTTTTGATGAATTCTTATCCATTCTCCCATATTAATGCCGTTAAACCAATAACTTAGTGGCACTTTAAGCATTGAATGAAAGGTGGCAGAACACCACACACACTTTTTACTTTAACTTTAGAGAGATAACAATAGATCCAATTGACTTTCATCTGATCACTGGTCTACTATTTTTTGGAGTTTGAGTTCCTTTTAATTATTGTTTGTATTCTCGTTGCCTTGATGATGAGAGCAAGAGATATATTTCATAATTGTTAGGTCGCCCTTTTTCTTCTCTTGGTTATCATGGTGGAATGGTGCTTCGATATTCAATAATTTATGATACTTGCCAGGGTTGGGTTCCCACCACTGATGTTGAGGTTGACCAATTTACCTAGTGTTTTCTCTTCTTTCTTCTTGGTTCATATGTATTCTATAATAGTGAGAGCATTATTAATTTGTGCTTTCTGCCCACACTGTGTGACCTAGATGTAGTCAGCAGCTACAACTATGATAGTGCTGCTCTTGCACACCTTTATGATTTTCTGGATGAGGATTGCAAAGGCCATAGCCATCTTAGTGGTTTCTAAAGAGCTTTGGAGGTAAACTCTTCATTCTTTCTACCATTGTGTTCTTTTCCTTGATTCTTTATTTGTTATATTTGGTTTCTGACCCTATTTTTCACATATTTGGGCATGAGTATGTTGTCTTTCCTCCACCTTAAATGGAGCATAATGATTATGACATTTCAAGTATTCCATGAGGAGTTTGGTACTTGAGTGCCCGTAAAGGAACTTCCAAAGATTTTTCTTATCATAGGAACCATTTAAACAACTTAGGTTTTCATTATGAAAGTTCCTGCAAAGAAAGAAAAACTTAGTTAGTACTCTTATCTTTATTCATTTAACTTTACCTTTGTTTTGACAAGTACACCATGATCCATTCAAAGTTAACATCAATACACTCGGACTTGTTGGAGGTTTACAAATAAGATGAGTCTTGCTTAAGGATTCTTTTTATAGGAGTTGGTTTTTTAGTGATTGAGTTTGGCATTAGTGGGTTAGTCTTGTTAATCGACAAATCCCTTCCCTTTTTCCATCTACCATGACATTTGATAAGACAGTTTATGGCAGAGATTTGGAGCTTTCATTGATGGGTTTTCCATGTGACATGTTCTTGGAGCCTTTTAAGGAACATGCTTATGTTTGCTTCATTTAAACATGTTTATTGCATATTATACCAGATAGTGTATACCCCATTGGACCGAGCAGAATACCTTTTAAGATTCCTTCCACTACCTTCGAGGTATTGCTTTATTCTTTCATACATGAATTTAGAGTTCCCAGTTCTTGATTTTGCTCATGATGTAGAGATTTATGAGGAACTTCCTACTCTAAAGTGTCAACTTATTGCATTCATACCTACTAAGACCACTCATGTAAAATTCATGAAACTTCATCTTGAAATTTTTTTAGTGGTGAATAATAATAACCATATTTGCAGGTTAAAAGGTCATCAGTAGAGAAATTGACGCGAGGATTGAACAGTGCAAAGAATCTTATTTCTAAGTTAGCAAAAAAGCATTGGTAAGTAACAAATGAATATGCATATAAATGTATATCTGAATATGCCCATGTGAATATAGGTATGAATGTGATCATTTATGGATATGGATGCATAAATACCTATATATAAACATTATTTTATGAATACATAAATGTTCATGTATGAATGAATGTATGCATATGAATGTTCATGCAAACTCTAACCCTTGTTGTGTCCCTAGTGCAAGAGCTCCTTTCTAAGAATAGAAAGATAAAACAATGGATGACTAAATATGAAAAAGAAATATGTGACTTAAAGAAGTAGTTATCTAAGAGTTGCAACACGAGATAGACTTTTATTCTTTTCTATCAGTATTCCACTTATGCATATGTCTTTATGGCTTAACTGAGATTCTAGAATGTTAATCACCACTTATGGACATGTTATCCTATTTTCACTACTTGTACTTATTTTTCTTGAGGATGTTATTATGAACATGTTGAACTTTTAAGATATGTTTGGAAAAACATGTTAGATTTGCTTTTCTATTTATCTTTAAGATGATAAATTATTCTCAAAAAATTTAATAACAAAACCTTAAACACAATTCAAAACATGAGGCAAAGTTAGTGAATAAGAATTTAGTTTTAACAAAAGAGGTTAAGGGAAATCAAAAAATTTTTGCAAATATTGCAATTTAGTCCTTAATAAAGATAAAAGGTATGGATAAGATCTTAGTAATCTTATGGTCCCCACACAATCCTCATTCAACCAATAATGTTAAACCTTATCTTTTAGTCCCTATATTAGTCCCCCACATTGGTTATTGACTAAAGGATATTAAAATTTTACCCAAAAGGCAAAAGGAAACCCTAGGGTTTTATTTGGGCTATAAATTCATCCTTATTGTGAAGTATAATGCATCTATCTTTTTGCCCCCTAGTATTCTCTACACTTCAAGTATTATTCAAGCTTTCTTAGCCACAACGAGTATTAAAATCACCAAATCACTTGTTCAATGTTTTATTAGCACACTTATAAATGAAGATTGATTACACCTTAAGAGATATAACCTCTATCATCTCAATTTTTTCTTGAATTTAAAGATTGACTATAGTTTCCTCCATGGTGCTCTTACCTTTTAGGATCCTACTCTCCATATGTTTAAGTTTAAGGAAATGGAGTTATGATGTACTTTGGAAGAATTCTTAGTAATTTTGGTTATCAAGATATCTCCTTAACAAGAGATGGCCATTTTGAATCTTAACTTAGTGGTTGTACATGCTATGAATCATCTTTTTAGCATAAGAGTAATGCTAATGGTTGCATTATTTCAAGTTTTTTCATCTCTTTTTATGGCTTAATCCATCATCTCCAATCTAAACCAAGTTCTTGTAATCCAAGTCCTATCATTGGGAGCATTAATCTTAGATATTATCCTTTTGAATGTGACAAGAACACATTAGGGCTTTTGGATGGGAGGGTGTTGTCTATTTTGAGTCAAATTGATGTTGAGATGAATTTGACACCAAAATTGGTTGCTCCAATGGTTTTAGCAAAGGCTTTGAATGGTTTGGAAAAGGTTAAAGTCAATAGGAATGCTTGGTTTGGTGGAAGTGTGTTAGTTTTAGTCAAATTTTATGCATCAGAGATGAATGGCCAGTTTTTATGCCTGAACAGCTGATTTTTCCCTTTAAATAGCCAATCTAAGAGGCATGAATAACCAATTTTTAGACATCAATAGCTGGTTTTCCATAATGGATAATTAGTTTTGCATTTTGTCATCCTCTAATGTGGTTTTGTGTTTATTTTATAGGTTTGGCTTATGGAGAAGTTAAAGGTAGTGATGCCCCCTGATCTTACAATAAATTATAGTCCTAATCACTTCTTAAGAAGGAAAATTTTGGTTAGGTTTAATAAGAAAGAGGAATGGGTAGGTTGGATGCATGGTTTGGATAAGGTGGATGTTCAATGGGTTTGCCCTTAGTGAAATTTTTTTGATGTGTTCTCAAGGAGTTGTCACACTTATATAGCTTTTACTGGATTGAGGAAATGCTCTTTCTATCATCCTTCAAGGATTGCAAGACAATAAGGATTGAAATAACATCATACTCATATGCCTTATCTTCCCAAAGTTAGTACACTCACCAAGTCTCTTATTAAAGCAATCACTTAATCAAGGCTTAGAAGAGTTATGCTACACCACATTCATAGAAACTAAGATTTCTCAACCACTCAAGAATACAAGAATTGGTTAAAAGGTCATAATGAAGCAAGTGGAAGTGGTGAAGGTAGTTCTAGAGGCTAGGTTTAGCTCGAACCTTTAAAAAGCTTCTTACTAAATATACATGTTTTTATTGTATGAACTATGCTTTATAAAATAAAATGCAATTTGGCTTTTGAAAAGAAAGGATATAAATAAAATTTTGAATTATGTTTGTTAATTGTAAAACAAACATCATGATTTCGAACATATATTCAAATGTATAAGCTAATGAAAAGAATGCTTACACCTAAGCATTATCATATTAAATATAGTCATTCTTAACCAAAAAAGGGATAAATAATATAGAATTTTTCAAAGATCAATCCCATTGCCAAAAAGGATTTCTAATTAACTAGCTCTTTTGAGTTTTCTAACTAACATAGCTCTCAAATATCCCATATTTTTTCCTAAGATGCCCTTTTCGAGTTTTCATCTTAATGGGAATTTTCATTTTTTATTTTTCCCTAATTTTTGCCTAAGTTGCCCTTTTCAGGTTTTCAACTTAGCAGGAACCTCTAACTTTGCCTAAGCTACCCTTTCGGGTTTTTGACTTAATGAGGATTTTTTTTAGTGCTCTGCTTGGAGACTAGACATAGTACTTCTTCAGTCTGTCCAAATTCACAAGCTTTGAGAATTAATTTCCCTTAAAATTAGATAATCTAACTGTACCTTTTGGAAGTATCTTTTTCACAAGAAAAAGACCTTTCTAATTTGGTCTGAATTTCCCTCTATTATCAAATATAATTGATCTTATTTGTTTCAAAACCAAATCACCTTATTGAATCTTGTTGATTTTTACTTTCTTATTAAAAGCTTGAGTTATTCTTCTCTGGTAAAGTTGGATATTCAATGTTTCTCTAAATCTTTTCTCATCTAATAGAGTCGACTCTTCATATCTAGATCTAGCCCATTCTGCTTTTGGAATTTTTGCTTCCAACAATACTTATAATGACTGTAACTTAATCTCTACTGGCAATACTACTTCTATTCCATACACTAATAAATAAGGTGTTGTGCCTATAGCTATTCTATTTGTAGTTCTATAACCCCATAAAGCATATGGAAGTTTATTATACCAATCTCTCTAAGTTTTGACAATCTTATTGAGAATCTGCTTTATCCTCTTATTAGTTGCTTTAACTACACCATTGGCTTAAGGTCGATATGGAGATGATTTATGATGTTTAATCCCATATCTTTGTAATAAATCTCTCACTTTTACTTAAAACTACACACCATTATCAATTACAACGCGATGAGGAACATTATATCTACAAATCAAATTCTTTTCAATGAATCTAGCCATCTGCATTGCCCCTAAATTTTTAAAGGACTTAGCTTCTACCTATTTTGAGAAATAATCAACTACCACTACTATAAACTCGTGTCTATTAGAAGCTAGTGGAGCAATGTTTCCTATTATATCAATTCCCCATACTGAGAATGGCCACAAACAAGTTAAAGTTTGGAGCATTAAAGGTGGAATATGAGAAATATTTCCATGTAGTTGGCACTCATGACATCTTCTAACAAACTTAATGCAATCATGCTCCATTGTTAACCAATAGTATCCTTATCTCATGATTTTTCTTACTAGCTCTTTACCATTCATGTGAGGTGCACATACCTATGAATGTACATCTTGCATGATATGTACTACTTCTTTTTTTAAAAGCACATCTGAGATGTAAAGCTTTATCTCTTTTGTACAAAACCCCATTGAAAATTAAAAATCTTTTTGTAAGAGATCTTAATAACATTTTGTTTTTCTTGGTAGGATTTTATGGAAATTCACCACAGTCTGTTAGTTTCAAAATATCTAAATACCATGGTTTCTTTTCTTTCGGCACAGCTAGAATTTGAGTGTTTTCAAAACATGGAACTTTGGTTTTCATCAAAATGACTAGTTTTACTAGCAAAACTTTTGGATTATCCCAAACAGAAGCTAAAGTTGCCAAAGCATCAGTAACGTGATTATTCTTTCTTATCAAGTGAACAAACGCCATATCATTAAAGTTTTTCTTAAGATTGTCAATGTAATCTAAATAAGGCTTGAATTTTTCATCTCGAACTTCCTATTCTTTATTGATAAATGATACACCAGCTTTGAGTCTCCTAATGCTTCAACTCTTATGATTCTCATTGCAATGAGAGCTTCTAAACCACAAATGCAAGCTTCATATTCTAAAATGTTATTAGTAATTGAGAAATCCAATCTTTTTACTATTAGAACCCAATCCCTAATAGGTGAAACCATGATCACTCCAATTCATGCTCCTTTTTTATTCATTGCACTATCAAAATACATTTTCCAACCATGTACTTCAATCATGACAATTTCTTTATTTAGAAAAAAAATGCCAATCTCTTAATCATCCTTGATTAGTTGTTGAGCTATAAATTTAGCAACTGTCCTACCTTTGATCACTTTCTTTGTCAAGTATTTAATATCAAATTAAGAAAGAAAAATCAACCATCTACTGAGCTTACCAACCAATGAAGGAGCAGCATACAAATATTTCATCAGATCCATCTTTGAAACAACCTGCACTTTGTATGATTAAAAATAGTTCTAAAGTTTTCTTATTACCTATACTATAGCCAAACAAATCTTTTCAATGATCTTGTCTTTCTCTTCACTTGGAAGCAGTTTCTTACTCAAGTAATAAATTGTAAATTCTAACCCAATATGATCTGCTTGAGTTAATATTGCCCTTAATGTTTATAACATAGGTATAAGACAAGTGTATTCCCAAGTTATGGTGGTTTGGGTACTAAAGGATTCAACAAATATTACTTAACCTTGTCAAATGCCATCTGACACTACTCATTCCAAACTGTTGGTTGATCCTTTCTCAACAATCTGAATATTGGTTCATATATTGATGACATCTTAGAGATAAATCTGCTGATATACTAGAGATGACCTAGAAAAGATCTTACTTTTGCTTTTGTTTTAGGAGCTGGCATTTCTTGAATTGCCTTGATCTTATCTGGATTAATCTCTATGCCGTTTGAACTAACCATATAACCCAATAACTTACATGAAGATACAACAAAAACACTTTTTTTGGGATTAAGTCTAACATTAAACTTTGTCAACCTTTCCATAAACTTCTCGAGATCTTTGCAATGTTCTTTAAAATTTTCTAATCTAACCACCATATCATCGACATACACTTCCATTTCTTTGTGACTCATATCTCTGAAAACCTTGGTTATAACTCTCTAATATGCCACACAAGCATTTTTCAATCCAAATGGCATTACTTTGTAATAAAACATGCCCCATTCTATGATAAAGGTAGTTTTGACCTTATCTATAATAGCCATTATTATCTAATTAAATATTGCCATTCCATTTGCATAAGTGTAAAACTTTTTACTAGTAGTAGAGTCTATTAGAACATCAATATGAGGCAATGAGAAATCATCCTTTAGAGTTATCTTGTTCAAGTCTCTATAGTCAACAGACATTCTAACTTTTCCATCCTTTTTCAGGATAGGGACAATATTGGCTGATATAATCAAGTTTATGCAAAGTGCCATTAGAAAAAACATCGAATAAGTAAGAGAAATCAGAGGTTATTGTATTAAACTTAGAGAAGAAAGCATCATTAGAAATTACATAGTCAACATCAAAAACATCATTTTCTAAACATACTATAGGTTTAACATTATTCAAAATAAAGTCATCAACACTAATAGTAGTAAGTGGTGATAGCTTAATCCTAGTATCCATAGTAGCTATAGTATTTGGAACCGCAGTTTGGCCTTCTTTGAATCTCTTAGATTTTTTTTTTTTTTTTGCAACATCATCAAAAATCTCCCAACCTTTAGTTTTTTCATATTTCTTCATGTAAATCCTTTTACCTTTCAAATAAACAAGCACCTCATTTTTAGTTTGACTATTTGCTTTATGAGCTTGTTCATACAGATAGCACAAACCATAAGTGTTCATTTGATTTTTAAAATTTGGGAACTGAACATTCCCTTGATGATTCTTGCCCAAGCCCATACCAGGTACAAACTTAGATTTCCTTAACATCATTGTCACTTTTGGATCCATAAAATTATAAAAAATTTTGGAAACTTGAAATCTAAGTGGACCTTTATCAAAATAAACCATAGTACAACCATCTTCAAATTCAACTTTAATGGTGATCACCCCTCCTTCATAAAGAAATTTTATTTTATAATGGAGAGTTGAAGGAACTTCTTTTAGAGGATGGAACCAAGGTTTTCCTAAAAGTAAATCATAAGTGATTGGGATATCAAGTGCAACAAATTCAACCACAGTCTTAATTGGCCCAGTTTTCATAACTATTTTAAAAGTACCTTCTATAGCTCTATTGGACTCATCATATGCTTTAATTACCATTTCAGAATTTTTGAGATTTTCCTTTGTCATATTCAACTTTTTAAGGACTTTGAAAGGGCAAACATTGATTATTGATCCATCATCAACCATAACACATGATACCACAAAATTGTTAACTTCAAATTAAATATATAAAGCTTTGTTGTGTTTCCTTTCTAAATCTATTAAGTCTTTATCAAAAAATGAAATCTCTGCATCATCTTTGAAACCCATTATCATAATTAAGTAGATTCTATAGAAACAAGCAAATTCTCAAGTGCTTCATACATAGCACCCTTGTGGTTCTTTGATGTAACAAGTAAATCCTATACAATAGCATTAGCCTTTGTCTATTTCAATTGTTTTAAAATAGTATCCACTTTTTCTTCTTTAGACACTTTTTATTTTCCTTTATCTGGCATTAGTGGCCCATTTTTTTGTGGCATAGGAGGATCTGGATAGTGCTTCCAACTTTTTATGACATAACTCACATCAACCTCATAATCACTCGAGAGTTCCCACAATCAATCAAAGTTTAGTTGTAAATAATCATTATTAAAATCTTCTCCTTCCATCAATTCCTAGAAGTTTGGAGGTATATTGCCCAAATTTTCTTCAACCCAAAAAACATGACCATCCACATAATTAGCATAACAATTCATATGTTCATTGTTACCAAACTCATCACCCTATCCATTTGGAATGATTGAATCAAATGGAATATCTGCATATGTTGGCTTAGAATATTTCACCAAATAGTCAAATTTTTTTGTTGGTTCACCCAAAATATCCCAAACTTGTTGATAACATGGTTGTTCTAGAAAAGTCCAATCTGATGGCACCACTTCTTCAAATGGAACTTGGATGTGGATTATAAGCAACAACAAAGTCAAATTATGGACTTGGTTGATTTATTATGTACTATTATGATCATTGTAAGTGCGTTTATACCATCCCTAAGCTCTTTCAAAGGACCATATGCTTAGAAATAATAGTACATATTGGACTATATGCACCATTATGACCTAAGCTTAAGGATGGCATAAGTGCATATAGTCCATTCACTCAAGCAAGAGAAATAATAGTATAAATCCCGATGTTGCCTAAAGTCAAGTTTAGTCAAACTCTAATAGCTACATCATATGACCTTATCTCAAGTATTAATTCTTGATAAAACATTATGAATACTAGAAACAACTTTCTTGTGTTGAAACTCTTTCAGACTATGTCATGGCTAGGAACTTATTCATCAATAATGAACTTAGATAGCATAGGATCTTAACCTGGTTCACTCCAGGCAATGAATCCCATCTTGGTTGAACAATCATCCCTATATTTAACCGACTAGAGCCACCACACTCCATATACCTATGTATAATTAACATAGGTGTGTAAGTAGTAACAAACCCTAACCACTTAAATGTGGATGACCGTGTCACCTCAGGTCAAAGGACTATATGCACAATTATGACCTAGATTACGATCGTTGACTATAAATGAATATCCTCATGATAAAAAATATAATGTCATCTCCACCCATCATATGACTATCCACATGTCTATTATGATATCTCATATCAAGTAGCATGAGACTCACTACCTCCCACTCTTAGTATTATACACTAATTAAGGAAAATAGACAAAGGTGATAGTTAAATTAATATTACCTAAATATTAATTTATCAACAACGAACATTTTATAACATATGTACTAAATAAATCTGTCACACATATTATCAACTCTTGATAATAGATTTATTTAACATTATGCTAATGGATAAATATTCAATTAAATAAACACTTTAGATAAAAGAATATTCTTTATTGCCATTTGGGATTTTTACAATATCAAAATATGTGATTGGCCTCTAGAGCATACCATCTATGCTAACAATTACTACTTAGTCTCTTCTTTTTGAAAAATAACTAAAAATCCCCTTAATCTTAGATTTGCTAAACAAATTTCCCCTTCCATTAAAAGAAGTGTTAAATGAGATGAAAAAGACATAGTTACCCTTAATACCTTATTAAATTTAGAATACTATACCACATTTAATTAATTTTTAAAAAAATTATTCAATTTTCTTTTATACTACTATACATTAAAAATAATAAAAATAGCTATAACTAAATTAAATCAAATCACATTGAAATTATAACTTCAACTATAATTTTTTTTTAAAAAAAGCTAACTTAAATAAAAAAGATATATTCATTCTCATTTTGTTAACTCTATAGTATTATACAACCTTTAATTAACTTCTTATTTTCAATTTAAAAAAATAATTTACCTTTTATATACTACTATAATATTTAAAAGTAATATAAAAATTTCAATACTCTTTAATTAAATTAAAAAATTACAATTCCTTAACAAAATAGTGAATTTATTATTAAAAATTTTATTTATATATCAAATGGTATAAATATTGATATTTGGGGTTTTTATTTTTTATTTTCTAGAAAAAAGAAGGATAAAGTAATAACTTAGATTGAACCTCAGCGGGCTAATAGTAACTATTCCCTTTTTTGTTTTTGATGCACTGCTGGTGAAGATGTAAGTGAAGATTGTGACATTTCTTGGTTGGTTTGATGAAAAAGATAACACCATTTTGTTGAACTCTATTGATTATATCTAGTGCAAGTTTTCTTTCTTTCTTTATTTTTATCTTTGCTCAGTTGTTATTATTTTTTCAAATATAAAGATTAAAATAGGCAAATTTGATTATATTTTTTTATAAGTGTTTTAGATTGATTTTATTTGGCAAAAAAAAACTTCACTATTTTATGGTTTGTGTTAAATGACATTCTCTTAATTTGTCTACCAAGTGTTTTAGTAAGAAAATTCATTTTTGATTTCTTCATATTTGGTGTTCATTTTAATTACGAAAACCAAAACAAAATGTCGTATTATTAGTTCTTCTTTTTCCCTGCATATTTATTTAGAGGATTCTTTCACATGTATAGTCATGGCGTTGTATAATTTTGATTTAATTTCTTTTTCATTATTTTCATTTTTCTTTGTTGTATTGATCATGTGTTTGTTTTTTTAACATCATTTGACCTATAGTAACACATTACTATTAACTGTGGAAGGAGATTCTAGTGTTCTTAGTTGAGAATCAATAGGTGAAGACACTATCAACACATTAAATGGGTATTGAGTTTTTATCATTTTGGTTTAAATTAATTAACTAAAACACTCAAAAAAACCCCTACTCATGTCGTCGCCTAAGCCACCAGTAAAACTACAAGATTCTGACGATGTCAGACTCTACAATTCTTCATCTGATGACGTCTACTTCAACCATATAGACTTCTGGATCCACCTATTCATGATCATCCTAAGACTACTCTACCTTCTAAATCATATGCATCTGTCGTTCAAGAACAACCAATTATCTACACTCAGCGATCTGTCATTCTAGGATCCTATCAGGCCATCAAAATTAATTTTGAAATTTATCACAGGCGCCTGATGATGTGCCAATTTTCTTTAATTGTTAGGGTTATTTTAAATAAAGGATATAATCCATGGCTACTACTTAAGCTTAAAAAAAGGCTTTCTGCTATTTAGAATCTCAAAATTAACATGGTAGCTTATTTTGCTTGGTCAGGGATTTTTTCATATATTGCTTTCATCAAATCAAGATAGAGAATTGATTTAAGGCAGAGGATCACTCTCCTTGAAACCTGGTATTATGCGTCTTCATTGATGGACACCCAATTTTGACCCTTACAAAGAAAAATCCATGTCCACGCAGTTATGGGTACATTTTTATAGGTTGCCTTGGGAACTTTAGGACACTTACATTCTTGTAGATATTTCTCACAATATAAGTGTCCCTCTTCAAATTGATAGTACTACTTTGAATGGTGACTTCGGGCATTTTGCACGAGTTTTGGTTAATATGGATCTTGCTATGCCTCTATAATATCAGTTGGTTCTTGATTGCAATAACAATTTATTTGAAATTGATGTTTATTACAAAAATTTACCCTCCTTTTGTAGCTCTTATCATTCCATTGGTTATAGCTCAAGTGCATGCAGACAATTAAAGTCGATTGTTAATTCTACCACTTCAATACCTCCTTCAAATCACAACAGAGGCCACTCCGCTCCAGAAAATGATCTCTCTCTCATAAAGTGTGGCAACCAAAATCTAATTTGGGTACTGATGCTTTAAAATAGAATGCCCTAGTTGTTGTTTCAGATAACGCAAAGTTTGATACTTCTAGTTTTGGATGAGAATTTGCATGCAGCTACTTTGTCTACTAATGTTGATCCTATAGTCCATCTGATCACTAATATCAATGTCACATCTACAGCAGCACAGTTAGAATCTTCAACAGTTAACATAACCAATCCCACTACTGCCCAACAAATTCAGGCTTTCTAGGAATAAGAAAAAGTTGGGTCTCATAATTGGCCTCAATTAGTTGAACATAATGCTATTGATTCCCAAGAAGAATGGAAAACTGTAGTGAAGAAGAAAAATCTCTTACAAAACAAGTCAAATTGATTGGCCAAAAGCCCATTACTAGGGCTCAATCAAGAGCTTCTTAATGAAGGCTCTCTTTTGGAATTGTAGGGGCCTTGGTAATAAGGTCACTCAATTAGCTCTCTCAAATTTTTGTAAGATGCATTGTTTGGATTTTTTTATGTATTGTTGAACCTAAAATCAATTTTTAAGTTATTAATTTTCAGTTTTGGTCAGCGCTTGGATATTCATTTGTTGTTGACAATAATTCCTCTCTATGGGTTTTGGTCTCCTGCTCTATTGGTGCTAGCACTGTCTCTTTTATAGCTAGTTCTGATTAACATATTACTATAAAATTCTTTATGCATTCGGCTTGGCACTTTCTTACTTGCATTCATGCCCATGTTTTGTCTTCTCATTGTGGGGATTTATGGAGTAATCTTCAACATCTGTCCTTGATTTGTAAAGATAATTAGTATGTCTTAGGGGATTTCAATTACTTTTTTGGGGCTCATGAAAAAAGAGGAGGTCGGATTCCTTCAACCCGCCCTTGCTCTGAATTTTTTACTACTATGAATGATAGTAATCTTACTTATTTAAATACTAAAGGCTCCTTTTTCACATGGACTAATAATAGGATTGGTGATCAACTGATTGATATTTTTCTTGATAGAGCTTTCTGTAACAATAATGCTCTTAGCTTTTGGAGGTTTATTGAGTGCTTTACTATTGTGTGTTATCACTCAAATCATCATCCTATATTGTTCAATTGTAATTAGATGCAAGACTCTCTTCCTTTTCCTTTTTGGTTTTATTCAATGTGGGTCAGCCATCCTGCTTTCATTTCGGATGTCAAAAATTTATGGTGTTCTCTCTCCCTTAATGTCAATCTAATGATGGTACTTATAAAGAAACTCAAACTCCTTAGAGTTTTCCTTCATAGTTAGAATAAAAACATTTTTGGTAATATTGATATAAACATATCTTTAGCTAAGTAATCTTTTGTTGATATTCAATTGGATATTGAGGAGTCTGGGTTCTCAAAGGAATTTCATTTTAATGAGATGGAGGTTCATTGGAATCATGAATCTTATCTTAACAGTAAACATTCTTTGCTTCAAGAATAATGCAGAATTAAATGGCTTCAGCAGGGTGATCGTAATTCTAAGTTTTTTCATTCTCTTCTTGTAAGGAGGCATCCTTAAGATGGCATTCATAGTTTGTTAATCAATGATTCACTTGTTTCGGATGATCTTTCCATTTGAACTCACATCATTGATTATTTTAAAAATCTTTTTACTACTAATTTGATTTCATAAGATTATTCTAAGCTTAAGGATTTGCTCCCTTCCTTAGTCTATCAAGCTAAAAATGATTGTATTCTTAAAGGGCCCTTGGAGATAGAAATTGGAGATGCGGTTTTTACTATGGATCATCATAATGCCCTTGGCACTGACTGCTTCACTAGGTTATTTTTCAAATCATGTTGGAATTTTATAGGTGGACATGTTTGCTTAGCTATTTAGCATTTCTTTCTCATAGGTTCTATTTTTCATAGCTTGAATTCTAATTTTATGATTTTGATTCCTAAAATCACTAATACAAATACTATAGATAAATTTCATCCAATTGTTTTGGGTAACTTTATATTTTATGATTATTACCAAAATACTTGCGGACAGACATAGATCTATTACCATTAGAATTATTGACCCTTATCAGTTTGGCTTTGTTCAAAGCTAAAGTATAGAAAATTATATGGCAACAGCTTCAGAATGTGTCAACATGCACAATGCTCGTTGCTATGGCAAGAATATAGCCATTAAAGTAGACATTTGTAAGGTATTTAATACTATAGACTGGGGTTTCATTATTGTAGTTCTTGAGAGTTTTGGTTTTTCAAATATTTTTTGTGACTTGATGAAAAATATTTTCCATTATGCATGTCTCCTTATCCTTATTAATGGTTCACCTATTGGTTACTTTGGTTGTTCCTCCAGAGTTTGCCAAGGAGATCTTTTGTCTCCTTTACTTTTTTGTCTTGCTGAGAATTTTTTAAATAGATTATTAGTCCAAGCCTTTAATGCTCAGTTGATTGCTCCAATGCATGCACCAGATGTTAGGCAATTTCTACAAGTGCACGGTTCGCAATAAGTAAAAAATTTTAAGTATCGAGTATCGTTCCCATGAGGAGATTGAAGTACTAGCCATAATTTTACCTCCACAAATTTAATTGAAATAGAAAACTATATTAACTAACAAAGATAAATTCTAAATCTAAAATAAAAATTCAATAATCAAAAGAGAGAGCCTGGATTCACTTCACTTACTTGAATTACATGATTTAATAATAATTCAACTTATTAATACAATCAAGGGTAAATTACTCAAATTACTTAAAGTCTCTTTCGAGATCATTCAAGCATGTCAAAACTAATTACTGCCTATTTTCATGGTTAAGTAAATTAATTAAGACTTATTAAGTTCCTTAGCAATTTAATACTTCGTCTACTTTCGTGATTGAGGTTCCTAAGTTTCACAGATCTATGATCTAATAGATCATGCAACTTTCATTGTCTAGTAATCTACCCAAAAGCATGCATTTAATCAGGCCTAAAATCAAATACAAGAACATATAAAAGCAACCTGTAAAATTGACTAAATATTAACTTATTGAATTGAAACATAAAAATCCAAACAAGCAGTAATCTAGCTACACAAATCCAAACCCTAAGTAAATTAGTTACACATGATGGAAATAAACATAATCAAAGGTATTCCAAACATGAGAATGTGATTGACTTGAAACTCTACTTCTCCTTTGATGAAAATATCTCTGAATGCTAATTTGAATGAATTCTCCCCTGAATTGATGAATTGGTCCTTTTTTATAGCCATCTCTTACCCCCAGAACTTCCAATTATAGAATATTCTCATTATGTAATCTTCTAATTTTGAAATCTTCTAAATTCATAATCTTAAATGAAAGAGGAAGATTTTTCATGAGTGCACACCCTAGCGCATGGCCATGCACACTAGTGTGCATTAGGGCATGTACATTAATTTTGTGCGCACACCCATGTGCATGTGCATGGCCATGCACATGGGCGTATACTATTCCAAATTTGTGCATGACCTAATACACAGCCATGTGGTGGGGTGTGCATAGCTTCTTCATTGAGCTTGGCTTTAATCATGTCAGCACACACCTTCTTTCACAATTAAGTGGTGAAGCATGCAGGATTCTTGATGAGTGCACAATCATGTGCTAGCCTATGTACACAGACTTTCTAGACATGGTCGTGCACTACAGTTCACAAAACTACAACAAATCATTTAATTAGATGCTATAATGCACTTAATTATTAAGCAAACATGCAAATGTATTTTTAAAATCCAAATTAAATAATATTATGCTAAATGCAAGTAAAATTAATAATAACTAAATAAACTTATAAAAAACTATTATAAAACTAATAAAAATGCTCCTAAAATTATATGTATAAATGACACATAACAAATTCCCCCACAATAAACCTTTGTTTGTCCTCAAGCAAAAATGCATAAGAACGATCAATACAACGAACTTAGCACATTGACAAACTTCTAAATGTCCATCTGCCATAATATTATATTAATATAAAACTTATAAATTAAAATCAGACTGATAATTCAAAGTTAAAGGTGTTAGTGTTACCAAGTGAAGAGCAAACTTAGCTATTGAATTTCTAAAAACATGCAAATTAGTAATCAAGAAAAATGAAAGTAAATGATATTATTTTCTGCAACCTCAAGCCACCCCTTTATTCCATCACATAAAAGATAGCAGTTTTATTTTATTTTATTAGCAAGTGCATTTTATGCTCTATCTCGCTTTAATCTTTTTATTCTTCTCACTTTCAGTAATCCCCCGCTGTTATAGTATTACTAAGCGTGGACACTATTAAATGAGTCCTCTGGATACTCATACTCAGATTAGAGAATTGGAGTAGATTTCAGAGCATAAAATATAAAATTTATACACTGCTCTAAAGAGAGTTTTTTTTAACTGCTATTAGGTTATGTGCTAGTGTCAAGGTTAAAGTAAAAGATAACATTTAAGTATCACTTACAAGTTGTTTTCTGAACTATCAATTTTTAGATTTAGTTATTCAAAAGTAGGTAAGCATTAGGTTCATTAGAACTTTAAAAGTCTTTAATCTCAAATTATCAACCTAACTTTAAAATTTACAAATTAAGCATTAACAAAAGATTACTGAACATGTTGAAATCACATTTAATGCATTTTACTCATCATAATGATAAACTGCAAAAATTTAGTATGTGAGTGTATGTGGATGCAATCATGCAACATGTAATATATGATATGATACAGAGATGGAATCAAATGTAGAAAATATATAATGCAATATATATTCTCTCCCCCACACTTAATTAAGTCAGTGTCCGTAATGACTAATGAAGAAAAAAAATAAATGAGAGGTGGAAAGAATGACTTCCCTAAATGAGAGGAGGGCAGATAATGACATGGGCATGGCCAGTTGCATGGATGTGCACATCCACTCTATAGTTTTGCAAAATTAAGCTACAAGAAAAAAAATAAAAATAAAATATTGAAAAAAAATTAAAGTTGAATGGGTTGCCTCCCATTAAGCGCTTGTTTATAGTCATTAACTTGACTAAATTCCCATTTGATCATTAGGGAGGATTAATTAAAGAATAATCCTTGCCCACTTGAGCTCGCTTATTTGGCATTAGACAAGAAGGTAAAAAAGTCTTAAAATTCATATCCTTCACAGTACTTTTAATTCACCACTTTTTAGCATCCTACTTTAAAGGCCCCTTTTTCTTCTTAACCTTTTTTATTACTTTCACCTCCTTAGAATGAGGTTGGTTTTAAGTTGCTCCTTAGGAATTTGTGGAAGAACATCTTTACTATAAACCTTAACTACATCCACCCGAAAATAAGAAGTCATTATTAGAGATTGTTGTACTATTTTGAACACATCGAACTCAACTTTCTCTTCCCCAACTTCAAGTGTTATTTTTCCTCTCTTGACATCAATGATAGCTCCAGTTGTAGCCAAGAAAGAATGTCCTAAAATAATAGGAATATAAGAGTCTTCTTCCATTTCGACAATCACAAAATCACAAGGGATGTAAAATTGTCCCACTTTTACTGGAATATCCTCTAATATGCCCATGGGATATATAAATGGTCTATCAGCAAGTTGTAATGAAATATTGGTAGGCTTAGGATCTCCTATGCTCAATTTCCTACATAAAGATAGAGGCATTAAACTCACACTAGCTCCTAAATCACAAAGAGCTTTACCAATAGCTAATTTTCCAATAATACAAGGTATACAGATACTCTCTAGATCTTTAAGTTTTGGAGGGACCTTATTTCTGATCATAACACTATATTCTTCATTCGTTTGTTTAGTCTCATAATCCTCCTCCTTCCTTTTAATAGTGATTATGTCTTTGAGGCATTTGGGTGACTGCCTCCAAGAAGGGAATGGTGATATCTGACTATTTAAACACCTTTAAAACCTTTTAAAATTGCTTGTCAAGTTTTTTATTACCCATCCTTTAAGGAAAAGGTAAACAAGGTGTCTTTAATGTCTTAGGCTCTTGATCCAACTCATTACTCTTTGGCTTCTCTCCTTCTTTTGGTAATTGATCTAGATCAGCCTTTAATTCTTTAATCTTGTGCTCAACTTTACGAAATTACTGCCCACTTCATAAAGTTATTGTATTCACATATGCTCTTAAGTTCTTAGGCTGACTAGAAAATTTTCCCATTTGTTGAAAATTGGAAGAGCTTGCTTGTGATGCTATTTAGCGTTTTAACATTTTATTGTGTATGGCTAATTGTTCCAACTTTGCATCTATCCGCTTGAAATTCTCTTCATACTACTTAAAACCTTCTTAAAATGTTTGATTTATCTTGATCTATGATTGGATGAAGTTTTCCATCATCATCTTAAGATTGGACTTGGATTCGGATTGAGGGTAAGTGCTCTTTAGCTGAAAACTCGATGATGCTTTATACCCTTGATTTGGATTTGATTTTGAATTCCATCCTTGATTTGACCATGAGAAATTTAGGTGGTTTCTCCATCTAGGATTATAGGTATTGGAGTATGAATTCCCTTAAGGTCTGTCATTAAAGTAATTCAAAGCATTTAATTGCTCAATGGAATAACCTTGAGAGAAAATGTTACCTTATTAACACGCTATGGTGGAATGTCCACCTCTACATACTTCATAAGATAGCACCTATGATGAATAACCTATGAAATGGAGCTTTTGTAACTGCTTTATAAGGGAGTTCAATATAGCATTTACCATGCTTAGGCTATCAATCTCATACACTCCTACTATTTTTCTAGGCTAATTTCTCTCCCTATGCCACTAATAATTTTTCGATGCCATCTTTTCCAAGAGTGCATATGCATCACCTGGTGTTTTACTCATGAAAGAGCCTTGTGTAATGGCATCTATAATGATTTGTAAAGACTTGGATAGTCCTTAGTATAATGTTTGCATAAGGAGCCAATTCAGAATGTCATGATGAGGGAAATGTCTTTGTAGGTCTTTAAATCTCTCCCAAGCTTCGTAGAGAGATTCTCCAAGTTGTTGCCTAAACCCTGCAAGGTCTTAGCGATATTTGGCAGTCTTTCCAGGTGGATGATCCTTGGTGAGAAAGGCCTTAGAAAGTGTATCCCATGAGGTGATGGAGTTTGGTGCTAATGATGCCAACCATAATTTTTCCTTATCCCTTAATGAGAAGGGAAACAACTTAAGGTAAATAGCATATGTGCTCACTCCATTGATCTTGAAAGTGTCACAAATGCCAAGGAAAGAAACTATATGAGCATTAGGATCTTCTGATGGTAGTCTGCCAAAGTGATATTATAAAACCATTTGGATGTATGCAGGTTTGATTTTGAAGGTGTTAGCTTCAATAGTTGACATCACAATACAGTTTTAACTTCCTGTAAGACTTAGAACCCCATATTCATTTAAAGCTCTTACTGCTTGGCTAGCCATTCTTTTGTCTTTTTCTCATTTCTCCTTTCGATACTTTTTACAAGCCTTTTTTATTTTTGGATTTACTTTCTGTAGTTCAAGATGCTTTGATCTTGTTTGCATAAACAATAATCAAATACCTGAAAAGAAAAAGTAAGAAAATAAAATAAATGTTAGACACTAAATTGGTATTACCGATCTCCCCAATAATCGCACCAAAAACATGTTAGGTAATTCCTGTAAGTGCACGGTTTGCAACAAGCAGTTAAGTTCGAGTATTGAGTATCATTCCCACGAGGAGATTGATACCAAGTACTAGCCACAATTTTATCTCCACAAGCTAAAAAAATAGATTTAATTGAAATAAAAAACTATATTAACTAACAAAGATAAATTCTAAATCTAAAATAAAAATTCAATAATCAAAAGATAGAGCCTGGATTTGCTTCACTAGACATTTACTTGAATTACAGGATTTAATCTTAATTCAACTTGTTAATATAGTTAAGGGTAAATTACTTAAAGTCTCTTTTAAGATCATTCAAGCATGTCAAAACTAATTATCGCCTATTTTCATGGTCAAGTAAATTAATTAAGACTCATTAAGTTCCTTAGCAATTTAATACTCCCTGAAGGATTCGTCTACTTTTGTGATTGAGGTTCCTAAGTTTCGTAGGTTTATGACCTAATAGATCATGCAACTTTCATTGTCTACTAATCTACCTAAAAGCATGCATTTAATTAGGCCTAAAATCAAATACAATAACATATAAAAGCAACCTATAAAATTGACTGGTTATTAACTTATTGAATTAAAACATAAAAATGCAAACAAGTAGTAATCTAGCCATACAAATCTAAACCTTGAGTAAACTAGTTACACATGATGGAAATAATCATAATCAAAGGTATTCCAAACATGAGAATGTGATTGACTTGAAACTCTGCTTCTCTTCTGCTCAAAATATCTCTAAATGCTAATTTGAATGAATTCTCCCTTGAATTGATGAATTGGTCCTTTTTTATAGCCATCTCTTGCCCTCAAAACTTCCAATTCTAGAATATTCTCATTTTGTAATTTTCCAATTTTGAAATCTTCTAAATTCGTGATCCTAAATGAAAAAGGAAGATTTTTCATAAGTGCACATCCTAGCGGATGGCCATGCACACGGGTGTGCAATAGGGCATGTATGTTAATTTTGTGTGCACACCCTAGCGCATGGCCATGCACACGGGTGTTTACTATTCCAAATTTGTGCATGACCTAATATATGGCCATGTGGTAGGGTGTGCATAGCTTCTTCATCAGGCTTGGCTTTAATTATGTCGATGCATACCTTTTTGCACATTTGTGTGGCAAAGCGTGCAAGATTCTTGATGAGCACACAGTTGTATGCTAGCCTGTGTACTCAGACTTTCTAGACATGGTTCCAAACACGGTCGTGCACTACAGTTCACAAAACTGCAACAAATAATTTAATTAGATACTATAATGCACTTAATTATTAAACAAACATGCAAATGTATTCTTTAAATTGAAAATTAAGTAATATTATGCTAAATGCAAGTAAAACTAATAACAATTAAATAAACTTATAAAAATATATTATAAAACCAATAAAAATGCTCCTAAAATTATATGTATAAATGACACATAACACCAAATAGAGTTCAGACTCCCTCTTATTTATTATATGCGGATGATGTGCTTATTTTTTGCCGAGCCATTATGTCTAATGTGTAGAAAATTATTGATATTTTTTATGATTATAGGGCTATTTTAGGTTAGTATGTTAATTGGAGTAAATTTGAAATAACTTTTTATGAGCATTTATCCAATAACCACATGAATTCTTTATATTCCTCAATGGGTTTTATGAGAGATTCCTTGCTGTTTAATTATCTTGGTGTCCCTTTGTTCATGGGAGCCCCAAAACGCAAGTGGTTTAATGTAATTGCTGATAAGATTCTGTAAAAATTTGACAAATGGAAAGGCAGCGCTCTTTCTATTGTAGCTAGATTGGCTTTGATTAATTCTATTATTTATGGCTCATTCCTTCACTCATTTATGGTTTATCGTTGGCCTTCTAATTTAATTAAAAAATTAGAGAAGTCAATTAGAAATTTCCTTTGGTCAAGGGATGTTAAAGTGAACAAGCTTGCTTCGGTTAAATGGATTTAATATTGTGCTCCTTTTGAGGAGGGTGGCATTGAGTTAAAAAAAATTATATGTGCTTAACAAAGAACTTTTATGTAAGCTGGCTTGGTGTGTGGCTAATGATTCTTCCTTTGTTTTCTAATTTCTTAGACAACACTTTATCACTATGTTTAAGCAGCCCTGAAATATCTTTTCTTCTATTTAGTCTTCTCTTAAACAGTGCTATATGGACATCCAAGATCATTGCCAATGGCTAGCCTATTCTTCATCTACTCTTAATTTCCAGTTTGATAACTAGCTGGGTTATCGTATTATTGATAAAGTTTCCATTCCTCCATCTTTTTAAAAGTATCTTCGGGATTTTGACATTTACTATGATGATGTTAGGCATCTTCCGCCTTTTTTTTAAGCTTCTTATCCTCTTATAGCACTTGATATTGAAACATGATTTTCTCTTCACTTCATATTGATTCATATGTTTGTCATTTTTCTCTTTCAGGGGCTATGACTTGCAAAGATGCTTACAATGAATTTCAAATTGCTTTGCCCAAAGTTGCTTAGGGTAAGGATGTTTGGAGACATTACTTACTGCCATCAAAATCTTTCTTAACCTAGAGATTTTTGGTTGGGAAAATTGCTACCATGGACCTCCTTCGCTCTAAAAGTATTCCTATTATGTCTCGATACTGCCTTTACACTAGAGCTACTAAATCATTGGACCACATTTTCACAAATTAGTATGCTACTTCATATTGGTATGCACTTAGGAGTTTGTTTGATACATCTTTGAATTTTTCTAATGGAATTTTACATCTTTTCAAGACTGTTATAAATCTCACTTTCTCTTCACAAATCTAAGCTCTTTGGCGAGTTGGTATTCATTATACGATTTGGCATATTTGGAGTGCCCATAATAATGGGATTTTCAAAGACTCTTTCATTCTTGTTGCATGTTCCTTTCACCTTATATGTCAAGATATTAAAGCAATTAAAGTGTTTAAGTAGGGATATATGAAAAACTCTCAAGCGGACTTAATTATTTTGAAACGGCTTCGTATTTTTGGCATTTTGCATCACCTTCCAGCTACTAATCTTGTCATTTGGTCTCGTCCTCCTTTTGGATGGATGAAGATTAATTCATATGGTGTTGCTTTAATTGCCCTTGGCGGAGCTATTGTTAGTGGTTTACTTCACAACAACTTGGGCACTTTGATTGCCTATTTTGCTGCTCTAATGGGTATTCTCCTTGCCTTCGAAGCTAAGCTCCTGGCTATCGTAATAGCTATTAACAAGGCTATTGAACATCTACTCTCCCTAGTCTGGATTGAATCAAACTCAAGCTATGTTATTAATCTTCTTCAACGTAGCAGTGTTAATGTCCCTCAGCGAGTTCATTCCCCATGGCAGTGCTGCATAAACTAGCTTAGTTCCATCCATTTTTATGCTAGTCACATCTTTCGAGAAGGCAACAGGGTAGCGGACAAGCTTGCATCTTTGGGTCTTTCCTTGACGAATTGTTGTTGGTGGTCCTCTTATCCTACGTGTTGTCATAGTCTTATGATTGATGCTTGTAGTTTGGAGTCTTACAGATTCCATTAGTTTTTTGTTTTTCTTTGCCCTTGATGGGTAGTGCTACTTTTTTTTATATTTCCTTTCTTTTTAATAAAGGGTTGCCTCTAGCATGTGATGTTAATGCCTAGGGGGTGCCAACTTTGTTGGGATGCCCAGGTGCACTATCTAATGCTATGAGCTCCAATTTTATTTAAAAAAAAAAACACTCAATCCAGCATTTTCTTTTTCAATTTTTTTGAACAATTGGATTCCCTTTTATTTAAGTATTCGTTTATATATTAGGAATTTTTTTTTAGAAAATATGTATTTGCTAAATTTCTTAATTTTGAAGCATTGTTTGGGATAAACATAATTAAAAATACCACTCCACGATTTTCTTATCAAAGAACCAGGTCATCCCCACAAAAGTAACATCACTGAAAACATTAAATTTCAGTGAGAATATTCACATAATTTAATGTCAAGGTTTGTAATTTTGATTTTCTCTTTATGATAGTTCTTTGCACATTGTTTCTATTTTTGTCTATTTGATTATTTATTTTATTGGACCAACTACCATCCATGTTAAATATATGGTTTTGTTTAATGTTTTAAAATAGTTTCTATTGCTTTAATGGAGTGGAACCTATTGAAAGTAATATCTTCAATGGTGGAAATCTAGGCAAGAGTTTCTTCTTTCTATAAAATAATAATTATTTGTTCTTGGTTTTGAACTCCCTGAGCGCAGTTTACTTTATTATATCCTTAATGATTGTAAAAGAAGTTGCAGTTTTTGATGTCATGTTGATTGAAATAGGTCCTCATCATATTACTAGAAGTAGGGTTGGATTCAATTTATAAATATTAGACATGTATATAATAGAGAAAGCTCTTGAAGTAAGTATGAAGCATTTTTTTTTTGTTTGAAACCTAATCTGCTAAACAAAACTAACAATGAAATTCTTAAATGGCAGATTAATAGTGATGGTGCTATAAACATAACCCAAAGATTGGCATTGGAGGAGGGGCGTATGGTAATAACTCAAACTGAAATTTTATTTCTATTACAAGTGATTGTTCTCAAGATTTGAATATATATATATATATTTGAGGGGAGTTTTTGGTTTAGCTGTTGGGAGAAACTGTTAGCTATCGACTTTCCAATACCTAATAAAATAGTGTTTAGTTGAACTTTTTAAATTGTTAGTTGGTAGTTGTTAGGATACTAAACAGCTCCAATTCACTTCAGCTCTAATTTGTAGTTTTTCACTGACAGTTACCATTTTAAAAATGATTTTACTATCTTATCCTTCTTAACTTTAATTAATTATGATTTTAAAATTATTGAAAATATCCACACAAATAACAATATTGAAAATTGTATTAATAACAGTGTTCGAAATTCATCAAGTCTAATACTAATACACATATTGGTACTTTATTTAAAATTTAGTCCCAATATAATAAAATTATAGTAGCTAATAGTGTAATCAATTATAAATGTAGATATTAGTTAATTTGTATACAAATAATCATATATATATATATATGATTATTTGTATACAAATTAACTAATATCTACATTTATAATTGATTACACTATTAGCTACTATAATTTTATCAAACACATATACTATCAATCAACTATCAACTATTAGTAACAACTATTAACTATTAACCATAGGTAACAGCTTCGCTAAACAAGCCTTCAGATTTGTTAAGTTAACATAGCAGGCCAACACTAACCATCTGGGACTCTTCTTTTCTTTGTTAAATACAGTACACATTTAAAACAAAATGTATATTGTAAAATAAGATTTTTTTTTTTTTTAATGTGAATTGGAATGATGTGATTATCAAGCTTTACATTTGGTTTAAGGAAATGAGCATTGGAAAGTTATCCATTATTTTAATATCGTTTTAATCTTCTAGTTGTAGGTGGGAATATCGTCAGGAGCAAGCACAATTGCTACACTTAGACTTGCTAGAATACTAAAATGAGCATTGGATTCCTACTATAAATAAATAAATAAAATTACTTTTATATTCAAATTTTTATAACCCCGGTCACGAAGTGCGGGTTGATTTACCGGTAAGATAAATGAATTTGTATTAGTGCAATTTGACTAGGTGAATCGCCCCTCTCTATAAGTCTGCTAATTTGGCTGCCGTGTCATGCTGACGAGCTCAGTCTCTAAGCTCAATCTCTATGCGTGAAATTTGAAATTTCGTCCTCTCTATTTTAGAGTATAATTACCTATCTGTACTGGTTTTTTTTTTTTTTTTTGGGTTCAAAGCTAAATATAAATTTTACCAAAACATGGTTCGAAGAAGCACACAACTAACTCTCAAAAAAAAAAAAAAAAAAAAAAAAAGATCCCTTATATATAGTTATATTCGAATTCCTTCCATTAAAAATATTTAAGTAAACTAGAGTTTCTAATCAACTGAAAATAATAACACGCAGAAAAAATAATTTCTTGAAATATCTAGTACCTCACCATAAAATCAAAAGAATTCCTTCAACTTGAAAGAAAGTAAAATTAGAATCCTATAAATTAAATGCAACAATTCTATGTCCATTGTCGATTTTATTGAATGAAAATTGATATTTGTCCATTCCTGCGAAAATAAATTATATTTAAAATTAGTTCATTTCAAATATATACTATTTTTCTGTGTAAGTTTGAAAATCGATGTACATATATTTTTGTTTCGGAAACTAAAACAACCATGTAAAATATATGATACTGGAAAAACATATACTATAATTTTGGATTAATTTTTAGATTCAATGCAGGTTTGTATTTTTTTTTTTTTTTCTATTTTCAACATTTTTTTTATATTTACTAACACGAACATCATATACTAATTTCTAACTATTAAAAATGATTTTTAATTTCTTGTATTACAACAGATACGGAATTATAACTTTATACTTTTATTTTTAGGAAGAAATTTATTTAAATGTAATGGAAGATGAGAACTTTTTTTTTTTTTTTTGGAAATGGAAGATGAGAACTAATTATTGCATATTTTCAATTCAATGTTTTTTCATATAATATTGTTAAAATATGCTTATACTGTATTTCACCTTAGATTTCCTATTTTGTTGTTTATTTACTTTCTTCTCTTTGATTTTGCTTCTTCAATGGTGATTTGAAATTGATTTTGCTGACATTGTATTTGAGTTTGATTTCATTCAAAAAAAAAGAAACAAACTTGTACACTGTTAAAGAAACAACTGAACTAGCTCAAGTAAATGGGTCTAAATTATCTCCGAACTTATAGAAATATTAAGGCCGATCTGCACTTTGTACTGCTGTTGATATAGAGAGGTCATTTTGCTGATATAGAGAGGTCCTGCACTACTGTTTACGGAGTTCATTTTTTTGTTTCTTTTATTAGCTATAGTTGGGCTACAAGTAATTTATTTAGTACAACTGGCATTTATTCATTGGCTAGCTCAATTGGTTAGTTAGGCTTCTGCTATATAAACATGTACAGATAGTGCAGCAAAATGACTTTTGCGTGAGTTTTTCAATTCCCTCCAAACTTTGTTATGGTATCAGAGCTTGAGCTCTAGAGTTTTCTTTGTGATTCTTACAGTTTCTTACTTTCCAAACAACATTTTTCTTGCATGCCAAACAGTGTTTTACTAAATCTTTCGTTTTGAAGATTTCTGCAGAATGGCAAATATTCCTCGCGCTGAAGATTTGCCTTCAAGTCCGTTTTTCCTTCATGCTAACGAGAATCCATCCTTGTTTCTCACTTCATGCTTGCTTAATGGAAACAATTTCTATACCTGGTCCAGATCGATGCTTACGGCATTGATTTCTAAGAACAAATTGAAGTTTGTTAATGGATCGATTGCAGTTCCTAATGCTGATGATTTGCTATTTCCAGCATAGGAGAGATGCAACACCATGGTTTTATCCAGGTTAGTAAAATCCCTAATTCCTTCTATTGCTCAAAGTGCAATGTGGTTTGATAATGCTAGTGATCTTTGGAAAGATTTGCACGATAGATTCGCACAAGCAGATGCTATGAGAATCTCAGATCTGCAAGAAGAAATTGCTTCATTAAAGTAAGGCTCTATGTCTGTTAATGATTACTTCACGCAATTGAAGATTCTGTCAGATGACTTTGCCAATTTGAGACCTGTTCCTAGTTGTATTTGCATTCCACAATGTAATTGCAAATGCACTAGAGATAATCAGAGGCTATCCTCAATAGGATTATGTGATACATTTTTTGAAAGGTTTAAATGGTGAATTCTTAACAATCAGGTCACAGATTCTAATCATGGATCCTTTTCCTTCTTTGAATCCAGTTTTTGCACTTGCTCTGCAACATGAGAGACAGCTTAGAGGACTGTCCGACCAAGGAATGAATGAATCAATAGTCCTTTATGCTAGCATACCAGGCTCTTCTTTAAATGCAGGGTATCATGGCAATAATTCTGCTCAGTTTCATAATTTTAAGAAATTTTCTAATGCTGCTTCAAATAGGTGACCAGCATGTTTGTTTTGTGGACTCTATGGTCATTCAACTGACAAGTGTTATAAAAAAAATGGGTATCCACCTGGCTTTAAGATTCCAACTAAGAGTTACAGTGCCTCAATTAATCAAGTTGAGAGTCATTCCTCCTTGAATGCTAACTGTGAGAATAAAGGGAAGCAAGTATCTTCAATTTTTCCTCATCGCACCACTGCTAGAGCCAAAGGAAAAGAAATTGTGACAGAAAATGGTGATGGTGATTCTCGGCATCTAGTGTTTACAAAGGAGCAATATAATCAGATATTGGCACTCATTAATTCAAATCCTCAATTCGCAAGTAGTTCCTCATCTACTAATACCCTGTCCACTTCTTTTGAATTTGCTCAAGAGTCAGGTATTGCTCTATGTTCACAGCTTTTTCTTTGCCACTACTTTGATGACAAAAAATGCCTGGATCATAGATACAGGAGCAACAGATCATATCACTAACTCACTTAAGAAATTCACACATTATAAACTTGCTTTTAACATGCATATTAAACTTCCAAACTCTCACAAAATACCTGTTGCACATATTGGTGACATTCAGTTGACAAATGACTTGATTCTATACAACGTGTTACATGTACCCAATTTCTCTTTCAGTTTAATCTCAGATAACCAACTTGTTAAAACCTCTCAATGTTTTCTTGGTGTTCTGCCTTATATTTGTTATATTCAGGATATCAAAAGCTTGAAGACGATTGGTATAGCTGAAGAATGTGATAGTCTTTATCAGTATAAGGACAACAACAAATCAGTACATAATAATTCTGGTTTTGAATCATGTGTAGTCACTCATGTTCTTAGTGTTACTTTAGATTCATTGTGGCATTATAGGTTTGGACGTCCTTCATTTTCAAGACTAAGAGCTCTTTCAACTATAGATACTTCTATTGTAGCACACAATTGTGTTTGTGATGTTTGTCATATTTGTAAACAAAAGAAGTTGTCTTTTCCCATTAGTTCTTCTGTGTCTCAGAATTGTTTTGATCTAATACATATGGACATTTGGGGTCCTTTAGCAACTGCTTCTCTATGTGGCCATCATTATTTTCTCACCATTGTGGATAACAAAAGTCATTATTTTTGGATTTTTCCTATGAAAACTAAAGTTAAAGTTCATCCTTCAATTTACAAATTCTTTGCTTTTGTGGAAACACAATTTGATAAGAAAATCAAATGTGTTAGGACAGACAATGGAAAAGAATTTGAACTTTATTATTTCTTTGATTCAAAGGGTGTCATTCATCAAACCTCTTATGTGTACTCACCTCAATAAAATAGCATTGTTGAGAGAAAACATCAACATATTTTAAATATTGCTAGAGCACTCAGATTTCAAGCCTCTTTACCTTTTCATTTTTTGATGGATTGTGTTATTCATACAGTCTATCTAATTAACCGAGCCCATTTACCTATTATTGCCAACAAAACACCATATCAACTACTCTTTAACAAACTCCCTAACTTTTATAATTTGAAGGTTTTTGGATGTCAATGCTTTGCTTCTACTCTTTTTTATACTCGACACAAATTTGATTCCCGAGCTAAAAAACGAATTTTTCTTGGCTTTCCTTCTACTATCAAAGGTTTCAGACTTTATAATTTTCACACTAAACAAATTTTTGTTTCTAGGGATGTCAAATTTCATGAGTATGTGTTTCCTTTCTCTAAAACACTTCATTTCACATATGATTCTTTACCAGAAATTGATGTTACTGTTGTTGTTCCTACCAAATTAGCTTATGAAAATCTTCTATATTCTTTCTTATTACCTTTTGATTCTTTAAGTGTTGATATTCACCCACATCCCATGCCTGATATTCTTTTATCTTTTTCACCTTCCCTTCCTAAAAAGACTTCTAGAACTACTCGGCCACCATTGTATCTTCAAGATTATCAAACCACTCTTCCTTCTCATACCACACCCTATACCATTTCTCAAGTTTTGAGTTATAAAAGAATTACTCTTGCTTATCATCATTATATTTGTCAAGCTGCTACTAAACTTGAATTGCAAACATACTCTGAAGCTGTGAAACATGAGTGTTGGTGGAAGGCAATGCAAACAAAACTTGAAGCTCTTAAGGCTAATCATACTTGGCAATTTACTACTCTTCCTACTTCTAAACAACCCATCGATTGTAAATGGGTATTTAAGATAAAATGTAGAGTTGATGGTTCAATCAAGCACTACAAGGCTCGATTGGTTGCTAAGGGTTTCACTCAATAATCCGGAATTGATTATTTACATACCTTCTCACCGGTAGCAAAAATGACTACAATTCACACTTTATTAGCTGTTGCAGCCACTAAAGGATGGTATCTTCACCAATTAGATATCAATAATGCATTTTTGCATAGTGATCTCAATGAAGAAGTATACATGGAGCTGCCACTTGGTGTTTTTTTGGAAAACCCTAATCAAGTGTGTAAGCTACTTAAAAGTCTTTATGGGCTCAAACAAGCAAGTAGACAATGGAATGCGAAATTAACTGCTACTTTGCTTAATCAAGGTTTTGTTCAAGCTTCCTCTGATTCATCCTTGTTTATTAAGCATAATTCTACTATGTTTATTGCATTTCTTGTGTACATTGACGATGTTATCTTGGCTAGTATTGATCTACAGTAGATTGCCCACATCAAATCTTATCTTTATGATCAGTTCAAGATTAAAGATCTTGGAGATTTAAAATTTTTCCTCAAGCTTAAGGTTACAAGAACTAAAGATGGTATCAACCTATGTCAGTGCAAGTATGCACTTGATTTACTTCAAGATTTCAGGTTTCTTGGTGCTGAACCTGTCTCTACTCCAATGGTTGCTAATCTCTAACTTAGTAAAGACACTAGAATATTGTTAAGTGATATTATTAATTATTGACAACCAGTTGACAAGCTGCTCTATCTTACCAATACACATCCGGATATTGGTTTCATTGTTCAACAATTGTCTCAGTTCCTTAACTATCCAACACAGCTCCATTTGATTGTTGCCCATAAAGTTCTTCGATACATTAAAAGATCTCCTAGACAGGGCCTCTTCTTTCCTGCTTAGAACTCTATGATTCTTAAAGCTTTTTCAGACTCTGATTGGGCAACCTGTATTGATACTCGAAAATTAATCACATGATATTATGTTTTTCTCTGTGAATCCTTGATCTCTTGGCAATCCAAAAAGCAAATGATTGTTTCCCACTCGTCTGCTAAAGCAGAATATAGAGCCCTTGTTGCTATCACTTACGAACTTCAGTGGCTTTCTTTTCTCTTGCATGATTTATGCTATAATATCATACCAGCTCGTCTCTATTGTGATAATCTTTCAACAATAAAAATTATTGAAAATCTAGGGTTTCATAAAAGGATGAAACACATTGAAATAGATTGCCACATTATTCGCCAAAAGTTACAACAAGGACTTCTTTATCTTCTTCCTGTCACTACTCATCATCAGTTAGCGGACTGCTTGACCAAGACCTTGCCTTCTTCTCAATTTCATCATTCTATCTTTAAGTTGGGTATACATGATTTGTATACTCCAACTTGAGGGGGCTAATAAAAATATTAAGGTCGGCCTGCACTTTGTACTGCTGCTGATATTGAGAGGTCTTGCTGTTTATATTGAGAGGTCCTGCACAACTGTTTCCAGAGTTCATTTTTTTGTTTCTTTTATTAGTTATAGTTGGGCTACAAGTAATTTATTTAATACAGCTAGCACTGAATCATTGGCTAGCTTAATTGGTTAGTTAGGCCTCTGTTATATAAACATGTACATACAGTGTAGCAAAATGACTTTTGCGTAAGTTTTTCAATTCCCTCCAAACTTTGTTACAACCCTTAACACTAAAATGGTGTAAAATTTACACTAAAATACAATTTCTATAATATTTTTTCTCCAACCCATTACATCATTTTTCACACTAAAAAGAATATTCTCCATATATTCTTTTTATATCCCATATTATAATATTTAAACATTTACCACATTACATCTATATTTATATTCTTTTAATAAATGAATCCTCTAATAATATATTTTGGTATTGATCAAATAATACTGAATTAATAAATACCAAATTGTTAAATTAATAAATTAATAATTTTTAATTATATAACACCATATTTAATACTTAATTACAAATAAAAATTAAAAATAACATATTACATTCAAAGATTAATAATAAAAGTGTACAATTTGAACAATATTTACACATCTTCATGCCTTCGAATTAGTATATTTCTCCCATAAATGGTCAATTAATGCATTATGAAGTGCAATGTGTGCATCTTTGTCCTTGATTTGTCTGTGTCGAGCAAGAAATTGTTGAAATCAAGTATTATCATCTACTACCATTTCAACTTCCGATATTGGTGCTTCCATTGCATCTATAATTACTGCATTTAAATCACGTTCATCCTCAATTATCATATTGTGCATTATTATGCATGTTGTCATTATATCATACAATACATCTAACGGGCCGGTCCTGCAACAATTGCAAATCGTGCTTGTAGAACTCTAAATGTTCACTCGACATCTTTTCTACACGCTTCTTGTTTCATGGAAAAATATTTATTTTTCGAAGTGCGTGGTTCATGAATAGTTTGTACAATATTATACCATTTTGGATATATAGAATCAGCTAAATAATAACTAATATTATATTCTTTTCCCTTGATAATATAATTAGCAGGAGGAGCAATACTTTTTGTAAGATTGGAAATAAGATGAGATGACTTTAACACGTTAATATCGTTATTAGTGCTAGACATACCAAAATAAGCATGTCATATCCATAGATCATAATCTGCTATAGCTTCCAAAATAATTGTTAGTGATCCACAATGACCTACATATTGTCTGGCCTATACTGTAGGATAACTTTTCCATTTCTAATACATTTAATCTAGACTTCCCAACATTTCAAGAAAACCATGTTGTTCACCAACATGGAGTAACCTGTCAATGTCACTAGCAGTCAGTAATCTAAGATATCGATTCGCAAAAATCTCCATAATAGCGAGACAAAAATGATTCAGACTTTTAATTGCCATTGACTCGCCAATTTTCACATATTCATCAGTTGCATCTACCAGTAGACATATGCTAACATACGAAATACAAATGTTACTTTTTGTAAAGTTGATAGCCCACGTTTACCAAGGGCATCAATTCATTATTGAAAATAGCAATCATGTTGTTCTACTAAATCAACAATTCGTAGGAATAAATTTTAAGACATTTGATATCATTGTTAGAAATATATCATCACAATATCAAGGATTATTAGAAAAATAATCATTGAATATATTACAATTTGCGACTTCACAATCCCGATGAATCACGATATGACCTGGAACAAATCCACAATGAGACACTTGGTGTTGCAGTTGATGTTCATAGTATGCAATAATTTTGTTATTATTACATATCATACGAGACATCAAATCTTCTTTTTGTTGTTGTTGCGCAATAAGATTTTTCATCATTGTAGCATCATCTTCGTCAGAAGATGAAGATGACTGACATGATGTACCACCAATATCATAATTCATTTTTAAAGTGAGAAGAAGTAAGTATATTTTTTATGGAAGTTTATGATTACACAACATCCATATGAAATTATTTATAGAACACAATTGTTAAAAATTATAATTTAGATATTGATTCAATCTGACAGTTAAATTTATAATGAAATCAATCTAACGGTTTGGTGAGATTATTTCAGATAACCTTATCTAAATTAATTGAGAAGTGTGTAAAGATGATAAGATTGTAGTACTATTTAATCAAACGGTTGAGATTATAATGAAATTGATCTGACGGTTGGGTAAGAATAATCCAAGATGTACCTATCTATATTTATTGAGACATGTGATAAAGTAATAAGATTGCAATACCACTTAATCCAATAACTGAGATTAAAAGAAATTAATTCGATGGTTGGGTGAGGATAATCCAAGATGTACCTATCTATATTTATTAAGACATATGTGAAGATGATAAGATTGCAGTACCATTTATTGAGTCATGTTGAAATAATGAAATTTCATTAGCTTCTTACATTGCTATAAATAAGAGCCATATTTACCTCCATGATACACCTCCTAGGATTATTCATCAAATAACTTCAATTGCTAACCATTAACAAGGTAATCCAAAATGTCTAGTAGAGCATCTTGTTATGGTGTTCATGACGATGTGCTTCTATGGCAAGTTTACATGAAAATTTCTCAAGATCCAATTACAGGTGTTCACCAGTTTGTAGAAAACTTTTGGTCTTAAGTGTGTGACAAGTACAACAATGAAAGGAATGATGGTTGGGAGGAGCATAGCAAATGCTCTGTGCAAGCTCAAATTCAAGCTATTGAAAAAACAATCAGGAAATTGAATGGGTGCATCAAACAAGTGAAGATATTGTAAGTATTTAGCAGTTAATATCAAGTATTAATTTTTTTTAATACTGTATTCAACTTGACATTATCTTTATAACAATTTTATAGTTGCAGCAAGCAAAAATTCTACTAATGCAAGATCCCTAGTACAAAAAAGGTTTTAAATTGTGTGACACATTTTGAAAGATTTGGAAAAGTTTAAAGATAATAACAACAGTCCAAGACAAACTTATCAATTACAACATTTCAACAATATTTCATCAAGGTCCGAATATTCGCATTCCAATTCTCAAATACCGAAATCTCCTGAAGAGTCACCATTTTATTTTAATTTAGAAGATCATAATGTTGGTGGTTCCTCACGCCTCACTAGAGTAAAAAAAGCTAAAATAAAGCAAAAAATAGTTGAACAATTTTCTACTATCGTTAGCATTAAAGAACAAAATGACAAGGCTATAGAGCTGCTGAAGAAGTCCAGTTTGGACAAACAACATCAAAATAAAGATGCAAAGCGAACAATTTGTCTTCCAAAAATTTAAAGAAGAAAATAAAATTTTGTACCGAGACTTGAAAGCTATTTTTGATCCAAGAATTCATGTTATTACTAAAGCTGAACACGAAAGAATTATTCGAAAAAGAGCGCAACAACAAGTACCACCACTACATAATAATTTTGGCCAATATTTTCATGATATTGGTGAATCTAAATGTGATTTACCAGATTATTACATTATTGTAAGTTTTGTGTATTATGTTTAATGTTTAAATTTTAGTTTTCTAATGTTTGTTTAATGTTTAGTTCCATAGTTTGTTTAGTTCTAATGTTTATTTGATGTTTGTTTTAATGTTTAATGTAATGTAGTATTAATGTTTAATTAAAAATGTTATTTGCAATGAATGTTGTTTTTAATGTAACATTTTTTAAAATATATTATAGTTATTTGTTATATATAAATTTTAAATAAAATAAAATTTTGAACTAAATTGTTAAAAAAAATTATGTCCATACAATGCAAAATTGGACTAAATTGAACATCTTAAAAGTTAATAATATAATTTTACAAAAAAACAAACAACAAAAGCAAAATGCGCCGGGTGAACATGACAAACACTGCTCATTTGAGCAAAAATAAGTCAGAAAATAAGTATGTGTTGGAGTCAAAAAAATGCATTTCTTCCCTTAGAATAGGTATGGGTGATCACTTCAACGCTATAGAATGGCAAGGAAATGGTAAGAAGATTGTAATTTTTTTGAAAATTTGCTTTGTACTATTTGTAAAAATTTGTTAGCAGGTTATGATATTTTTGAAAAGGTTTTAAAGTTGTGGTTTTTTTAAAAAAATGGGAGTAGCTTTTGAAATATTTTTATAAAAATCCCTAATATATTAGGCTGGTTGCTACAAGAATCCAGCTCGAGTTTGAGCTCAAGCAGGAGCTCTCACATTTCCACACAATGGGATATTTTTGCAAGCACAAGGAAGCATTTCACTATCACACTCACCATACGAGTAAATACAAGGCCAAAATTAGTAATTTACAGTGTGAAGATTCAAGAAACATCAACAAGAGAACTTGTTCCATCGCATTGAAAACCTAACTTATGTAAACAAGTAGGAAGCACATGGTAATATTACTGATATAAACAAATCGTGTACTTGTGACTGGAAATCTGAATTGATGTGCAAGAAATTGCAAGATTCACCTAAGTTGAAGTGAAGAATTTGTGAAGAAAATGCATAGATAGCTCCCGCCTAGAGTGAGCTAATGTATCACTGACGGCCACCAGCTTCATGTGACCCCTCTGCTGATTTTAACTACTGTAGTCCAAAATCATGCAGGCAATGGTTCCTCCAAAACTGCATTTTGAGAATTCACACTAATGAATTGCTTGAGCATTTTAAAATTAAAATGCCAAAAAGAGACACAGAGAGACTACCTTTTTTATTTGTGGATACTTCAGTTGATCCAATTTCAGCATCCCCAACTGCATGATGAGCAACTGGAGTTTTGGCTGGTACATCAGGAAGTTCCAACTTTTCCTTGTGCTCCTTAGATGGCACTGGGGTAGGAACTTCTGGCATGTCTTCAATGATGAGCTGAAACAATTATAACGTTAAGTTTATGTCAGATATGAAACAGGCGAGAAGCATATTCCTGAACAATAACCAAGTTGAGGTTTCTCATGATATGACCAACAAGGAACACAAGAAGCAAAAGAAAATTAAAAAATAGAAAGTGCTGCTGCAACTAAAAGAACAGAAAGAAAATTCCTAATATACTGGCAGAATCAAATTCATCTAATGTATTGTGCCATTTGAATTAAAATCCCCCTCTTGATTTTACCAACAGTTCATTGCTATATACGTAAAATACAATGTGAAAAATGCAACCCAATGCCTTGTAGCTCCTATTGAGTGTTAAGATCATGGTTTGGGTACCTAAATCATGAGGTTTACAAACTTTCAAAATCAACTAAAGAATTTAATTAGTTCAAAAAATATCTTCACCAGAATATTTAAAATTCCCTACATAAAACTGTGGATGCTCAAACTTCTCGTGCCCCTAATCAATTTCTCAGGTTCTCCCATCCTTATCTATGACACCATTTTAATTATTCTTGCTCACTGCCAATATCCAGAAACCCCCAAAACAAACAACAATGATCACCTGCCAGGTCAGCATCCACATCAAGTAAAAAGAAAACGAAAAGAAACTGAACTTCCTGCCAAAGCAGTTTGACAGCTTCCCACAGCATCCACCGAAAAATTTATGTAAAATACTATGAACACTATCTGGATACAGGAAATCCAACAAGGCAACAACCAACCACTAACTACTTTGAAAAAAAAAATTGCCGCCAAACAACATAACACAGGAGAGATACTGTTGCACACAAATAATAGATAATAACAGATGTCAGAAGGAGAATAAAGGGAATGGGGCAAGGGGAGCAGGTTAGAGAATTTCAAAAATAAAGAGAAGCTGAAGGAAACCAGGACAGCAGTGTGTTACAACATGGGACACATGTCAGGTAAGACTTGAAAGTTAAGAAATTGTAAATGTTCGAGTATATAAGTACGTGATGCAGAATTCTGGAATTTGAGTCTGTGTATGTGGCTTGTGTAATGCATGTTATATCTAATCTATACACATCATTTCACTGAAAAACTAAGTTGAATGAGGGAAGGGGACCATACAACCAATCCCAGCTAGATACAAACTGAGGATGAACACAGTTTGAGACACAGCTGGTGCTGGTTGAAAAAAAAATGCAAGATTTCAGATTTCACAAGACTTCGCAAAAAACTGCAAGATTACACACATTTGAACAGAGGAGTTCAGTTAGATGCCTTGAATTTTGCATGAATTTTTCAAATTTCTTTGAGCAGACTTGGACCCAGTTCGTGAGCAAAGATTACGGCTTTCATTTTTTCCAAATTTTAAGTTTTTTAACTTTTCTGAAAATGTATTCTGTAAGATGCTGGATTTTCCAGCTTTTCTGAAATGGTGCTGTTGAAAAAACTATTTCTGATTTCTTTTTTTTTTTTTTCAAAAAGATAGAAAAACCAAAAACTGATTTGGAAAAGCAGTGCCAGACAACCTTAGAAAGAGAGAAAAGATTATTAAACGTTATTAGCACTGAGCTCACCATAAAAAGCAAAGCACAGCCTGCCTTCATTAAAAACTAATGATACTAAATAAATTACCACCTAATACAAAATAAAAACTAATGAATTATAATTAAGCAGATTAAGGGAAAACTTGTAATTATTCTGCTTTTGGAAAAGTAAAATATAAATTAGCAAGCTAGCATAAACATTATTGAAAATGAAAATAAAACAATTAACAATAATAATTGAACAGATCTGGGGATATTTATCCTACTTTTTTTTTTTTTATTGGCTGTGACATCTGCAAAGGATAAAGTGAAAAATGCAGCCTATAATAACAGAACTGATTGTGGATCTTCATGCATTTTTTTTTTTTTTTTTGGTCTGTAAGATCTGCAAAGGATAAAGTGAAAAATGCAGCCTACATATAGAGCAAAGTGCAAAGCAGTCAATTACTTCAAAAGATACTAGAATTTGTAACCTTCGTGCGCAGTGCTAAGTAATTATCTTCTAGCCCACAGGCTGTAATGTGCACAATAAGATGAGAAAAAAAGTTTGGAATTTATAATCTGGCTTTGTATCATATTTAGACTTACATTAAGAATTTTTCTGTTTGGGTAAGATGACTGGCATATTTCGATATCATTCGGATCAATAAATTTAGGAGGTAGGGATTAGAAGCCCAATCACCAGTAGATGAAAAATTACCCAAACTAACTGTCTACTGATATATAATTGCAATATTATCAGAACATTTTTTACAGAAAATGAACCTCAAATGTAATTGAAATACTATTTGTAGTGTCAAGGGGATCCAAGTGAAGCCCAATAAGTTCTAGTATTTAATTAAATTAATTTAAGGTAAAAATGATGCACACAAGATGAGAAGCAAAGACAAAGCACTGCAAAGACCCATGACTATCCCATTTTTTTCTCATCCTAGGTGATTCAATCATATTCCTTTGCCAACAAATGAAGTCTTTATGGATTCACATTGTTTCTAGCTTCATATTACTGGACCACTAGCACACAAGAAATGATTTATGTCAGCTAACTCCTATCAAAACCGAAGCTCAAAATTTGTACCATTGATTTCACTGCATCTTAGTCCAGCATTCCCAAGTAAAAGATAAGCAGAAAGAGTTGACAAGAATAAGAAGAATGTGATCCTAGATACAAGGCCATCAAATTGAGTTGACAAAGAAATCAATGTGGTGTCCATCATTTATTATAAACCACTGAGGTCAAGTACTATATATTTCAAACAAATGGGTTTAGACACTGATATGAAATAAAAATTAAAAATGAAATAAATTAAAATACTGCACGTGACAGTTTAATCAAAATATGAAAAAATTACCATACCTGAGTTTCCATGTTCTCAAATTCAGCTAAGATTTCCTCTTCATCTTCTGTTGATAATTTCTCCCCCAGGATGGCATTAATTTCCTTCAAATGCACCAAACATAAAGTTCTTTAATAACAAAATTAAAAAGAAATATAAGAGATGAAAACTTAAAGAAAGTAAACTGCAGAAGACAAAAGCTTAGATTATTCTTAGGCTAGATGTCAAAAGAGGATTAGTGAAATCATTAGCACATTGGAACAACAATTACAGGGTAACATAATATGTTGACCTAAAACCACTGTTCTAATGCACACATCTCATGATCATATGTAACGCTAATATAATATGGACTTCTGATAATAAATTCTTTTTTTTTTTTTGTAATTTGACATCCAACCACAAGAAATTAGATCAACATGTATTTTATTAAATTTTATAAAGATTAAAAGATATAACCCTTCCCTTTTTCTTAAAACTTTCTAATTCCTCAGCCGCAGCTATTTAAATAAATTTATAACATATTTAAGGGTATTCCGTTAACTCATTTCGTAGCAACAACAAGAGAAATAATTTTTTTATATTGATGTTACATCACTAAAAACTAATGAAACTAGTTAATAGGATACTAAAGTGCAATGTGATTGAAAAAAAAAAAAGTCAAAAAGTGCAAAACTGCATAACTAGAGGTACATATTTTGTACTTTTCCCTTAAAAATAAGAAAAAAAAAGGGAAACTGATAAATAGGCCAAAAACACCAGTAAACTTGCAAAGCATCACAAAATATTCAATGAATAACGGTTTTATTTTTATTGATGGTTTTTGTCCAATTAGATTCAAAGTGGCCCCATATCAAATAAGCTGGAATGCTTGATCTTTTCTTGAGCCAAGCATGGCATGGTAGGGAACACTTAGGCTAAAATGACTAATGTGAATGCATGAGCAGCATCATGAATTATTCCAATATTCAAACAAAAAATCAACAACAATCTAGGAAAAAAACTTAACATCAAACTCACATCTTGATAAGCTTTAGCTTCCTCACTATCATCCATTAGCTTTTGGACATCATCCAGGTTGATCTCATTTTGTATCGCCTTAACTGCATCACTACCTGCCTTTAAACTCTCAAATACAGCTTTCTGCTTGCTGGCTAGCTCAATATCTGCCAACTGAAGCAAAATAATGTGGAGTTACAGGAATATGCACAATTTGCTACAAGTCAAGAGCACGAACTGCCTATAAAGTTATTTTGGATACAAGTTCTTGCTTGTAGACAAAAGATATTGTGACCACCAACCAAAATCTCAGTAATAAATAATCTTATTCAAAGCAGGGAAGCAACATTCCACCATGTGCTACAACCAAAAGCAACTTGAAAGATAATGCATATCATTACTTTTTGTACTTTTCCATTTGCTTCAACAGCATGACATAATTTTTAAAACAAACTATTTGGGAGCAACTACAAAAATCCTCATTATCCATTATTGAGTTATTAAAAAAGGGCAAGGTGACTATGCCTTCAGTTCTTCCATAACCAATCCATATGGAAGGAAGAGTGAAAACAACAAGAGACAGTACCTACTTGGAAAAAAAAATAGCCTAAACAACATTCTTCTAGTCATTGCTTACTTGTTGCTCAACGTTAATAAGCCAGGTGTCCACTTGTTTTAACAGTTCTTCTTGTGTTTTCTTCTTCTTCAATGTTAGCAAGGCTCTATCCTTTCTCTTCTGACGAATTAACTCTCTAGCAGCTTGTTTTTCTGCTTCAATAACTACTTCAAGCTGGAAAAGTACACAAGATAGAAACAATAAATCACTACATTATGTTGACTTTCATCAGGATCTGCAAATTACAATACCCTGATCAACCAAACTGTTCCAGAATTTGCGCTTTTCAAAGAGAAAGAGACTAAAGATTGGAATTAAAGACTAGATAGCAGGCTTTGCTTAATTCATGACAATATTTGATATATTAACAAAATTTTTAAGTCATCAGGATCTTCATGCCTGAAATAGAGAAAGAAACTAAAAAGAATGAGAAGATTTGGAAGTTTGCTTCAGGCCACAAGACAGCAAATTTGGTTGGCATATTTCCCCTCAAAAGAATGTGTAAATGATTATTGTGTTGTTTTTTTAGAAGCATCAATATGTAAATATTTGATTTTCTTTTCATTTCTACGTATTTGTCGTTCACATTTCATAAGCCCTGCATTGGTACAATCTGATTGTGCAGAGAATGGAGATGTATGACATAGTTGAAGCATTCCATTTTGTGATCACAAATTATTCAAATAAATTATCCACAATCTGGGAATCTGCAAATTTACAGCCATCGGTACTACTATAGGTACCAGGAACTCCAATATATCAACCATAAATTCATTATGCCTATGCAAGCACCTAGTTAATTGTCAACCGGCAATGACAAAAATTAGTTTTGTTGACAACAATATAACATATTGATGGACATTTCATCTCAGATAATAACCAGAATGGTGGCAATAACAAAGTGTCCAGACATCCACAGTACAGAATTAATATCAACTATATCTAGACCAAGGAAAAATTAGTGTGCTGGTATAGTTCAACATCTACCTATATTTAAAAAACACACTTTCATCCCATCTGGTATCTCACAGTTGCAATTCACAACTATTCTTTTTCTCTTCAATTTCTTCATCGATATTTTAAGCGTAAAATTATAAAAACCAAAGCCTCAAGCCTAACCATACATTGAAAAAAAAAAATTTTAAACAATAACAAGTATGATATAATCTCCAAGAAAAGAGTAAAATTAGCCTTTGTGTTTGACCACATTATACAATTTTGTATACTAGATCTTTTAATGACTCAAGAGAAGGAAAATTAGGCAAGATTGTCAATTCACCATCATATGCCTCATTTGGCTTGTCTTTGTTCATAAAGTTAGCTTCATCAGCATCATGGAGCAATTCTCTATGGATCAGAATCAGTTATCATTTATATCCATATAAATAAGAGGAAGTGGAAGATTTGGGGGCTGTTTAGTTTTGAAAGACATTTTTTGTTTTCCTTTTTGAATTTTCTTTCCCTTTTCTTTATTTTTTAGTTTTTCTTTTTCCAAAATAGAAAACGGAAAATAGAAAATGGTTTTAGGCTTATTAAGATCTCTACCCAAATAATTATTATTATTATTATTATTTTATAGAATCTAAAATCACTACACAACTTGATTCATGAAAAACATAATTAGGATACTAATTTTTTAATCTAAATTAAAATTGACTATCAAATATATTTCAAAAAGACCACGATTTTGTGAAAAAAAAATAATAATAAAAATATAGATAAATTAAATACAGATAAAGTCCTTTTTTATATACAATAACTATCTAATAATAGAATTTAAGTTTAATTGTTTAACTTTAATTGTTCATGATAGCAAACAACATAACTAAATTAATAAAATTCACAACTTAAAAAACTAAAAAAAATTTATTATCCAAATGAATTTTGACATTTAAAAGTGGTGGCCAAATATAAATTGAGATAAAATAATTATAAATACCATTTGAGGGATTATTGCTTTTGCACAAAATGAAAAATACTAGATCAAAGATAGGGACTAATGAAAAGAGACGAAGAAAAAACAAATCGCATAAGGCAAAAAGATGGAGTGAAAAAAATTGCACAAAGGACAGAAGACCAACAACAAAGGAAAGAAATGGCTCAAAGCAAATTTGGAAAACATACTAATTTAATTGGAAAACATCTTTTTATCAGTTTTCAAATACTTGTTATAATTTGGAAAATTTAGAAAATATCACAACTAAATAATAAATTCTATTCTCTAGTTATCCTAAAAAAATTTTCTGGAAAAAAAGGTCTTGTATTCCAAAACCAAACGGGCCCTTGATTTTTCTATAGTTTGAATTTTGTTTTCTTTTGGCTTGTGATAGAATTCTCATAACCCTTTGGAATAATCACCAAACTCATATCAATTTCAACATGTACATTTCACTCACTAGACAGAAAGCAAATTCTGCAATTCCACATTTCTTGCTACAAAAAATAAAATAAAATAATTATCAATAATTCATGACTCTCTTCTATTCAATGAGTAACTTTAGTTTCTAAAGCAAACAATAAGCTAAAATTTTCATAAGAAAAATAAACCCACAAAATTCTAAAAAAAAATAATAAAAGAAAACTAACCAACCTTTTGTTGATACTGTGCAAGCTTGCGCCGTTGTGTTTTTAGGGAAAGAATTGCTCGATCCACATCAGTGATCTTGGGTTTTTTCACAAATATATTTCCCATCTCTACCTATTCAACAGGAAATGTCGTTCCGAATCCACATAATTTTCATTTTTACCGACCAAATAAAATAACTTTTCAATCCAAATACAATTATACCCTCACAAAGAACTGAGTCTTTGTTCTTTTTTTTTTTTTTGGTTCTTTAATTTTTTAAGAAAATCATAAAGTCATTAGGCCACCCATTATCCCAAATAACAAAAGGGATAGCATGCATGTTTAAGTTGAGCAAGTTTAAGAGCTAATATAGGCACAAAAATAAAATAAATAAAAACAGCAGCACTTAAACAAGGTGGTCAAAGAAGGTGCCCAGCTTTTTAGGTGTTTATTCACCGTTTACACTTGAGCTTGTACACAGTAATTGAGAATAAGACTCTAAATTGCCTTCCTATGTCCAACGTTTGATGTCACTTGGAGTCCAAAAATTGCATCAACTCTTCTGGTATTTCAATTCAGACTCTAATCTGGACTTCATATGTTTAACTCCACAATCTAAAATCTTTTCTTCGCATGTCTTTTATCACCAATTGCAACTGGGTATCACCATAAAAAATACCAGCAACAACATTATTTTTTTTTTTAATCCATATGATAGATTATTTCAAAAAAAGCGGAGATATGATTTTGCGATCCATTGCCAAAGAAAAAAGAACAACTACAAAGCCAATTACATACAGAAAATGATAAATTTCAGCTGTAAACATAATCAATACCCATTATCGAATTGATAAAAAGGAGAGTAAAAAAAAAATCCTTAACCAATTAACTAAAAAAAATAAAATTTCTTATTAAAAAAATTAAAACATGATAACAAACTTACACAGATATGCTGGCGATGAGGACAGCGGCGGTTCTGGCATAGCTAGAGTGCAAGAAGAGAGGAAATTAGAGATAAAAATCAAGAAAAGAAACACACAGAGAAAGACGCCAGCGAGGTTGTGCCAGCGGTGGCGGTGGCAAAGAAGATTTACTAGAACGGCTGGTCATACTCAAAAGTTATATTTGAAAACAAACAAAATAAATAAAAAAATAAAACAAAGTTATTTTGAAATAATTTTTTTGAAAAGAAAATTAATTTGATTGATTTAAACTAACAGTATATTCAATGAAACAAATATAAGTTCACTAAAAATTATATAAATTACATAGAATGAAACAATAATTAAGTTAATAGCATGTTATATTGATTCAAAACCTACAAATTTGATAATGTTATAGTTAATAGAATATATATGATTTTAGTTCTGCAACATATTAATAACCATTTAATTTATTATCTCTATATCTGTCTGATAAAATATGTTCATCTTAATCTTGCAAATACAAATAAAATACCTCAGTAAGATGATCGAAAACAAAATATCGTAATAAGATAATAAAAAACTAAACGTCGCAATAAAACGACGGAATCATAAAAAACAAAATGAACTCAAATCTATATAGAATAATTATTTATTTAAAAAATAAATTGATAAAAAAAATGACAAAAAATTATCCACCATTGTTTAAGGAAGATCCTTGCTATAGTAACTAAAAAAAAGAAAATATTGTGAGAAAAAGGATGCTATGTTTTTTTTTTATATATATAATAATGTATTGTAATTATTTTTTTAAACAAAAAAAGATGAAGAGATGAAAGAAATTGAAAATTGACGGTTGAGATTTTTACATAAATAGATATTTTTTTTATTTTATTAACTAAAATATCTTCAATTTTTATTTTTTTTACTTATTTTATCCTTTTTATTTACATTCTCATTTTATTTACAGAGATGCACCATTTTTTATACTTTATTTTTATTTTTTACTTTCATTTTTATTTTTTTCTCTTTATTTTTTTCCCTCTTTATTCATTTTTCTTGTTTTAAATAAATTTTTTAAAGTTTTATTATTCCCTTTTTTCTTATCTTTTTCTTTTTTTTCATATTTATTCTTTCCTCCATCCTTTTTCTTATTTTTATTTTCTCTTTATTATTTTTTATTTCCCTTTTTTTCCTTATTTTTGTTTATTTTTAATTTTTCCTCATTCCTTGCTTTTTTTATTTTTAATTTCTCTCTTTTTCGTTTTCATCTTCTTTCAAAAAAATTTTCTTATTTTTTGTCATCTTTTATATTAGTGGAGCATTAGCTAATATATATTTTTTGGGATTTTATTTTATAAATTTTTTGACATTTTATGTTGAAATACAATCTCTTTTTTATTTTAATTTTTTTGTTCCCTCTTTTTCATTTTTTAATCAATTTACCATTATTTTCTAAATGTTAATTTTTTTAATTCTAATAAACCAAAATAAATACAAAATTATATAATCCTATAAATTAAATAGTTAAAAATCTAGTAATATCATTAAATTAATTTGTTTAACACATAATGTGAAGGGTGTTAATGTTATATATATTGTTATTAGTTTTTTGTAATTTATTTTTTGTTACTTTTTAGTTTCTAATTTAATTTTGTATTTATAGGATGCTGAAGATGATTTTTTCAATCCTCATCCATAGAAAAGGGAGCACAAACTTCCTTATATCTTAAAATCTCTTTTTGTTTATTTTATAGGAAATTGAAAATAAATGAAAAGTAAACGAAAAATATACCATAGCATCAAGCTAAATATTTTCTTTGGAGTTAAGCGAGTTGCAATTATTGCAACAGAAACATTTTAAAGAAATGAATATGTTTTTTAAGACTTTGGTGTTGTTGAGTCGTAAGAAGATTTTGTCATGTTATGTTGCGTTTATAATTTGGTATCATTTTTTGTTTTCTAATACTTTTTTGTTTTATTAATGGCAATATAGTTGTATCACAAAGTTTTTTTATATGTTTATTGTATTTATGCAATCTCTATTTTATGTCCAAATATTCTATAGTTGAAAGAGAGTTATTATTTTGATTTTTTTTAAATATGTTTTTATTTTATTTTTGGTTTTCGATTCTTTTTTTTTTTTATCCTTTTGGTTTAGATTCATTTTTTCTGTTTATGTTTTTTGGTTTTTAAAGAATGTATATGAGAGTTTTTGTTATGTCCTACAATATTATGTATTTATTACATACACAATGTTACATCTAATGTTCTATTTCTATGTTTCTTTTACTTCCATTTCTTTTCCCTTGATTAATTATGAATGTATGAAATTGATAATAAAGCATAAATAGATGAAGTCACGGGGAATTCATTCCTCCAACTTGCATCTTCCAGTAGTGAAGATTCAAGAACATACTTCAACAATAAATAGTACATTTTACTAATAACTCTAAGATAATAAACAATTAAATTCATAATGTTAGGTGTAACAATAAGCACAAACCCCAATCTCCAAGCAACAGCACGATTTTGATCTTCTTAATACAACCAAAAAATAACTCATGATAGCTTTCTAATATTCTAAAGTTGCCAAAGAACAGTGTAGAACTTTTGTTTTTCTTCCTAAAGTACAATTTTATATTTCATTTAGAGGATAATTGTTGAGATTCTAAAGCTTTAACAATCACTTTTATGCATATAAACCATTTAAAAATTGTCATTTCCATACTAGTGACCCGTAAAAGTATAATTATTCTTTTTGTTTATTATTTTTTTATGGTCAAGAAATAGAAAAAGCCTATTGTTATATGGGTAATAGCAATAATCACTAAGTATAATATAGTTGTGAACAAATACATAAAGTACTAAAAGGCAAGCAAATCAAGCTTTAATAATTGGGAAAATAAGGCACAAAAAAGAAAAGTTAAAATTGCATTACATGATGTCTAAAAGCACAAGTTGGATTAAGACAATTGCTAACTAATCAATACCAGTAATCTTTAGGGTTTAGCTTCACAATCCATCCCTTACACACACCTAGAAAAGAAATAAGAACAATAATCATGAATTAATCATCCTTAATTCTCATAACAATAACAATGATGAAAATCAAATAGAACCTCTAAAAAAAAGATTCTTACAAAGTAAAGGTTGTGGAATGGAGGAAATTAAGAAGATAACAAAAATTACATACAAAGTAAAAACAAAGAAGCGAAGGTAGAATTAAGAAAGGGAAAACAAAAGAAAATAAAGGAGAAGTGGAATTAAAAACAAACCTTCTTGCATGTAAGAGGAGAAGCCAATAAATAGACATGATCAGTGTTTTACTCATGTAATGTAACTGTATCATCCTCCATTCTTTCTTCTTCCTATCTTTAATATCAAGAATATTAATTAACACATTGACGAAGACGATAACAATGATGACAAAGAGTTGATCATAATGAAACTAAAAAATTTAACATATATGATCTAGAGAGAGATCGTACCTGAAAAGAGAAAAAGAGTGATTTCACTATATTTGTGTGTGTGTGTGTGTGTAGAAGAGAGTAACATAAAGAAGGAGAGAGACAGAGAGAAGGAGAAATCAAAATTAAATTGAAGATAAGGCCTAACCTTTCGAACATTGAGGATGGAAAGGTGTTGGCAGAAGTGGGAAGCTTGATTTGGAGTTATAGAAATAAAGAAACATGGAATACAGCAAGATTTTTTTTTTTTTTGCATTTTGGTTTTTTTTTTTTTGTCATTTACATGTTTGGGTGCAGAGCGGGTAAATATTTTAATTATTGATGTGACTTTTTGGCCATTTTAATAAAGATCCCTTGAAGATAACCACCCCAGCTCGAGTTACTTATCCGGCCCAACCTGAGATTTTACTGCGATTGGACAGCCGACTTTTGGTTAGTGTTGATTTGACTAAAAGGATATTTAGTTTTCAATTGGCGAGTTAGGAGGGCACTTCTTATTCTAACTCACCTGAATTTCCAAAAATTTATACCAACCTAAAACTACATTTTAACTTGAAAATTACTAATATAAATTGAAAAAATAATTGTGAGCGACCTTTGATTTTCATGTCTTGATTTTCATTTCATGGTAACTTTACCGAAAGGGACATCTGTTCTATTTACAAAATGGGGACAAATGGTTAGTCTCAAGAGGACGTAAGACATTTTATGTTTGTAGAGTCACTACTTAATTTTTAGAAAATCAAGAAAAGATATAAGGGACGGCATCGAGTCACTCAACGAGTATCATCCTTAGTAAAGTTTCTTAGGTTTGGAAGATCACATCTACTTTTTAACTATTTCTTATCATAATACTCAATGTCTGACTACCATAACACTCTAGTTTTAGTATTGACAGTTGTATAAGCACATTCACATAGCACATGATAACGGAAAGTAAAGAAATCATTTGAAATTATTATATCGCTTTCCTAATAAATACATTTGAAAGAAAAAGTATAGTAATGTAAATCTAGCCCCAGATTTAGAAATGCACTTGCAAAATAACGGTTAGCACAACTACGTGCAATTCCATCCACTCATTCACATAAACAGCAAATAAGCAGGAAACATTCGATCAATGAATTAAAAGAGTAAATAGATGCCTATAGTTATGTGCATTTACAAGCTTTAAATGAAGTAATTGCTAAATTGATAGAATATTTCTAAATGATAAAAGAATAAAAAAAGATGCATGGTTACATTATTGGACCACAAAATTGAAGCTCTAGCCTGAAAATATGAACTTTCATATTGTTGAATTCATTCTTATGCAAAAATGAGAGAAAATACTTATTTCATATTGGAGAATAAGAAAATGCAATTTTAATTGCAAAATGCAGATCTAATGCAAGGATGTGACTTTTATATTGAAAATGCAATAAGATGTAAAAATTGTGCAAGAATGGTAATATTGATATTTATTGGATGTAAGATACGAACATTATGTGAAAATGATGATTTTCACATAAAGCTGTAGAAATGATATGAGGATGCTGATTTTGACGTTAGAATGTGATTTTTATTGAGGAAATATGCTAAAAGTGCATTAAAACTTTAAATTTTTATATTTTTTGGAAAGTGAAAATGAAGACTAGGTGCAAGGATGATATTTTTAAATATGAAATGCAGGATTAATGTAAAAATGTAGGTTTTATTATAAAAATATGATTTTAATGATGAAAATGATGTAGAGACAATGAAAAGATGCAGATTTAATATAAAAAAAATGTATTCTTATGATTTTTCATATTTTTGAGCTAAGAGATGCAAGATGATAGTTTAATATTATCAAAATAAGATAGAAAATTATATAGATAGCATGCAGAATGCCAACCTCACCACACAATTCATAACAATTTTTTAACTACTGGCAGCAATAAAAATAAAATAAAAAACTACAGGAAAAATAAACGTATAAAAATGATTATTTGGTCCTCAGATTTGACAAAGCTTGTTTTTGAATATTTTAAAGCTTTGGCTTCGTGTGATTTTTAAGTTGTCCTTGTCAAAAGGTTGAAATGATATGTAGAATGCAAGTTTGTATACCTTTAAAGCATGCTTTGACAGAGATGAGGTTGGGTTTGGTTCAAGGTCAGTCTAAAAATCCTAAAAAAACATAATGTATGTGCTGAAAGTTTGCAAAATAGGAGTCATGAGTCTTCAATTCAATAGAGTTTTAACATAGTGTGTGATCAAGCCTCCCAAAATGGGAGGAGGACACTGGTATTTATAGAAAAAAATTGGGTTTTTGTGCTTGCACATGCGTTTTTGCACATGTCTTACGAGTGTGTAACTCAAAAATGAAGGTGAGTGTGTGCATGTAAAGCATGGCTGCCCACGCACACGCAACACTTTTTAGGCCATTTTCAGGCTTTTCTAAGGGTCGTGTTTCAAGTTTTCATAATTCTTTCAAGGTTTTTAGGCCTTTAGGATGTGTTTTTGATGTCCATTTTATCAAAATCGGCTTTGCGTTTTCATAAAGTTAAGCCTTGGTCTCACAAGATGAACATTGGTTTAATGAGTTGCTCATTTTAAGCAACAATTGTTCAAAATGAGCTACTTATCATCTCGAAAGTTCATATTTCATGAAATCAAAGTACAAATTAATGATTCATTGATTGATTTCACACTTTGGAGGCTTAATTTGGGAATTTCAAGCTCTTTAGTCTTTAGCATGCTTCAAAGGAGATACGAAGAAATAGACTCTCGTCATCTTCAAAAGGTTTCTTTCACCCTTTTGGGGATAGTCAAAATTCGATCTATGATAATTATCCTAAATAATCCACTCTTTGTTACCTTACTTAGAACACTTACTCCTCTCTCTCTCTCTCTCTCTCTCTCAAATTCTTGATTCTTTTTCTTGCTCTCCATATTTCTCAAGTCTCAATTCTTCTCTTTGTTAAGCCAAACTATACATGCACCGATTTACATGGGACATACAAAGGGACAAGTAAATACTTGCAAATTTTTTTTATTAATTTTTATTTTGTGGCTTAAGTTATGGTAAATAAGTTAAAGAGAATATATGTATTATTTTTATTGTTAGCTATTTATTGTCTAGTACATGTTTCACTCTTTGGGTTTAGGGTGATTGAGTCCTTTATGTATTTAAACTCTTATAATTAACAGAGTTGAGGTAGGCACATATTCAAATAAAAATTACAAGGTTTATTCTCACCTTAAGTTATTAAATTCTCTTTAGCTTTAATTGAGACCTATAAGTGGTATCAGAGCTGTAATAATAGTGGTAACCAACAAAGAAAAAATTAAAAATCTTAAAGCAGGTTTAGAGCTAAATGAGTCAAATTTATTTGGGTATTACTGATAAGTTCCTCTAATTAGAAGACACCCTATTCAAACTAACTGAGGTTGTGGTTTCAAACAAAAGAGCATCTAACAGTAGTGGACCTCAAGGGCAATTTCACCATAATAGAGAAACATCCATGGAAGTTACTAGTGAGGGACAACCAATGTTCTTTTCCAAATTAGTAAAACTTGAGTTTCCAAAATATTTAGGAGGTAACCCTATGGAATGGTTTACAAGAGTGGAATAATTTTTTTAGTATTAAGGCACTACTGAATCATAAAAGGTGTCCTTAGCTTCCTTCCATCTTGAAGGCGAGACTAATCAATATTGGTAAGGGTTGCATTGAGTCTTTGGCGAAGGGGGCATGAAAGTGACGTAGGAAATTTTTCAAGAGGAATTATAAACAATGTTCAGTCCTATCAAATGTAAGGATTTTGATAAAGCTTTGTCAAGAGTTAAGCAAGTTGGCACTTTACGTGATTACCAAAAGAAGTTTGAAAGGCTTGGAAATAAGGTACAAGGATGGACCTAAAAGGCATTAATGGGGACATTCATAGGAGGCCTCAAACCGAAAATAGTATATGGTATCCAAATGTTCAAACCAAGGACCTTAAAGGAAGTAGTAAGTCTTACAAGAATATGTGATGACCAACTCCTTCACCCAACTCCTTCACCAACAATGGTTCACATGACTCTAGAATTCAACTAACTAGACCTTCACAAATTAATGAAGTTTAAACTAGAATCTCCAATTCACTTATGAAAAATCTCACTTGGGAGGAGATGCAGAATAAAATAACATAAGGGCTATGTTTTAATTATGATAAGAAATTTACACCTAAACATAGATGCAATTACCCACAACTTCTACTATTAGAAGCCAACAATGAATGTACAGATGATGAAAAAATAAAGGCTCATTTGGGAAAGTATTCATGAGCTATACATAACCTTGGATCTTGTGGATAAAGTCTCATTAAAAGAGGAGGGTATTGTTAAGCCAAAATATGTATGCATCGATTTACATGGGACATGCAAAAGGATAAGTATATGCTTGTGGATTTATTTTTATTAGTTGTTATTTTATAGCATAGGTTATGGTAAATAAGTTAAAGAAAATATCTTTATTATCTCTATTATTAGCTATTTTGTTGTCCACTATGTGTTTTACTCCTTGTGTTTAGGGGGAAAGTTGTTAAGTCCTTTGTGTATTTAAACTCTTGTATTTAGGGGGAAAGTTATGGTAAATTAGCAAAGTTGAGGTGGGCAGAAATTCAAATAAAAATTACAAGGCTTATTCTTAACTCAAGTAGAATATTTTCATCAAATTTTTATCAACTTTAATTGGGACCTGTTACTCTTCCTCTTCTATACAAAGACCCTAATCTAGTAACCTTAATCATTCTTCTTCTTTCCTTAAAGTGAATTTCGCAGCTTACTTCTCATCTTATCCTTCTATTTCCCTTAAAGTTGTTACTTGTTTTTCATGTACTTTCTACATTTTCCATATTTGGATGCATATGATCAATCTCTTATTTCTTATTTTCATTACTTAGGTCATAGATTTATAATAACATGTTTTTATTTAATATGTATTTTTCATAGTTATTATACAATATGAAACTATCATGCATGTTCACAATCTATTATCTATGGTACTTGCTTTGTTGTTTAAATATAATATTTTTGTTAGATCTATAAAGTTTATATGTTTTGATTTGGTAAAATAATATTTTTTTAAAAAAATTATTTTTTCAATGATTTTAAGCAATTATTGTTGAGATCTTTATCTATTCATGTATCTGTGTTTATTTTTTTCAATAAACATTTCTTTCATTTGTCAATTGATGATTTCATGTCGATAGTATGAAAACTATCATTCATGATTACAATCTACCTTCTATGATAATTGATTTGTTTTTTAACGTAATATCTTTGTTAGATCTATAATGTTTATGTGTTTTGATCTAGCAAAATAATATTTTTGCAAAAAAATATTATTTTTTTCAATGATTTTAAGCGATTATTTTTTTTTTCAATAAGCACTTTTTAGTATGTGTTTGTAAAAATTTATTGATGAAATTTATTTGTTTTGCAATCGGTGTTTATTTTTAAGTTTATTTTTTATATTTTGTTTGATAAATCTATGCATGTATTCTATTAGTTTGTTTGTTGGTCTTTATAAATAGAAACATATTATATTTATTTTGTTTGATTTTTTGGGTGATTTGGATAAATGTAATTCTGATGTTGATGGAAGTTTAAAGTTTTTTATATAGATTTTTTTTAATTTGTGTGTAATCTTTTTGACGTTCTATAGTTCCAATATATTCTGTGAATTTCTATCATTAGTAAAAACTTAAAACTATTAAGTTTTAACTAGGAAGGGTGGAAGTTTTAAAATTATTAAGTTATAACTTAAAAGGGTGAGAGATTAAAAGCTTGGTCTTTTTTTTTTTTTTTTTTTTGCGTAGCAACCTAAGGCTGAGGCTACACTGTAATAGTTTTTTGAGGCATTTAGAATAAGGCATGTGTTCTGATAAAGGATAAATTTATCTACTAAGCTACAATATATAATTGTCATTAAAAAAATGGCACTTCTTTTCTTAAGAACCATATCTTGCATTGTTTAAAAATACCATAAAGTAAAAATACTAAGCAATCAATTTTAACATTGCAACCTGATAAGCGTGAAAAATGCTTTATTTTGAACACTTATTTATTAGGCTTTAGGTGTCTAAAGTCTAAGTTAGTATTGACTATTGACGCATTTTAGTTTAAAATTTTTAGAGTATAGATTTTAAGAGTTGTAGTAATTTTATTGTGCTTTTGTTTATTTTTGTTTTATTTTTATGCTCTTAATTGTTTGATGATTAGGTACGCCTAATGTGGAGTCAATGCATAATGTGCTAAAAGTGAGAACTTAAAGAGTAAAGCTCAAAATTTCCATGAAAGTGAGTAAAAATGTCACTTTCCCAAGACATGGAAATCACACGGCTATGCGCTTAATAGCACACGGTTGTGCCTGAGCCCTAGCATGGACACTTTGTGGAGAAGACACTCAAGCATGATTGTCTGACTAAACACGCACAAAAATGCCTAATTAGAAGAAATCTAGACTGTTGAAGTCAAAGCTGACATGGCTATGTGCCTAAACACATATAGTTGTGCCTAAGTGCACCACTTTCAGAAGAGTCAAGGACATACAACTATGCACATTCATGTATACAACTGTGTGCCCTGAAGTAAAACAATTTTAGGAAGTTTATTTTAGGGTTTTTTATGGAATGATATAAATAAGGATATTTTGCCTCTTAGGAAGAGGTTGGCTAGTTTTTACAATTACTGATAATTTTAGCTGAGATATTTTTTTAGAGAACAATAATTTTTATTGTGTGTTCTTCTATCTACTCAAGGAGTGTATTAAGAATAAAATATTGTAGTTTTAAAATTGCAAAAATTAAAGGAAAATAAAAGGGGTTTTCCTTTCAATTTTTCTTATTGTTCTAATATTTATTATATTACAATGAATATGTTTGGATTTCTCATTTCTTTCATTTCTTATTTGTAAATCTCTATAAGTAGCTAATTTGTTAGTTAAGGTTTTAGACCCTGCTTAACATGAACTAAAAGTGGTTAAACTTTTAATCAACCAATTTGGACTGATCACTAATTAAATTGATTTAAACAATAGAATTAGATTGAGAGATTAATTCTATTGGGAACACGATAGCAATCTATTAATTAAATTGAATTAGTTGAGAGATAGTTCAATTGTTAATATTCCATTAAAAAGTGTAGCTTTAATGTTAAATGTGATTAGTTGTTAGTTAGAGCTAAATAATTGCATAATTATCATAATCAATAAATTATGGGAGTGCTTAAGAGAGACTTTTATAATTCAAAAGATACTTTAGAAATGGAATAAAATTCATAATTGAGAAGGAAGTTGACATGATTTTTGGGTAGATTGAGCCAGGGATGAAAACCTAAGATTCGACTATTTAAACAAACAAATTCTAAGAGTAGTTAGATTTAGTTCAACTTATATTTCTAGCAACCAATTAATTTGACTGTCTTGTCACGACCCAAAACAGGGGCCATGACCGACGCTAGGGAATAGGAATTCTTTCGAATCCGGAACCCATATCAAGTCTTAAAATAAACAAAACATGCAATAATAATAATAACATAATTAAAAAATTTTGTAGCGGAAATAAAATCATAAATAAATAAAAATAAAATAATAATCTGCCAATGAAATTAATTGAACATCCTCATCTTATATATAAATAATCCTTTAATACATATTCCAGTTCAAATCTTTAAAATACATACTTACACAAATATAATACATAAACCCCTTAACAATTTATAACTACTGCAGTGTCTAGATTATAAAATAAAGCTCAGATAAGTAGTTTACATAGTGAAGACTAGGCGGAAGAAATCCGGCTTATGGTTCTGCTACTGAGGTCTGAAGACGATGACTCTCCTGAAAAATAGTCAACGGAGGGGAGTCAGACCTCATTGAGTGAATTGTTATAATATATATACATGCAAACTAAATGACAATGCACACATTCAATAGTATATATAATAAATATATATACAAGCAAATACACATAGATGCAACAAAATCATTTTATATATATACTAAGAAAATACATTCGTATATGAAGGGTCAAATAGAACCCTAGAAAATCGTAACCTTAAACAGTGTTAGACAACACTCTAGCCATACAGGCTCATTTATTCCAAATAAATTCACTTGTTCCATTTGGATAGTAGACTGGTCCCGAGACACTAAGTCAACCGAGCTCCAGCAGTCTGACTGTCAGTATGATTGGCCTCGAGACACTTGGTCAACCGAGCTCCAGCAATCACACTCCTAAATCATTTCTCACACATCAAATAATCAAATCCAATCAATATCCACTAATAGGTTAGTGATATAGCCTAAATGCTATCGGCGTACCAATACGTACTCGGTCATAGTGCTGCCCATTAGGTAGCATGTTCTATTGATATCCTTCATTAATATATAAAACATACATTCATAAAAATAAATGATGCATGAATTTGAAATAAATAGCAACATAAACTATATATATACTAGAAATATACCAAAAGTAAACTAGGTATATTTCGAGTACACATACGTCACATAATCCAATATAATTGCAAAATAAAATAGAAATATATTTAAAAACATTTTAAGTATAAATGTTTAATAAAACATGCATATAATTTAAAGTATACCAAAAATAAACCAAAAATAAATTAAAAATAAACTTAAGTATTAATTAAATCACTTATGCATATTTATCAAAATAAACCATACATTTCTAAAACATGCACCCTAAAAGACATATATATATAAAATAACAACTCACTATTTATTGCGCTCCTCGAGACAGGTCCGACGGGCCTGGTCCACTAGGCCTCGGTCTCGACGCAAATAAACAAACAAATGATAACAAGAAATCAAAATAAATCTATCAAAATACTAAAGACTCGATCTAGAATCTTAGACACAGAATTAGAATAGGAATTCGACTAGACATCATGTTTTACGACAATTCTACCGAAAATCCGACAGAACCTCTCTTGTAAAACGGACATCTTTCTACTCAAAGAGTAGAGCCGGTCCTGTAAAGAAATACACTTCGAAATAACACAATTCACAACCTCTCGGTCGGACTCCAAACTTCAATTCACCGACCGAGGTTCACAATTCACAGAATAATTGCAGAAATACCGAAAATGCCCTTTAATACTCAAAATATAGCAAATTTAAATATTCAAATGCTAAAAATATTTATTTAACCAACAAATACACAAAAACCCTAATTTTAATAAAATATTATTAAAAATCGGTAATTTTCAATAAATTCATAAATATTGACCAAAAATACATTTTATAAATCCAAATTACATAATTAACCCTAAAATTTACTAAAAATCGATAAAAACCCATTTATTTAGAAAAATCGTATATTATATATAATTTGAAAATAATTTATGAAAAATAGTTTTAATTAGTTAAAAAATACTAAATAATTTGTAGAAATCATTTTTATACCTTAAATAACTAGTAAAACCAATTTAATTATATTTTTGGCCAATTTAGTGTCAAATTACCAAAATACCCCTAGTTTCGTAAATTCACTAAAATTAATCCAAAAATTCACCAAAAATAATATAATTACACAAAATTAATTTTCTCAACATATAATTCAATAATATCAATAAATATACTCAATTAACCAATTAATTTCAATAAAACACATAATTAACCTAATTTTCCAAAAATTACATAAACTAAATAAATTCAAAATAAATATATAAAATTCTCAAAAAATAAAAATAAATTTCTAAAATGCATTTCAACACCTATAAACACCATAAAACACAATTTCATAATTTAATTAATTAATTTTCTAAATTAGAAAATATTAATAAAATAATCAAAAATTCACAAAAATCAAAATAATTCGCAAAAATTCCATAAAATTTTGCAGAGGTAGATTAAGCTACTAGGATCAAAGTTTGTGAAAGGTGTTTGCATGAATCATTCAAATTGAAGCTCAAAAAATTCAAAAACTCAAAGTGGCCGAAAATGTAAAATCAAAACCTAAGAAAATCTAGACCGTTTCAAGTGAAACAAAGCTTGGAAATGAACTCACTAGAGCTCAAGGAGAAGATAGAGACCAGTGGCATCGAGTTTGGTGGCCGAAAACGATTTGATCGACGGTGAGGAAGTTTTCGGCTTCTCAAGGATATTTTGGCCAAAACACGCCGGAAATGGAGGCTATAGGCGGTGGGAATGGCTGGAGGTGGTGGTGGTGGCAAGCCAGGAGGCACACCAACGGTGAAGGAATGGTGTGACAGGCGGCGAAAATGGAGGAAAATCGATCGGAGAGGAAGAAGGAGAGGGAGTGGCATGGGTTGTAATTTTTCTAACCTTATATATATATATATATATAACTTTCATAACTTATTTTATAATATAATAATATTATACTCCAAATAATTGCTCACCACATGTTTAAAATAAACAATATATATACATATATACATATATATATATATATATATGTACATAACACATGTTAATTAAATAACAATTATATAATATATACATACATATTTAAAAATAATTACTAAACCCTAATTTAATTTAAATAAATACACATATATACATTTATTTTAACACTTTAAAAACTATATATGAGTTCATGCAAGTTCGTAAAACTAGTCAAAATAATTAGTATTAAATTATATACGTGTCAATTTCTCCAAAAATATAATTTTCGAAAAAATTTTACGTAAAGAACTTAAAATAATATAAAACAATTAAAATTAGCTTTAAACAAATAACAAACTCATAAAAATGTCATAAATATATACAAAATTATTAACACTGTATATCCCAATGCAGTTTAAAAATATTTAAAAACTAGGGATATTACATGTCTAAACAAATAAATTCTAAAAGTTGTGCAATAATTAATTCTCAAATTCCCTTTAGGATTGATATTTTTTACTACTCAGATGACTGTATACACTTGCGGATTCCGATAGCTAAATTTTTGGCACCATTGTGGGGAAATTTATAGGATTGATATTGTGACAAAATTCGTATAATTTGATTTATAATTTTCTTTTCTTTTATTAGTCTTTCTAGTTTTTCATTGTCTTTATAAGAATCTTTACTAGTGTATGCACTTAATGAGACATTCAACTAGACAAGGTGAATTTTTGCTATCTTTAAATACTAAAATTAAAAGAACATTTCATAGGAGATTAAAAAGACAAAAGGACAGAATGAATAAAGCTGAAGATAGAGTTAAGGGTGATAGAGTTGTTGAGTAAGATCCACCACCTACTAGATAGCTAGAAAGTCAAAACATATCGAATATGCAAAGAATAATGAGGGACTTTGTCAGTCCACATATGCAAAGAGATCAAAATCCTATTGTGAGATCGACAATTACTATTAATAACTTTAAGATTAATCCAATTATAATACAGATGATTCAAAACTCTTAGTTCAGTGGTTTGCCTCATGAAGATCCAATAGGCGCTATACTAAGATTTTTGGACTATTGTTCTACCTTTAGAATGAAAAAAGTGCAACCAAATGCCACAAGACTTGTACTCTTTCCCTTTTCACTTACTGATAGAGCAAAGAGATGTTTTACTCTTGCCACCTAACTCCATTAATACTTGGTAGGATATGTATAAAACATTTTTCAACAAATGTTTTTTGCCTACAAAAGTGCTAAAAATTAGGAATGAGATCAATTCATTTTACCTAAAGGAAGATGAAAGTTTTTATGAATGTTTGGACAAATTCAAGGACCTATAAAGATAATGTTCATCATACTTAATACCCGCCTAGGATTAAGCTCAATTTTTTTATAAGGGTGTAAATTCAACAATCAAAGTCAATATTAATGTTACAACTGGAGGAACTATTATGTTTAAGACATTAGAGGATGCTCTAAATATTTTTGAAGAAATGGCAAATACATAAAGCTTATGGTCAAATGACAGAGTTATGTCAAGGAAGGGTGGAACACTAGAAATGGATAGATTGACTATAGTGAATGCTAAACTATATGCCTTAACTAAGAGAATGGACAAAATAAATCTTAATGCAATTTTATCATAAACTTCTTCATCTAATGAGCTTTGTCATGGTGGACATCCTACCATTGAGTACCAACGGATGTAAAATTTATCCATGGAGAGCATGAATTATATGGGCAACTTCAATAATGGCTAACAATAAAACCATGTGCTAGGAAATTCATATAATCCAAGTTGGAGGAATCATCAAAATTATTCATAGAATAATTAAGGCAATAATCAATGGAGACCTCATGACCACCAAGTTTTGTAGGAACTAATTCTCATCAACATCATGGTCAATCTTAATTTCAACAGGAGAAAACTTCATTATCATTGTCTTTTCTAGAAAATAAAATGGACAAATTCATGGATATGATGGTAACCAAGATGAACCATCAGGATAAGGCAACTAAAATATTGGAAGGGAGGTTTAAACATATGCATCAAGATACTTAGTAAATGTTCAGAAATCATTTTTCTTCAATTCATAATTTGGAGGTGCAAGTGAGTCAGTTGGCTAATTCTTCATCTTTAAGAAATCAAGGAACACTTCCTAGTAACATAGAGAAGAATCCTAAGGAACAATTGAAGGCAATCAATTTTAGGGGTGGAATAGAATTGCAACCACCTAAGAAAAGCGAGCCCACACTAACTGTAGAGAAAGAAGCAGCAAAAAAAAATAATAAACAGAAGCAGAGAAAGAAAATGAACAAGTTGAAGTACAAGTTGAGGAGGAGGTAGAGACGTAGACTAAGAGCAAAAAGAAGGAGTCAGCATTCTCACATAAACCTTATATATTAATACTAATACTAATTTACAAAAAATATATATATTATGCATGTATGGTTTCTTATTATTCTTAGTAATTTAGGCTTTATTTACTTAATACTAAATTAATATTATATAATATTTACTTGATATTATATTTACTTCATGATTAAAATTTTATGTACTTAATACAAATACTGATTTGCTACAAAATTGAAAAATTTATGATCAAATTAAAATTATATTTAATAATTTTTATTTAATTAATATTAATGCTTAATAATTTCAATTACATTTATTGAATATGAATTTTAATATTACTATTAATTTATACAAAAAATTTGTATAGTTTCATTATTAATATCAAATTTTTATTATAAAATTTAATAATTTTATTACAAATATAAAATTTTTTTACGATAATTAAAAACTTCAATTGTATTATATGATATTTATGCAATGCAATACTTTATATTTATATTACTTTACATCAAAACTGTATAATTATTATTATTATAAATATATAATGTCTATTATATTTAATAATTTAAATTATATATAATTTCTATTATGAGTAAATAATTTCAATTTAACAGTACCACCTAATACTAATATTTAAGTTTACATGACAATTTCATATAAAAAAAATACTAATATTTAAATTGACAAGTTAGTAAATGAGCTTATTTGCGAGTTAGCTCACGATTCTACTCTTGAGTTTGTCCGTGAACTAGATCATGAACCTACAAACGAGTCTGTTTGTAAATTTAAATGAGTCGAGCTTAAGAAAGTTCGAGTTAAGCTCTTTTACTTTATGAGGCTCAAAATAAAGTTCGAATTTGACTCGTTTAGTTTAACAAAAAAACTCGAACGACCTTTTTTTGAATCAAGTTTGGAACGAATCAAATGTCGCTCAACTCGATTAAACCCCTTGTGACAAAAATATGTTTTGCCATAATATTTGAAATTTCATTATGACAGTAATATTTTGTCACAAAAAATAGTATATAGTGACAAAATACATTATTTTAATTACAAATATATTGGTCATAGTATGAATTTTTTAGTCATTAATACCTCATATGTATATTCCTATTTAATTAAAGTCTTTATTTTCCTATACATGGTTGCTTACAGGAGAAGGATACCCAAGAAAAATAGAAAAAAAATTTCCAATTAAGAAGACTCCCGGATATGAAGAAACACTCTCCTAGTAGGTATAGGACTTTCATCAAAGAGAAATCTTATTCCTCTCAGGTTTAAGCATCACTATCCCTATAAATAGGACCTTATATTCCTCATTCTCATTCATTTCATTCTCTGATACTCATTGCTTTCTTTATCTCTTTAAACTCTCTCTTTTTTTTTATATATTTTCTGACTTAGGCATTTGAGGGTTTATGGGCATCCTCCCCACCTCTCACCTTACCCTTCATTGATCACTTATAGGGTTCTAGCTTTAGAGTTCCGAAAATAAGTTATCAAGTAGCGCTGTCTGTGGGAACCTTTTGAGTTAAAAGCCATTTAAGCATCTACCAACCGAGACCTTTGCATCATGACTTCCAGTCTATTACCAATCTCAACTCCCAACACACACATTAACCCATTTGTTCCCATTCCCCTAATCAACTTGGCATCACTACTTATACGATAATCTCGTTAGCCCCCTTTCAACATGTCGGATCTTCATCTCAAGCTCCGACTAGTACATACATTCCACCTGGTAATACTCATTGGTGGCTAGCTTTTAGCACTAACCTCCTTTACTATGCTCCTCTTTAATACCATAACAGACCTATACCTTCTATACCTTTTCCGAACCTATCAGAAACACGTACTGTAAGCACCCAATTTTGGGATAGTTGAGTATGGGTACGACAAAAGACTCTAATGATAAAAATATTATAAATAGGTCTTTAACACTTAAATTTGAAACCTTAAAAGTCAAAATACGTTTCCAAAAGAGTTTAATTTATTTTTTAAAGGATTTAATTGTAAGGTTTTCTTTAAGGACCTAATTGAAAAGTTTAAATTCTTTTAGGGGTCTTTTTGTAATGACAAGTTAAAAAAATAAAAACATTGAAATTATGTAATTCTGATCAGAATTATATAATTCCGATCGGAATTATGTAATTCTGATCGAAATTACATAAAATTGATCGAAATTACATAATCTCAATCGAGATTAGACATATTCCCTCTTTTTTTTTTTTACGGTAAATAAAAGTTTTGTTTTCTAAATTTTGATTAGTCAAATAATATCATAAACTCCTTTTTCGGATTTATCTGAATTTTCAAGAAATAAAAAGTCCTTTTAAAATCAAAACTCTATCACTCAGAATAGAAAAAAGTCATAATATGATACGTCTTTTAGCTAGGGTTTTTCTATAAAAACCCAACTTAAACTTTTCACAAGAGGGGGATCATTCTCTTTTCCTGGACCTTTTTTAGAGACTTTCACTTTTCTTACACAGTGTTAAAAGTATTTTCTTGTGAAGTATTTATTCTTTGAGCAAGAAGTAGTAGGCTTTGATAAGGAGAACAAGAAGTATTGAAGATCCATTTAAAAAGTAACGATGATTTATACTAGTCTAAAGGGCAAATCAATATTGCATCCATACCATCTCCTCTCCTACTTTCTTCTATTTTTTTATTTGATTATTTTGGTTCTATTAAATTTTAACTTTATTAAATTTTTATTGTTATTTTGTGTATTCACTAAACATTATTTATTTTTGTGTTTGTGTTGATGATTATGAAGAGAGTTAAATGATGAGTTTGCTTATAAAACAAAATCCATGAAAATCTATGGAATGCCATGGATTGAATTTTGTAACCGAATATAGTTTATAGGTTTTTATTTATTTATTATTTTGTTGGTTGCTTTATTTTGTATTTTTTTTTATTTAAGGTTGTATTAATTTTTATTTTCTCATTTTTTTCAATAGATCATTGTAATAGCCCCAATAGTGGGAATAATGAAATTATGTGTGTGAGATTGTATGTTTTATTTTAATTAATCGGTTAGTAAAATTAGGGTTTTAATTAGGTAATTAATTAAAATTAAGGGCTATAGAGATAATTAAGATTTGTTTAATTAAAATTGAATTAGATTTAAGTGGATAAAATTAGGGTTGCATGTTAATTAATTAATTTATTAATAATTTGTTGTTTAAAGTCACTTTAATTAAATTAGATTTTTTAGAATAAGTTTGACTGATCGTTTGATCTTTTATTTTATTGTTTTGTTATTTTTTATATTTTTGGGCTAGTTTGTTTATTTTTTGTGTTTTGGGCTCTAAGCCCATATTAAATTCTAACCCATTTAAATAAATTTAGGTTTTTTTTTAGGTTTAATAATTAGATTCACCTTCCCTTTAATAGATTTACTAATTTAATTAGGTTTAATTTTAATTAATTAAAATTGATTTAGGCCTATAATTAATTAGAAGTCTGGTTAAGGATAATTTAGACCCGTTTAGTTAATTAGATATAGGCCCACTTAGTTTAATTAAAATTATCTAGATTTAGCCCATAAAATTAAAGGCTTTTCCATACTTTATAGATTTAAAATCTCCTTAAAATTAAAACATATAGAATTAGGCCCACTAATTTAATACTTCATAATTTGTAGATTTAATCCCATTTTTAAAATTAAAATCAATAGAGTTAGGTTCACTTAATTAAAATTAAGTATGAATTCGGTCTATTAGTCTTTAGGCTCACTTGTAAATTAAAACATGTAGATTTAGCCTATTTAATTAAAATCAATATAGATTAGACTAACTTAGGGATTATGAATTTAAATGAATGTATTGTGTACATGTACTTTTCATTACTAGTTTGCTTGGAGTTAATTGTTATTTTCTGACTAGATTCATGAATAAGGCAGGATTAATGAAGAATAAGTTAATCGAAAAGGATCAGGTTTGGATGATTGTTCGAAATGTGTTACCTAATTTAGTTGAGAGATTATAGATGATGAATCCTAAGACCTTTGTATACCTTTATGACGATGGGTTGTAAGCTGAGGAGATTAAAAGTGAGAAAAAGAAGATTGTTAAAAGCACCGGAGCAAGAAACTACCTAACTGGGGGCACACAGCAAGGAAGCACTAGCCAAATTGTGGAAGTGCATGTTGTTCAATAACTAAGGATATTCTCCCATTTTAACCAACCTTTGTCAAAAGTACTAGAGTGCCTAATGCAAAAGGGCTTACTTCAACCTTTACCTAATCTAAACCCACCAAACCCAAACACCCCAAGCTATAACCTAAACAAGCACTGCAAATTCCATCAAAACCTCCAACACTCCATGGATAACTACATTCACCTCAAACATGAAATCCAATACTTTATAGACTCCGAAAAAATCACAGACCTCGAAATCCCAAGCACTAGAAATAATCATTTCCTAAACTACTGAAATATACCACCCCAGTTACCATAATGATTGACTCAGGAGTTAGTAAGGAAGAAGTGCTAAGCTCCTTTGAGGACCTACACCTTAAAACCAATGAGAAATCTCCTAATGCCCCTAAAGATGTGGAAAGAGCAAAAGACTTATTGGGTTAGCCTTCAGGCAAGTTCGATTATAAGGTGTTTTACACTAAACTACCTTCTTTTAACATACCCTTCGAGTCGATTGTGCCTACAAGATGGGGTGATGAGTTTGATGATGAGAAGCTGCTAGACAAGAAAGAAAAATGCACATTTGAGGTATATAAAGATGAAGTTATGGAGACAGTTGGCAAGAAGATGTAAGAATAGTTATTATGCCAGCCGTCTGAAGGACAACCACTATGAGACCCAGCATCCCAAGCATCTAGAATAGGAAATAAATTTTCTTATTGTCTTATTTAAATAAAATTTTAGTTTTTGTAGAACTTGTTTTCTTTTAGTGATAGATGATATGAATTCTAATCATGCTTACTTATGTATTGTCATCCTAATAGTACTGTGCATTGTGATATTGATAGTATCTGTATATTTGACGTAAATTCAATTCAATTAGATTCATTCAACATGGGCACAAATGCTCATATATCACATGATGTAACTTCTGAAGATAGGAAATTTGAAAGAAAGGAAAAGTGAAAATAAAAAGCAAAAATAAAAAATAAAAAAAGGACAATCAGGTAAAAATGAGAGAAAAATGTTATATTAGGAAATCTAAAAGGACTAATTGGAAATAGGAGTTGTATCATGTGATATAATGAATATTCTCATTTTTGCCCTAACAAATGAGTAAAATTGAATTTGAAATTTTTGTTCAAATATTGCATATTTGTCTTTATCATACTGCATAAGTATCTGAATGGAAAGATAATATATAATGAAAGATAAAATCAGAGCTATGATTTTACTATTCTAGTTTTATTTTCTCTTTTAACGCCTTTTATGATTTTACTTGTAAGTCTAGTGTCCCCTTGTACGTAGGGAATTTAAGTGGCTCAATGACTTGTGTTGCAACCCATACCTTATAACTATTATTAATGATTACATCAACATTAAACCTCATATTTAGCTCAAGAGTTCTTCGAGGAGCAAGTCTAGTCAATTTTAGCTTTAAGAACTCTCTTTAGTTAGTTTGCCCACTCCTCTGCATCTTCACTGCATGAGATTGCAACTAATAGGGTTAGTAAGTTAAAGGATTAACAACAGTAGTGAATGAACTAGGTCTTTAACACATGAAAATGAAAAAAAAAAGATTGTTAGAATAGTGTGAATGAATCCAAAATGAAATTAGGGGCAAAATGTAGCTCTGGGGGCAAATTACAAAACAGTAAGTCTGCATTCAAAGAGCGAAGATGGGACATTGAAGTATATGAGACAGTATAAGAGTTCTGGGGGCATAAAGAAGTAAACTGTAAGCAATAACCAATAATTCATCAATATAACACCACCTGGTCATCTACTGGATAAGTTGTATTAGAAGCTCTAACATTAGAAGTACCAACAGCGAAGCATTCAATGCTTAAACCTACAAGTTGTTGACAAAGCACCTCATTCTTACACTCCAAGATTACCAACATAACTTTGTTCCAAAAAAGAGACCTATTAGGATCATGCATGTCATACATAATATACATACACTTGCATACATTTGTTGTGAAATACTTGCTTTGCATAATAAAGTCTTTGAGCCCAGGCTAGATTGTGCAAATACATTGCTACTAACATTCAAAACTTTAGTATTGTAAAAGTGTAGAAAGGAAGTCAGAATGTTTACATGTGAAGCATCTAAAGAAAAAGGGTAACACTATTCAGATGAACCTGATACTCAACAGGACTTTAAACCTCAAGAACCTAATAAATTATGGGCCCATCCAGTAAGGGAATATCACTGACAGTGACACTTGTAAAAGCATTATCCTGGTGACCTTAAGAGGCTGGATAAGATGCTCAAGCTCCTCAGATTCAACATCCATCTCCATAGTCTCATATGGAGTATCATCTAGAATATCTCTCCACAATAGTTAGTCCACTGTATGGCATGGAATATAGTGATGAGAAGGTCTAACATGTCAATAATACATTCATCGACCCTATTAAAAGGAAGAATGCACTCAAAACTTAAAATGAATGCACATTAAAAAATTATTTGATCATGAAATAAGATTTTTAACTCTTGAACCTTTTTTGTAGGAGATATCAAGAAGAGGAATGAAGCCCTCTACCATAGCATTAATGGAATGATGGAAATACAAACGTAGCCCAAAGCCACAACTTCAATGGTGGAGTATCATGACCTTTATGATCAAAGACATCATCATCACAATCAAAAGGGAACAATGCAAAAGAATGACATTGCATTTTGATAAAATCTCTCCACTTGTAAATAGACCATACTAACTTATGATAGTTTATGTAGGGAAAAATAAAAGAGAATGAACAAAGGGAAAGGAACCAATACATTGATAAGAATAGGCAAGATAGCAAATGTCAAACACTCATCAAGATAATAAAGGGAAGTAACAAAACTCTATTAGATTTTATAATCCCAATAATAAAATCCATAAATTAAAAGTAAATTTATCCACTTCATGAGATCATGTGTGAAAAGCCTATCTTATGACCTTTGGTCATAATGGCTTTCTTTTATTAACCTCGCAGAATTCAGATGTTTAGTTAACAACTTTATGTCGAGAATTTATAAACTCTAATCAATCTAATGCTTGCTTTGTACCCAAACGAGGGGAAGAATAGACAAAGACAAAATCTATGGACATGAAGCATAAATGGCTTGAATTTCAGAGTATCATTTCAGTATCTCGAATGATAAATGTGCATATAATATACTCTAATGCTCAGAAATCAATATGAGTACAAATCCCTTGACAATATTCATGTTGAGTAATACAAGAAAGGTGGGGAATACTAAAAGGAGAATCAAAATAAGAGCACGCATAATTTACCCCAATGCTCAGAGATGAGTAAGAGTATCAACGTTAAACCTCTGGCGGTATCGACACTGAGTAATACAAGAAAGGTGGGGGAATACTAAAAGAGGACCATGTCAAAAGCTGCTCCATTTACTCCAACGCTCTATAAGAATAAGAGTATTCAAAGGACCTTTCCAATAGTATCCACGCTGGGTAATATTAGAAAGGCAGGGGAATACTTGGATAAGGAAGAAAAGCATAAAAATAATTCGAAGACTATTTTAATACTCAGAATTTGATTTTTTTATACTCAAATTCCATTAGTTTTGTTTAGAAAATTCTCTCAGAAATTAGGTGTGGAAGTAAGCTCTTCACTTGGTAAATAATATGCTCTCAACATAAAATGGTTAATGATGCCTCTGAATCTTGCGAATGGCAAATAAATGATAATTATGAAAATCAAAATTAGTGAGATTCATTGAGTGCATGCTATCTCGTGAAAAGGTGATGAATTTTCTCATAAATTTTCAACATTATAATGTAGTTTTGTACATTCATCATGATTGAAAATAACTTCAACAAGTCTATAGGAATTGCAAATCTAGAAGAAAGTGCACCCAACTTATAGATTTGGTTAGCACAGCAGAATTAAAATTAGTCAACAGAGAAATTCTAATCAGTTAACACAATAAAATCAAAGTCAGTCAACAAAAATTCTGATAAGTCCGTACAAAGAATTCAAAGCATTCGACTCAAACAACCAAAGGTAAAAATCGTGAGCAGTTATAGACTACAGTAGTAAGGGCGAGCAACAAAAGGGTTACAATTAATCAGAATCATCAGCAAGCAATGAAAGGGTTACAGTTAATCGCGAGCAGTTATAGACTGTAGCATCAAAGGCGAGCAATGAATGGATTGCAGGAAAAAAAATCATAATTCTGTAATTCTGATCGGAATTATATAAAACTTATCAAAATTATGTAATTCCGATCGAAATTACATAATCCCGGTCAGGATTAGACATGTTCCGTCTTTTTTTTTATTTTTACAATAAATAAAAATTATGTTTTCTGAATTTTGATTGGACAAATAATATCATAAATTCCTTTTGGGGATTTCTTTGAATTTTTAGGAAATAAAAAGTCCTTTTAAAATCAAAACTCTATCACTGAGAAAAGAAAAAACTCACAATAGGATATGTCTTATAGTTAGGGTTTTTCTATAAAAACCCAACTTAAACTTTTCACAAGGGGGACTGCTCTCTTTTTCTAGAACTTTTTTGGAGGCTTTCACTTTTCTTACGCAGTGTTAAAAATATTTTCTTGTGAAGTATTTATTCTTTAAGCAAGAAGTAGTAGGCTTTAAAAAGGAGAAAACAAGTATTGAAGATCCATTTAAAAAGAAATGGTGATTTATACTAGTTTAAGGAGCAAATCAATACTGCATCAATACCATCTCCTCTCCTACTTTCTTCTATTTTTTATTTAATTATTTTGGTTCTATTAAATTTTAACTTTATTTAATTTTTATTATTATTTTGTTTATTCACTAACCATTATTTATTTTTATGTTTGTGTTGATGATTATGAAGAGAGTTAAATGATGAGTTTGCTTAGGGAACAAAATCCATGAAGATCCATGGAATGCCATGGATTGAATTTCGTAGCCGAATATAGTTTATAGGTTTTTATTTATTTATTATTTTGTTGGTTGCTTTATTTTGTATTTTTTTTATTTAAGGTTTTATTAATTTTTATTTTCTTATTATTTTTAGTATATCATTGTAATAGCCTTAATAATGGGAGTAATGAAATCATGTGTGTGTGATCGTATGTTTTATTTTAATTAATCAGTTAGTAAAATTAGGATTTTAATTAGTTAATTAATTAAAATTAATGGCTATAGAGATAATTAGGGTTTGTTTAATTAAAATTGAATTAGATTTAAGTGGATAAAAATATGGTTGCTTGTTAATTATTTTATTTATTAATAATTTGTTGTTTAAAGTCGATTTAATTAAATTAGGTTTTTTAGAATAAGTTTGATTGATTGTTTGATCTTTTATTTGATTGTTTTGATATTTTTTATATGTTTTGGGTTTGTTTATTTCTTTTATATGTTTTTGGGCTCTAAACCCATATTAGGCTCTAACCTATTTAAATAAATTTAGATTTTTTTATTTTTAATAATTAGATTCACCTTCCCTTTAATCAATTTAGTAATTTATTTAGGTTTAGGTTTAATTAATTAAAGTTGATTTTAAGCCCATAATTAATTAGAAGTCAGGTTAAGGATAACTTAGGCCCGTTAGTTAATTAGATATAGGTCCACTTTAGTTTAATTAAAATTATCTAGACTTATCCCATTAAATTAAAGCTTTTTCCATAATTTGTAGATTTAAAATCACTTTAGAATTAAAACATGTAGAATTAAGCTCACTAATTTAAATACTTCATAATTTGTAGATTTAGGCCCATTTTTAGAATTAAAATAAATAGACATAGGTTCACTTAATTAAAATTAAATCCATTAGTCTTTAGGCTCAATTGTAAATTAAAACATGTAGATTTAGCCTATTTAATTAAAATTAATATAAATTATACTAACTTAGAGATTATGAATTTAAATGAATGCATTGTGTACATGTACTTTTCATGACTAGTTTGCCTGGAGTTAATTGTTTAAATAAGGGTTTCTATGAAATTGCATGTAAATAGAGGATAAAATTGTAATTTATAAAGTAATTCTAAATAAGCATAAAACTGAAAGAAGTTGGTATTCCATATCCAAAATCTCCTAGTTATGGTGTTAGCTTTCTTTTAGAGAATTGAATACCATCATTTTTTATTTGTCCCAGTTATTACCTTGGGTGGTGACTACTCATCTCCATGCCATGTCGTTGTGACAGTTGTTAGTGTGTTCTCCAGAGCCCTGAGCTCAAACAGTGCTGCGACTGTTAAGATCATGGACACATGCTAAATCCCATCATCTACACCTACCATGAACACACCTAACTTAAACACAGCAACCTAAACACTCAACCTATCCCCAATACACAAAGAAGTAATGATTCAAATCATTCAAACCCAATTATCCCTGATGCAACAATAGTTGAATGCCCTGATTCAAAGTGGCAATCCTGAAACTCACACTAGAAATAATATGACACCACCACCACTAGCTCCAGAGGTATCTAGAGGAAATAGAGAAAGGTATAAAGACTTGGAAGGAAAATCCAAATCAACAATCTCGACCCTTAATGATTCAAAGTTAGCCCAAAAGGTTAAAGAGGCCATGCATAAAGCTCATATTAGGTCGAGAAAAGAAGATGAATGTGTTATGAAAGGGAAGATGCCCTTTGTAAATAGAATAATCTAGATGAAAATTCCAACCAAATTTAAAATGTTGTAGTTAGACCAATTTAATAGAACCGGAGATCCAATCAACCATATATCCTCATTCAAAACTAGAATGTTACTCTAAAATGTGAATGATAGAATTATGTGTAGAGTCTTTCCAAGAACACTCACTAAGAATGCTTAGAAGTGGTTCCACCAACTCCTTGAGAATTCTATCTCCTCCTTTGAAGAATTAGCCGAGAAATTATAGACTCGGTTCATCACCAATGTCCCTCCAGCCAAAAATATCAATGATCTCTGAATTTACTGATAGGAGGTCACTAAATCATTGTGAAACTATTTGGATCAATTCAATAAAGTAGCCATGCAGATTGAAAATCTTATTGATGAGGTAGCTATAGAGACATTGAAGAATGAGACTTAATATGAAAAGCTCAAAGATAAGATAATGACAAAAGAATCTAGCACCTTCGCCGAGGTAATGGAAATGGCAATCAAGATGATAAAGATTGACGAAGACAGGAGGATGGGAAGGGATGACAAGAAAGCACCTACCAGGAGAGATAAAAGGTCAAGACCTAGAAAGTTGAGCTTCTAGCGGTCAAACTTTTGAAACCCCATAGATGGATTTAAGAAAGAGGCTAAGAAATATATGCCATTAAACACCTTTAGATCCATAATCCTCATTTGGGTCAGGTAAAATGGTGTGTACATTACTCCAGTTAGAAAATTAAGTTCGACCAAGAGAGCCATACAGGATAAAAGGTTCTACTGTCAATATCACCAGGATTACAAGCACAAAACTGAAGCATGTAGAGAATTAAAGAATGCCATAGAGAGATTAATACATAATGGTAAACTCAATAACTTCACTAACACATTTAGAGGGAGCGGAGATCCGAATGGTTAAGACAGTGATAGGCCAAAACCAAAGAAAGCCCGAAATGAACCGACCGATATTATTAACATGATTGTCAAAGGAGAAGTCATAGAGAAGATACCTAAGACATTCTGCAAAGAAAAAGGGTTAATCTTTGATAAAAATCAGATAATCATGTTTGGTCCAAAAGATGGGAAACATGTTCAGCACCTTGACAAAGATGCATTGGTAGTAATCGCTTTCATCAATAATTACTTAGTGAAAAGATTATTGATCGATGATGGGAACACCATCAATGCACTCTCTTGGAATGCCTATAAAGCAATGGGAGGTTCTGTTACTGATTTGAGAGCTATTCAAAATCCCATTACAAGCTTCTACAAAGGAACCATATAACTAATGGGATTAGTAAAGCTAAGTCTAGAATTCAGAGACCGAGATACTAGAAAAATGAAAGCAGTTAAGGCTCAGTTCAATATGGCGGATCTCCTGCTCGCATACAAAAACATCATAGACCAACTAGTACTTTATGAGATCGATGTAGTCATAAGTATCTGACGTCTGACCATGAAGATTCTCATTGAAGGCCGAAACCTAACAATTCATAAGGATCAACATATGGATAGGCAATGCTACCAGATGGTAGTCAAACCTCAGATGGAGACATTACCCCTAGAATCTTAGGAAATGGAGAAATAAGGAGCCAACCTTGAGCCAGTTGATGAGGTTCAAACATTACATTTCGTCAAGGGAAAGATGGTGAGGATCAGCAATGAGCTCGATAGCAAAGTTAAGCACAAAATAAGTGAAGTCCTCATTAAACACTCAGGTAGCTTTGCCTCTCAAGCATCTAAAATCACTGGAGTAGATCCCCATATTGACTCTTATAGTTTGAACTTTAAACCAAGAGTAACACCAGTCATTCAAAAAAAGGACCTTCGTATACAAAATATAGAAGATAATTGCTGAAGAAACAAAGAAGTTATTGGAAGTTGAATTTATTAAAGAAGTCACACACCCATAATGGGTGTCTAATATGGTGCTGGTAAAGAAGCCCAATGGCAAATGTAAGATGTGTGTGGATTATATCGACCTCAATAGAGCATGCCCCAAAGATAGTTATTCGTTGCCATTGATTGATCAACTAGTAGACTATACTATTGGTCATTGCCTATATAGCTTTGTGGATGTTACATAAGGGTACCATTAGATACCAATGAAGAAAGAAGATCAAGAAAATACATCATTCATCACCCATAATGGTCTTTATTACTATAAAGTTATGCCCTCTAGGCTGAAGAATGCTAGAGTAACATATCAAAGGCTGATGAACCATGTGTTTCAGGATCAAATTGGAAAGAACATGGAGGTATATGTGGATGACATCATCGTCAAAAGCCAACATACGAAGCAACATTCCAATGACCTCGACTAAACCCTTCGAACACTGAACCAATTCCAAATCAAGCTAAATCTAGAGAAGTGTGTTTTTGGAGTAAAGGCAGGCAAATTCCTGGGATTCATGACATCCCACAGGGGAATCAAAGCTAACCTAGAGAAGATGGAGGTCATCTTTAAAATAAAAGCTCCGACAACAATCAAGGAGCTGCATAAGCTAAATGGAAAAATAATAGCCTTAAGGTGTTTCATCTCTTGTTCAGCTAAGCAGTGTCTACCACTTTTCCAAGCATTGAAAAATTCCAACAAGTTTGTATGGAATGAAGAATGTTAGACAACTTTCAAAGACATTAAAAAATTCATGTCCTCACCACCTCTACTCAGTAGGCCAATTCCTCGAGAAACACTGTATCTATACCTCTCAATTGGTCAATAGTCAATTACTTTGGTACTAGTGAAGGAAGAAGGAAGTCAATAATATCTAGTATACTACATCAGTAAGATACTCAGAGGTTTAGAAATTCGATATCCCAAACTGGATAAGTTAGCCATGGCTATCGTCCATACATCCCATAAACTTCGACACTATTTTTAGGCCTATTCAATCATTGTAAGATCCATTTTTCCTTTAAAGAAAATCTTACAAAGACCTGAGACATCCAACAGACTAGTTCAATGGTCAATATTGCTCGAAGAATTTAACATCAGCTATGAACCTCGGCAACAGATAAAAGCTCAAACCTTAGCAGACTTCGTATAGGAGATGACAGTAGGAGATCTTGCTCCTTTTGAATGTCCTAAATGGAAGCTTTATGTTGATGGTGCCTTATCCATCTAAGGATCCAATGTTGGAATCATTCTCAAAGGGCCACACAAAGTCACTATAAAATATGTAGTCTAGATAAAGTACAACACCATTAATAATGCAGCCGAATATGAAGCATTCATCATGGGGTTAAAGTTGGCTACCAAAGTCAAAGCCGAGCATCTCAAGATATACTCGGATTCACAACTTATGGTAAACTAAGTTAAAGGGACATTCCATATTAAGGACCTAAGTATCGCCAAGTATGTTGAGAAAGTTAGACAATTCCTTAAGAAGATCAAGTAAGAAGAGGGATAATAAGAGATTATCCAAATTCCCCAGAAGTGAAAATTTTAAAGCAAATCTGCTAGCCAAATCTATAGCTAAAGATAATTGGACATTTAAAGAACTCAAGCTCACTAAAGCACCAATAAATCCTAACACCAAGGACCTAGAGATCATGGAAATATAGGAAATAACAGAATGGATGAAACCAATCATTCAGTATCTTGAACATGGGGTGCTTCTAGAAGATAAGTTGAAAGGTTAGAAGTTAAAGACAAAGGTTGCATATTACTCCATCCACCACGGGGAACTCTACAGAAGGTCTCTCATACACTAATGGTCTAAATGTGTATTGCCAGAAGAAGGAAATTACGTGCTTAGGGAAATCCACGAAGGAATTTATGGAGCATATGAATCTCATCATTCATTAATTAGAAAGGCATTGCTATAAGGATAGTATTGGCCTACCATGTCCCAAGATGCTCAAAAATTGACATAAGAATGCTACAAATATCAGCAATTTGCCTGCCTCAACCACAAGCCTTCTAACCCTCAATATCTGATTGAGAGCCCTTGGCCTTTTGTAGTATGGGGGATCGATATCTTAGGTCCTTTTCCTACCTCAATCTCCCAGAAGAAGTTCCTAATCATGGCTATAGACCACTTCACCAAATGGATAGAAGTTGAGGTTGTACCAACCATTACTGAAGCCCGGATCTAGTACCTTTTTTAGAAAGAAATCACTTACAGGTTTGGAATACCACATACCTTGATAACAGACAATGGGAAGTAGTTCAATAATGAGAAGTTCAAAAATTTTTGTTCGGATCTCGAAATAAAGCTTCGGTTACCCCAGTAGCTTATCCATAAACAAACGGACAGACATAGGTCACTAACAAAATCATTATGCAAAGGCTAAAGAAAAGACTTGGTGAAAAGAAGGGGAATTAGGTCAATGAACTTAACAACATTGTCTAGGCCTACAAGACTACGTCCAGAACCTCCACTGGAGAAACTCCCTTCAGACAAACTTTTGGGATGGATGCGGTAATCCCGGTGGAGATTAGATCAGGAAGTTATCGAATTTACAAGAATTTAGATAAGGAAGTCAATAACATCTACACTCAAATATATCTAGACTTACTTGAAAAGAGGAGAGAGCATGCATCTATTATCGTAGAAGCTCAGAGGCAAAGTGTCATCAAATATCATAAAATATCATAATCAGCATATTCAGCCAAAACACTTTAAAGTCAGAGACTGGGTACTTAGAAGAGCTGACATTAGCAAAGGCAACTCCGGCACAGGCAAGCTCGGACCTAATTGGGAAGGTCCTTATCAAGTCACTAAGAAGATAACCAAATGGGCGTACAAGATCAAAGATAGACAAGCAAAATAGTCACAGTAATATTGGAACTCAAATAATCTCTAGAGATACTATCAATAAAAGTACTCATAATTTTGAGAAATAAAATACTTCATTTATCAATGGAAATGTTGTATTATAGAGTATTCCAATAATAAAAAAAAAGATTATTAACTAAGTGATTTACAATTAAGTATCAGGAAACTCAAAGGAAGCGAGACTGGTATCACTAGACCCGAACATAAAGGTTGGATGAGGTCAGCAGAGACAACACTAGCAGACATCCCCCTAGCAGGCCTTGAATCCTTTGGTTGCTCAACAGATGGTTTATCTGTTGTTGTTTTGGTTGATTTCTTAGGATTCTTCGAGTGCTTGGAAGAAGCCTTGCTCCAAGCATCCTCTTCGACAGCTATCCTGGCCATATTGACGGGCATTATTTTATCTAAGTCTGTGAAATCCAGATTTAGGTTTTGGGTGAGCAAGACTCTCTGACATTTAGACTTGTAGGCTTTGAGAAATCCCGCAACCATGTTCTGATAGCTTCTTTTGTCATCTTCATGGGATTTCTCAACTCACCTAGCTTGTTCTCCAAAGTTGCAATCCAGGAGTCTTGCCCTTTGATTTTTGTTATAAGTTAGGCTTGATTATGCTCTAACTCTTCCACCATCTTCTAGCTCACTTCAGCCTCAGATCTTGCCTCGGCATGCTTAGTTTAGCAAAGTTTTAATGTTGCCTTCGCCTTATCCAGTTTCTTCTCAAAATCAATGGCTATGGTGCCAACCTTTATCTCCTTTAGAATGTACTGACTCTTGACATAATAGTAGTTACCCTTTGCCAGCATCAAATCCTGAGTCATCTGAAAGGAAAGATAAATATTATTAACTTTGAAACATATGAGCATGAAGTGAACAAATAAAAGAAAATTACCTCTAATGAATGCCTAATTATGAAGTTGAACAACTCCTCTTTATCCACATCCATCCATCATTGGATATTTGTTGAAATTCGTATAGACTCGACATATTGGTCCCTCACTTTAGCATTTAGGACACTCGGAGGCTTCATCTTATTCAAGATCTAGGATTTCTTATCTGGACACCTGGACAATTTTGAGTGCTTAACGAAGACTTCTTCACACAGCTCTTCAGCATCCAATTCTCTATCCAGGGTTCATTTCTTCTGCCCTTTAGACTTCTCCACCTGAGAAGACTCAGCCACAGATTTCCCTTTCTAACTGGGTGCGGCTTCAATTGGGACCTCTAAAGCAAAAGGCTCGGATGTGGGAGAAGAGATCTACATGTCCTCTTGAGCCTCCAACTCGTCATCTACAAGTAGAATCCCGTCCGTAAATTCAAAAAATTTAGCCATCTACAAATAAAAAAAAGGAAATAAAAGTCAAAATGATACCTTTTGAATCTTAAAACTTACTATTGAGTTGTATGCGGTTAGGACAAAATTGGTATCTTCTAGATAAATTTTTAGTGGATCTTACATGAGCTATGCCATAAAGATGAAGCCTCATGACCATCTATGTATCCTTATTAGATAGCCTTAAAGGTTGCTTCACCTTATGGCAGTCATCAAACCACATTTATCGAACATTAATGAAGTCCAAATGGTGTTTAATGATAAAAAAAAACCTATATCTCCACTTTTTATGGAGATTTGGAAGCTTTACGATGAAGTTATGGTTTGGAATAGTAGATAAAGAGAACATCAGCTCTCCTTTTTTCTTATTCAAACTGTAGAGGTATCGTAGGACATCCAAGTTCAACTCTCTACCCTCCTCATGCATCAATTCTATTAAGCCAGTTAAGATTCGGTAGCTATTAGGATGGAGATGCCCAGGAGCTATATTGTACTTATTCAGAAAAATCCTTAACAAAGGGGTCCAAAGGGAACTTTAATCCCCCCCTCTAATTAATCAAAGTATACAACTAATGTATTAAAATCCAACATAGGGGTATGGGCTTTGAAGTTATTATCTACGATGTGTAGAGTGAAGTCTGCAGGAATGCTAAAACGTCTTTAATACCATTTTAGCATTTCCTCATCAATCATAGAGAAAAATAAATCAGAAGTAATTTGCTCTCAAAGAGTCATGGATCCTATTAAGAAAATATGAAGAGGAAGTATAAAGGAGAAAAAAGTTTGACCTAGGAAGTATAATACAAGCTTGCTAAAGAAGGCTCTGAAAACAAAGAACACACATAAGCAAACTTGAAAAGGGAAGAAAATAGCAAGAAAATGAAAAGTGAAATAAACAAATGGGTCTGATCTATTTATAGAACAGCGGAAGGTTTTGGAACAACCATTATTGCCCTCATAAATATTTTCATCTCTCTCATAGCATCAAGGGCAATTTTGGAAGTGAAAAAGACCCACTAATCAAGTAATTATTATTATAGCAACTGAAATGTCTCATCTTCTGACACACGGACATATGTGATGGTTACACAATTAAAAATTCAAAGGAAAATGAAAAGACATGGTTGTTGCTAATCCCGTTTCTCTCGCTGATAGCTATCTCATCCACTGTCACTCGGGCTGTGCTTCTAATACACTGAGATTTTAAGTCTGGTGACTGAAGCTAGCACCCTCAGGTTGCTTCTATAGTACTAAGGTTTCGAGCATGTAAGCCTCAAGTCCTAGCATCGAGCATCTAAGCCTTGATCATTTAAGTCCAGTTATTGAAGTTAGCACCCTGAGGTCACTTTTACATTACTGAGGTTCCAAGCATGTAAGCCTCGAGTCCTAGCACTGAGCATCTAAGCCTCGATCATCTAAGTCCATTGACTGAAGTTGGCACCTTCAGGTTGCTTCAATAGCACTGAGGTTCAACACTCAGGCCATGCTTTTAATACACCAAAAATATACGGCACTCGAGTTATACTTTTAATGCACCGAGACTATACGGTACTTCGGTTATGATTTTATTGGACCAGCATCAAAACTCCAGTGACAGTTGGTTTTGCTACGTTGTTCCTATACGGGCGATTTAATCCCTTAAACCAAGCATTTTTATTACAGGTCACTCAAGTCCAACTGGCACTTCAATAATGTTCTTATAAAATGATCTCAAAACTCGACATCGAGCTTTATCTTTTCCTGTAACTGAGGCTGGCCACCTCAGTTCACCCTTCCATGTTAGATGTAGTGACATTTTTCCTTACCTTATAGACTCGGACACATCAGACATAAATATCCGAACATACTTTTAAAGGGACTCTTGATACCCATATGCATATTTCTATTCAATTAAGGTCTTTATTTTCCTATATAGGGTTGCTTGCAGGAGAAGGATATCCAAGAAAAATAGGAAAAGATTCTCAATTAAAGAGACTCCCGGATAGAAAAAACCACTCTCCGGTAGGCATAGGACTTTCATCAAAGAGAAATCATATTTCTCTCAGGTTTGAGCATCACTATCCCTATAAATAAGATCTCATATCTCTCATTCTCATTCTCTCATTCATTCCATTCTCTCATACTCATTGCTCTTTTTATCTCTCTCAACACTCTCTCTATATATATTTTTTCTGACTTAGATATCAGAGGGTTTGTAAGAATCCTCCTCACATCTCACCTTACCCTTCATTGATCACTTATAGGGTTACAACTCAAAAGTTCTGGAAATAAGTTATTAGCCATAATAAATTAAAATATTATAATTAGAAAAAAAGTTTTATAGTGACAAAACTTTATATTTTGATGAAACTAATTTTGTCATGAAAATAATAGTGACAAATTTATCTTGTCATACCATAAAAAATTACTAAACTTCATTAGTCATGATTTTTAAAGGGACAAAATTAATTTCTATCACTTTTTTTTTTATATGATAACAAAAGTTTCTTTAATGAGAAAAATAATTTTGTCACAACTGTGGCAAAATTATTTGTCAAAAATTTAAAATTTTTAAAATTTATTTTTATCACAAAAATATAATTTAGAAAAAATATTTTGGATGTTCAAATTTCACTGGTGAAGAAAGTAATTTTGTAAAAAATTTTATATTGTCATAAAATTGTTTATCAAAATTTAATAGTGACAAAAATTATATTGTGATTACTTTTAATATGTGACAAATTTATTTTGTCTAAAAAATTTATCATAAGATAAAAAGGTTGTGGATTTGTCATAATTAAAAAAATGACAAAATAAAATAATTCTAATTAATGATATTAAATTGTGACAAATTTAAATATATCACTTTTCTAACAATAAAAATTAAATAAAAGCTCAATTATTTATACAAGAGTATATCACCAACACTTTTTACGCGAACTATGAAATATTTAGAAAAAAAAAAAATTAAACAATAATAAAATTTTAAACTCAATTCAACTTAGTGTTTTCATAAAACTTAAAATATATAAATGTCATCAACGCTCCATAGCCAAAAAGATTAATATTTATAACGAAAAAGACTAATACTACTGTTTAATGATCTAAAAAAATAAAATCTAGTAGCTAAATATCTAAATAAATATTTATTTATTGATCTATACTTTTGTAATATATCAAAGGAAAAATGATATGTTCTATTTTGAAATTTAAGCAAACTATCATTAAATTCTATTTTTAAAGTTATTTTAATTTACTATTTCAACTTTATGAATTACGTTAATTTGAAAAATCTAATTATATTTTAAAAATCTAATTATATTTTAAAAATTTCTTTTAAATTTCTATAAAATAAATTTAATAGTTATTCAAAATTCTTTCTTTTTAAATAAAAATTTAAAAATATTCTAAAGTGTTCATCTTACTACTTCTAAAATGAATTTAAATATAAATTTTTACATTTTTATATAGAATTTTAACTTTTTATGCATCAATAAAAATAATAAGAAAAAACAAGAAAAGTTATAAATTGTTAATCAATTTATTATATAGATTAATATTAATAAAAATAAAAAATAAAGTAATCACTTTTAATTATCATTATAAATAATAATAAATTTTTATTTTTTAAGTTTTTCATATTTTTTAGAAAAATCAAATATTTTTTATATTTTTAGTATTTTAAAATTCTCTCTTTTTTTTTTCATGTCATACTTTTTTTTATTTGACCTCTAGCTATTATAAAATTTTCAAAATAATACAGTTGAAAATTGAGAAGTAAATTTTAAAGTAGTTAGAATTTAGTGGTATTTAGTGAAAAAAGTTAAAATTCTATGAAAATATTTGGAAATTCATTTTTAAATTTATGTCAAGAGTGGAAAAATTAGAATTTAAAATCATTTTATTAAATTTTATTTTTTCATAAGAAAAAAGAGGATAAAAATTTAATAAATGTAAAATAGATTATATAAGAATGTAAAAGTAATTTTTAAAAATACAATTAGATTTTTCAAATAAAATTGGATAGAATTCATACAATTCATAAAATTAAAAAAAATAAATTGAAATAATTTTTAAAATAGAATTCAAGTTAAAGAGAGAATTGATAGTTTTCCCCATTTCAAAGCATTCATTATTCTTCTAGCTAAACTTCCGTCATCCATATCTTGATTCATGCTTTTCCATCTAAATAAAAAGGAGAAAAATTCACTATTACATTAGAAAGTTAGAAGTTATTGTATTAAATTAAACTAATAGCTAATATGGAATGTATAGTCTACTACTTTATTCGCTACTCTATACACATGAGTTATCTGAATAGTCTGATTCATTTATTACTTGTTCATGCAAAGATTTCATGTGCTCCTATTAAAAACAACAATATAGTAAAACTAGTACAAGAATAAATTTGACATATACATTACAATTACTTGGATAGTTTTCATGTGCCATCCCTTTTTTTTTTTTTTTTTTTTTTTTTTTTTTTGGTGCATATCAAAATGAAGTTTAACTTCAATTGGCTCTTTATTAGCATCTTCTGAATTTGCCTTTATATTTTGCTCCATGTTTTCCTAATAAAGATACTTGTATAAGGTTAAGGTTATATATACTTGTATCTTTCCAAGTTTTGCTAAAGAATGGCCTTTTTTTTTTTTTTAACGATTGAAGATATTACAATGGAAACACACACTATTATATATATATATATTTATTTATTTATTTATCTTAATAACTATTATTATTATTATTATTACCACTTATATTACTAATATAGTGTGAGATTTTGACCTAATGTACAATAAAGATCAAAAGCCTTGTTTTTTTGAGATATCTAGAATTTGAACCGATGACCCTACCACTTAGCTCTAATTGGAATAGTCGTACTCGGTAGACTGTCTAAATGTAATCCTTGGAATGGGGATGTTTTTCCACCAAAGAGACATATTATTAGACTGTCTAAACATAGGCTGGTCTAAGTTGTTTAATCCATTCATCTTCTTCGGTGAAGCTGGGGCCTAAGGTGTAACTAACTGGAGAATCAGAAGATTTTATCAGTACCTCAGGATTTATAGAAGCTTCGGCCATTATATTGTTAGCTCTCTCCAAACGAGCTGGTGGTTCGATCTAGTCATTATATGTTTTGCCATGATGGACGACAGGTTGGATCTGGAAAGAATACAGGCATTAATGATTGAATTACTGAAAGCATATATATGGTTGACTCAGCAAAGAAGTGAACCTGAAGAGTTAGAGTTTGCGTAATTACATAAAAGACCACCGTTGGCTTGAAATTACCCAGCCATATAAAAGACCGTTAGAAATTACTTAGAGAGAGAAAGCTTAAAGGAGAGAGAATTTATTTATTTTTAAATCAAAGGTAGACGTCTAATCAATCAAACTGACTTGTGAACTATTTTGGATTGACTTAAAAAACTCAAAATTGACTTGTTGATTATCAAGTCAAACTCAAGTTTGAACTGCTTGAGTAGGCTATCGAGTTAAGTTTGAGCTCCTAAATATAAGATTCAATAGGCTCGTAAGTTTAATCTAACTTAATTCAATTTGTATATATTTATTATTTTACCCTTTAATAATTTAATTATAAATATATTTTTTCGAATCAAGTTGAACTTGAAGTCAAGTTCAAATTCAAATCAAGTTTGCATATTTTTAAATATATATTTTTAAACATTTAAAAATTTAATTTGATTAACTGAGTCTAACCAAATCAAGTTCGAATATATGAATTATTTTATTGAATCAAGCTCAAACTTTAAAAATTAAAAAATAAAAGAGTTCGATCGAGTTGGACTTTAAAAGTCGAGTCGAGCTCAAATTTGATAGTATGTCGACTCGATTCACTTGGATTACACCCGTAATAGAGGTAGGGGTGTAGCTGAGCTAAACGGTTAGTGATTCGTTCAGAGCTCGGTTTAGAAAAAACTGGTTCGAGTTCATATGTTAAGCTAAAAGAGTTGTGCTCAAACTCCATTTTGAGACTCGTAAACTAAACGAGCTGAGCATGATCTTCCTTAAGTTCAGATTGTTAAAGCTCATGAATAGGCTTATTTGGCTCATTTACAGACTCATTTAGAGGTTCTTTTACATGCCCATTTATAGGCTTATGAACAAGTTCATTATATTAGGTGGTAGTATTAAATAGGTATAATTTAATTTAAATATTAATATTTTATATATATCATTACATTTAGCAAGTCAACAATATATAATACTAATTTTATTTAAGCAAAGACAATACTAATTAAATTAGTAATAATTAATATAAAATATTATGTATGACAATATTATGTACTCATGAAAATATTATATAATTTTTTACATATAAATTAACATTAATATTATAATAAGTAAATATTATACGATACCAATTAAATATTTAGCAAATAATAAATTTCTCCAATAAATAGAAAATTAAGTAATATTTGTATTTTAAAGTAATATATAAGTATTAATATTAAATAATACAAATTTAAAGTAATAGATGAATATAATATAAATATATTTTAAATCAAAACTACAAAATTTTAACATTATAAGTAATTTCAATGTTACAAAAATACGTTGTTTGAGGTTATAAAACAATGTAATGTCTAATTACAAAAATACGTTGTTGAACTCAACTGACTCGTAAGCTCGGTTCGAGCTCGTCAAACATGAACTCGAGCCGAGCTTGAGCAAAAATTTTGAAAGCTCAAGCTCAGCTTGAGTTTGTTAATTTTTAAACGAATCGAGTCTGAACTTTTAAAAGTTCGACTCAGTTACACCCCTAGTTAGAAGTGATAGTTTTGGGATGGTGACAAAAGAAATTACCCATGTAATGAGTGGTAAAATTTTAAAAGACAAGAGGAGTTTAAGATGGGCTAGGTTATGTTTAGGCCTATTAGTTGGGCATAATTCTCCTATATAATAGACTCTTTTAAGTAGAATGATTGGGTTATTATTTACACCAGCCCAAACATATTCATGGCCTAATTATGTTAATGGGTTAGTATTAGGCTTGTAAGTAAGTTGCAAACTTATCAACTGTTTAAGGGATTTTTTTATAAATATACAGAAAAACAAAAATATTTTCAAAAATAAGGTTAACTAACATTTTATTTTAAAAACATGTAAAAATAGAAAAACTTTTTCAAAAACATGGGATTTTTCTTCTTCTTTTTTTTTCTTCTTCTTCTTCTTGTTTATTTTTCTTTTTCATCATTAAGAACTCAGTTCAGTTAGTTTTCCCACTCCTCTACATCTTCAAGGCATGAGATTGCAACTAATAAGGTTAGTAAGTCAAATTATCAACAATAGCAATGAACGAACTGGGTCTCTTACACACAAAAATGAAAAAAAAAATTGCTAAAATAGCGTGAAATCTAGAATGAAACTAGGGGCAAAATGTAGCTCTAGGGGCAAACTAAGTCTGCATTCAAAGAGCAAAGATGGAACACTTAAGTATAAGAGATTTTAGGGCAAAAAGAAGCATACAAATACATCGATAGCAAAAAAGAAAAGTTTAACACAAGCTCCAGTGTCGAGCCATGGACCCTACTTACTAGCATAGTCATCTGCTGGACAAGCTGTATCAGAAGCTCTAACATCAGAAGTACCAACAACGAAGCATTCAATAATCAAATCCACAAGTTATTGATGAGGCACTTTGTTCTCACACTCTAAGCTACAAATATAGCTCTGTTCCAAATAGAAGACTTATTAGGATCATACATGTCATACATAACATGCATACATTTGTATACATTTATTGTGAAATAGTTATTTTGCATAATAAAGTCCTTGAGCCCATACAAGATTATACAAATACTTTGCTACTAACATTCAAAATTAGTATTGTAAAAGTGTACGAAAATAGTCAAAGTATTCACATATGAAGTATCTAAAGAAGTAAAATAGGAAGAGCAACACTATCAAGGGGAACCTGATGCTTGACAGGATTTTAAACTTTAAGAGCCCAATAAATCATGGGCCTATCTAGTAAGGGAATATCATCAATAGTGATATTTATAAAAACATCATCCTGGTGACCTCAAGAGGCTGGATAGGACACTCAAGCTCCTCATATTCAATATCTATTTCTATAGTCTCATCTGGAACATCATCTATAATATCTCTCCATAACAGTTAAATCAGTGTAAGGTATGGAATATGGTGATGAGAAGGTCTAACATATCAGCAATACATTTTTCGGCCTTATAAAAGGGAAGGATGCACTCAAAGCCTAAAATGAATGTACCCTAAAAAATTATTTGATCATGAAATAAGATCTTTAATTCCTGAACCTTTTTGCAAGAGATATCAAGAAGAGGAATAAAGCCATCTACCATAGAATTAAAAAAATGGCGGAAATATAAACACAACCCAAAACCACAACTTCAATGGTGGAGTATCATGACCTTTGTGATCAGCGACATTATAGATGACGGGGTTTAACGCGTGTCCAAGATTTTAGCAACCGCGGCACTATTTGAGCTCAGGGATCTAGAAAACACACTAACCATTGTCACAAAGACATGGTGTGGAGATGAGGAGTCACCACTCGGGGTAATAACTGGGACAAATCGAAAAGATGGTACTCGATTCCCTAAAAGAAAGCTAGCACCACAACCAGGAGATTCTGGATATGAAATACCAACTTCTTTCAGTCTTGTGTTCATTTAGAATTACTTTATGAATTATTATCTTATTCTCTATTTACATGCAATTTCATATAACCCAAAACAATCGACTCCAAGGTAAACTAGTCATGAAATATACAAGTAAATAATGCATTCAATAAATCACATAATCCTAAGTTAGTCTATCTACATGGATTTTAAATAAATGAGCTTAAATCTATAAATTATGGAATATTTAAATTAGTGGGCCTAATTCTACATATTTTAATTAAATAGTAATCTTAAATCTACAAATTATGAAAAAAGACTTAAATTAAGTGGGCTAAGTCTAAATTAATTAAACTGAGTTAGGTGAGCCTATGTCTAATTAACTAAATGGGACTATGGATCTTTCTAACCTAAAATCTAATTAATTATAGGCCTAAAGATATATTTTAATTAATTAAACCTATTTAATTATTAAGTGAGATGGGCTAAAAGAATTACCTAAACTTAAATAAATAAATCAAAGCCTAAAATGAGCTTAAGGCCCCAAAAACATATAATAAATAAGCCCAAAAATAAATAAAAACATAAAAAAAATAATTAAATAAGATCAAACAAGTAATTAAATTAATCCTTACTAAAACCCTAATTTTATTATCAAGCAACCTAAATTAATCTACTTCCTCCATTGATTTTAAGTAATTACCTAATTAAAACCTACTTTTACTAACCAATTTAATCAAAATAAACAAACAACCATACATGTAATTTTACTATTCCCACTATTAGGGCTATTACAATAAATAATAAAAAAATAAATACACCCAATAAAAATGAATAAAATAAAGCAATAAATAAATAAAAATAAACTCTAGAAACTATGTCTCTACAAGGTTTTATCCATGATTTTCCATGGACTTCTCATGAATTCATCCTTCTAAATATGATCGTCATGTATTTTCCTCCATAATCACCACAAAAAAAAAATTATGATTAATGAATAAATTATAATAATAACTTAAAAGAATAAAAATAATTAATAATAAAAAATAAATAAATAATAAGTAGAAGATGATGATGATTATGAATGACTTGGGGTACTTCTCAGATTTATAATTCACCGTTCTTGGTAAGTCTTCGAATCTTGCTCTTCAAAAATTCTCCAAGGATCTTGAATTATTTGATGAATCAAAAGGGTTTTTTGTAGAAAATAACTAAAAAAAAAAAACAAGAATTAAAAAACCCATTTCAAAATGCATTTCTCTTTTCCTTTCTTCTCCCCCTCTCCCTCCTTTTTTTTCTTTTTCTTTTTTCCTCTTCATCGTCTCTCCCTTCTTTTCCTACTATTCTCTCTTTATATAGTGGAACTAGAAAGCCTAGCCTCAATCCTAATGTGATTCTAATTCCTAAAAAATAAGATTAATACTTAAAATTATATTTAGGAATTTTAAACCAATTAGAATTGAGTTAATTAGGAATTTTAAACCAATTAGAATTGAATTAAAAATAGAAAAACAGAGATGGAAGAATTCCATTCCGATCGAAATTGTGTAATTTCGATTAAAATTACACAATCCCAATCGAAATTAGTGTAATTCCGACATAATTCTGGTCGGAATTATGGAATTCCGACATGTATATTTTTTTTAAATTTAATTACAAAAAGACCCCTGGAAGAATTTAAATTTTGCAATTAGGTCCTAAAAAAATCTTGCAATTTAGTCCCTGAAAACATTAAATCCTTCCTTTAAAAGCTGCATTTAAACCTTAGAATTTTAAAGATTAAGTATCAAAAACCTATTCATGATATTTTCATTATTGGAGTCCTTTGCTGCATCCATAACTCATCATCCCAAAATTGGGTGTCTACAGACATTGTCACCACAATTAAAAGGAAAAAATAAAAGAGAATGAAGAAGGGGAAAGGAACTGATACATTAGTAAGATCAAGCAAAATCGCAAATGCTAATCATTCATTAGAGTATCATCTTGCGTGGCAAACACCTGTAAAAATAATAAAGGGAAGTAACAGAACTCTATTTCCTTAGATTTTGTAATAAAGTACCATCTCAATTATAAAATTCATAAATTGAAAGTAAATTCATCCACTTCACGAGATCATGTGCAAAAAGCCTATCTTATGGCCTTTGATCATAATGGCTCTTTTTTGTATTAGCCTTGCGGAATTCAAATGATTAGTTAATAGTTTTATGTTGAGAGTTTTTAAACTTTAATCAATCTAATGCTTGCTTTGCACCCAAACAAAGGGAAGAAAATGCAAAGACAAAATATGTGGACTTGTAGTATAAATTGCTTGAATTTCAAAGTATCATTTTAGTCTTTTGAATAATAAATGTGCATATAATCTACTCCAATGCTTAGAAATGAGTATGAGTACAAAATCCCATGATGGTATTCACGTTGAGTAATATGAGAAAGGTGAGGGATTCGAACAAAAGGTGGTCAATCCATTGAATACATTAAGTAAAATAAAAACCAATGAACTATATTTATGAACTTAGATCAAATCATATTGAGTACATGGTTGAATTGATTCAAAAACCCTAACTAGAAAATTTAGCCACACATGTTGAGTATAAGAGAAAAAGATGAATGAAGAGAAAACAAATCTATTATTACTGAATTAAAGTTAAAATAAAAAAATAAAATAGAATAAGAAAACCCCCTAGAATGGAAAATTTTCCTCCTTAATCTTCAAACAACTCTATTCTAAATAAAATGAAAAAATTAGAGAATTCTAGTTTTGATTCTTAGAAAATGATGTAAAACTAAAACTAAAGTTTCCTCACTTTGTTTCTCTAGTGGCTTCCTTTAAATAATCTCTAGCCTCTAGCCTATCTAGAGTTGTTGCAATTCAAAACTGTAATTGCCCCCTAAATCAGCAACAAGAAAATTTAAATTTGAAAAATTGTTGCAATAGCTTTTGCAACTGTGCGCACCCATGCGCACGACTATGTGACAATAAATTGCTTTAAAACTTCATTTTTCTTTAAGGATCTAATTTGTTCTAACCTTCATATCTTTATTTTAACTTGTTCAAATTTCCCAACTTCCTCCAATTCATCTAAAATCAAAATTTAAATAAATATTAACTTAATAAACTTAAAAATCAACAAAATCCTAATAACTAATAAAAAATATGAAAATTAACTAAAAAATCTCAAAATTAACTAAACGTGCAATTAATTTATTCCTAAACCTGTAATATAAAGTATTCAAAACATGAGGTTTTTAACACTCATCAAAGATAGTCTCTACCATCAAAGAATGGTCTAAGTAAAGAAAAATTTTGAAGTTCACTCCCCATTATCTTATATTCTAGCAATTAAGTTCCTAGGATTCAAGCTCTGATACCAAATGAAAATGCCTTAGGGGTGAATAAGGCCAATGACGATTTTATGAAAATTATAAACAAATTTAATAAATAAACAAGAATTGAAAGAGAATAGAGTAGGAAGAACAATGAACACAATAATTTAAGGAGTTTGGATTCCAACAATCCTACGTCTCTGCCAAACTTATCCCCAAGTTAGGATTTTCAATTCCCACAATCTTTTTCATAAGATTGAGATTACACAAGAGTTTGAGGCTCACTTTATCAATCTTACAACTTGAGTTTTCAAGCTTACTTAAAAACTAAATTCTCAAGTGTTTGAATGGCTAAACACTTAAACCAATTTCACTAGAATAGAATCTCACTTCCCATTTTCTCAATCCTAGAAAATAAAAGAATAAGAATATCTATTCTAATACTTACCAACTCTCATAAGAATTATACAAATATAAAATGAATTTGAAAAGAGTTTTGAAAGCTTAATTGAATGCTTAAGAGAGTATAATGAATAAACAAGTTTCTTCACCCTTTAATTGAGCTCTAAGAGTTATTTATATAGATGAACAACTCAAATTATGGCTGTTGAAGCCAATAATTGTGTCTCTAATGTCTCTAAGCTTTAGTTAAAGCAAACTTGATTTATTTCTGTTAGAACACCGTTTATGGTCATGAGGAGCAAGTCTTGGCTCATAAGGAGTGATTTAGTTACCATTATATTTGAAATAAGCTTAAAAATGTCTATTGTGAGTAGTTTGAGTTGCCCTCATGAGCTACTCATAATCGTGAGGGCAACTCATGAGCAGCTGGGGCTAGCTCATATAAAGAAGTTGAAAAAAAAGGTGCTTCAGGGTGCTAGCTCATGACTAGCTCGTCAGCAAACACCTATAAGTTCAAAAATGTTTATTTTTAACTTCTAATTGATCTAGATGCTTTAAGTATATGTTAAGGATTTTATATTTCAATGAAATAGACTTTTGTAAAAGTATTTCATATCTCAAAACTATGAACGATGTGAATTAAGTTCCTATACACTTAGAAGAAATTATTAGCAACTTAAATTGTTTATCAAAGTCCAAAACTAGGAGTTTGATCATGCAAATGGTCAACACTTTTAATATATCAATGGCTTTTTCTACTCTTTCTCATTCTCTTTCTTTTCTACCACCACCACCATTTATTAACCTCAAAACTTCAATCTTTACCGTCTGATTATAGTATAATGAGACTGTTAATTTTTCTTTGATTTGTTGATATAACTTTTACTTTTCTCAATCTTTTAAGGGTTTTAAAGATAAAGTGAGTAGAGAGAATTTGAGTAACTTTGATAATAAAATTCATAGTTAGAAGCTTGAACTTTATAATTTTTTTGGATGTTGGAATTTGAGTGTTGAAATGGGTCTAGTTTTATTTGTTTGGATTGATATAAGTGTGTGTTTTCCTGGAACTTGGTTGTTTTACCAGCTGTTTTTCTAGTTGTTTTCATGGTTTTTTTCTTATTGTTTTTCTAATTGTTTTAGCAGTTATTTTTCTAATTGTTTATCTAATTGTTTTTGTTTTTTAGTTTTATGAAGTTATTTTTGTGGTTTTTTTTTTTATTGTTTTGGTGGTTGTTTTTAGATTATTTTCATGATTTATTTGATAGTTGTTTTTATTTTTTTGGTTGGTTCTTTTTTAGTTTTATGAGCTTTTTCTCGTTGTTTTTGTGATTTTTTTTTTATTTTTTTGATTGGTTTTTTTGTAGTTTTATGGGTTTTTTTTGTAATGGTTTTTCTATTTGTTTGCATGTTTTTTTTTTTTTGACAAAATAACTACAAAATAATCAAAACTCACCATCTTCTTCTTTTGAAACTCATCATCTACAATTAAAAAGTTTTTTGATTTGTTTTTTTCTTCAGCATTATCAACATCTTTTTCTTTTTCAATTTGTTTTCTAAAAAAGAAACTCATCGTCGTTGTTGTCATTGGTATCATCCCAACATCTCAATTTGTCTTACATAAGGTGTTTTTTAGTGTAGTTTTAGGTTCATGTATTTGTTTCTTCTTTAGTTCTTCTAGCAGAGAGTAAGAGAGATTTAGTTATTTCTTGTATAAATTTTTCTTGTATCCATATCAACATTAATTTATAAAATACAGTTAAATAAATTAAAACAATTATAAAGCATGGACAACAACCAAACAACAAGCAAACCAGACACTGCAACAACAACATGACAACAACCAAATATTTAATTATTATTATATTTAATGATTTTGTATTTAATAATAATTTAATATTTAATAATTTAAGTAAAATTTATTACTTTGAATAATTTAATAAACTTATATTTTTATAAATTTATATTTATATAAGTTTATATTTAATGAATTAATAAACTTGAATTTGATAATTTATATTTAAAACAATTATGAAACATGGACAATACATGACAACAACTCAACAACAATTTAACAACAATCAAATTCGAATAGCTCTAATGTTTTCACTTACTCAAATATAACCATTTAAAAAATATTAAACTAAAATAAATTGAAACTGAAATATAAAAAGATAATTTATTTCAATTTTTTTATTAAATTTTAACCAAAATAAAATTATAAATTATTTTAAAAAAGTGTAGCAAAAACAAATTGAGTTGCAACTACTAAATTCTTCAAACAACTCAACAACAATTGAATGACAACTGAAGAACAAAACAACTATTAATAAAACAACAACAACAAAAAACGGATATTCGTTGAATTTTTTTTAGTAAAACATCATATATTTCAGTTTGAAAATTTTTAATTAATTTATTTACTCATAAGTTTATAGTATTTAAAAAAATAAAACTAAAAATATAGTTAAAAAAGAACTTAAAATAATGAGAAAACATGGACAATGAAAAAAACAACCAACAATAACCGATGACAACCAAATTGTAGTAGTTTTGTTTACCTCTGGTTTACAAAACGTAATCAAAGCAGAAATTACTTTTTATTGAATTATAGGTACAATTATGATGATTTTGATTTAATTTTTGCTTATCATCAGATGTGTTATGTTATGTACTTTTTTATTCTGTGAAAATTTGTGCTTGATCTTTGGTTAACCTTAAAGAGGAAGTTTATTATTTTATTCATTGATTACCTTCCTATACTATCAATAAGAACACGACAATATGTTCTTTGAGCTGGGTAAGCCTTAGTTATGGCCATAAACAACGACCAGAAAGTGTGTATGTTAGTGTTGTTGAATATACAAACACAGTTTATTATACTTATTTACTTAATATTAAATTAAATTGTATAACATTTACTTAGTATTTAAATTATCTTTAGAGCATCTTATTATTTATATATTTAATTAGTTTTTTATGATATTTTATAATTTTAATATAAAACGCATTAAAATATGTTGTCAGTTTAAATACATTTAGACTTATTCATATTAAACGGGTTGTACATGTAATATATTAATTGAATATATTTATGTTTGGGTTTACAATTTGGACACAAGAATTGCCCAAAACTTACCGTTTATGAGCGTCATTTTTCAATACACATGGAGGCCAATCAGCTCACAGGTAAGCTTCGGTTTTTTTTGTTGCACAGTTGTATAATACACGCACATAATACAGAGTAACATCTAAAAACTAAAGAATTAATTGAAAATACACACACATTGAGATCAGCGGCAGCAGCAGCAGGTAAAATAAAGAAAGTTTCACAGAGGCATTCACATTGAGATCGCAACGACAGACAAGAAAAAAACATCAAAAGTTAACCCGATCAGTTCCATTAAAAAAAAAAAAAAATTTTTACGACTCTTGTTCTCTGCTTCTCTGGGGGTTGTACGGACTCATCTAAGTTAATTCACATGAAGAAAAATGCTTAAGTAACCAGGTTTAAGATATCCTCGATTGAAACAAAACATACCATTCCGAGAGTTTGCTAATTAAACATGATCAACTGGTGACGCGAAGCAGCAGCCCTTGCTTCAGAAAGTTTCTTTAAAGCAGCCAACTGTTCAATAGAAAAGACACAGCACCCTTGAGAGTAAAGTCTGGTTTGAGCCTCAGGGGCATTCAAAAGAACCTTCAGAAGCTGTTGCCGAGTCAACATACCCATAACCCCAAACATGCTACCAAGAGGACAAACATAACCATCACTGTTGAGATTAGGAGTTGATGAATCGCACTCAAATGGCATGGTTTGAAGAGCATTAACCTGGGCTTGCAAGAACTTAATATAGTTATAGGCTTCAGCAAGCATAGTAGAAGTGTCCACTTTTTTATCCCAAGGCATCAGCTTTTGTAAGCTGCGATACTTATCACTCATCTTTTGCCTGCAGCGTTGCTTTTCCGTATCCTTTTTCTTGTTTTTTCCATTAGAAGTTGAAGCATTACTCGAGAGAACATTGAAACCTTCAGCTACAGAGTTCAACGTTTGTGGGCTGCCGTTGTTATAGTTTAAGTTGAAACCTTCAGCTACACAGTTCAACGTTTGGCTGTTGTGGGTATAATTTGAGTCGAGATTGGTGAAAAATACCGAGTCAAAAGAGTTGGGTGACTCATTGAGTGATGGAAGATGAGACTGAGGGAGGTAACTATTTATGGGGAAGAAGTCCAATGGCTGAGTTAACTCGATGGTGGTTGTTCTGGTAAATGTTGAGTCTTGGTCGAGAAAGTAAGCTGTTTCTTTTTTGGGTGTTTTGAGGGTATCGAGAGGGGGAATAAGGAGTTGATGTTGGGAAGCCGAGGAGTCGTTGTCCATGAAGGTGACATCTTCAGCGAATAAGGAGAAAGCTGGAGGAGAAATGGTGGTCTTGTGATGGTAATCGGAAAGAAAAGGGGAAGTTGAGATGGAGAAATCTGAAGGTAAGGGAACCAGAGTTTGCCGATCCAAGAAAACAGATTCGTACGCATTTTCATGATCAAGAGTAGCAGAAGTACCACCACCACCATGGGTAGTGGAACTGGCTGGAAACACAAGAGGTGTAGTATAGGCGTCTCCGCCTCGTAAGGCAAAGCTCGACTTCAAATCCCTGTCCATTTGAGATCAAATAGATTAGAGAGGAATCGCTCAAAAGTCTGGCGTTTCTTCTGCTTATGAATAGAATGGGACTTGATAGAGCAAAGAGAGATAGAGAGAGAGACGGAACACGTGTTAACAAGATATAGGCTGGAGCGATTGAGATGGTACAACATGCAAAGGATGATGATGGATGGTTGTAGGCGGCGACACAGGATTCAATGATGATTTGGGGATAGCACAGGCGACAGGTGCTGCTACTGCTGCCTCTGATGTCGTATGACGATTCTGTTGTCTTTGTCCAGCGTGTGCCCGTCTTGTAATTCCATTTTGACAGAAAAGCTATAATGATGATAATTTTTTTTGACGAAATTACCCCCCATCAATCGGGGGGGCAGTTTCTTTTGAATCGGTTTTTTTGTACAGGAACAGGGCCCCCTTATTTTTTTAATTCCGCTACGCAAATCATTTCTGATATATACATCCTGCATCCCATGTTTGCTTTAATATGCAGGGCGTACGGCCTTTTTAATCAAATTAATTATGAACATAATGTGATTGCTTTCCTCCTTGGCGCCTTGCCGCCTTCGTAATTCTTTGTGCATAGTAAAAACCGACAGCTAGGAATCACTCCATACAATTTGTAATCTGTACATTGTACCTTAAATCCCAGAAGTAAACTGGAATTCGCTGAGACCCAAAACCAAAACCAGAGAACGGAGCAAGCGCGCAAAGATTTCAACATTTTGCTTCTTTCCATATTTTCACTTAAATTAGCAATAAGGAAAAAAAAATGCCCTGCTACCATTTTAATGAATTACAAATTACAAATTACAAAGGAAAAAAGAAAATCAAGGGTAAACAAAGCTATACAGAAGAATGAAGAGGAAGCAACAGAAGGAATGAATGTTTTGGAATGACAAACCAACTCCCACGCTAAAAGGGGCAGCTGCCAACTAAACTTGAGAAAGCATTCCAAAACCACAGAGTTGTGTGCCTAAAAATATCCCCTGCAGCTTTCCTTATGCTGGAAAAATGGTTCACCGATCCCACACGGCCTGGTATACTGTGGGTCTGTGCTTCAACCAATGCACCATCTCCCTGTCTAGAGGAGAGTTGCTCAAAACGGCATCAAGCATTGGGCTGCCAATAATTTTTGGAGAACTCTTAAATGACCATATTTGATCCTTGGGCCATGGCTTCTGAGGATACTTCTCCTGTAAATAGCCAGCAACCAATTAGCAATCATGTGAATCAGATTACAAAACAATAAACTGCTATGGCACGTCATCAATCATCTAGAAACCCATCTCCAACTAAACCATGAACTGTCAAATTTCTTAAACTGAAATCAAGAAAAGTTCATGGCACCACACAGCACATATACAGAAGATTACAAAATCATGTTATATTCCATGTTTGACCATATCACATGATTGAACTTGGTTTCTTCAAATTTCTTGCATTGCAAAACATGGATTTTTTCTGATACAGCCCGAACCACCTCAAGCCCAAAAATTAAGGCATATGTGAACATCACTTGTGCATTCATTCGTTTTGACTATTCTATAAAGTTAAAATTGGAAAACAAAAAAAAAAGGAATAAGTCAGCATGATAACTTCAAAAAAAGACATCCAAATGGATAGTATTTTGACACTTAATGCTGCAAAAGCAGCAAATGGATAGCCCCACTTAACTGGGTGCTTTCAGCCAGTTCAGATAAGGTAGGAATGGTGATCGGAAATCTTGAAGTAAAATTATCAAAACTACTCATGGCAACAGATATATACTTACCATCCTCTCCAGCATAAGCTTTACAGTCTTTGGACCATAAATTCGTTGCTGTGATGGCTTCTGGACTTTAGCATAGAAGGAACCAATGTCAGGTAACGACAAGCACCCCCTACTAGCCCTAGCCAGGCTACAATCTGGCTCAGCATTGGTCTGTACATGCCAAAAGATCAACTGCCCCATACAATAATTTTCACCATATGTCTTTCGATATTCATGAATACCTGCCCCCAACTTATCAGCATATTTGGGACCCAAGTCAAGCGGACTAATGTGAACTGGCGGAGAAGTAAATGTCTCATATTCCTGCATGTAAAAGTGAGTTAGTCTAACATTAGATAGCACGTGTTAGTGCTGACAAAAAACAATTAGAAGAAAGATGGTGCCTATGAAAGTAAATGGAGGGAGACTAGCAGCAACATGGCTCACCCGAATCCTAAAGAAGCATCTTGTGTAAGCATAAACATGAATCAAATCAGCTGCAGCATCATGCCGACACTTGTATGTACATGGAAGGCTCCGGACTTCATCCCGCAACCTTCAAAAGAAATATTCAGGTTTACTTGCATGTTTTAGCAAAAGCATAGACTTGAAAAAAATAAAAATAAAAATAAAAATACAAGTGAAGCTAAATAGGCTGTGCTCACCATAACAAAGATTTCTGAAGTTCTTTCTGAATGTTATCAGCATCTGATGGATCACGTGCACTAATTTTGGACTTGAGATCATTCAACACATCTGCTTCCATGTGAGGAGCCATGCACTGAAGAAGCTCGTCAACAAGTGATCCCTCCCCTTTCCAGAGGAAAGAAACAGTTTCTTCAGGACTCAGTCTCTCCAATGGAGGTGGAGCCTTCTTTGGGTCACCAAACAAGCATCTCATTACATATCTCACCTGCATACAATACTAAAGATTAGAATAATCATACCAAGGCACAAAATATCATCAATAAATAAAACACTCAAAACACAAGATTATCATCATTTTCCACAATTTAACTTCAGGTCCAAAATCTATAATCTGGCAAAATCTCAAAAAGCTTTGCATGGTGCACATTACTGTTATCCCACTCACAGATGAGGGTGTACAAACATATAAAAAAAAATTGTTTTCCCATATCAATTGAAAGGAGATACTAACCTTGTCAAGAGTTACTGCCAAATTTTGAAGCCTCTGGTTGTAGACACCTTCAGCCTGCCCCATAACAAAACATGCAAGATAAGTATCCAGAAAGCACCCGGAAGCATATTCCCTCAAAGAGAAAACTTTGCATGTGTATACTCATGCACATGCCGCACTTACCTGAACCTCAGCATCACTTTTCTCAACCTCAAGGCATATATCTGAAAAATATTTCCTTTTTTCTTCCAAATTATGCCTTAAAATTTCCTCTGGAAGCTTTGTTCTCTCCAAATCAATGAACCGCACCTTCATAAACATGGATGTGTCAGAGAAGTGAAATAAATAGAGCAGTTCAATAAATTTTTCCATAAGGAAAAAGTAAATCACAAGTTTAAAATGCCAGCAAAGACGAACCAGACGAGCAGAATATGAAACCACCCAATCTGGCAGCCCACCAAGCAAACAGCTACCCAATCCAGCTCTCCCCAAGTCAAGATAATCTTCTTCAGATACAGAATTTAATTCACAAGCTTCAAGCATTAAATGATGTCGATCCAACATGGCATGCCACTCCTTCAGCACCTGATAAACAGTAATATTCAGTGTAATTGAAAATAACTTCTGAAAATTAAGATGGAAAGTGTCACTGAAATTCAATCTGGTACAAGTACAACAACTGAAACACAAAGTTCAACATCAGGATAAAAAGGCACAGCAATTGCACAGAAAAGCACTTGCAATATATGTACCTTTTGGAAAGCCCCTTCACCAGTCAAATTTAAGTAGCTGCCACGACAAACTTGACTACCACACAAACAAACAGATGCTTCATATTCTTCCTTACTCTACAATATGGAAAGCAGTCATTAATTGTGAGATAAACCAAGATGAAATATTTTAATTTTTGGTTCAAGAAAATTGACAGGCAAAAGATATACACCTCTGTCACAGAATTATAATCAAATGTGATCTCCTCCCCATATTGAATAGCTCGTACTGTGTAGATTCCAATCTGGTACTGACCATCAACAGCAGTAACTCTGCATTCAAGAAATTGCCAATATAACTAAATGATCAACAGCTTCCAAATATACAACTAAAAATCAAGGGTAGGGCATTTTTCTACGTTAAATATATCTGTGGTACCCAAACTTTTGTTTTGTTGCAGTTTAGGTACGAACTTCAATCAATGTTTTTAATTACCAAACTACTATTTAGATTTTACCGGTAAATCACCTAACAGAGTTTCAATGACATGACAACCTAAGAAAAAATATTCTAAGAATATTCACCACGTCATCTTCCACCTCACTTGAATTAATATGGATTAGACGCACATATGATCACCAAGCTTTGATTTTTTTTTTTTTTTTTCAATTTTGGTACTCAATTTTAATGTATTTCTTTTTAGTACTAAATATTCAGTCTAAATATCAATGATCCATCCAACCTTAACTTATTCCACGATCTATGATATTTAAATAATAATACCACATGATGTAGCATGCATTTCTAGTCTCTAAACTTTATTTTTTTTTTTAAAATAGAACATACATTCAAATTGGTTTAACCAGATTTTATTTTAATCTTTATAGTTTTACTTTATTAATCTTTTAAGTTTCAGACTACATATTTTAAAGATAATTTTTAATTTATATTAATTTAAGATTATTTTTTTTAAATTATGTATATTAATATTATAATTTTATAATTATATGATTTACCTCTGAAAAAAAGAATATAATAATTTATGTAAGTAGAAATTCTACAACGAAATAAAATACTTATTCCATGCAAAAAAAAAAAAAACAAAAAAAAGGGGAAAACTTCAAGCAGATATGTGAAATCTCTTTCGGCCAGGAACTTCTAGAACAAGAGAAGACAACTCACTTAGCTTCACAATTTGGTCTGCATGAGTGACAAATTCGACTTGCATAGTTTGCCTTGTGCATAGCATCAACCACCACCAAATCATAACCATCAGCATCCCCCTGCCAAATGGCAACAGTTAGTTATGTCAGGAAAAACAAAAGACAAAACCCATAGCACTGAAATATAGGGAAAAAAACAATACCTTTGGTCTCTCTAGGTAGATGTTGTAAAATTCAGGAGCTGGATCTTTATTATCTTTCTGTAAGGATCGGATGCCATCTTGCTTTTCAAACCATTTCCAAGCAGGATAAACCTATAAAATGATTTTTATTTTTTTTTTTTGAAGGAAAAAAAAAAGGAAGAAAATATCATGTCAGGCATCACATGGAAACTCTACTTTAAAACAAAAAGAGAAAAAAAAAAAAATGTACACACATGTTAAACAAAGCATGCTTACCACCTTCTAGCATAAATCCAACTTCCTATGCATTCCACTAGACCAAAGATTATAATTGCACATTTTAATATCAAGCACTAGATTTTTTACAATTTAAATTTCTACCAATTATTTCTGATTTGACTTTTACATAAGCATCTCTATGCCACTTAACTAAACATCGGAGGATCAAGTATCAATGAGTTCTTCCAATGCATCAAATAGCATATGAACTCTTCTCCACTTAAACTGTGCACAAGAAAGACACCACAGGTATGTGGCCATCTAAAAGTTATACCTCTTGGGCCTAAGTTCATGCAATATGCAGTTTGCTTAGCATTTGTGCATTTTGTATCTGTTGTAACTTACCATGTACTCTTTATGTTTTAGCTTAAGGCTTGGAGATTAGGGATGCCAACGGATGGTATATATTTCATAAATATACTTGCTCACACATCCCTATCCTAAATACAAATATAGGTATACTGGCAGTTTAAGAGAAAAAACAAAATTTTATACTCAACAAAACATCATTTCTACCAAGCTAAACACTTTGAAAATAACTCCTTTAACTATTTCTGTATCCATACCTCTCCCAGAAATTCCACAACAAAGTCGTCTTCTTCAAAACCACCTTCTTTGTCGCAAACAACACCAAGCCCCTAAAGAAAATAGAGAAATGAATCAGCAATAAGTAACAGATCAAGGAAGTATTATTGGGCCCATTGAGTAAGAAAATGATGTCTAATACCTTCCTGTAAGCAACATAGTTATCATCACGACGACTATCTATGGCCTTAAGGATGCTCTGACAAATTTTCAATGTCCGCACATCACAGTCCTCCTCGGCAGCTGTTTCAATTTCTTCTATAATGGGCTTCAAAGGATACTTCATTGGGGTATTACCAGTACCAGTGAAGCGCCTGACCTGCTTATTCAGAGTCCGAAGGAGCACATCTTCAATAAAAATGTGCTTCTCCAATAGAGTCCAATCCAGTTCTTCAGGCATTGAATCTAGCAAAAGATTATGGGTATAGGGGTCAATTCCATAAACTTCTTGTTCTATAACTTCATCTCCAAGATGTTTTCTAGGTTTATATTCCTTAACTTCAGGAAGCTCCATATCCTCAGTTCCATTTTTCTGTGCATCAAGCTTCTCAGCATAATCATCTGGCAAAGCAACACACATCTTCCGTCGCACATCCTCTTCATCTGCTACGATAACGTACTGATCTATAACTTCATATTTCCTAGTGACAGGAGGAACCAGGCTTGCCTTTGTCATTCGAGCACCCCATTCACGTTCATCTATCATGGAATCTAAACCCTCATCCTCCAAAAAGAATCCACCTCCTCTTGACTCCCCAGTTCGACCTTCTGATCGGAAATCAAAGTCACTTTCTGTATCTGAGGCAGTACTATCACTCTCACTCCGGCCATCTTCAGAAGATCTGTCGAAACCATCAGAAGTTTCACTTCCAGATTCCATAGATTTTCTATTCAACTTGGATAAGCGCCTTCTGATTTCCCGATCAGATGCATATTCTCCATAATCAAAACTACCATTTACAGATGCAGTGCCATTACTCCTGTTAGTGTTCTTCTTTTCAGCAAGTAACTTCTTCTTAGATTTCATCAAAGCACAGCCTAACCCTGCAGAAATATCATCTTTCCATGACTTCATCAGTTCATCTCTTTCATAAGAAAACTTTGGACTGTCTTCCATACGTGAGGCAAGTTTGAGAAATAACGAAATGATGCGATTCATATCTCCAGCACCCCGATTCTTTGCTCTGCATCCAAAAATGAATATAAATAACAGCTAGAATGAAGTAAAAACAAACCGGGAAAAGATAAAACAGGGCACAAATATGCATAAACATATGATCCACAGACATAAACAATGCTTAGCTTTTTCCCTATTCTTTCATAATCATAGCACAAACTAATAACATAGGAATAGAAGAAAATGTTTAAAATTGCTCTGTTTGGAAAACTTATGCATGCACCGATTTCAAAGATAATCTTACTTGATTGCATCTCTGCACATACGACTGATATCCTCCTTAACAGACCTTAAACCATGCCCAAGGTAGTAACCATTTTTCATTCTATCCTCAATTTCTGCTACCTGATGAACAAAAAGATTATGAGTAAGCAATCAAGCAAATATGCAAGATAAGACATCAATTCAAAAAAAAAAAAAAAAAAAAATTTAGCAGCACCTTTGGAACAAAAAAGTCAAAGGTATTTTCTTTCATGATATCCTTTATACCAGAAGCAAGAAATCCCTCCATCCTCCGATAGCCGCTTTCAGATTTCTTAATGGCCCATCGTCGAATACGAGCATCCCTAGATACAATAGACGATGACCTTCTAGCATCAAACAATTTTGAGCGTTTGTACAAACTCCGTCGAAATAATTGATTTGCTGAGTCTCTCTTTTTCACACTATCAAAATAATCTTTCAGGTCACCATAATCATCTGTATCATTCTCCAGACCCTTAGTTCGATAAAATGCAGGAGTTTTCTCACTAATATGTTTAAGGCTCCTTATTTTAGAATATGACTCCTCAAAGATCCCTGCACCACGCGAACTGCGAGACTTGATCCAGCTCACATCAGGAAATTTGAGGACCAACTCCTTGAACTGGCTGCAACCTCTAACATCAACAGAAGATAAACAAGGGAAGGAGCTAAGGACATATTCAAGTGAGCTCGGAGTAATATTTGTGCAACCCACTAATACCATTGAATTTATCTTTTCTTTGTTATAGCCAACCTGCAAGCAAAAAGCAACATTAACCAGGAAAATTTAGAGAACCTGGCCACAACTTTAGAGCCAAAGCATATATAATACATACCATGATATTCCAGATCATCGAGTCAGTGCAGTTAGGACCCAACTGTGAGAGATCAACTTGTGTTGAGATATCCTTGTAAAAACTGACAGCAGCTCTCCAGTGCTTACAAGTCAAAGAAGCAAAAACAAGGGATTTCATGTCAGATCTCATATAATGAAAGACTCGTGCCAGCATGTGACCATCCAGTAATCCCCACTCAGCGTCTGAGCATGCACTATTTTCTCCGTGAAAAATAGAATCACCACACAACTCTTCAAAACTGGTTTCATCTTTTTGAATGCTTTCCATATCTTCGTCAATAAAATAGTCATCATCACTTCCATCAACTTGAAGCCGGGATCTTTTGCTAGTACGTCCATCAAGTTCTGAAATTAACCAGATGCCAAAGAAAAGAGCCTCAGAATGAATATAAATTGCAGATTATAGGAATAGCATGTAGATATGTGAAATCAAAAAAAAAAAAAAAAAGAAGCAAAGAAAAGCATGTATCAAAAATGCGTATGTATGGAAAAGAGAGGAGAGGTTAGGATCAGGTGAACATTGTCCTAGGAAACATGTTAACCAACTCCTATGTCCTTGATTGTTCCTTGGTAGATTCTTGCAGAACATTACTTTTGGTCTTGAGTACATCTAGAAAGGCATCATCTTTGTCATTTTAAGGAGTCCAGGCATACCTGTTTTTCTGTATAAATGGCTATCCACCTCCTTTGGCTGTTTAGCATTGATCCAAGGATCTAGTACATCATTTATGGCAGCAGCAAATTCCCGGCTCTTGAAAGATTTCATTACCAATTCATGTAGCTTACCACGAGTATAACCAATAAACTGTGGATGCTGGCAATGAAATGGAATGGAATTTGCATTATTTTCATCATTCACTACACCCTGAGATTTTGAAAGAGCTGTTGAAGAATCACCAGAAAATGCAACCATCTCCTGTTGAATTTTAAGAGTGGCTTCAGAAGACTCTGCAACAGGGGTAATTGGAACCCAGACTCGATCAAATTTCCTGAAAACACTGCTCCAATTTTTTATAGCACCCTGACTTGCCATGACTTGAAGCTCAGAAAATGATGAAGGCCCTTGTTCATGCCCAGAACCATCCAGGTAGTACCACTCACCCAAATGTAGCTGCAAATCATCCACTGTACAAAGACGATCTTTGGGTGCATTAATGAGTGAAATTGACTTCCAAGAACTGTGAGAATCTTGATCAGTTTTGGATTGAGAATCACCTTCTGCCATCAATCTCTTGACATCATTAGCAGCAGGGTATGTTCGAGAAGACCTTAAAGGGTGTCTTTCCTTTCCTCGAACTTTTGTACGTGGTTCTGAAACAAATGAACCATGGTCCTTTACAACACATGCATTTATTCTGACCACTGGTAAAGTTGCCCCCTTCACCCCTCTAACTATAGATGTTTTAGCAAGGGCTGGTCTGCTGACACTACCACATTCATTCCTCTCATCACTGCACGAGAAAGCCCAAGGTGGCAGGTCAAGCCTTCGACTTTGAGAAGGATAATATAAATCATCTTTTCTATGCCACCGAGGGTCTTCAGTCCCTGATTTCGGCATTTGGCACAATGGGTAGGCATCACTGAGCACAAATTTCCTTCTAGAAAATTTATCCTGGACAGTCTCATCATTCCTCTTCCAGTCCCCACCTTTGCAAGACCATCGGCCAGAAAACCAATCTGCAGAATCCACAAAACAGGCACCACCTTGATCCCTGTCAGAGAATGCACTTGAACTCACTTCAACCTCTTTGGGTTTCACATCAGAGTATCTTAATAATTCATCATTATTGTCTGCAACACTAGCTTGTTTCCAACTGACACCTGTGCATGCAAGAACACAAACTCATCAATCAACATGAATTAAATCATAGTAATACAATTAACTTTCTTTGCGCGTCCAAAGGCCTCCAATGAAATTTAGTGTATCTAACACCAGAAATTAACAAAAACCTGTCCAATTGAACTGTCTTATTTCTTTCTCATTTGCTTCATTTCAAAATTTTGCATACTTTGACATGCTACCTTTCTAATAATGCATTGACAAGAGTCTATACTATTTAAAGGTAAATCAAGAGCGACAGAGATTATAATGAATTGATAATCAAAGAACTCAGAAAAATGGCACGAGATCAAATGAACTCCTACCGAGGCCAGAGAAAATAAATGCTTCATAGTTAAGGCTGAAGCAACAAACATCCTTAAATTGAACAGCAACTCCTTTCACCTAATGTATATATTTATATTCCCGACCAACAATTTCTATAGGTATTCATTGCAACTACTTCCCAACTTTAAGATTAAAACGACCCAGGAATTTCTGTTACTCCCCCTAAATAAAAAATACATCATCTCAGCAAAATGCCTAAGTGGCAGAAAATTAAAACCGTTATGTCATACAACATCTGGATTATAGACTGATTCCAAAATCGATTGAACATGAGTCTCCAACACAGACAAAAAACAAAATTCAAATTGTCAGTACAAAGAAAATCCTCAGAAGCAATTTCAAACAATAATCAAAGTGCACCAAGTCGATCCAAGAAAACTAGCAAATAAAGAAATTAAATATATGTTAATTTACCTTCTGATTGGCCACATCTCTCCCATGGCACCTGCTCAAATGTCACTTGCAAAACTTCTGCAAGATGATAAAAGTATAGAAAAATATAAAAATCTTAGCCAAAACCTTGTAACAGTAGGGAAGAAAAAAAGCCAATCTAAGAGAACAATTACCTCCAATGGTCTCTAATTCTCTGCCAGGAACAACAGTAAAACCCTCCAGTAAAGCTCCAACCCTTTCGTCAATATGGAGATCTTCAAAGGGCTCAGATGCAGCACTATCATTTGGGCAGGCCAGGAGTTGTGGTAAAGTCATGGATACTTCCTCACCACACTGATATCCAGGTTGCCCTATATCTCCATTATCTGCCAACAGATTACCAGGTGCCTCGGGAGGACTCACTAGCTGAGTTACAGTGTCCGAGACAATAGATGGGTAATGCAAAGTCACCAATGGCGAAACAGCATTTTCAATTGTTACCCACCTGTCACTATCCACATGCTTGACCAAGTGATCTGCCACAAGAACTCCCCCATCCACAAGTGCCCTTAGGTTACATAACTTTGAAGGTCCACATTCCAGGCCAAAATAGTCGAGGTAAAACCATTTTCCAGTGGAGGAATCAGCAACTGCAGGGACATGAGGAGGCGTATCACTTATATCCATGTCTTCCTCCATAGATAGAATTTCTTCAGGAGGGGGCCCATCAACATGAGGAGATTCTTTGAGATTCATGCCTGGACTCTGTGATTGCCCTTCTATGTGAGAATCTAAACTTGCACTTTTTTCTTCCAATTCATTAATATCATGCGCAATATTTCTATCTTGAGATTCTTTAGCTAAGAAATGAGCATCTCTTCCATTACAGTCTTTCTGGCTGAGTTTATCCTCCTTCCCTTTGTTAGCACCCTGCGAATTCCTTTTCTCAACTCCACCACCTTTCCGGCTTGCTTCCCTGTGATTATTGGGTCTGCCTCGATCAAGTGGGGAACGTTCCAGAAAGTTTGGAGTCCAATCCCTGCGATCATGGTACCGGTCCTGTGAGGACCGTTCTGAATGGGCAGGACTTCTTCTATAATCATAATGACGACTTCGATCATATGGGGATTTATCACGAGCATATGGAGACCTCTCACGTCCATAAGGAGACTTCTCAAGTACATAAGGAGACCTATCACGCACATAGGGAGACCTATCACGGAAAAAGGGAGACCTCTCCCGCCGGACAGGACTCCGATCCCTGTGATCATGATAACGGGCTCTGTCACGTGGGGACCGCTCAGAATGCCCAGGACTACGCCCATGCCTATCATAAACTACTTTGGAAGACAGTGTGGGTTCATGATGCCTGGACGTATATTTGTCCAATGAAGATATCCTTGAAGAAGTGGTAGAAGAGGAAGAATTTCTATAGAATCTTTCTACAGAATGACGAGAATAGTGCTCCGAGTGAGCTGATCGAGGGGTATCCTCAGAAAGTCTCCTGCTTTTTGCGCATGCATAATCCCCATAATGTTTGCGTTCATTGCCATCAGGCTCGGCACCATATCGCTTCAACCTGTTACCGGAAATGTACTCTCTTCCCTGATTCTTGCCATTACTGTATTCACTCTTATATGAGCCTTCTGCATCCACAATTTTCGAACTGATCCTTATATTCCTGTCCAGGCCACTTTCCCACCTGGAAGAATTTTTACTGTGCTGACTACTCCCAGTCCTACTGAACTCCTTCCTTCTATAAATGTCTTCGCTGGGATACTTTCCAGAAGGTGGAGTGCGATCTCTAATAGTATCGTACTTGCCACGGGATTTATTATAACAGTAATCGTCTTTATTATGCCACCTGTCTGGAATGAACTCTCCTTTCTCGATTTCATCTCTGGCAAAATCCCCTTTTCTCCATCGGCCTGAACACGAAAGAAACTCACCTTTATCAATATCTCCTTTCCTCCATTTCTCCCCAGTAATAAAATCTCCCTTGTCAGTTTCACTTCTCTTTGCTTGCTTCTCTGGTGGCACAAACTCCCCATTTTCAACTTCTGCTGCTTTTGGTGGCCACTTCAAAGTCCCTAACTCACCCTCTTCAACTTCCTCCTTATTATTCTGCACCTTGTTATCCGCAGAACTCAAACCATTATCAGCTTCCTTGCTATTCTTTGCATCTTTCTCCTTAATAATAACCTTCCCCTCCTCCTTGTTGATAATCTCTGCTTCTTTTTCCTTGCCAATATTGACTTCCTTCTCCTTGCTGATTTTTGCTGCCTTCTGGGCTCCTAATTCACTTTTCTCTGCTGATACTACTTTCTTCACCGTAACAACCTTTTTAACTTTAATTACCTTCTTCAATATTTTTTTAGGCTTTGAGCTGACGCCATTGGTAGTGCTGTTGCCATTGTTGTTGCTATTGTTAGTTATACCGCCATTGCTGTTGTTGTTATTGTTATTTTTTGTGGTGGTGATGGTGGTGGTGTTGTTGTTGTTGCTAGTTTTGCCTCCGGCGCTGCTGCTGCTGCAAAGTGATGCTGTATTATTGTTGTTGCTGCTGCTGCTGTTGTCCTGAATAGGGAACCTCTCCATGATAGTATTATGCTGCAAAGGCATGCATGCGACACCTCCATCGCCCATGGAAATCCCTCCTCGGAAACCCCCAAACGAAAATTACTCGAAACCCTAATTCTCCCCTTTCCCGGGGCTATTGATGCTCATACTGCGAAATTCTCTTCCACTTTGCTAATCCGCTCCAATTCAAAACCCTAACTTCAACAAATCCACAAAACGTTAGAACATATCAATGTAGCGCTTCATTGAAAACGAATTCGTGTATTTAAACACATTACAGCCCCCAAAAAACATAAAAAGAAACAGAGAAATCAATTCGACAAACTCGAATGAAAAGAAACCCTAGGGTTTCAATCCAAAAGAAGAAGAAGAATAAAAGAAGAGGAAGCGAGGACAAATTACCAGAGAAACGAAACAATAGATCGGCGAAGAAAACTTGAAGAAGAATCTGTGAATTCGAAGAAAAGCAGATCGATGAACAATGGAACCTCTCTATTTCTATTTCTCTCCTTTTTTTTTTTTTCCTTTTCTAATGTTATGTTTATTATTGTTATTATTATTAATGTTATGTTATTATATTTTGTATTTTTATTTTCCTTTGCTAAATCTTTGTGCTTCTCTCGCTGCTGCTGCTGGTGCTGTTGTTCTTGGTCTGAAAGACGAAACCTTCGCGTCTATTTTTTTTTTTTATTATTATTTAATTTGTTGTACAGTGTATTTATTAATTAATCGGATGACATTTTATGCAATTACGAAGCTACCCCTAAATATACTTGGAATACGTAGATGAATCGTAGAAGGTCACCGGGAGTCTTTGACTGGTCTCTACGATTTTATTGACTTGGCTACCCTGAGTTCATTTGGAGCGGTTACTGACGTTCTCAGGCTTAAATGGCAATCTCCCCCTTCGCAACTAACTTGGAATTTATCTTCTTAGTCAAATTATCCAACAATTTGTCAATATGACGATTCTTTACATTTTAGAGCCATTTAACAAAAAATAAATAGGCTTTCAACTTGAAAACTCGTTTCTAACTTGGGAAATATTTTTTTTTATTTTTTCATAAACAAAAAAATAACATAAATAATTATGTTTTTCCAACTAAGTAAAGTAATTTATAATTACACTATAATAAATAAATTTTTATATTTTACATAAATTTGTATTTATATATTTTAATATTTATTTCTATATTGTTATTTTTACATTTTTATTTTCTATATTTTAAAAATATCATTTTACGGTATAGATTTTTACATTTTCCCTTTTTTGCATTTCAATTTAACTGTATAGATTTTTACACAATACCACAAATACATGAATTTTACTTGAAAAAAATTACAAAAAAAAAAGAAGCAAACAATACCCATAAAATATTCACGGGCAAAAGAATCAAAGCTTGCTGAAATTACACCCACAATTTGACATCAATTTTTTCCTATTTTCGTTCATTTTCTTTATTTAAGAATTAGATCTTACATAATAGTTAATAAAGAGGAAAGATGAAAGAACTGGAAAGAGAATTAGGGAAAAGGTATATTTTTGCCCTTAATATTTATAGCGAGGAGTAAAAATGCCCTTAAAAGCATTTTTAGTTCAAATAAACTTGAAAAATTAAAAATTAAAATATTTGAGCCCCTCCTTCTAAGAGAGTTAGAACTGGTATCTTAACTTGCTAATAGTGGTAGTTGATCGGGTCCTATTTGATTACTTTTACGCAAAATGAAAACACAACTCCTTTTACTTTATATCTTTTCAACTAAATCAAAGTTGAGTAATCTTGTAGCACTTCTTCATCAGTTCAAGAACACATATTTGTATAGGAAAAATTACTTTAAAGCCCATCCTAGATTATTCACATTCCATTTTATTTAATTCAAACCCATATTAGGAAATGACAAATCTACAAATTTCTAAAGATTTTCAAAATAAATTCTTCTTTTTCTTTAACTATTTACTATATGTCATTAATTGGTAGAAGATAATGGTCATTATTGGGAAACTACATGGAAAAATTGATGATAATAAAAGATATCCTTACTGCACACATAGAGAGAATGTTTAAGTTTAGTATATAGCATGCATGAATGGAACAAACAAGAGTATATGAAGCTCAAAGAGTATGAATCAAGAAGCAGTAATACTTGAGTGTCATGCCACTAACCCTATGTTTGGATAGAAGGAAAGAAAATAGGAATGAAAATATAAAGCTTTTATTTTCTCTTATATTGTTTGGATTGGAAGAATGGAAAGTGAAGAGGAAAGAAAATAGATTGGTAACAAATTATTATTTTAGTAACTTTGTTTGTAGAATTTGAATTTGAATTCAAATTATGTGTACTTTTAACATTTTTTCTCCTCTTTCTACCTTCTCTTAAATTTGGAGAGAAAATATTTAAAGGAAAATAACCCTTATTTTCCTTCCTCTTTTATTTTTTATCATCTTTCCAAACATGAAAAAATTATTTTCCCTCCTTATTTTCTTTCCTCCCTCATTTCCAAACATACCCTAAGAAAACATAAACACATCCTTGATATGGATTCCAAAATAGTTTGTTGCCCAAACTAGAGCCATTTGGCATTTTGTCATAATAGTATCATTATATGCTTAATTTTTCGATGGGTTTATCACCTTGTTCTTTTTATGAGATCCATGAGAAAGTGGCATGAATCTACAATTTGTGTGCCTTTTCATCATTATTTGGTGCTCTTTTATTTTTTTGAAGGTGGTGATGATTATTTGAAGAGTACAGAGAATACTCCATACAAACTTGTAGGCACTTCAAAACTATAACATTAAACAATGATGGATATAGATTTTTTAACAAAGTATTTAATACCATAGGGACCATTTTACAATCTAAAAATAAGAACAAAAACTCTTTCTTTTTTTAAATTTCAATGCAATGAAATGTTTCTAGTTAATAGATCAATAAATATTTGTATATGTGACTTCACGTAATTGTAATTTATCACAGCATATTATCATCATCTTAAAACAAATTGAAGTACAATATGTTGGGTAAAAAACCTCTGTATCATTTTGTTAAAATTTTGATTTGTTCTCCATTTTTAATTATTGAAACATGCTTTCCTTTATTTGCAATCACTTTATTTTTAACCATTGTCATTATATTTGCATTCTATTTGTCAATAACTAATGGCCAACCATAAATATCATTATGTTCATTGTTGCTTGATTTATTGTAACCTGAATTAGTCATTTAGATTTTGCATCCATAGTGGTGGTTGCTTCATATCCAAAAGTATAACTCTTAGTGCTTTCACCTCTTGCAATTGCCATTTGTTTTTGTCATATAAATAATCAAGAAGTTGCTTAATCAATCACCAGATTCAAGAAAATTGATTAGTACAAGAAGTCAAATTATTCTAGATGTGGCAACTTGGATTCTCTCTCTCTCTTCTCTCTCTCACTCAAAGTAAAAGGAGGCATGGTTGAAAATATAAAAAGAAAATGGGTCCTTTGAACTTTGACATGGGCAATAGAAAAGAGAATTCTAGAAAGACCAAGGTTATATATACAGAAACAAGATATAGAGAATGAAGTTGTTACAATTAGGATTGGACCATAAAATGCATGATTAAAGCCAGGATAGGTTTCAATCCAACAACAGAAAAGACAAACCTTTGTTACAAGACGAAACCTACTCCAACTTTGATATCTTGTAGTTAGAATTTAATTGATAATAAAAATTACAAATTTATTTTTATCATTATTATTATAAAACTATCAAGTCCATTACATGAATTTCCATTTATGATAAAGCTTCTTATGCTGCCATACATTTTTAATCAATATATATATGTGTGTGTGTGTGTATAGTAAAGCTACTAAGCGTTGCCCTGATGGAATAATAATGAAAACTAATGGAATAAGTCATTTCTCCTGCATTCTCGTATTTTTTCAATTTACCGCTTATACTTTTATTTGTATACATTAAATTCTTGCATTTCTATTTTTATTAATATTAAATCTCTAACGTGTTAAAGTAAAATATTTAATTTACTCCTTTGTAATTTTTAATATGTTCAATAAATTTATATACTTTTATTTTTATTTAATTAGTCCTCAATATTTTTTTAACTATTTTTCTCTTTTATTATGATAAATATTTTTTATATAATAATAATTATTATTTTTACATTTATTTAATAAACTTATAAATCTAATTAATTTAAACTTGTCATCTTTTTGTGGAGGTTATGCTTCTTTTCGTGCTCTCACCATCACCTTATGGTTTTACTATTTAAATGCCAACTCTATAATTGTGATTCTGCTCAACTTTGTCAACATGTGTTGATACTTTCTTTTTGTTTATTTGGCTAAATGAATAACAAGATACAAATCAAAAAATAATTCTAAAAAAAATGTTTATAAAATAATAAAAAAAAATCATGCAAATATGTATTTTGTACTAATAATTGAGATGTGGTGATAAAGTTTCTTCCCCATTTTTTGAAACTTTCTTTTTTGTTTGTCATGAATGTTGGCTTAAGTTCATTATCAACTCGTCTCATGCCTTCTTTGTAGATAATCCTTGGGGATGTAATTTTTGGATAAAAAAACAAGACAATCAAATAGATATTAGTAATAAATATCATAATAATTAGTCAAATATGCAATTAGCTTATTAGAGTAATTTTCTTATCATACGCTTACAACTATATTTTCTGTTATAGGACCTGTGAATACACTATAACCAGCTAAAGGTTGTACAAAAATTCCTAGAATGTACTTTTTATTATTTTAAGACCTTTCTTGTAATCCTAACACTGTAAAAGGATCCCTTTTAGTAGTTGCATCCACTTGCTCCCTTTGTGCTATAACTTATTGTTCCTATATGTTGATTTAACAAACATATTGGTTATTTTTTCTATAACATCATCAATTGAAATACAATTGTATATATTTTATATATACCTCTTGCATGATAGAATCATTTCTTAAAACATAAATTATTGCAATAACAGGTTTGCCTTTTCCACTATGAGGTTAACATTTAAAAAAATGAGACAATATAACCTTGTAATTAAAAATTCAACAATCTTTGTAAAATTTAAAAGCTTACTTGTAGTTTTAGAATTCTACCATGATTTTAAGGCTGCTCCTCTAGTGTATCTTAATTTGCATTCGAACTTAACTGAGGATGAATTGGAAGTTGAGATATTAATGTTGGACATGTTTTTTTGTTATGCCCTTTTTCAAAGCATGTCTGGCATGTTATGATTCTTCATTTTCTTGACAATTTATGTCCATGATTAAATAGCTCTCCTTCCTCTTTTCCCTTATTTTTTATAGGTTTAATAGGCTTTTTTTATAAGGTGGAGACTGCGGTGGGTCATTTCCAATTTTTGTCTAAAATTATTTACTATTCATTGGTTTTATCATATAAGAATAAGCTTCTAAATACTTGTCTTTTCCAAACCAATCATGGATATAATGTTCAGGATCTCCATCAATATGTTGGATAGCACAAATGGGCATGATGACAAGGAATGCCTGTTAATTGCCACTTTCTATAAGGGCAAGTTCTGCCTTTTAAATCAATAACATAGGTATCCTCTCTATAAGTAGCTTCAAAGCCACTATCCCTATTCCATATTAATTCACTAAATGCACTTTCTTGTATACTATCATGCAATTTTCTTCTAATCCTATTTCTAAATTCTCTAATCCATCTAGCAGCCATATCTTTATTTATATGCAATCTTTGCATCACTAAAGTCCTCATTTCTTCTAACATGGAATATATATTTTGTGTCCTAGCTTCAACAATTTTACTATTAAAAGCTTCAATGAGATTGTTATCAACTATATCACATTTTACCTCAGTGTTAAAGTAGGCTTTGCACTAATGTTTAGGATGTGTATTCAATATATCATTAAAACCTTTAGGTGTCAATTTCTTCATCTCTTCCATTTTAAGCTCAAAATCAGGCATGTTAGTGGATTTTGCACACATTCATAACAACTTATGTAAATCCTTCATACTACCATGTCTTTTCCTCTAATTAACATATAAGTATCTTGCATAACACCTATGTTTAGCTTTTGGTAGTAAGTAACTAATAGAATTCAGAAGTCCCTGCATATCGCATAAGTGTTATACAAATATACTCACTATAATACACAACAATTACAAAAAGGGTAGCAATTAATGTACCTTTTGTTAGTCTATGATTATTGTCCAACCAGCCTTATTACCAAGTCTGAAATCTTTTATTTATAGCCTAATATACTTTCATTATAGTTGTGCTACCTTTATTAGATCTTGAAATATAACCTAAATAATCCCATAACATAGAAAATTCCTTAATAAGATCACCTAGCAATTCAGCTAAAACTAGCATTTTTGTCCTCTTATCTTTATCAAAGTCATTTCAACATGCATATCATTTTTAACTAACTGCTTTAGATCAATAATCCTTATGGATGCAATGCACTTATATTTGCTAAAGTAGTGCTTTGTAATCCACTTAGTAGTAATTCTCTTATTTTTGTATGTAATTAGACAAGAAGCTCCGATTTATATGTCTTCATTAGAAATGTTTTATGTACTGAGTCTTTTGAGGCGTAAATCATCCAAGGACAAGTATTCTTCATACACATTACTCTTACTTCTTCTTTTGTATTTCTAATCAATTTCACTTCCCTCATTTCTTGCAATGCATATATTGTAATTACTTCTTTAAACTGCTTAAGATTGTCGAACCTTGTACCCAAACTAAAATGATATCCTTTCAGCCTTTGGGTTGATTGCTGGCAATCTTAGTTTCCTTCTTTTAGCATGATCACCATTTAATTTGTCAGTACTAACTGCACTATATTCATAACTTGAATCCTAATGTTCAGTCTTATTATTATTAACTACAACATATGGATCTTCTACTTAGTTATTATCTTCTACATTTTTTTGCTCTACTCCAACATTTTCAATAGGGGTGTCAAAACAGGTTTGTGGGTTGTGTTTGTGTCGGGTTGACATACTTTAGTGACATGATTAGGATCAATACAAACACAACCTATTTATTAATTATGTTTAATATCTCAATCCTAACACGACACAAAAATTAAATGGGTTACACAAACACGACACTTATAACCCATTTAAACAGATGGGTTAAATGGGTTGTGTTGAATTTTATGACTTGTACAACCCATTCAACACGACCCATTTAACCTGTTTAACATCCATCACTTTTAAAAATATTATTTATCATAAAAAAACCTTCAATAATATCCATAATATTTATGTCAATAATTAACGCAATTTACAAAACATTTAGGAAAGTTCATATGTTCTTTTAGATAAAATAAGCATACATAATCAATATTTAAAATAAATAACATTTAAAATCTTTCAAATAAATACACATGAAACTTTTAAATGAAATTCTAAGTTTTAGAATTATTTGAGGAATGAGAAGGAAGATCTTTGTTCAACTCCAAATGCTCAATATTTAATTCTATAATATCTTTTGTAAGTTCTTCTAACTCCAATCTTTTTGCATTTGTAAAAAAAAGTTAGCTAATTAATTAATTAAGACATGCAAATAACTATAAACAAATAATCATATAAATGATTTCAAGGTAAAAAATTAGATTATATCTTGCTCTCTCAACAATCAATCCCTATTACAAACTAAACCTTCTACTATATCAGGCTTTAATGCACTTCTATATTGATTAATCACCCTTCCATTGTTGTTAAAAGCACTTTCAGAAGCTACTTTGGTAATAGGAATTGATAACATCACGAGCCATGGCTATAACTTAAGGATACCTATATTAGGTTCCTTTCCAATAAGATAACATAACTAAGTTTAACTTTCGATCCATTCTTGGCTCATCAAGATAAAGTTCAAGTTGATTTTTTGAAGAAATAATATCATCATAATCAAACAAATCAAACTCCTATAAGAATAAAAAATAACAATAATAAAAAATTTTATTCTAAATTTGAATATTGAAATAGTTAAAAAAATAAAAGGTGAAGATATATCGTAGTTACCTTCAATATATCTTTAGCCTAAAGAGATTTGGTAGCATCATCATTATTTCTTTAAATGGATTTAAATCCAAAAGCTCCATCATTTGAGTCAACATTAACATATAATTTGCATATCTCCAACATTCATAGACTTAGAATATAAGGATTTTAAGTCATTTTTAACTTTTCTCACCTCAACTAACCCATTATCACCATAGAGCTTTTTATAATACCATTCCATAAAATTTAACTTATACTTAGGATCTAAAATCATAGCAATAGCTAAAATTCTACTATATTCAAACCAATACTTCTTAAATTTCTTAAACATCTTCTCACCCATTGACTTCATAATCATATCTTCACTACATATACTTTCCTTCAAAGTCAAATGAGCAATGAATACCAAAGGAAAAAACATGTTTGCTGTTGGATATTTTATGCTAAGAAAAAAGAGAATTAATATCATTAAAAACTTGCAGATCTTTTCAACTTTAGTCCACTCATCAAAGGATGGACAATACTTGAAATTAGAATCACTTATTTAAAGATGACTAAAAGCATTTTGATAATATAAAGTACTATCAAGCATCAAATATGTCAAATTCCATCTAGTTAGAACATCTTATCGAAGACCTCTTTTAGAATATAGAGTACAAAGACCAACACACTTTAACATTTTGATTTTTCTAGCTTGAGATCCTTTTACATAACTAATACTATCTCTAATTTTCACAACCGAATCATCAATCTCTTTCAAGCCATCCTGAATTATCAAGTTCAAGATATAAATTGAGCATCTCATATGCAAAAAATCTTTTTTATTCAAAAGCCTTGCTTGAGTAACCAAAAGATTTTTTAACAAATTAGCACACACATTATTAGAAGTGACATTATCCAAAGTCACTGAAAATATCTTAGTATCAATATGCCAATTATATAAGAAATTATGAATTTTTTCACATAATGCTACCCCACTATAAGGAGGAAGCATGTAACAGAAATTCAAGATTTTTTTTTATAGATGCCAATTCTTATTAATGAAATGCTCAATCAAGCAAATATACCCATCAGTAGTTACAAAGGACTAACAATCAAATGTTAGAGGTATCCTCCTTATTGTAGTCTCTCACATGTGCTTTACTTTAGATTTTTTCTAATAAATATCTTCATACAATCAGCCCGATAAGTATTCTTTGATATAAGATGCAAATCAGGTTTCAAATAAAAGCAATAAATTCTTTATTCCCACCCACTCAACAAATTGAAATGGAAAATCATGCATGATAACCACAAAGGCAACTAATTTCCTAAACTCATTAACATTAAATCTATTACTTAAAATAGACTCATCTATAGTAGATATTAAACTTGGACCAATATCTCTAGTACTTTTTATAGGACACACAGGTATATGACGTTTTATATTACCTCTCCCATATTTGTTATCAGTTGCATATACTTTCCCATAAGCCTTGCATTTTATCCTTCTTTTCTTGTTTTTCCCTTCCACTACATCAAAATAATTCCAAACACTTAAAGTTAGCTTTCTTGGCCTCTTACCCCAACAGTAGTATCTGCTATTTTCATAATTTCATCATCTTCTTTTACATCAATGGCAATGTTACTGATCTTAACCAAATCAGTTTGAGTAGTAGACATTTAAGAAAAAAAATGCATTAAATAACTAGCTACAAGCTATATATATACACATTAATTCATTCATGTGCATGCAATAATAGTTTTATTGGTACCTTTCTTGCGTTGCCTATAAATATTTATACAAAAAAAAAAACTAAAGAGAATAAAAGCAAACAGAACATGGAATGCAAATATATATATATACAAAAAAATTGTTATTACAGGTGTTCATTTAATACAACAACACTTGGTAAATCATGAATTGACAACCATATCTTTTTACCATCTTAATTTTTGTAATCTTATCAATAACTTACCTTTTTTTTAATATAAAAACCATCTTCTAATGATAGCTTCCACCTCTCAAAATTTAAATTTTATTAAAATGCCAATATGATTTTGACAAAAGAATGTATTTTTAATTGTTACAGCATGAAAGATGATATGCTTCATGAAACAACCCACCACACAAATATTAGAAAGTATTAGAAATTAATATTTACAAAGTTAGAGTTGAAAAGGCAACAATTTTTACATATTTAAACAAAAAAATTATATATAGATTTATTTGACAAATAAACTATATTAATTACAATTTAAATTTTATATATATATATATATATATATATATATATATATATATATATATATATATGTATATGTATATTCCTGTATTTTTCTTTTGGCAAGTTTTAGCCTAACATAAAATAAGCAACACCTAACAAAAAATTTAAGCAAGGTTGAAAGATATGCAAGGCATACTAGAACAAATCCAAAAAAATTTAACCCTTTAACCCTACGGCTAATTTGTTAAAAACATTAACCTAACTTTCAACTTCAATAAATGTTGTGAAGTGTTACAAACCTTAATTGAAAGTGTCTTACAAGAGTTGGGCTTCTAAAACGGACATAAATACAAACTTAAAAACAAATCTCAATACAAAAAAAAAATTTAAAAATTAAAACTAATAAAAGAAGAAAAAGAAAAAGAACTGAAAGTACCCAATTTGTCTAGGTGTTATGTACTGGCTTAGAGATCCAAATTGAGTTTATGGAAGTGGATGCTTTCTTAACATCAATAATCTTAGAGTTTATTTTTCGTTTTAATTATGGCTGCAGACATTGAGATTTTTAGGGTTTGTTATGTTAGAGACTAAACAACATATATATATATATGTATTAATGACCACTTTACCCTTTAAAATTATAATAAATTAAATGGGTCATTTTGGGTTAACATGACATGACATGTACAATTAAATGGGTTGTAATGAGTTCACGTGTCAACTCGTGACACAACCTGATTTAAACTGTGTCATAAATATGTCGACCTATTTTTAACATGAACCTGTTTAACCCCAACCTTAATTCACCAATTTTACATGTTAGATGAATTGTGTTAACATGTCATGACCCATTTTGACACCTTTAATTTTCAATAGCATTTTCTGCCTTTTTATCGCTTTCTGTTGTTATAATTTTCTTATGTTTACTTTCTTTTAAAGCTTTTTTGACTTCTTCTAATTCTTCATCATCACTAGATAAAAATTCACAATCAACTAGATTATAATCATCATCTTGTTACCCAATTTGCTCTTCATCATACTCGAAATTCTCATTGCTTATATTATGCACATCTTTCTCAATAATTCCTATAACATGCTTTTCATTTTCCTCAATAATGTTATCATCCAAACCATTGACATTGAAATTTTTTTTCCACAACATAAATCATTCATAAGACTCTTATTTATTTAAATTACCACTTACTTTATATCTGCCATCACCCTTATCATTAAATTCCCCATAAGTTGTTAGTCCACTAAAATCAGTCTTATTGCTCAATTTGTGGCCATCACATTCTTTTAAAAAAGAAGCAATATCACATATCTCCTTACTAGCTATTAAAATTACTAAATCATCCTTAACTATTTTATTTTCTACATACACCTCTATTGTCATGTGTTCTTTCACTAGTTTCAAAATTTCCTCACTTGACAGTTCATATAAGAGCCTTAACCCATGTGATAAGGACATCCCTAGTTGCCTAAAGTGTATTTTTGCACATTCTTAGACCCCAACATACTCTATATAAGTTCTTTAAAGGTGATAATTGAAAAATTTTCCACATCTATCTCCACTTCCATTTTACTTCCCCCCAACATATAACTTTTCACTATCTCCATAATCTATTATAAAAATCCCATCATAAAAACAATGAAAACATTATGTTATGAAAAAAAACTCAATAAAAGACAAAAAAAGCAAATGATAAACAAGGAAAAAATAAATTAGTAACAAAATACATATATACTTGCATATTTTAAGCAAATAATGTTTTAGAAAAGTAGCAATTTCAAGAAATAAATAAATAAAATTTTAAACTTCAACTAAACCCATAACCACTAATATATCAAGCATAAAATTGTACTTTGTCATATTGAATCTACTTTATGCTTTTATTGAAAAGTGGCTACTGATTATTTATTTGTCAACATCAATTTGTGTTTTGTATATTAGAGAAGATGATCCTTTTTTTTCAATCCATAACTCTATTAACATTGATAAGCTTCGATGGGCAAATTATAATTTTATCATTCTTAGAGCACATAATAATCACATGGCGTGATTTTATATCTCTCATTCTTCCATATGGATTTTAATTGTGGCACCCATTTAACCCATGTCAGCAAACCGGTCAAATACACTATTTTGATAAAAAAATTTTGATTCACTTATCAATTTGATAATAAAAAAATTTCAAACACCATTTTGTTAGAAATTAAAAAGTTTAAACACTAAAAATATAATTATTCCAAGAAGAAAAATTAAAATTCATAGGGTTTATGAGATTGCAGTAAACCCTAGAGTAACAAAAGCTTCCCTTCCAAAAATCACATATTTCCATTATAACTAGAGCAAGTCAAACCCAATGGGTTACCAAAGATTTGAGTAAAACCTTTAGTTAATATACCTATTTTTCATAGAACCTTAGTGTGTTTTAGTGTGCCCCACCCCTCCTTTACTCTTTAGTTTCCATTTCCACCTGCCAATTCATGCCTTTTCATTTGAAGTTTGATAATTACTTAAATTTCCCTTTTCATAGATTTGCAGTGCTAAGCTAGCATTTTTACGTCTCTCTCGCTCTCTATTATTACATATAAAAATTGCTTGCAAATTAAGGGGTAAGTATTGATGATGATTTTATGTCATTTTCTCTTTATTTTTCTTTAATATAATGATTTTAGTCTATTTTTTGTTCTTAGTGTGAATTTTTGTTGAAGTTTTAGAATGGTAAGGCTGATTTTTAGAATGGTTGCATGTGCATGACATTTGGAGTTATTTTTTCTTAGTTGGGTTTTCGACTGATAATATAGTTGGCAAGTCATGTCAATGGCTTGAGATATCAATTTTCCTTTTTTAATAGTCATAGTAAGTGAAATTTGCTTTGGTTGTTGATTTATACTGACTTGTGTGTTAATGAATTACAATGCCCATGTTTACAGTTGTAATAAACCTAGAGGAACAAAAGCTTTCCTTTCTAAAAATCATATATTTCCATTGCTCAAGAGCTCAATTAAACAATGGTTGAGGAAACTCATATGCCACAATCACTTAATCCTTTAAGAATAAGAAAATTAGAGTACAAAAAAGGCAGGAAAATAAAGAAGAAGCATAAACAGTTTCTGGGCATGAAAGAGAAAGTCAAAAAAGACCCTAAAGTTATGAAACTACTTAGAAAGAAGGCCTGTGATTATAATTCTGATGATGATGAAAAAGAAGAGAAAACCAATATTGCTAGTGATGAAAAGATTTTTTTCTTTAAAGGAAAATGATGATGTTGATGATGAAAAAATTGATCTTGGCATTGAAATTAATGAGTCTGAATTTAGGGGAATGATGATTATGATGGAGGAGAAGTAGATAGTGAAATTCAACTAAGAATAACAAAATTCATTAATGGATCTAAACCTTTTAGGATTGCTTTTAATAGTATTATGAAGAAGGGTATGTCTGAGGATTTATTGGTAAGTTAACTATACTTCTAAGTGTAGTGGGCTTTTTTTCCTTATTAAGAATAGGAAATTTGAACTTTTTTATTTTTGAATTTACAAGGACCAGTGCTCTTAGCACACAAGAAGCTTTTAGTAGAGAAGCTTGCTAAGGAGGAAGCTGAAAGGAAGGTCACGAGAGAAGCCAAGAAGGAGAAAAATTGGTTTTTAAACTTTCATTTCTATGTTGTTTGGTTAATTTTTCTAAAGAGAAAATAAGTATGTTTCTTTTATTGTAATTATATGAATGTTGTTAGTTGTTTAACATGATAAATGAAAGAGAAGGGGCATATAAAGCCTACTAATTATTTAAATTCACATGAAAAAGATTTAATACATTTTGCAACAAGAGGAGGTAATATCTTTTTTTTTTTATTTATGTTAGAACAATAGTCATATATTGTGTTTCAATTTAATACTAGTGTTGTTTCTCATACTAATATGGTTTTGTATTCTTTGTATGTATTACTGATGTTTTAGTGGTCAAGTTATTTAATGTTGTAAGTTATTTTCTAAAAACTAATAATGTTTTCTTTCCTTTTAGAATCTACACCAATTTGATTTTTTCTGGTTATTTTATTCACTTTTTCTTCCACATTCAAACCAAGTTTTTATGTTTGATTGTCTTATATAGGTTAACAAGGCACAAAATGCACATAAAGGGTTAAATCCTTTAAGAATAAAAGATGCCAAAGGTAAGTTCATCAATTTAGCGAACAGTTATTCAGCTTCCCTCATTATTGATACTACCACAATTCCTGAATTTTAGATATAAACCAAGAATTACAATGTGTTATATTCGCTTAAATGTTTTATTTTCCTCATTATTGAGTTATTAGTTGAATGATTTGGTTGCTACTTGCTACTGTTTTCTAGCTCAATTGATCATGTATAATCTAACCCTAGATATTTATTACCTTTTTACTTCATTGAGAACCTTTAATATAATGTGTCTTTAATTAATGTTACATACCATTATGTTTTGTAATGGATTTTAATTATTTTCCATTCTGAAACCATAATAATATTGTGTTTTGAAGAGTTGAAGGTCTAAAGCCTTTTCAAGTGATAGCTAGCTATGCTTCCTATCATTATATGTAGGATGCTTTGGACTCATCCCCAGTTCATATCTTAACACTTAAAAATACATGACTCTATTATTATTATAAAGGTTGAGTCATCTCATGCTTATTATTTGTACTTGTTGCAAAAGTGCAAAGCAACAATAATATGTCATGTATATTGTTGTCAATATATTATAAATTTTTATGATACTATATTATTTGGGCGAGGAATGCATGTATGATTTTCATTTTACTGTTGTTAGTGGTTGATGTTGATTTTAGAATAAAAATTTAATGTCTTATGGTTAATACTTCTTCCACATCTCATTTATGCTTCTCTTTAACTTTACTTTTAATCCTTTTAAATTCTTACTAAATATTTACTGAATTATGTCAATATTAAACAAGCAGAGGAAACAAGCCTTCTTTTATGAGGTAAGTAAGACAACAATTTTTAAAACTGCTGCTATTGAGATATGTTTCTTCTCTATCTATTCTAGTTCAAGCATTGCCCATTTTTAGAAGAGTCATATTAATTATCATTAGCTTTTTATATTCTATAAAACTTTATCCTTTAACATCTTAGCCTTCCATGTTAGAAAGCATGCTTGCTTCACTTATTATTTCTTTAGATAAGATGAGCTTTTTTATAAGGTTATTGATGAACAACTAACAAACTAGAAAAAAATGTTTGCTTTTTTGTGTTTGACACACCAATTAGATTGACATAAGTGAATTTTGTTTGGTTACATTATTAATGATAAGTAGGGTAGTTTTATGGTTCCAAGAGCTCTTACTTTGTTAGGGATCTCCTTTTTAAGAATTGTTAAAGCTTTGACAATTCAAGAGGCGTGAAATTGGATTAAGAGGTTATATGTTTATCTCTTCATAGTTGAGTTAAATGCCCTTGAGGTGATTATGAACTTGTGGAAAGACATCGAGGATCATTCTCTGGCAGGTTTAGTTATAGAAGAATGTAAACATCTTATGAAGGAGATGAGTATTAAGGCTATAAGTGAGAAGATTAGCAAACCACCTAGTTTATTTGTTAGCTTGAAAATGTAATTGTATGTGTGGTTCGATTAAATGGTTGTCTAGTCCACTGAATTTTATTATTCAGCTTTATTTAATGATAGGCCCTTACTATGGTTTAAACATTTGTATTTATACTAATAAAATTATAACCGTTGGATTATTTTATTTAATTATAACCATTGATTATACTTATAGATCAATACTGATAATATGCATCAATGGTTAGGACTAAATAAGCATTATTATGATGGTTATAATTTCCTTTGTACTGACACACACATTTATTTAAAAGAATGACTCTAATTTCAGATTATTAATCTAATTAATAATATGATATTTTCTTTTTATTTTAAAAAAAGGGGACTATGTCTTAATTCTAACTCTTAAGTAAAAGAAATATAGGGATGTAAAATATTAATTCATGTATATTTAGCAGGTCAAAGTAATATTCCTCCATAAATTATAGGTGTTTAAGTCAAATTCAATACTTTGCCAAAGAACGTTAAAGAAGAAAAATAGGAATTCACAAGGTTTATGAGATTGCAATTAGAGCAATAAAATCTTTCCTTTCTAAAAATCACATCTTTCCATTGCTCAAGAGCTCAATTAAACAATGGCTGAGGAAACCCATATGCCATAATCACTGAATCCTTTAAGAAAGAGAAAATTAAGGAATAAAAAGGCAATAAAGCAAATAACATGTAGAAACAGTTTCTAGGAGTGAAAGAGAGTAAAAAAAGACCCTAAAGTTATGGAACAGCTTAAAAAGAAGGCCCATGATTATAATTCTGATGATGATGAAAAAGAAGAGAAAACCAATGTTGCATGTAAACTAATAGTAATATTATAATAACTAAATGTTATATAATACTAATTAAATATTTAGCAAATAATAAAATTGTTAGTATGAGCGACTTGGTGGTTTATTGTGTTTGTAGCTTACAGGTTTTTAAGGGACATGGAAACTTATTGAATAGGGACAAATGATTGATTTCAAAAGGAATGAGATGCTTTTTTATTTTGTAGAGTCGCCACCTGATTTTTAAAAATCACTAAAAGAATGGGACAACATCAGGTCACTCAATGAGTATTGCCCTGGTAGAGTTTTTAAGGTTCGAGGGATCACATGTACTTTTTAACTATTTTTTATTATACGATATTCAATGTATAACTATCGTAACACCCTAGTTTTAGTAATGAAAATTTGTATAATATTCATTTAATACAATAGACTATAGAAGATAATAAAATTGAAATATTATTATTACATCGCTTTCCAAATAAAAAACATATAAAAGGAAAAAACAATTACGGAAAAGTAAATCTAGCTATTGTAATGAACTTGTAAAGTTAATATGACTATGCACGTAGGTTGCCTAATCACATGAATAATGAGATAATTAATGGACACTTAATCACTTGAAAGAGTAAGAAAAATGTACACAATTATGCATGTTTGTAGTGATTATTTATGTTATAAAGATATATGATGACAATATAGGGGATGCATAATGACATCTCTGGACCAAGAACATGATGACTCTAGTTTGGAATATGAACTTTTCACGTTATTGATATTTATAATGTGATTTCATGTTTTGAAACTAGAGGATGCAAAATGATGATATGAAAGGAGCAAAATAAAGCATAAATTTTTATATAGCATGCAAATTTCCAATCTCATAATGCAAGCACAATAATATTCACAAATGCTAGCGATAATAAAGTAAGATGCAATATGATAAAATAAACATGCTAAAATGATTATGTGGTCCTCATATTCGACTGAGCTTGTGTGAGTTTTGAAGCTTTAATTTCGAGGGATTATCAAGCTTTCCTTGTCGAGAGGTTCAAAATGACATATAGAATGATGCTGGTTTGTTTACCTTTGAAGTATGCTTTGACAAATATAAGGCTAGGTTTGGTGGAAGGGAGACCTAATAACCTAAGGAAAACATAGTAGGAGAGCTAAAACTATCTAGAAGCAGGTTTCCAGTACCTTCGAATGGACAGATTTTTTAGTGTGTGTGTTTCCTCTTACTCCCCCCTTAAAATAGGGTGTAGAGGCACCTAGTTATAATGAAAAATGAGAGGAAGAAGGGGGCATAGGCATAGTCACACGTGCATACCTAGGACGGAGAACGTGAAAGGGGGGAAGTGCACGTGATTGTGTATTTAGTGCATGGTCACGCACTAGCGCATGGCCACACGAGCTCGCGTGCAGTTACGCACACTTTTAAACATTACACATTCAATTTGGGGATTTTTTGGGCCATTCTGAGATTTATTCATAGAGTTTTTAGGCCTTTCGAATGTGTTTTTGCAATTTTTTTTTATCTAATTTTGCCTCTAGTGCATGACACCTAAGGGTGTATACATGTATTTTTGAGTGACACGCACTAAACTTTGAGTTATTTTGGACTATTTTGGGACCACTTTCAGAGGTTTTAAAGTCTTCCAAATGAGTTCTCAAAGTCTGTTTTATCTGATTCAGCTTCAATTTTAGTGCATGACACCTAGGGGTTTTCGTGGTTGTACGCACACTTCTACGTGACACACACTAATCCTTGAGTTATTTTAGACTATTCTGGGACCATTTTTAGAGGTTTTGGAGCCTTCTAGATGTGTTTCTAAAGCCCATTTTATCAAAATTGATTTCTATTTTTTCATAAAGTTAGGTCCTGGTTTGATAAAATGAACACCAATTCAACAAACTGCATGTTCCAAGAAAAGATTACTCGAAACAAGCCCTTCTTATTTTGATAATTCATATTTTATAAGATTAGAGAGCAACTTAATGGCTCGGTGATTAATTTCACACACTGGTATGTTCAGTTAGGGTTTTAAGGTTGCACACTTCAAAGGAGTTACGAATGAGCAGACTCTAGTTTTTTCATAGATTCATTTTATCATTGGACCTTTTTTGGGGACAGTCAAATTTGAAGTATGACAATTGCCCCCTACTTCATATGTGCTACATAGCCACCTAGCACTAGTGTTAATACATGCAAAGCAAATGCAAAGATGTAAAAAGTCATTTTCTAAGGAGAGAGGTACTTACCTGAGTACTGTGTTATTATGATTTAATTGTTGAGATACTGCCACTATAACCTCTTTGGGTGTTAGTGAACAAATAGATAGTGCCATTGTAACCTCTTTGGGTGTTAGGTGAATAGATAAATACTACTACTATAACATCTTCAGGTGTTAGGCGGATAGATAGATACTGCCATTATAACCTCTTCAGGTGTTAGGCAAATAGATAGATACTACAACTATAACCTCTTTGAGTGTCAAGCAAACCGATTAATACTGTCACTATAACCTCTTCGAGTGTCAGGCGAATAGATAAATACTGACATTATAACCTCTTTGGGTGTCAGGTGAACAGATAGATACTTCCACTATGACCTCTTCGAGTGTCAAGTGAATAGATAAATACTGTCACTATAACCTCTTCAGGTGTCAGGTGAAGAAAGGGATACTGCCACTATAACCTTTTTAGGTGTCAAGCAAATGAATAATTACTACCACTATAACCTCTTCGAGTGTTAGGTGAATAGATAAATACTATCACTATAACCTCTTCAGGTGTCAGCAAATAGATTGTTATGATCATTATAATTGATGTAATGTGTTCTCTTCTTTTAATCTTGGTCGGTGATGATACAGTGATGATGTAGTAATGATGATATCATTGCTTGTTGTCTTGTAGATGTTATTTTAATGATTTTGAGTGGGATATCCTTTCGATGATTCTTCCCTATTTTTTTCTTTTAGGAGGTGTTGAGTTTTTAAAAAATGGTAAGGCCACACACAGTGTCTTTGGATAGATATAGTCCATATTGGTGTACTTTTATGTGAGTTTAGTGCATATCTTATGCTCACATAGAGGTTTAGGACTAGGGAAATGAGTGTATAAAGTCTTGAAGTGCGCGTATAACTGGACGAGAGCACGTGGCCACATGCCACCCCTCTCTAGTATACTTAAGATGTGTATTTTTTAGGTTCTAAGAAGCTTCTTCCGACCTTCTCTAAGTGTTTTCCATATTTTCTTAACCCTTTTTCGAGTTTTGGGTTTTTTTGCTCTATTTTTTCTTTTGAATTTTTGTTTTTCTCTATATAAGATGGAGTTCCTCAACATTCTTGAAGGTTTGAAGGATATCTTTTTGGATGTCAAAGGTAACTTCACAGAGGCCACTAAAGCTGCATAAAGATCAATATTGATGGTGCTCAGGGTTCTCAACCATCTAGGCTCTCTCGAGAGGAATCGATTCCTGTGGTTCACAGTTTGGAGACTCACGCTTGGGTTTGTCATCATCGCCAGGTAGGTCCTCCTTTGTCCTTTATCTTTTTTTAAGTTATTTAGCTATCTAGGTTGCTTTGCTGTTTGTTAGATTTTGCTACTTTTGTTATGTCTTTCAATTTGAGGTTGTTGTACCTATAGTTATGTAGCTCTTACTGTGACTATTAATCCGCAGTTTTATTATGAGTGTTGATAACCTGATAGCTCTTACTTTATTTTTTGTTTTGATTGTCTTCTAGTGCTTACCATAATGCTTCTTTTTGGCTCTTGTTATTATCTTTATCTTGTTAAATAACAAAGAAAGAAAAAAAGATTTGTCAGCATTTATTATCTGTGTAGATTCTTGATAGCGTATTTGTTATTTATAGCACATACTATTAGGGTCTTCTGTTATGTGTGAAGCAGATGGTAACAAGAAAGGGTTTTTATGGGATTATCGTTGTGCTTTCTTATGACTCGTATTTATAAAGTCAGATTGCTATGTATACACTGATTGAGCAATGGATGGACATGATGCATGCTTTTCACTTGCCCATTAGAGAGATGACCATCACTCCTCTAGACTTTGTTGATATCACAGGATTAAGCTTTTCTTAGGAGCCTGTTTCCTTCAATAAGGAGGAGTGCTCTTCTGTAGTGGCGAGGAGGTGCCTCACTATGGAGTTGCTTGGGGTGCCTACCCCTATGAAGTCTAGTTATCTATACCTCACATGTTACACCAAGTTCGTCTCCACTATGTGGATGATTTATGATTCTGATTTTATTTCGGTGAAGCAGCTAGCTCATTGCTTCCTGTTCTACTTATTGAGTGTTGTCATCTTCTTGAATCCTTCGGGTATAGGTAGTCTACGGTTGTTGCCTATCCTCAGAGACATAGATAATTTATAGACGCACTATTAGGGTACTGATGCTTTCACCTATATGTACTCGAATTTGGATGCAACATGCCAAAGTGGCTCGAGGATTTATGGATGCTTATTCATGCTAGATATGAGTGAGAGTTCTTGACTTTTTGCTCTTTTTGACTTTTGCTTATTTTTTTCCTAATTTTTTAAGTTCTAATTTTGATAGATATGGGCTTAACCATCAAGTATCTTTTGGAGGATAGTTTTTCTCATTATCCCAACTGGATTAGGAAGACCACTGGTTTGATTAAGGATTTCATAGAGGCCCAGGACTACATAGGTAGGCTATCCTATGGATAGGTATGCTTAATTCCTATCGTGTTAGATGTTTCATTTTCTAAGAGATTCTTTATTCACTTTTGCCTTTTAAGCAGATTCTCCTTCGCTGGTTGGTGACAATGTTATATTGGTCGGTAAAGATGTTAATAGCATGGCAGTAAATAGAAAGACAAGTGTTGCTTCCTAGCCTTACTGGCAAGGTGTGGCATCTAGGTGAGCTAGTTCATCGTTGGTGGGATGGTCTGTTTGCGAGGAGAGTCATTGTTCCTCCTCCTAGTGACATATTTTATAGTTATGAGCTTTGTGCGGACAAGCTTGCTATTGCCATGATAGGACATCCTTCTGAGAGTCCCTTAGAGGGTGCAGAGTCTCTTTACGCCGATATATTGATCCTGCTGTAAGCGCCCAATTTCGGGATAGTCGAGTGTGGATGCAACATAGGACTCTAATGATGAAATTTTGTTATAAATAGGTATGTGGATATTGATTTTCAAATCTCAAGGCTTAATTGCGACTTTTTAAGGACCTAATTGTGATGTTTTCCTTAGGGACCTAATTGAAAAAGTTTTAATTCTTTTTAGGGTCTTTTTATGATTAAATAGTTTTATTGTACTATTTCGATCAACAGAGTTTTTATTATATTTTTACGAAAAATCTATTTATTTATTTTCTGATTGGTTAAAAAATAATAAAAATAAATAAATATAATTATCATGTTCTTTACGTATTTTTTTCGTGTTTTATTTTAGATTTGGATTACATTATCAAAAAATTTTAAAATAAAAATGGTTATTTATCAGGAACTGTGACTCCAGTAACAAATGGGGGGATTAAAAAGGGGCAGGATTTCATTTTCTAAAAGGGGGGAGAGATGCTGCTTTTAAAAAAAAAAGGATGCTACTAAAAAAAATTACACAGAAAAGGGGAGAGAGAGCAAAGAGCTTTTGGAGAAAAAAATAAGCCTGGAAAACAAAAAAATCAATCTGCAGACCTATTCAAATAGTGAATCAATCAGACTCTAAGGAGCACATCAATATTGCATCACACCAAACCTCATCCCTTTTCTTTTCTTATTTTATTTTGTTTATTTCTATTTATCTTTTTAGTATTTCTTTTTCTTTATTCTTTGTTTTTTTATTCTAATAATTTTTTTCTCTATTGTTTTGTTTTTTTTAATGGTGATGATGGAATGCTCTGAGCCATGAAGATGTGATTGAACATATCAAAAACCTTTAAAGGTCTATGGAATGCCATGATTTAATCCTATTATGATTTTCACATAGATTTTAGGGTTCTTACCTTTTATTATTATGTATTTTTTATTTATTTGGTTTATTGGGTTGTGTATTTAATTAGTTTTTTATTCTTTATACGTAGGAATTATAATAACCTTAATAGTGGAAACAATGAATATTTACTTTTCTATATTAAAATTAATTAGTAATTAGGTTCATTTGGTAAAATCTAAATTAAAAGCAATGATGACTTTAGTTAATTTAGGTTGCATGAAATCAAATTTGGTTTTTTAGAAGAAATAATTTTAATTGCTTGTTTGATCTTTTTGTTTGATTATTTTGGTTTTTTTTTTTTTATGTTTTTGGGCTTTTCCTTATTTTTTCATTTTCATTTTAAGTCTCATGCCCATGTTAGACTCAAACTCATTTAATTAGTAGACCTTTAAAATTGGATTTAAATTTAATTAACTTTAAAATCAATTTAGGCTTATTAGGTTAATTTAGACTTAGGTCCACCTTTTAGCTATTAAAATTAATTTAGACATAGTTCAATCCATTAAAGCATTTATTTCCTTAAAATAAATAGACTTAGGCCCATTTTTCACTTAGATTAAAAATTAATTAGAAATTAGGCCCATCAATTCAAACCCAATCTAATTCATTTTTATAAAAATTAATAGATTTAGGCCCATTTCTTTAGAATTAAAAAAGTAGACTTAGTTCACTACTTTAATTAAAATATAGACCCACCTTTAGTTCCATTTCACTTATAAATAAAATATAGACTTAGCTAACCTAATTCAATTAACATAGTTTAGACTAATTTAGGGAGTTCAGACTAATTTAAGGACATCTCGTTATATGAATTCAATTTTTATGTACCATTTCATAAGTAGTTTCCTTAGGTTAGATGAATGATAATTAGGGTTTAAAATAAAATTGCATGTAATTAGAGAATAAAGTAATAATCAATAAACTAATTTTAAATGAATATAAGACTAAGAGAAGTTGGTATTCCATATCCAAAATCTCCTACTTATGGTACTAACTTTCTGTTAGAGAATCAAGTTACCACCACATTTGATTTTTCCAAGTTTTTATCCTAGGTGGTGACTTCTCATCTTCACGCTATGTCTTTGTGATATAGTAAAGTATTCTCTAGAGCTATGACCTCAAATAATGCAGTGGTTGCTTAAATCTTGGATGCGCTCTAAACCTCACCGTCTACACCCATAGATGGTTAATGTTATGGTTGGTGGCACCCTTCCTCCACCTCCTCCTTTTTAGGTAGATGGGGCTTGTCTTTAGATTTGAGGGTTCGGCCATCATACAGATCATCAAGAGTTGCTTCCTCTAATATGGTAGGCTTTTATTCCTGTATTATATTAGTGTGTAATGAACTTTATTAGTAATAAGCTGTAATTGACATGGTTATGGGGACTTAACTGCAACAATGAGGATCTTATCGAAAGAGATTAAGATCCTATTTTGAAGAGGTTGAGGGCACGTTCCATACCAAGGTGATTGCCCATGATAGTGGTATGGCTTTCGGTTGTGCTATTCTTAGGGACTTGGTGGTTAGGTCATCCTCAGTTTTATCTGGGATAGACATCTTTGGTAGAGGTGTGTATCTTGATTTGCCTTATCCTGGCTTTCCTCAGTTAGATGTTATCCCTGCTGACGCTTCCTATGTTCATGCTTTATTTCACTTATTTTGCATTTGTTTCATCTATTTGATGACTGGTGCTTGACTTTTTTGCTTATCTTTTATTGATCCCTATCTCTTCTAGCCAGTACTAGTATACTATTGTAAGGAGTGCACAGTAGCACTTAGGGAGTTTACAAGCAATAAAAGGGTATATCTTCTTTATTGTACTTGTTTATTTATGCACATGTTTTATGTATGCATGTATGATATGTAATTTTCATGTAATGCAGGTTGAACACCTCTATGTTAGCCATGAGTAGGAGCGGGAGCGGGAGCACACAACTTATCGTGATCGTATTAGTGAGTTGGAGTCATGGCTAGCATCATTTGTGATGAACGATCAAGAGCTTAGATCGAATGATAGGGATGCTTAAGCAGGATTGATGCTTGCTTCTGATGGTAGCCATGGTCGATGTAGTTGTTTTAAGAGCTAGGTGTAGGACTTTTGGCTTGTGGTTGCTTTATTATATCATTTTCCCAAGGTGATGGACTCTAGGTGTTGTATCTGGGCATCTGTCCAATACATGTTGTACAATATATGTATGATGATGACTGTAGTATATATGTTCTTATCTTTGCTATGCTTGATGATGTTTGCCATTGCTATTATCTGCCTTTTTATTTTTCCCTCTTTTTCCTAAGGTGTCTCCTTTTAGAGCTTTTCACACTTACTTGGGTTTTCTTTGTTTTTTCTTCCCTTTTTTGCCTAAGGTATCTCCTTTTGGAGCTCTTCACACTTAAGTAGGTTTTTTTTTATATAGTCTTCGACAATAGTGGTTGATCTTGAGGATAGAGTTCAAAGAAGATAGCAAAAACTATAGTCATATAATGAAAGAAAATTCAAAGCATATTTGATGCAATTCATGATGATAAAATGCGTTGAACTTTTTCAAAGACATTTCGCATAAATTGGCAATCATTCTCATTTTATTAAACTCATTTAAGAAAAGCACAGGTTTATTTATACAAATTTTGAACTTGAGGTTACCCCTATTTTTAACTAGCCTTCTTAGGTTGTATAGTTATGTATTTTCTCTCTTTCCCTAATTTTTACCTAAGTTGCCTATGTAAGGTTTTCAACCTAGCGGGAAGTCCCTAATTTTTGCATAAGCAACCAGTTTTAGGTTTTCAACTCAGCGGGTTTTTTTTGTCCTAGACGTAGTACTTCTTTAGGCGGTTTGTATTGATAGGTTTAGAGAATTCATTACCTTTAAAATCCATTAGCTTGACTGCTCTTTTTAATAGGACATGTTTGATTAAGTACAAGCCTTCCTAGTTTGGTTTGAATTTCCCTTTAGGGTTTAGAATTTTCTCCTTTGCTTGCTTTAACCCCTAGTCTCCTACTTTCACACTCTTGTGTTTCACCTTTCTATTGAAGGTTTTAGCTAGTCAAGCATGATATAATTGTGTGTGGTATAGAGCCTTAAGCCTTAGACTGTCTAAGAGAGTGAGATTATCATGCCTCTGCTAAGTCCATTATGCTTCTGGCAATTCAAATTCAACTACTACCTAAAGGGACTTGATTTCTATTTTGATTGGAAGTACTACTTCTGACTCGTATGCTAGTGAGAAAGGAGTTGCTTCGGTTGAATTTTTTACTATTTTTCTGTACCCTCATAAGACATATGGCAATCTATCTACCTAGTCTTAGTAAGTCTAAGTCATCTTTGACAAAATCTCCTTAATTTTCTTATTTATGACTTTGATAGCCCCATTTACTTATGGTTGGTAAAAAGAAGATTTGTGATGTTCCACCTTATAACTCCTTAGTAGTTCTTTAACTTCCCTTTGGAATTGATCACTATTGTCAAAGATGATGTGATGGGGGATCCTATATTGATAGAATATATTTCTTTTAATGAACTTAGCCACTTTCTTGGCTCCTATCTTCAAGAACAATTTTGCTTTGACCCACTTTGTGAAGTAATCTACTGCTACTAAGATGAACCTATGTTCATTCGAGGCTGCCAGGTGGATTTCCCCAATTATGTTTAGTCCACATGCTGAGAAAGGCCATGGAGAGGAGATGTACTGTAATTCTATTGTGGGAAGGTGGCTAACATTTTCGTGGATTTAACACTATGGCATTCCCTTACAAATTTGATACAGTCTTCTATCATTATCATCCAAAAGAACCCTTGTCTAATTAGCATCTTAATTAGGATTGCTCCATTCATGTATGGACCACAAACACCTTCGTGTACCTCTTCTATTGCTCTTGCAACCTTATTTTCATTTAAACATTAAAGTTGTAACCCATAGGAAGTTCTTCTATATAACACACCCTAGTGTGATGTGAATTTTGATGTTAATCATCGAATGACTGCCTTATCTTTTTCACTTGCTTAATTTGGATAGGTTCATTCCTTTAAATATCTCTGGATGCCATAGAACCAAGGTTTTTTAGCTATTTCTATCTTTGCTATTCTGTAGTTCTTATGACAGGGTTATCTTGATCTGAGTGGGACTAAAGGCTTCATATGCATTTTGGATGGTCCTTCCCCACTTTGATGCTAGGGAGGCAAGTGCATCTGCCATCTGATTTTGGTTCTTAGGGAGATGAACGAATCTGCATTTTTAGAAGGACATGGTAAGCAACTTCAAGTGATCTAAGTAAAGCCTTAGGTGCTGCTATCTCAATTCCCACTCTTCTGTGGCATGGTTGATTACTAGCATGGAATCTCTAAAGATTTCAACTTTTGTAACATCCAGGGCTATTAGTGCTTCTATTCTGAGTGTACATGCCTCATATTCTGCTTCATTATTTGTGACTCTAAACTCAAGCTTTCTAGCAATCAGTACTACTTCGCCTTTTGGAGATTGTAATATGACATTGACTCCTACACTGAATTGATTGAGTACTCTATCAAAATACATTTGCCGTCCTTGAATCTCAATAGTTGGATTTCTTCTAAGTCTGGAATAGGTTTGAGAGCTAGAAATTTACCCATTGCTCTTCCCTTTATTGCCTTATTAGTTAGGTATTGCACATCGAATTCTGTCAATAACATGAGCCACTTAGCAAGTTTTCCCATAAGAGAGGGAGCTTCATAGAGGTACTTCATTGGATCCATTTTAGACATGGCCTAAATTCTATAGGATTGAAAGTAATGTCTGAGTTTCTTCATTGCCCATACCATTGCCAAGCATATCTGCTCAACTTGGCTGTATTTTTCCTCATACAACAACATCGTCTTACTTAAGTAGTAGACTGCGTGTTCTACTTTCATTTCTCCCTTTTGGGCTAACATTGCACTAATTGCATTTCCTTTGATGGCCAGATACAAGGTTAAAGGTATCCTTAGTTTAGGTGGTTTCAGAACCGGTGGGTTAGCTAAGTAGTCTCTAATCTTGTCAAATGCCAACTAATATTGCTCGTTCCACTCAACTGGTTGATCTTTTCTGAGTAACTTGACGATTGGTTCATTACTGCTATCAATTTATTGATGAATCTACTAATGAATTGTAGCTTCCTTAGAAACCCTCTGATTTCTTTTTTTAATTTTGGCACTGGCATCTCTTTGACTAGATTTGCTTTATCTGGATCCATTTTAATCCCATTCTGGCCGACAACATACCCCAGCATCTTTCCTGAAGTGACCCCGAATATGCATTTCTTTGATTAAGCCTGAGACTATACTTTTTGACTCTTTTGAGGAACTTTTCAAGATCGAACAGGTATTCTTCCCTGGTTTTTTACTTGACCATTATATCATGGACCTACACTTCTACTTCTTTGTCTATCATGTCATGGAATATTGTAGTTGCCATTCTTTGGTAAGTTGCTCATGCATTCTTCAAACCAAAGGGTAATTACATTGTAGCAATAAGCATTTTGTTATAAAAGCTATCTTTGCTTTGTCAATGATGGCCACTAGGATCTAATTGTACCTAGATAATCCATCCATGAAGGAGTACATTGCATATGTGGCGACGCTGTCAACCAATATGTCTATATGAGGTAGTGGGAAATCATCTTCCGGTTAGGCCTTATTCAGATCTCTATAGTCAATGCACATTATAACCCTTCCATTTTTCTTTAGTATCGACACTACATTTGCTAACCATTCTGGATAATCAACTACCTCTTGGAATTTTACCTTGACATATTTCTTGATGTCTTCTTTCACTAGTTGGGCCCATTCTAGTATGAGTCTTATCAATTTCTACTTTACTGATTTGCATCCATCTTTGGTAGGGATGAAGTGTTGAGTAATATCTCTATCAATACTAGGCATATCGTCATACATCCAAGCAAATACTTTTGAATATTTTTTTCAATTTCTCTCCTCTTTTCAAAGGTAACATCTTTCTAAATGTATAGAATTTATGGTTCATATTATGTGCCAATATTAAATGATTCAATGCATATGGAATGAATGTCAAATATGCTAATGTTTTGATCAATGCAATGCACACTACCATAAGGAAAGACATCAAACAAGTAAGCAAAATCTAATTCCATTGCATTAACTTTAGAATTCATTACATCATCAATTTCAAACAAAGAAAAAGTATAGAGATCATCATTAGCAATGTCCTCAAATAGGATGTCATCAATGCTTAACTCAAGGATGGAAATAGCTTGAGCATAATTGATTGTCTCACTCTCAGATTCTAGCTCCAAATTTTTCATAAGCTTATTAATATCTTTCTCAATGACCATATCTAGTAGGTGTTTTCCCCTAAGGATGTCATTGAAGATCTCAAACCCTGGCTTCTCGTTCTTATTGCTTACTTATTTCTCATCCTATCCTTGATAGACTCGGGTTGACTTTTAGCCATAAAATAAATTGACTTCTTAGCCCCAGTGTCCTTTTCAAGATTGTACCTTAAACTGCATCTGTTAGTCTATCATAGGAAGTCAGGGAATTTTATGACCTTAATGTTCCTTCTTCCTAATCTTGCTCTAGGTAGATATTACATCATCATAGCAGTAACTTTGGGATCGACATGACCGTCACTGATTGTAAAAACCTGAAATCCTGGTGGGATTATGTTCAGATAGGCAATAATGTTATTTATTTCAATAGGGATGGTACCAACCTTTCCATTTAAAAGGAACTTAATCTTCTAATGCATAGTAGAGGGTATGCCCTTAGTGGATGGAAGTAAGGTCTTTCTAGTAGCAGGGCAAAAGTTAAAGGGATGTCCAGGATGATAAATTCTATTACTGATTAGATATCACCCACCGTAACTATTGCTTTAAAAGTCCCATTAACTGGCTTTTTTAACTCCTCATAAGCTTATATGATCATGTTGGATTCTTCTAGGTTTTAAGTATTCATCCCAAACTTGTGTAGCAACCTCAGGGGCCAAATATTAATAGTAGATCTGTCATCCACCGTGACACATAAAAATTCTTTTTAGACCTAATAATTGGTTGTATAAAGAGAGGACAGTTGTGCAGCCTTCGCTTAAGGGGTAAATCTTTGTCCTAAAAGGTGGTTGCATTGGAGGGAGCTTTCATTAGAGAGGCTATCATCTCATAGGGCAAGGCATTAGTGGCAATCTTTGCCTCATCTAATGCCCTGACTAGGGCATCCTTGTGCTTCTTGTAGGCCATGAGTAGGTCCTTAATACTAGCTTATGCCTGAGTCTTCTTAAGTTCTTTAAGGACATTGTCTTCCTTTTTAACTGGAACTTGATTACTCATTACTTCTTTTCTTTTAAGGGGATCTTTCTCTTTCTCAAGGGGTTAATATACTCGCTTACTGTGAGTCACATGATTAACTACTAGTGAGAGCTTCGTAGCCGTTTGCTTATCTACTTTTATATTGTTGTTCTAGTCTTAAAAATGATTTTAGGATCATCAGAGTTATACCATATATCGATTCTTGTGACCTGCAGGTTTTAAGGCTTAATAGTACTATCCACCCTATCTTTGTTTTTAAATTCTTCTCCCTATCCTGAGGGTACTATGTCTTCTAAATGAGTAGTAGGTGGTACTATGTTACTTAACTCTCTAATTGAACTTCCCAGATGGTTGGCCCAGTAAATCCCATACTTCATGGCCATTACTAAGATTTTTGCCTATGTCTGCTTATTGTGAATAAAAGCAATCAATCACTTCACCATTCATAGGGAGAGTGTAGACAGTGAGGTTTAGCGCGCTTCCAAGAGTTTAGTAACCGTGACACTATTTGGGCTCAGGGCCTAGAGAACATACTAACCATTGTCACAAAGAAATGGAGTGGAGATGAGGAGTCACCACCTAGGGTAATAACTGGGACAAATCATTTTAATGGTATTCAATTCTCTAAAAGAAAGCTAGCACCATAACTAGGAGTATCTAGGAGCAGAATACTAACTTCTTTCAGTCTTGTGTTCATTTAGATTTATTTTATGAATTACTATTTTATTCTCTAATTATATGCAATTTTATTTAAACATTAATTAAACATCTATTTAACCCAAAAGCAACAAGTCATAAAATTACAAGTAAAAAATGCATACAAAAGGTAGCATCCCTATGTTTAAACTAGATTAATTTTAATGAAAGTTAGCTAGATTTACGCTTTTATTTATAAATGAAATTGACTAAAAGTGGGCCTATATTTTAAGTGAGCTTAAGTCTACTTATTTCAATTATCTACAAATGGGACTAAATCTATAAGTTTTTAAAAAAATTGGATTTTATAAGTGGGCCTAAGTCTATTTGTTTTATTTAAAATGGGAAGTGGGCCTTAGTCTATTTATTTTAAAAGGAAATGAAATTAAATAGGCTGAGCTAAGTCTAGGTTGATTTTATTAATTATAAAGGTGGTCCTAAGTCTATTTAACCTAAAACAGGCCTAAATTGACTTTGAGTTAGATTAAGCTTTATACCAATTTTAAGGCTATTAATTGAGTGGGTCAGACCTAACATGGGCTTGGGGCCCAAAAGGATAAAAATCCCAAAACACAACTAATCAAATAATAACATTCCAACAACACATGATTTCCTAAAATCCAAATTCAATTCCATGCAAACCCTAATTTACTATTGCCATAATTGATTTTAAAGTTTTACCTAGTGATCTTGATTACTAATCCATTTTAAATCCATAAAAGTAAAATTTTACTATACCTACTATTGGGGTTATTACAATGTTCTACGTACTGGAAATTAAAATTAAGTACAAACCCAAATGAATTAACACAATAAAATACAGAAAATAATGATCATAAAAAGGTAAAACCTAGATCTAATCATAGTTTGAAACCCATGGCATTCCATGCATCTTCTGTGAAATTTTTGGATATTAGGCAGTATCCTCCTCAACCCCCATCAGATCTCAAAAGGAAAACACAAAAACAAACAAATTACGTTAGTGAAATTAAATAGCCAAAACAATAATAAAAAAATCACATAAAAAAGAGAAGAATAAAAAAGGAATATTGTGCAAATGAAATTAGATGGCCCTTTAGAATGAATTTTCATCGTATATGGAATTGACTCAGTGTGCATTGTTAGATCTTAGGACTGAGTCATGTAAAAATGTAATACAGGCTTTTCGTTCTTTTTTTGAAAATGTAAGGAAGAAAAACTAGGTTTTGTGTTATGTGGTTTTTTTTTCTTTACAGAGTCTTTGATTTTTCTAGGGTTTTTTTTTTTTTTTTGCGTAGTTAGGGGCCTCCCAAAATTTTTCTTCTCTTAGTTTTTTAAAGCCAAAAAACAACTTCCAACCCCTGTGATCATGTAGAAAGGTTGTGTGATCCTAGGAGCTAGAGAACAGCTGCTCTCCATTTTTAAAAATAAAAACCCTGAGATAAAAGAAAATTATAAGGGTTAAAACAAAATCAGAGATTTAAGCACGTGTCTATGCATAACCAATAGAAATTTGACAACACACCTAAAATTAGAGTTTTTATGGAAAAAATATTGAAACAGTGAAGGAAAATATGAATTGGCATTGCATAATGCCGATCAGCATTATGTAAAGCCAATTGGCATTTTATAATGCCGATTGGCATTATGCCTGTATTTGTTAAAATTTCATTAAAACCCCAAAATTCACTTTTCTGCAATTTAGACCTTAAAACATTTTAACTCTTGTAATAAATCCTAAAAAGGCTATAATTTAGTCCTTTAAATCACGAAACTCGACACTAGAGATAAATTCTCAAGTAATTTTCATTATAAGGGCTTTAGTCTCACACATGCACAATTGCATTCTGAAATTGAGTACTTATAGTTGCCCCCCTTTGTCATTGTTTGCTTGACAAATTACGGCAAAGCAATAATAACACACAATTTTGATAAAAAGAATTAGGAACTTAGTTGCATCCTAATTGATAGATCGATGCTTAAATTGTTGTGCAATTTTAAGCAAGATGTAATGTTTGACAAGTCTCACTATATTTCTTGTGGAACGTTTAGTGAACTTTATGCAATTGAGTTTCGCTATATTTCTTATGAAACGTTTAGCGATGATGAATTGAAAATCTGTTATAGTTCCTATGGAACGTCTAGCGATGATACCATAACTGTTGTGTAGTGTCTAGTGAACTATACTATATTCCCTATGGGACGTCTAGTGATAATAAATTTCATTATATTCCCTATGGGACGTCTAACGATGCACACTATATTTCCTGTGGGATGTCTAGTGAGAATGAATTCATTATATTCCCTGTAGGATGTCTAACGATGCACACTATATTCCCTATAGGACGTCTAGTAAGAATGAGTTTCATTATATTCCTTATGGGATGTCTAGCGAAACATAATTTCAAAAATATACTATAGTTCCTGTGGAATGTCTAACAGTGATAAATTTAAAAGACTTATGTCACAACTGCTATGCAATACATAACATAGTGACAGTTATGACTACTATGCAGTACATAACATAATCATTTGAAGTTTATGTCATAGATACTATGTAGCATATGAGTTTAAAATCCTTTGATTCAAATGATGCATAAAAAATGAAATCAATGATTTCATTCTATATTCTGTACTTGACAGAGAACTCAGAATTATAGACTGGTTATTGATATTAATAATTCTGTGAATTATTAATTTGATACATGTCATGATTTAATTAGGAATGAATTCCTAATCAAAATGTAATTATAGACCAAATTGCAACAAGAGAACTTGGATCCTTGTGCAAACAAAAGTAGTGGACCAAAGTGAATATTTTCCACTTTATATATTCCTTCTTTTTTTTATGTCTCAATTTATTTTCTCTTCTCCTTCATTCTTTTTCCCTTCATTTTCTCTCTTTTTTTCCCTTCATTTTCTCTCTTTGTTTTAATTCTTCTTTCTTTGATTTCTTAATCATCCGAAGTCTAATTCATGATCTATTAGATCCTATGGCCTCTTTGCAATACAGACAACGTAGGAGAGTAGAAATTTCTGAATGTTAGTGGATTCTGCCTCCTCGGTTTCCTTAAAATGATCTTGGACTTTGAGAAGGCTCATCCATCTTTCCTTTGACTCATTTACACACCCATAAGTGCAAAGATATGGGTAATGAGGTAACATTTCACCTTCTCAGTTTATTTCTTTACTAGAGACTGGACACTGTCTGTAGAGGTGTTGTCACGATGTAAGGCTTTTGGCACATCTTGCATGTACGTTCTCCTTTTCTTTAATCTTTATTGTCTTACTTTCCTTTGCCTTTTATTGATATGCTCTCTTCCTTTCAGATCTGGAGCATAGAGATCGGGTTGATTTGAGGCTTTAGTGTTATTAGCTCTAATAAGAGCTTTCCTCTGATGATGAGATGGGGTTCTTCTTGCCTTGCTAGCAACAAGAACACTTTACAGACATATCGTGATTAGTTGAACACCATTGAATGGCACTTAGCAAGAAAAATAAAATTATTAGTATCTTGTAATTTAATGTGAGTTAACCTTAATTAACCTAAATTATAGATAAACTTTGAGTGGCTTGAGGGTGTTGATGACATCCAGCGATATGATTTCAAGGCCGCTGCAATACGCCTTAAGCCCATTAGGGTTTTACTCCCTGGATATGGCTATTTGATGTGGTATTTAGGGGAGCGAGTGTATCGTTGGTCTTTTAGGCCTTCTTGATGCCACATTCCATCTAATGTCCCTTCCTCTATGCTCCGCAGCTTGCATCTGATAGTGTAAGCACCCAATTTTGAGATGCAATTGTGCACAATTGTGACGTAAGCCACTATGATGAAATTTATTTAAAAATTGAGCTTGGTTGTTGATTTTCTAGACTTTAGGGACTAAATTTAAGATTTGATTGCAAATAAGTTATTTTTTCAGAGGTCTTTTGGTAATTAAAATAATAATAATAATAATAATTTTTTAGGATCGGCATTGATGTAATGCCGACCAATATTACACAATGCCGATCGACATTATACAATGGTGGTTGATGGTTCAGCTATAAATGTATGCCCGCTAAAGATCCTACCTAACATAGGTTTGAAAGCTGAAGACTTAACAGATTCAAACCTCATAATCAGAGCTTATAATGACAGCACTAGGAATGTGGAGGGGAAATTCCAAGCTCTGGTTAAAATAGGACCTGTTGAATCAACCATTGAGTTCATCGTACTAGACATTCTTATTACCTATGCCCTGCTATTCGGAAGGCTGTGGTTCCATGCCTTAGGAGGGGTTCCCTCAATTATGCATCAAAAGATAAAATTCCCTTATGAAGGACAAGTTGTGACCATAGAAGCTAGGACCAATGTTGCTGTGGCATCCATATTGGATAAACAAAAACAAGTGTGTGCACCCTATGGTTTCCAGATTGCTGGGATATTTAATGGGATTGAAATGGATCTGAGAGTAGCAAAAGTGATGGAGAGCATGAATTACTGGCTTGGACGAGGACTGGGGAAGAATGAACAAGGAAGTCTAGAATTCCCATGACTTAAAACTCAAGATGACACAACAAGATTGGGTTTTATAGGGGAAGCAAAGCCAAAAGGTAGAAGGGCAAGGAAGAGATTCAATGCAGAAAAGAGGAAGCTTTATGCTAAAGTTGGTCCTTTAAGTCAGAACTTCATCAAGCCAGGGGAAGACAAATACTATTTAGGAGCCAAGGAATTAGTTAGTGTTGCTGGAGCAGATGTTCTTAGGTTTGAGATCTTCAAAGAGTAGAGTGTGGAGAATCTGATGAAGGACAACAAAGAGGAAGTGATAAAGTTGGCAGTTGAGAGGATGGGTAGTGCTGCTATTAAAGAGTTATTATGTCAACCACCTAAAGGACAACCACTATGAGACTTAACATCGCTAGCATTTAGAATAAGAAATAAAATTTCTCATTGTCTTATTGAATAAAATTTTATTTTCTAGTGATCGATGATATAAATTCTGACTATACTTACTTATGTAATGTACATCCTAATGGTACTATGCATTATGATATTGATTGCATCTGCTTGTTTGACATAAATTCAATTCAATTAAATTCATTCAGCATGGGCACAAATGCAAATTCAAAGAACATACATATATCATATGATGTAACTTCTGAAGATAGGAAATGTGAGAAGAAAAAAATAAATTAAAAAAAGGAAAGAACAAAAAAGAGGAAAAAAGAACAGTAAGGTAAAAATTAGAGAGGAAAATTCATGACTGACTAAAAATAGGAGTTATATCATGTGATGTAATAAATGTTCTCATTTTTGCCCTAATGAATGATTAAAATTGAATTTTAAATTTTTGTTCAAACATCGTATATTGGTCTTTATCATACTGCATAAGTATTTGAATGAAAAACAATGCATGATGAAAGCTAAATCAGAGCCATGAGATCACTATTTTTGTTACGTTTTCTTTTTGCCACCTTTTTTGTAATTTTCCTTGTAAGCCTAGCATCCCCTTATACCTTGAGATTTAGGTGGCTCAGTAACTTGCTTTTCAATCCATACATTGTAATTGTCATAAATTATTACATCAGCATCAAGTCTCATATCTGCTTAAGAATTCTTCGAAGTGTAAGTCCAGTTGATTTCATTTTCCAGAACTCACTTTAATCAATTTGCCCACTCCTATGCATCTTTAATACATGAGATTGCAGCTAATAGGGTTAGTAAGATAAAGAGCCAACAACAATAATGACCAAATTGAGTCTCTTTTGCACATGAAGAAAGTGATTGCTTAGATGAATTCAAAATGAAGCTGGAGGCAAAATGTAAATCAGGGACAAGTTAGGGGAAAAATGGTAAATACAACGGTAGAACTTCAAAGTTAGTGAAAATGATCTCAAGGTAGAAAGGAGTATACTGTAAGAATACAGATATAATAGTTATCATACAGCAGAAGCAGTAACAAAAAGAAAAGTTCAATAGTGCATCGGTCAATCATAAGCTCTAGTGTAAAGCCATGGACCCTACTCATTATCCTGGTTATTTATCTGATAGTGTATATCAGAAGCTCAAACTTCAGAAGTACCAATAATGAAGCATCAAGTGCTTGAACTTATAAGTTGTTAATGAGGCACCTCATTCTCACACTCCAAGCTACGAACATAGCCTTACTCCAAACAGAAGACCTATTAGGATTATGCATGTTATGCATAACATGCATACACTTGCATACATTTGTGAAATACTTTTTTTGCACAATAAATTCTTTGAGCCTAGTCAAGATTGTCTAAACACTTTGCTACTAATGTTTAAGATTAGTGTTGTAAAAATACAAGAAAGTAGTCAGAGTATTCACAGGTAAAGCATCTGAAGGAATAAAAATAAAAGGAGTGACATTACCAAGAAGCATCATTTTGGTAACCTCAAGAGGCTGGATAAGACTTTCAAGCTCCTCACACTCAATATCCATCTCCATAGTCTTATCGGGAGCATCATTTGAAATATCTCTCCACAACAGTTAGACCATTGTAGGGTGTGGAATATGGTAACGAGAAGGTCCAATATGTTAGTGATACATGTGCTCAGCCCTAGAAAGGGAAGAATGCACTCAAAACTTGAGATGAATGCATTTTGAAGACTTCTTTAATGGTGAAATAAAAAACCTCTAACTCCCAAATCTTTTCTTTTGCAGGAAACATTGGGAAGAGGAATTAGGCCCTTTACCAAAGCATCAATAGAATAGCAGAAAGACAAATTCAGCCTAAAGCCATAGCCTCAATGGCAGTATATCATGACCCTGTGAGCTGAGACATCATCACCATAATAAAAAAGGGAAGAATGCAAAAGAATAACATTGCATTTTGATAAAATTTCTTCAAATAAACCATACTAACTTACGGTATTTTGTGCAGGGAAAATAAAAGAGAATAAAGAAAAGGAAAGGAATCGATACATGAATAAGAATGACCAAGATATCAAATGCCAATCGATCGTCAAAATCTCACTCTATGTGATAAACAACCTGACAAATACCAAAGGGAAGTAGTATAACTTTATCTATTTTGATTCTACAGTAAAGTACAAAGAAAATATATAAAATTGAGAGTAAATTCATCCACTTCATGATATCATATGCGAAAACTTATCTCATGACCTTTGATTTTAGTGGCTTTCTTTTATTAGCCTTGCAAAATTTGGATGTTTTGTTGACAGTTCTATGCTAAGAGTTTCTAAAACTCTAATCAATCTAATGCTTACTTTACACCCAAACGAGGGGAATAATATGCAAAGACAAAATCTATGGACTTGCAGTATAAATTGGTTGAATTTCAAAGTGTCATTTTAGTCTTTTGAATAATAAATGTGCATATAATCTACTCTAATGCTAAAAAATGAGTATGAGTACAAATCCCTCAACGGTATCCACACTGAGTAATACGAGAAAGGCGGGGGAACACTAAAAGGAGAATCAGAATAAGAGCAAGCATAATGTACTCTAATGCCCAAAAATGAGCAAGAGCATTAACATGAACCTCTGGCGGTATCCACACTGAGTAATATAAGAAAGGCGAGGGAATACTAAAAGAGGACCCACGTTAAAAAAAACTTGCTCTATTTACTCTAATGCTCTATAAGAGTATGAGTATCCAAAGGACCTTTCCAACAGTATCTACACTGAGTAATATGAGAAAGGCGGGGGAATACTTGGATAAGGAAGAAAAGCACAAAAATAATTCAAAGATTGTTTTGATACTCTGAATTCAATCTTTTTTATGCTTAATTTCCATAAGTTTTTTTAGCAAATTCTCCCTACAATTAGGTGTGGAAGTAAGCTCTTCACTTGGTAAATGCTATACTCTTAGCATAAGATGGTTAATGATGCCTCTGACCTTTGCAAATGGCAAATAAGTGACATTCATAAAAATTAAAAATAGTGAGATTCATTAAGTGCATGCTATCTCATGATAAAAGGATGAATTTTTTCATATATTGTCAACATTGTAATGTACTTTTATGCATTCCATATAATTGAAACTAACTTCAATATGTCTACAGGAATTATAAAACCAGAAGGAAGTGCACATTGGAATTAAAATTAGTCAGCACAAAGAATTCAAAGCATTTGACTCAAACAGCCAAAGATAAAAATCAGCAAGCAGTTATGGACTGCAACATCATCAACAAGCAATTATAGATTGTAGCTAATTACGAGCAGTTATGGACTGCAGCATCATCAACAAGCAATTACAAATTGTAGCTAATAGCAAGCAGTTATGGACTGCAGCATCATCAGTGAGCAATGAAAGGGTTACAGCTAATCGTGAGCAATTATGGATTGCAGCGTAATCGTATAAATCAATCAACACTACATGATCGGGTGTAGTGTATTCCACTTTAGTCTATTACTTTTGTGTGCATATGAATTCAAATTCTTTAATCGTAATTTTAGTCCATAATTGTATTCTGATTAGAATACATTCCTAATTAAATTGTGGACATTCATCAAATTAATAATTCATTGAATTATTAAACTGCATAATCAATTTGTGATTCTGAATTTTCTATCAAGTACAAAAGACAAAACAAGATTACATAATTCATTTTTTTTGCATTTTACATGCATGATTTCAATTAAAGAATTCCAAATGATTATGTTATGTGCTGCATAGTAGTCATAATCTTCATTATGTTATGTATTGCATAGCAGTTTTGACATAAACCTTTTAAATTCATCATTGCTAAACGTTCCACAGGATCTATAGTAGATTTTCAATTCATCAACACTAGTCATCCCACATGGAATATAGTGAGCATCGTTAGATGTCCCATAGTGAATATAACAAAATCAATCATTGTTAGACGTTCCATAGGAACTATAGCAAGATTTTCAATTCAATATCACTGGACGTCTCATAGGGAATATAGTGAGCATCGTTAGATGTCCCACAGGGAATATAACGAAATTCATCATTGCTAAACATTCCACATGAACTATAGCAAGATTTTCAATTCAACATCACTAGACGTCCCACAAGGAATATAGTGAGCATCGTTAGATGTCCCACAGGGAATATAACAAAATTCATCATTACTAGACGTTCTACAGGAACTATAGTAGATTTCTAATTCATCATCACTAGACATCCCACAAGCAATATAGTGAGCATCGTTAGACGTCCCACAGGGAATATGATGAAATTCATCATTGCTAGACGTTCCACGGGAACTATAGCAAGATTTTTAATTCAACATCACTAGAAGTCCCACAGGGAATATAGTGAGCATCGTTAGATGTCCCACAGGGAATATATTGAAATTCAATTCAATTACACTAGACGTCCCATAGGAAATATAATGTGCATCCTTAGACATCCCACAAGGAATATAACAAAATTCAATTTAATTACACTAGACATCCCACAGGGAATATAGTGTGCATCAATAGACGTCCCACAGGGAATATAATGAAATTCAATTCAATTACACTAGACGACCCATAAGGAATATAGTATGCATCTTTAGACATCCCACAGGGAATATAACGAAATTCAATTCATCTACACTAGACGTCCCATAGGGAATATAACGAAATTCATCATTACTAGACGTTCCATAAGAACTATAACAAGTTTTCAACTTATCAGTGCTAAACGTCCCACAGGGAATATAGCGAAACTCATTTGCATAAAGTCCACTAGACATTCCATAGGAAATATAGTGCGACCTTATCAAACACTACACCTTGCTCTACAATTTGAGCATTAATCTATCACCTAGGATACAATCGAGTGTCCTAATTTCTTTCTTTCGAAATTGTGTGCTTCTATTGCTTTACCATAATTTGTCAAGCAAACATCGACAAAGGGAGGCAATTGTAAGCACCTAATTTCAGGATGCAATTGTGCACAATTGCAACGTAAGCCCCTATGATGAAATTTATTCAAAAATTGAGCTTGGTTGTTGATTTTCTAGACTTTAGGGACTAAATTGCAATATTTTTTAGGATTTGATTGCAAATAAGTCATTTTTTCAGGGGGTCTTTTGATAATTAAAAGTTAAAAAAATAATAATAAATTTTTAGGATCGGCATTAGACAATGCCGATTTGTTATACAATGCTGGTCGGCATTGCACTGTAATATCCCGTGTTTTTAAAAATATTTTTACACTGTACCAGGATATGCAGTGTTAATAATTTCTGTACATTATATGATATTTTTACGAGTTAATATGTATTTTTAAACCTATTTTAATTACGGTGTATTATTTTCAGTGTTTTACGTAAAATTTTCCCGAGACTTGCATTTTCGGGGAAATTTCCATGTAAACAATGTAATATTAATTTATTATATATATATTTTCGGACTTGCATGAACTCATGCATATTTTTAAATTATTAAATAAAGCCTGTGTGTGTATATTTATTTAATTAGAGTTTATTATTACCCTAATATTTTATTATTTATTTATTATTATTTAATTATTTTTATTTATTATTAAATTATTAAAATTTATTATTTTATTATTATTTATTTATTAATATTTAATTATTTTAATTTATTTTATTTTTTTATTTTTTTCTTTTTTTTCCTTTTTCTTTCTTTTTCTTTTTCTTTTTCTTTCCTTTTTCTTTCTTTTTCTTTTTCTTTTTTCTTCTTCTTCTTCTTTCCTCCCGCGCCCGACGCCCGACCACCATCCCTCACCATCTGCAACTCCGGCCACCTACCGTCGGTGTGCCTCCCCGGCTTGCCCCACCGCCGTTCCCAGCCGTCCTCCCGCCGCCTCCAGCCCCTTTCCCCGGCGCCGACAGCTTCATTTCTTCCTCTATTGGCCGAAATCTTCCCTTCGTCGTTTCTCCCTCCTCCGGCCACCGTTTTCGACACCCGCCAGTCTCTTTCTTCTCTTTGAGCTCCGGTGAGTGTGATTCTAGCTTTGGTTTGAGCTAAAATGGTTTAGATTTGCTTAGGTTTCGATTTTTCCAATTCGGTCATATTAGGGTTTTCGATTTTTTGAGCTTCGAATTGGATGATTCATGGAAACTTCCTTCACAAATGTTGTTCCTAGTAGTTCAATATACATGTATGAATTTTTGTAGAATTTTGGAGGTTTTTTGGATTTTTGGGTATTTTTGAATATTTTAATATTATTTTCTAATTTTCGGAAATTAATTATTTAAATTATGAAATTGGAGTTTATGGTTGAATTAGGTGTTGAAATGAATTATAGGAATTTATTTGGAATTTTTATGAATTCCTAAGTATTTATTTTGAATTATTGAAGATTATGGAATTTTGGAAAAATTAGGTTAATTGTGTTTTTATTTGAATTTAATTGGTTAATTGAGTTTAAATATTAATATTATTGATAAATATGTTGAGAAAATTAATTTTGGATAATTGTATGATTTTTGGTGAATTTTGAAGTAATTTAAGTATATTTATATATATAGGGTATTTTGGTAATTTTACCCTAAATTAGCTAAAATGTAATTTAATTGGTTTTATTAGTTATTTAAGGTATAAAAATGATTTCTACAAAATATTTGGTATTTTTAACTAATTAAAACTATTTTTCGTGAATTATTTTCAATTATATATATAATATACGGTTTTTCTAATAAAATGAGTTTTAATCGGTTTTTATAGTGTTTCAAGGTTAATTATGTAATTTCTACCTATGAAATGTATTTCTATGTTGTAAGGATATTTTCGGTATTTCTGGAATTATTCTGTGTTTGTGGACCCCGGTCGGTAGATTGTAATCTGGAGTCCGACCGAGGGGTTGTGAATGAGATGTGGTGTTTATTTTCGAAGTGTATTTCCTTGCAGGGTCGGCTCTACTCTTTTGAGTAGAGAGATGTCCGTTTTACAGGGGAGGTTCTGTCGGATTTTTGATAGGATTCTCGTAAAACGTGATATCCAGTCGAACCCTAATTTCCGATTCTGTGTTTAGTACTCTAGATTGAATTCTAGGATTTCTATTAGGGTTATTCTGATGTCAGTTAATTATTTCTTGTTTAGTTACATCGAGACCGAGGGCTAGTGGACCAGGCCGTCGGACCTGTCTCGTGGAGCGCACTAGGTGAGTTACTATACTATATATATATGCTTAGGATGCATGATTTAGAAATATATGTTTTATTTTGATTAAAATGCATAAATAATGTGATTTGTATTTAAGTATATTTTTGGTATATAATAAACTATATACATGTTTATTATTATAAAATATATTTAAAATGTTTTTAAATATATTTTTAATTTAATTTATGATTTGATTAGATTTATTTGACATATATATACTCGAAATACACCTGGTTTATGTTTGGTATATTTCCGGTATATATATGGTTTATATTGTTGTTTTATTTAAATTCATGCATCATTAATTGTGAATGAATGTTTTATATTTAATAATGAAGGATATCAATAGAACGTGTTACCTAGTGGGCAGCACTAGGACCGAGTACGTACCGGTACGCCTATAGTATTTAGGCTATATTACTAACTATTTGTGGATATTGATTTGATTATGATTATCGATATGTGAGATGTGGTTTGTGGGTGTGATTGCTGGAGCTCGGTTGACCAAGTGTCTCGGGGCCAATCACACTGGCAGTTAGACTGCTGGAGCTCGGTTGACTTAGTGTCTCGGGGCAGTCTACTGTCCATATGGATTAAGTGGATATATTTGGTATAAGTGAGCCTGTATGGCCAGAGTGTTGTTTAACACTATTTTCTGAGGTTTGCGATATTCTAGGGTTCTATGTGATCCTTCATAAAAGATGATTTTCAATAAAACATATAAAAATGATTTTCTGCATTTGTGTGTATTTGCCTGTATATATATTAGATATATATATACTGTTGATTGTATGCATTATCATTTAGTGTGTATGTATATATATTATAGTAATTCACTCAGTGAGGTCTGACTCCCCTCCGTTGACTATTTTTCAGGAGAGTCAACTTCCTCAGACCTCAGTAGCAGGTCGATACGCCGAATTTCTTCCGCCCCGGCTTCTTTATGTAAACTGTATACTTGAGTCTTATTTATTTTATCTAGACACTGCAGTAGTTGTGAATTAAAGTGTTGGATTTCATGTACTTTATTTTAAAGAGATGTATTATATTGAAACTGGATTTGTATTAAAGATTATATACATCTATGTGATGAGATTTTGATTTAAATCCAGTTGATATGGATGATATTATGATATTATGATTTTTATTTTCCACTGCATATTATACTGTTACTGTTATTATGGCATGTTTATTTTTTTTTTAGGCTTGCTACGGGTTCCGGATTTGAAAGAATTCCCGTTCCCTAGCGCCAGTCATGGCCCCTGTTTTGGGTCGTGACAAAGTTGGTATCAGAGCGGAGTTCTGTGTCAGGGCTTAGTTATGTGAGTTGTGGCCCTAGTTTTAAAGTTGTGTTTTTCGGTTGGACTACTGCAGTGAATTAGGTTCGAGTATGTCTTGATAAGTATTCCTTGCTGTAGTTTTCAGCGTTATTCCTCCGTTGTCTGTTTTGTCTGAATCTTTCCGTTTGTCTTTCCAGAATGAGGAGGCGAGCGCGTGTCGCTCCACCGGTCGTTGAGGCCGAGGATGATGAGTCTTTTCAGGACGAGGTTTTACCTCCTGAGCAGCCAGTTAGACGTAGAGGTCGTGGCAGAGGTAGACCTCGAGGAGCGGCAGGTCACCGTAGGCAGAGAGAGTTACAGGACGAGGAGCCTGTTGAGCCTGAGTTTGATGTTCCTGTTCCTCCAGTTGTTCAGCCTGCCTATCAGCAGGGTATGTCTAACCCTGAGGCAGCTTTATTCTATGCCAGAGTTGGCAGGATTGCTTTTGATGGTACTTCCGATCCGTTAGATTTTCTGCATGCGATTGAGACTAGGACTCGGACTGCTCATACCGAGTACCAGCGGATCATGATCATTGAGTTGTCTGTCGAGGGACCAGCTCTAGATTGGTTCATTCAGATGATCCAGCCTTACATGATGACGATGACATGGGCTCAGTTTCGAGAGCGATTTATGAGGAGATTTTGTCCAGAGCCTCTTCGTTTGAGTTATCGTCTCCGTTTGACTAGTATTTCTCGTGGAGATCGATCTGTAGAGGAGTATACCCGAGAGTTCCTTCGATTGGGTAGATATGCTGAGGATCTGATGCGAGATCAGTATTTCGCGGTTACTACATACGTTACTGGTTTGGGTTCAGATTTTGCTGGTATGCCTACAGCAGGTCTTACTCTCGAGTCTGTAATTGAGCTAGCTAAGGAGATTGAGCTGAGATTAGTTAGGCAGGGAGCGATGCCTGATTATTACCAGTTCGGAGTTCAGTCGAGTGGATCGCAGGCTACTCCGTATTGGAGTTTTCATGTTGGTTCGAGTAGTCAGCAGCGAGGTTCGACTCAGCAGAGTCAGAGACAGCAGCAGCGAGTGCATCGGAGCAGTAGACATGGCCGTGGAGGTCAGCGTAGATCATTCAGGTTTGGATTAGGTGCTTCGAGCAGTAGCAGTGGTCATAGTTCTGGATCAGCGGCCAGCGTTTGTCAGACTTGTGGTAGAGTCCATCAGGGACCATGTTATCTGACATCGCTGACATGTTTCAGATGCGGGCAGACAGGACATTTTGCCAGATCGTGTCCTTATTCCGGGTATCAGCAGCAGCAGATTTCGTGATTCCCACAGCAATCGATTGCTAGTGCAGCACCCGTGCCATTTCAGTTACCATCAGCCCAGCATCAGAGTTCCACTCAGTTTGTTCCACAGCAGAGTCGTGGTAGAGGTACGAGAGGAGGTGCTAGAGGTGTTGGCCAGGCTTCTACCAGTCAGTAGGGAGGTCGAGGTCAGGCCAGAGTTTTTCATCTGACTCAGCAGGATGCTCAGGCATCTAATGCAGTCGTGGCAGGTATTGTTTCTGTTTGTTACCTGGATGCTTGGGTTTTGTTTGATCCGGGTGCCACGCATTCGTTTGTTTCTCCTGTTTTTGCTTCTAAATCTTGTTGGCAAGCTTCGAGGATGGCTTTTCCTTTGTCTGTTGCCACTCCTCTGAGCGATTCCTTGGACGCCGATATTGTTCTTTCTGGTTGTCCAGTTCTCGTGGGAGATAGAGAATTACCCGCTGATTTGATTTTGTTGGATGTGATGGAGTTTGATGTTATTTTGGGAATGGATTGGTTATCTCAGCACTATGCCGTGGTTGATTGCAGGAATAAGGAGGTGACTTTCAGAATTCCTGGTGAAGAAGATTTTAAGTTTGTTGGTGATAGGAGTTCAGCACCTCAGAATCTTATTTCTGTTATTACGGCTAGGAAGTTATTGAGGAAAGGTTGTCAGGGATATTTGGCATTGGTTAGGGATACGTCAGTGGAGAAGTTATCACTCACAGATGTTCCTGTTGCTTGTGAATTTCCTGATGTTTTTCCCGAGGAGTTGCCAGGTTTACCACCTCACAGAGAGATTGAGTTCTGTATAGATGTGGTTCCAGGTACTACTCCTATATCTATGCCACCCTATCGTATGGCTCCTGCAGAGTTGAGAGAGTTGAAGGAGCAGTTGTAAGAGTTGTTGGAGAAGGGTTTTATCAGACCTAGTGTTTCTCCTTGGGGTGCACCAGTCCTGTTTGTGAAGAAGAAGGATGGTACCCTGAGACTGTGCATTGACTACAGAGAGTTGAATAAGGTAACGGTGAAGAACAAGTATCCTCTCCCGAGGATAGATGATTTGTTTGATCAGCTACAGGGTGCACAGTTCTTTTCTAAGGTTGACTTGAGGTCGGGTTATCATCAACTGCGTATCAGTGAAGCTGATATTCCTAAGACAGCGTTCCGCACTCGATATGGTCATTATGAGTTTCTGGTGATGTCTTTTGGTTTGACTAATGCACCAGCAGCTTTTATGGACCTGATGAACAGAGTATTCAGACCGTATGTGGATCAGTTTGTGGTAGTCTTCATTGATGATATACTAGTATATTCGAGGAGTATGGAAGAGCATGTATATCATTTGAGGATTGTACTACAGACACTGAGAGATTATCAGCTTTATGCTAAATTCTCAAAGTGTGATTTCTGGATGGAGAGTGTTTCTTTTCTTGGACACGTAGTGTCTAAAGAAGGTATTCAGGTTGATCCACAGAAGATTGAGGCAGTATCTGAGTGGCCTAGACCTACTTCTGTCACGGAGATTCGAAGTTTTCTGGGTTTAGCCGGGTATTATAGGCGGTTTGTGCAGGATTTTTCCAGGATAGCAGCCCCTATGACTCGCTTGACTCAGAAGAATGTTAGATTCGAGTGGTCAGAAGCTTGTGAGAATAGTTTTCAGTTGTTGAAGGAGAAGTTGACCACAGCGCCAGTATTAGCTTTGCCTAATAGTGTGGATAAGTTCACAGTTTACTGTGATGCCTCTAGAATTGGTCTTGGTTGTGTGTTGATGCAGAATGGAAGGGTGATAGCCTATGCTTCGAGGCAGTTGAAGAAGCATGAGCAGAACTATCCTACACATGATCTAGAGATGGCTGCAGTGATCTTTGCTTTGAAGATTTGGAGACATTATTTGTACGGGCTGACTTATGAGATATTTACTGATCACAAGAGCCTTAAGTACATTTTCCAGCAGCGAGATTTGAATTTGAGGCAGAGAAGATGGTTGGAATTGTTGAAGGATTATGATTGCGAGATTCTTTACCATCTGGGTAAAGCTAATGTGGTAGCAGATGCCTTGAGTAGGAAGTCCTCAGGTAGTCTTGCTCACATCGGTGTTGAGAGGAGGCCATTAATCCAGGAATTGCAGTTGTTGGTGGATCAAGGTCTGATGATGAAGATCAGTAGATCAGGTGGACTGTTAGCTCAATTTAAAGTACGATCTGTACTAAGGGATAGGATTAAAGCAGCTCAGAGCCGAGATCCTATTCTGGAAGAGCTTGCAGAGAATGTCAGAGCAGGGAAGTTCACTGATTTCACACTCGATGATGATGGTGTGTTGTGGATCAGTGGTAGATTGTGTGTTCCTGACGTGAATGATTTGAGAGAAGAGATTTTAAAGGAAGCACATTCTACAGCTTACAGCATTCATCCAAGTGTTACTAAGATGTACCACAGTATCAGAGATTTATACTGGTGGGACGGATTGAAGAAGGATGTCGCTGATTATGTTGCTAAGTGCTTGACGTGTCAACAAGTGAAAGCCGAACATCAGAAGCCTTCTGGGAAGCTTCAGCCTCTTCCTATTCCCGAGTGGAAGTGGGAAAGGATAGCTATGGATTTTGTGGTCGGTTTACCTCGTTCGAAGGATGGATACGACTCCATCTGGGTGATTGTAGACAGATTGACGAAGTCTGCACATTTCTTGCCTGTGAAAGCCACATATTCAGTTGCTAGATTGGCGAAGTTGTATGTGAAGCATATTGTGTGCCTTCATGGAGTACCTGTTCCATTGTGTCAGATAGAGGTTCAGTGTTTACTTCTCGTTTTTGGCAAAAGTTGCAGGAAGCGATGGGCACTAGGTTGGATTTTAGTACTGCTTTTCATCCTCAGACAGATGGCCAGTCTGAGAGGACGATCCAGACACTAGAAGATACGTTGAGGATGTGTGTCCTGGATTTGGGAGGTAGCTGGGATGATCATTTGTCACTCGTTGAGTTTGCATATAATAACAGCTACCATAGCAGTATTGGTATGGCACCATACGAGGCGTTGTATGGAAGGAAGTGTAGATCCCCGTTGTGTTGGGATGAGATTGGTGAGAGAGTTTTACTGGACCAGAGATGGTTCAGGATGTTGCAGAGAAAGTCGTCGTGATCAAGCGAAGATTAGAGACCGCAGTTAGCAGACAGAAGAGTTATGCGGATCCTAGGCGCAGAGATGTGGAGTTTCAGGTTGGAGATTTCATTTTTCTGAAGGTATCTCCGATGAAGGGTGTGATGAGATTTGGCAGGAAGGGTAAGTTAGCACCGAGATACATTGGACCGTTTGAGATTCTGGAGAGAGTTGGCACTGTTGCATATCGGTTGGATTTGCCTCCGAGTATGTCACAGGTGCATCCAGTATTTCATATCTCGATGTTGAGGAAGTATATCTCAGACCCTTCACACGTGTTGCAACCCGATAGTGTAGAAGTGAGTGAAGATTTGACGTTTGTGGAAGAACCTGTGGCGATCGTTGATTATCAAGTTCGACAGTTGCGATCGAAGCAGATTTCGATGGTCAAGGTTCTGTGGCGTAGTGACAGAGTTGAAGAGCATACGTGGGAGACTGAAGCTGAGATGCGAGCTTCTTACCCGTATCTCTTTCCTTCTTGATCTTATCTTTTGGAATTCGGGGACGAATTCTTGTAAGGGGGGAAGACTGTAATATCCCGTGTTTTTAAAAATATTTTTACATTGTACCGGGATATGCAGTGTTAATAATTTCTGTACATTATATGATATTTTTACGAGTTAATATGTATTTTTAAACCTATTTTAATTACGGTGTATTATTTTCAGTGTTTTACGTAAAATTTTCCCGAGACTTGCATTTTCGGGGAAATTTCCACGTAAACAATGTAATATTAATTATTTTATATATATTTTCGGACTTGCATGAACTCATGCGTATTTTTAAATTATTAAATAAAGCCTGTGTGTGTATATTTATTTAATTAGGGTTTATTATTACCCTAATATTTTATTATTTATTTATTATTATTTAATTATTTTATTTATTATTAAATTATTAAAATTTATTATTTTATTATTATTTATTTATTAATATTTAATTATTTTAATTTATTTTATTTTTTTCTTTTTTTCTTTTTTTTCCTTTTTCTTTCTTTTTCTTTTTCTTTTTCTTTCCTTTTTCTTTCTTTTTCTTTTTCTTCTTATTCTTCTTCTTCTTTCCTCCCGCGCCCGACGCCCGACCACCATCCCTCACCATCTGCAACTCCGGCCACCTACCGTCGGTGTGCCTCCCGGCTTGCCACCGCCGTTCCCAACCGTCCTCCGCCGCCTCCAGCCCCTTTCCCCGGCGCCGACAGCTTCATTTCTTCCTCTATTGGCCGAAATCTTCCCTTCGTCGTTTCTCCCTCCTCCGGCCACCGTTTTCGACACCGCCAGTCTCTTTCTTCTCTTTGAGCTCCGGTGAGTGTGATTCTAGCTTTGGTTTGAGCTAAAATGGTTTAGATTTGCTTAGGTTTCGATTTTTCCAATTCGGTCATATTAGGGTTTTCGATTTTTTTGAGCTTCGAATTGGATGATTCATGGAAACTTCCTTCACAAATGTTGTTCCTAGTAGTTCAATATACATGTATGAATTTTTGTAGAATTTTTTGAGGTTTTTTGGATTTTTGGGTATTTTTGAATATTTTAATATTATTTTCTAATTTTCGGAAATTAATTATTTAAATTATGAAATTGGAGTTTATGGTTGAATTAGGTGTTGAAATGAATTATAGGAATTTATTTGGAATTTTTATGAATTCCTAAGTATTTATTTTGAATTATTGAAGATTATGGAATTTTGGAAAAATTAGGTTAATTGTGTTTTTATTTGAATTTAATTGGTTAATTGAGTTTAAATATTGATATTATTGATAAATATTTTGAGAAAATTAATTTTGGATAATTGTATGATTTTTGGTGAATTTTTGAAGTAATTTAAGTATATTTATATATATAGGGGTATTTTGGTAATTTTACCCTAAATTGGCTAAAAATGTAATTTAATTGGTTTTATTAGTTATTTAAGGTATAAAAATGATTTCTACAAAATATTTGGTATTTTTAACTAATTAAAACTATTTTTCGTGAATTATTTTCAATTATATATATAATATACGGTTTTTCTAATAAAATGAGTTTTAGTCAGTTTTTATAGTGTTTCAAGGTTAATTATGTAATTTCTACCTATGAAATGTATTTCTATGTTGTAAGGATATTTTCGGTATTTCTGGAATTATTCTGTGTTTGTGGACCCCGGTCGATAGATTGTAGTCTGGAGTCCGACCGAGGGGTTGTGAATGAGATGTGGTGTTTTATTTTCGAAGTGTATTTCCTTGCAGGGTCGGCTCTACTCTTTTGAGTAGAGAGATGTCCGTTTTACAGGGGAGGTTTTGCCGGATTTTTGATAGGATTCTCGTAAAACGTGATATCCAGTCGAACCCTAATTTCCGATTCTGTGTTTAGTACTCTAGATTGAATTCTAGGATTTCTATTAGGGTTATTCTGATGTCAGTTAATTATTTCTTGTTTAGTTGCATCGAGACCGAGGGCTAGTGGACCAGGCCCGTCGGACCTGTCTCGTGGAGCGCACTAGGTGAGTTACTATACTATATATATATGCTTAGGATGCATGATTTAGAAATATATGTTTTATTTTGATTAAAATGCATAAATAATGTGATTTGTATTTAAGTATATTTTTGGTTTATTTTTGGTATATAATAAACTATATACATGTTTTATTAATAAAATATATTTAAAATGTTTTTAAATATATTTTTAATTTAATTTATGATTTGATTAGATTTATTTGACATATATATACTCGAAATACACCTGGTTTATGTTTGGTATATTTCCGGTATATATATGGTTTATATTGTTGTTTTATTTAAATTCATGCATCATTAATTGTGAATGAATGTTTTATATTTAATAATGAAGGATATCAATAGAACGTGTTACCTAGTGGGCAGCACTAGGACCGAGTACGTACCGGTACGCCTATAGTATTTAGGCTATATTACTAACTATTTGTGGATATTGATTTGATTATGATTATCGATATGTGAGATGTGGTTTGTGGGTGTGATTGCTGGAGCTCGGTTGACCAAGTGTCTCGGGGCCAATCACACTGGCAGTTAGACTGCTGGAGCTCGGTTGACTTAGTGTCTCGGGGCCAGTCTACTGTCCATATGGATTAAGTGGATATATTTGGTATAAGTGAGCCTGTATGGCCAGAGTGTTGTTTAACACTATTTTCTGAGGTTGCGATATTCTAGGGTTCTATGTGATCCTTCATAAAAGATGATTTTCAATAAAACATATAAAAATGATTTTCTGCATTTGTGTGTATTTGCCTGTATATATATTAGATATATATATACTGTTGATTGTATGCATTATCATTTAGTGTGTATGTATATATATTATAGTAATTCACTCAGTGAGGTCTGACTCCCCTCCGTTGACTATTTTTTAGGAGAGTCAACTTCCTCAGACCTCAGTAGCAGGTCGATACGCCGAATTTCTTCCGCCCCGGCTTCTTTATGTAAACTGTATACTTGAGTCTTATTTATTTTATCTAGACACTGCAGTAGTTGTGAATTAAAGTGTTGGATTTCATGTACTTTATTTTAAAGAGATGTATTATATTGAAACTGGATTTGTATTAAAGATTATATACATCTATGTGATGAGATTTTGATTTAAATCTAGTTGATATGGATGATATTATGATATTATGATTTTTATTTTCCGCTGCATATTATACTGTTACTGTTATTATGGCATGTTTATTTTATTTTTAGGCTTGCTACGGGTTCCGGATTCGAAAGAATTCCCGTTCCCTAGCGCCGGTCATGGCCCCTGTTTTGGGTCGTGACATGCACAATGCCGATGCGTAATAATTCTATTTTTTTTATTTTTTGCATATTTTTCCTTATTTTTTATCGATTTTTTCAGTGTTTTGATTAATTGAAAATTCAAATTTTATTTGATAAGTTGTTTTTTTAAAATGCAAAAGATAGTTTTGAAAAAAAAAAACAAATGCTATCTGATTAGATAGGTCTGTTCCTCCTTTAGAGGAAGTTCAGTATGCGCAGACTCTGCATTTAAAAGTAAAGTCTGCATGCGTGAGAAGGGGAGGAGGTTTTTGCTGGGAGATTTTGAGGGGAGGATTTTTTTACACAAAGGGAAGATAGAAAAAACTTTGATTTCCTCTATTCTTTAAAAACCCTAATTTTTGTAGTTCATTTAACGAAGACGATACAACGATTTTTTAGTCCCAGTCCATAATCAAATCAACAATGAGTCAATTTCAATGGTGAAAATCCTAATATGAGGGGCCGAAAAAAGGTATATGCAGAACATTCATTTTTTCTTTCTTCTCTTCTGTGATTTTTATTCATTTCGTTAATCATTTTATTATTTAATTTCACTACTAATTTGATTGTTTTTTTTTGTTTTGATGTCTGTATGTGGACTGAGGAGGAGGATACCGCCTGTGTTTAATTGAACAGAAGATCCATGGAATGCCATGGATGAACCTATACTGTTTTAATAATAGTTCTTAGGATTTTAATTTTTATTATGCATTTTGGTATCCTATGTAGTTTATTTTTAATTCATGGGTGTATAATTATTTAATTTTAATTTTGTACGTAGTTTATAATAGCCCCAGTAGTGGGAATAATGAAAGATTTAAATTTCTGCACTTTAAAATTAATTAGTAATTAGGTTCAATTGGGTAAAAATTAATTAAAATTAATAGTGGCTTTAGTTAATTAGGGTTTGTATGTAATTAAATTAGGTTTTTTTAGAAATCATATGTGAATATGTGTTTGATTTGATTTTATTATGTTTTTTTTTATGTTTTTTGGGCTTTTTATGTATGTTTTTGGTCCCTAAGCCCACGTTTAGGTCTAACCTACTAAATAAATAGGCTTAAAAATGGTTTAGGACTTTAAATAATTAAAATCAACTTAAGCCCATTAGGTTAATTATATTTTAGGCCCACTTAGTTAATTAAAACTTGTTTAAACTTAGCTCAACCCATTTAAATTTATTTCTTTTAAAATAAATAGACCTGGGCCCACATTTCACTTAAAATAAAACCAAGTTAGACTTAGGCCCACTAATTTAATTTTTTTTTCTTTAAAATTGAATAGACTTAAGCCCATATCTTAGAAAGACTAATAAATAGATTTAGGCTCACTAATTAATAAAAATGTAGGCCCACTTTTATTCAATTTCACTTGTAAATAAAATGTAGATTTAACTAACTTATAAAATAAAATTAACATAGTTTAGACATAGGGACATTGCCTTTTTGATGGATTTTTTACTTATAATTTTATTGACTTGTTGCCTTTTAGGTAGATGGATGTTAATTAGGGTTTAATAAAATTACATGTAATTAATGGATGAAATAATCATTTATAAAAATATTCTAAAAGAATATGAGACTAAGAGAAGTTAGTATTCCAAATCTAGAATCTCTTGGTTGTGGTGCTAATTTTCTTTTAGAGAATTGAGTACCACCAATCAAATTGTCCCAGTTATTACCCTGGGTGGCAACTCCTCATCTCTATGCCATGTCTTTGTGACAGTGGTTAGTGTGTTCTCTAAGGCCCTGAGCCTAAACAGTGTCACGGTTGCTAAAATCTTGGATGCACGCTAAACCCCGTCGTCTACAGATAGATTTAGAGTTAAAAGATGCACTACAAGGATATGCTACCTTAGATTTTCTTGAGCATTCTCAACATTATCAACAGTTCATTCATAAGAGCCTTTTAGAGAAAATTCCTATTGAGGATGTTGAGGTAATTTCTTATTGTCTCAGCTACTTCCCTTAGAACCTATGAATCACTCTTTCTTTTTTTAGTTTGAGGAGGTTTACTCTCATGTTGTCGATTTGATGGAAGAGGAGACCAATATTGCTATGGAGTCTGAGGTTGTTCCTGATATTAAGAGGTCTGAGTCTAGACCTAGCCCTATACATCATAATCAGCATGTTAGGACTAGTCGCGATGGTGCTTTTGTGGGTGTTACCCTTGGTGATATCTCTCTCGCAGATAGGTCCATATTCTATTAGGCTCCTACTATTCAAACTCTAATTGAGTAGTATATGCACTTTAGTGATGTTCAGCTTCCTATCCTTTCTCCAGCAGATGCTTCTCATGTGAGTCTTTCTAACTTATTCCATGCATGATCTATACACTTGACACTAATTTTAGTAAATTTACAAAACAGGTTCCTCGAACATAGTCAGAGTACTTGCATAGACTCACCTCATCTCAGAAGTTATTCACTATGCAGGTCATAGACAATTGAAGGGTAAGTATATACACTAGAAGTGCAAATGTATGCATGTTATGCATGAAATGCATATGACATGTTATTTCCTATATGTACAAAGCTACTCTAGTGATCTGGAATGCAAGATTGAGATGCTTTGCTGATAGCTTACAAGTTTAGGCATTGATCCTCATAGTGCTGGGACTTTATCTGTTAGACCTTTGGATACATTTCATCGAGAGCTCAAGATGACTGATCTAGGTTATCTTTATTTTTACTTTTATTTATGTTAGACTATTTCTATTATACTGTTGTGTTTTGAATCCTATACTGTTTGTATGCACTATGTTGAACTAATCTCAGACTTGGATACGTGGACTTAAGTAGAGTAAAGGTTTTTTTTTACCTTAACTTTTGCCTAAACCGCCTTATCAGGTTTTTGACTTAGCAGGTTTGCCTTAACTTTTGCCTAAGCTACCTTTTCGGGTTTTTAACTTAGCGAGCTTTCATTTTGTTTTATTTATTTTTGTATTTTCTAGATCTAGTTACAAAAGAGGCTGAGCTTGCTTGTTGTTCCTATTAACTCTTTATCCTATCAGCTTTATCAACTGCAATCTCGCCCATTGAAGGTGGAGGTTAGGCACACTATAGACCAATGGGTGAACTGGTGGAGGTTAGGTACACTATAGACCAGTGGGTGAATTGGTTATAAGGCATAACAGATGTTGAGATTACATGGATCTGCCCCTGGTGGAAGCTGAAGTTTATGACCTTTGACTTATATGATCATTGTGTTCCCATCCTAGGGTTGCATTTCTCAAATTTCTTTTCTCCTTCCCGCATTTTTCATTAGTATGGTCACCCATAATTCATAGTTACTATTTTGATTGACTTTGGAGGCTTCCCCCTTATACAGGATTTTTTTTTGGATAGGGTTAATAACTTTTGGCCTTACAGGACCCTTAAGCGAAGCATACACTTGGATGTTAATAGAGCTATTGATGATAATTACAAAACTTGGGTTATGGTACAAGTTGCGGAGCCACTAGGATTCTCTAGATACAAAAGGACTCAAGCTTTGCATAATGAATCATAAAAGAAAAAACAAAGACAGCACTAGGAAATGGTCGCATAGAGTTGATTTTGAACTTTCATGTTTTATTTTTCTTTCTAACATGTATGCATTATAAATAAGATAGAACATGAAATGTTAAAACAAAAATTCAATTTCAAGAGGATTCACATTTATTACATCACCTAATATAACTCTTATTTTCAATAAGCCCTTTCAAATTTTTTAGTTGAATATTTTTCTCTATCATTTATTTACCTTAATTTTTTCCTGACTAGCCTTTTATGGGTTTTCTAGCCAGTGGGACCATTTCTTTTATTTTATTCCCTAATTTTTGCCTGCTAGCCCTTTACAGGTTTTTTGAATAGCGGGAATGTCCTAACTTTTGCATGACTAGCCTTTTTCAGGTTTTCTAATTAGTAGACTTTATTTTCTTTATATTACTTTTATTCATTTTTACAAGTAGTATTTCTTGAGGCGATCCAAATTAACAAGTTCCACAAACTCATTCATTTCCATATCTAATATCTTCACAACTCCTTTAGGCAGAACCAATTTGACTAAATACGGTCCTTCTCAATTTGGTCTAAATTTTCCTCTCGGATCAAATATCACTGCTCTGGATTGTTTTAACACCATGTCCCCAGCTTTTATCTTTCTAGGCTTAACCTTCTTATTGAATGATCTCACTATCCTCTTCTAATATATTTGAGTATAGAACAAAGCATCCATCCTTTTCTCATCCAGAGATACCAGGTGATCATATCTCTTTTGTGCCTATTCACTCTTAGGAGTTTTAGCTTCCATAACTACTCTCAAGGATTTGATCTCTGTTTCTATTGGCAAGACTACTTCACAACCATACACTAAGGAGAACGGAGTTTGGCCAATGGCAGTTCTAGCTGTAGTCCTATATCCCCACAAAGCAAATGGAAGAAACTCATACCAATCTTTGTAAGTCTTGACCATTTTAGAGAGAATCTTCTTGACATTTTTATTAGTTACTTCTACCGCTCCATTGGCCTCAGGACGATATAATGAAGACTTATGATGTTCAATCCCATACTTTTGCAATTATTTTATTGTTTCTACCTGAAATTAGACACCATTATCCATCACAATATGACATGGAACCCCATACCTATAAATGAGGCTCTTCTCAATAAATTGGGCCATTTATTTTGCTTTCATGGCATTGAAGGATTCAGCCTCTACATATCTAGAAAAGTAATATATTGCTATAACTACATACTTGTGCCCATTTGATGTTGTTGACCTTATTTCTCCTATAATATCAATCCCCCAGGCTGCAAAAGGCCAAGGTGATGAAAAACTATTTAGCACCATAGGAGGTGAATGGTTAAGATTTCCATGAATCTGGCACTGATGACATTGTCTCACTTTTCTGATGTAGTCCTTTTCCATACTCATCCAATAATACCCTTACTTGAGTACCTTCTTTGCTAAGATCACCCCATTCATGTGAGAACCATAAGCTCTAGCATGAATTTGTTTCATTATCTCTTTAGCTTCATCTTTCTTGAGACATTTGAGCTGCATTCTTTTTGACATTCTTTTATATAATACTCCATTATGACTTGCATAGTTACATGCAAGAACACGAAGAGCATATCTCTCTTGTAAGGTCACTTCATCAGGATATTTTCTTTCTTCAATAAACCTCTGAATATCATAAAACCATGGCTTCTCTTTAGGCTCTATCTAAATTCCCTATCTAAACCTAGCATATCCTCATAAGCCCAAGCAAATACTACCTTTCTTTTTATTAATATTCTCTCAAACATTTTCCTCTCCTCATGAGTTACCTCATGTGATATAGAAATGTTCTTAGGATTATCATTTGTGCCCATGTTAAATGAATCAAATTGAATTGAATTAATGTCAAACATGCATGAACGATCAAAATTATAATACATAAAACTATCAGGATGCACATCACACAAGTAGGCAAAACCAACATTCATATTATTGACCATGGAAAAAATAGAGTTTTCATCCTCAAACAAACTAGATGTTATTACATCAGTTTCCTCATAAAAAACATCAATAAAGCTATCATTAATGATATTAGCTAAATCCTAGGGTGGTTGCTCTTCGGGTGGCAGACACAGCAGCTCTTTGACAACAACATCGCTCATTCTTCTAACTGTCAACTTCATCACTTCCTTTTTGTTGTCTTTCACTAGGTTCTCCACAATCTACTCTCTGAAGATCTCAAACCCATGAACATCTCCTCTAGAAACATTGACTAATTCCTTAGCTCCCAAATAGTATTTTTCTGCCCCTGGCCTGACAAAATTCTCATTAAATGCCCCAATTTTCTTTAAAAGCTTCCTTTGTTTGGCATTAAACCTCTTCCTTGTTCTTTTACTTATCAACTTTATTTCTTTAACATAACCTAAACCAGTTGTGTTACCTTGGCTTTTGAACTCTAGGAGACTAGGGCTCCCTTGTTCATTCTTCCCCAACCCTTGTCCAGGTTAGTAATTCATACTCTTCATCATTTTGCTACTCTCAAGTCCATTTCAGTTCCATTAAATATCCCAGCAATTTAGAAACTAGGGGTTGCACACATTTACTTCTATTTGTCCAATATGGCTACCACAATAATATTAGTCTTAGCTTCTATAGTCACAACCTCTCCTTCATAAGGGAATTTTATTTTTAATGCACAGTTGAGGGCACCCCTCTAAATCATGGAACCATGGCCTTCCTAATAACAAGACATAAGTGACAGGTATATCTAGTACAGTGAATTCAATGGTAAACTCTATGGGTCTTGTTTTAACCAGAGCTTAGAATGTCCCCTCCATAATCCTGGTGTTGTCATTATAAGCTTAAATTATAAGATTTTAACTTGTCAAGTCAATGGTCTTTAATCCCAAGTTGGGTAGGATCTTTAATGGACACACGTTGATAGCAGAACCATCATCCACCATGACAAAATTAGTTATTTTTCTCCTTACCTCAGTTGGGATAAATAGTGTTTTGTTATGGTTTCTTCCTTCCAAAGGCAAGTCATCATTTGAGAACGTTATAAGCTTATGTTTCTTTTCTATAACCTTTGCTACCACAACCTTAGGTGTGGCCATTATTTCAATGTTCATGTTTGACAGAGCTTTGATAAGAGCTATTCTATGGCTACATGAATGCATCAGTAGTTCCCAATGCTCAAAATTTCCTTAGCTTTCTTCAATTATTCCAAAATTAGGTTTTCTTTATGTTCTTCCTCTACTTCTATATCTTTTATTTCTTCTCTTTATGAGACTCTCTTGGTTTTCTTTTCAGCTGCTTTGTAATTCTTTTTGCTCCTAGTGACATGTTTCACCTTAGGATCATTACTCCACACATCAAAAGCACTCAGGTTTTCTTTATCAGAGTCATACTATATGTCAATAACTCTAATGATTCAATCTCTTTTCCCATCTTTCCATACTTCTAATGTGCATGTTTCTTTCTCCTTTAATTTTTCTATATTGAGCTTGCCTAAGTGCTGAATCAATAGATCTTCAACTCCCTATCGAGATTGTTCAGGAGCTAAAGGTCTTTTATCATCTTCAAACTCATCGCCCCATTCTATGGGCGCAATCCCTTTAATTGGTATATCAGCTGAAGTGGGCTTAAAATATAATACTCTATAATCAAACTTGCTCGAAGGTTGTCCCAATAAATCTCCTATCTATGGCTATTCAAGAGTTTTAGGTTCTTTTTCTTCCTTCATTAGCTCATCATCAAATTCATCACCCCAACCTGAGGGCTTAATTGATTTAATGAGAATATCAGTAGAGGGTGGTTTGGAATAGAACACTTTGTAATCAAATTTTCCTAAGGGCTATCCTAGTAAATCCTCTACTCCTCTAGAGGTATCAAGAGATTCTCCAATGGCTGTAGGGTTTAGACTTTCAAAGGAGTTTAGCACTTCTTCTTTGCTAACTCCTAAGTTAATCATCATGGTGGCTGATGGTGGGACATTTTGACAATCTGGGATAGGATTAGTTCTGGTGTTTGGGTTAGAATTGGACTTTTCAGGGTTTATGATTTTTTTAGAGTCTATAAGGTTTTGGATTTCATATTTTAAATGGATACAGTTGTCTATGGAATGGCTAGCAACTTGGTGGAATTTGCAGTAACTGTTAGGGTTATAGCTGGGGACATTTGGTTTCAATGGTTTAGAAAAGGTTAAGGGTCAAAATAGGCCTTTCTAGACTAGCCTTTCTAGGACTTTGGAGAGTAGTTGGTTGAAGTTGGAGAATCTTCGGGGTTGCTGAACTGCGTGCACCTCTAAAGCTCGGTTGGTACTTCCCTATTGTATGCCCCCAATTGGGTAATTTCAGGTTCTAATGCTTCTAGCATTTCTCTTCTTCTCACTCTTAATCTCTTCTACTTGCAGACCATCATCATACAGGTCTATGAATGTTTGGGGTTCATCATCTGCAATCTCTCGACCAGATTAGGTGATACATTATAGACTATCATCCTAACTCAATCCTTCTTAGTTGGCTTATTCTTCATTAGTCCTACCTTGTTCATGAACCTAGTAAGGAAATTAGAGAAGGATTTATTAGGTTTTTGCTTTGTCAGTTCTAAGTCTCTAATGGATACTTCCAGTCTAGTGTTTTAATCATATTATTTCAAAAGGCAGTACATAATTCCTTCCAGTAAGCTCGGACAGATTTTTCTAGCCTACGATACTAGTTTACAACCATCCCCTCTAAAGATAGTACAAATAACCTAATGACTACAGCTAACGGTGCCGTAGTAGTACTCATGGTCATTGTATAGTGGCTCAAATGAATCTCAGAGTCTCCAGTTCCTTCAAAATTTTACAATCGAGGCATCTTGAATTTTTCAGGGAGCTTATCACCCTCCATTTACAGCATGTCATCGAAGTCAAATGAGTACCCCATTCTTTGTCCTCTAATCAACTCTTCCATTTTGGACATTTTCTTAGTCAGGGCTTACATCTGTTTGGACTCATGATCATGGATAAATTCAAGTGACTCCCTTTTCGCCTTTCCTACCATGTAGTTCTCGACCTCCTCAAGTCTCACATTAATAGTAGGTACATTTCTAGCAACTGGTTGCCCCCCAACATTATTCGCAGCAGGTGGTTGTTCAATAATAATAACAGGTGATTTTTCAATGGCAGGTGGTGGCATGACAGCGGGTTACACTAATATGGCCAAAGCTTGCCTCAATTTGTCTTACATCATGGCTCTCATGTCATCCATCAAAGCTCCCTTAATGTCCTCTAAGGTCCACATCTTTGGTTGTTGTTCCATTTTTGTCTATTCAATATGAGTTGGTTCAGCTTCTAGGTAAAGCAGGTTGATATGACTCTTTTATAATTCTTGAAGGATCTCTTGAGCTATTGACTTAGGACTTAGGTTTATTTTGATTAATCTGCCACTTTGCTATCCCCAAATTCAAGAAGACCCACATGAATCTATGATGGCTGCAAAACAAGGTGTTAGTATGATGCGTGGAATGCATGTATGTATGCATGTGCATATGTTATGCAATAAGTAGCAAGTATCAAAAAAAGTGTATAATAGTTATAGCTTTCCAACCTTATTCCTCCTACATACGTGTTCAATAGTGAGTCTCTTTTCCTAGGATTTTTTGTCTTGGCCTTTATATCAACAGGGGATATTAAGAGCCAACCCACATACCAAATCTCTCTTAAAACAAAAGCACAAAAATAGTATTTCTAAATATAAAGGTTTAGCCCAATCCTTATTAGCCCAAATAGGCTTTAAAGCTATGGGCTTAGGCTTTTATAAATAGAAATACCTCATGGAAAATAAAAAAAAAAGTAATTTTTGGTAAAAAAATCCTAGGGGGAGTAACTAAGCCTTTATATATGGTTAAGGTTTGGTGAAAAGTTAAGGTTCCCTTAGCAAGATGCCCTCTATTATGGACATTGAGTTACAAGCCAAGGTCAGAAGGGCCTAGCATCCTTTACCAACTTAAGAGAAGATTACCCCCCTTAAGGACTTGTGTTACAAACTCTAGTCAGCTGAGCCCGGTAATCTCTATTAAACTAAGTTAAGGCTAAGAGTGATAGTTAGCCAATTTACAACTCCATAAAGCTAGTGGAATCATGGAATCATAAACCAATGCCATTAGTTTATAGGGACATACAGAATGAATGCAAGAATGAAATAATAATAAATAAAATAATTCTAAAGAACATAAGTAGAATCAGTATCTCTTATCCTTAGTGGAGTCACCACTATAAACAACAGGGATTAGTGCATGTCTAAGATTTTAGCAACTGCGACACTATTTAGGCTCAAGGCCCTAGAGAACACACTCACCATTATCACAAAGACATGGCATGGAGATGAGGAGTTACCACCCAGGGTAATAATTAGGATAAATCATTTTAGTGGTACTCGATTCTCTAAAAGAAAGCTAGCACCACAACCAGGAGATTCTGGAAATAAAATACTAACTTCTTTCAGTCTTGTGTTCATTTAGACTTATTTTACAAATTACTATTTTATTCTCTAATTACATGCAATTTTATTTAAACCCTAATTAAACATCCATTTAACCCAAAGGCAACAAGTCATAAAATTACATGTAAAAAATGCATACAAAAGGTAGCGTCCCTATGCTTAAACTAGATTAATTTTAATAAAAGTTAGCTAGATTTACGCTTTTATTTACAAATGAAATGGACTAAAGGTGGGCCTACATTTTAATTAGTGAGTTTAAGTCTACTTGTTTCAATTATCTACAAATTGGCCTAAATCTACAAATTTTAAAGAAATTGGATTTTATAAGTGGGCCTAACTAAGTCTATTTGTTTTATTTAAATTGGGAAGTGGGCCTAACTAAGTCTATTTGTTTTATTTAAATTGGGAAGTGGGCCTAAGTCTATTTATTTTAAAGGAATTGAAATTAAATGGGTTGAGCTAAGTCGAGGTTGATTTTATTAATTAAAAAGGTGGTCCTAAGTCTATGTAACCTAAAACAGGCCTAAATTGATTTTGAGTTAAATTAAGCTTTAGACCAATTTTAAGGCTATTAATTGAGTGGGTTAGACCTAATGTGGGCTTGGGGCCCAAAGGATAAAAACCTAAAAACATAAATAATCAAATAATAACATGCCGAAGCAGATCAAACATACATCCACACATGATTTCCTAAAACCCTAATTCAATTCCATGCAAACCCTAATTTCCTATTGTCATCATTGATTTAAAAGTTTTACCTAATGATCCTTATTACTAATCCATTTTAATTGCATAAAAGTAAAATTTTACTATTCCCACTATTCGGGTTATTACAATGTTCTATGTATTAGAATTAAAATTAAGTGTAAAGTCAAATGACTTAACACAGTAAAATACAGAAAATAATGATCATATAAAAGGTAAAACCTAAATCTAATCATAGTTTAAAACCTATGGCATTCTGTGGATCTTCCATTCAATATTTGGATATTAGGCAGTATCCTCCTCAACTCCCATTGGATCTTAAAAGGAAAACACATAAACAAACAAATTACATTAGTGAAATTAAATAGCCAAAATAATAACAAAAAAATAATAAAAAATCACAAAAGAAGGAGAAGAATAAAAAAAGGAATATTGTACAGATGATATTAGATGGCCCTTCAGAATGGATTTTCACTATATATAGAATTGACTCAGTGTGTGTTTTTGGATCTTGGGACTGAATCACGTAAAAATGTAATACAGACTCTTAATTCTTTTTTTGAAAATGTAAGGAAGAAAAACTAGGTTTTGTGTTATGTGGTTTTTTTTTTGGCAGAGTCTTCGATTTTTCTAAGGTTTTTTTTTTGCATAGTCAGGGTCCTCCCAAAATTTTTCTTCTCTCTATTTTTTAAAATGAAAAAACAACTTCCAACCCTTGTGATTATGCAGAGAGGTTATGCCATCCTGGGTTCAAAAATTAAAACCCCGAGATAAAGAAAGTGGTAAGGGTTAAAATAAAATCAATAATTTATGCACGTGTCTGTGCAGAACTAATAGAAATTTGACAACTCACCCAAATAGAGTTTTTTATGGAAGAAATATTAAAACAGTAAAGGAAAATATAGGTCGACATTGCATAATGTCAAATGGCATTATGCCTGTATTTGTCAAAATTTCATTAAAACCCCCAAAATTCCCTTTTTTGCAATTTAGACCTTAAAACATTTTAACTCTTGTAATTAAATCATAAAAAGGCTGCAATGTAGTCCTTTAAATCATGAAACTTGACACTAGAGATCAATTCTCAATTAATTTTCATCATAAGGGCTTTCGTCTCACTCGTGCATAATTGTATTCCGAAATTCGGTGCTTACATAGAGTTATCTCCCTAGCTCTTTTTTGCATCATTAAGTGGGGAGGAATTTTTGGGGTATCAGAATATATTTAAAGGTAAAAGGACATCATTCATGTTCACTAGAGTCATAAGCTTTAAAAATGAGGCTCGAGAGTTTGTCTTATAAGTACTTATCTTGGGTTTCTCAGATGGCTTGGATTAATTGTACAATAAGGTATTCTGGTAGATTAGAGGAAATCATGTTAATGGTTGGTGGTGGCATGTTTTGATAATTTAGGAGAGGATTGGTCTTGATGCTAAGTCATTTTTCTAAGTTGTCAATATTTCCAGAGTTAATGAGGTTTTAGATTACATTCTTAAGGGTTCTACATGCATCAGTGATGTGATCGGGCATTTAGTGAATGTGCCAAAACAAGTTTTAGTCAATATAAAGAGGTAATGGGTTTAGAAGAGGCTTGGGCTCTTGAGGCTATAATAGGTTCTTTTGTTGAAGTCTCTGGAATACTTTGGATAGTGGGAGGTTGAAGTTTAAGAACTTCCTCAATGGTCTAATGGTATTAACATATGGTGGATTATGAGTCTTGGGTTGGATTAGGTTTATTTCTATGGCTCGGGTAAAGGTGTTTTGGATGTTTGATTGGGTATTGTGACGGAAGGTATTTATAGCTTGCTGAGGTTCCTTATCTTTAATTCTAATTCTAGCTTGATGGAGAGCTCTAAAGTTAGGATAATGAGCAAAGATCATCTATTTTATAAAATGTGGTAATGTCCCTTTGATTATCAACTCTATCTGTTCATTTTTAGGGGGACAATTTCTTATTTTGACTGCCTTTCCCCACCTTTTTTTAACATAATCAAAGAAAGCTTCACCAGGTTTTTATCTCATGGTCTCGAGATCTCTACGAGTGATATCTAGCTGAGTGTTGTATTTATACTGCTTGATGAACTTCTAAATTAACAGTAGCCAATTTTTTTTAATTTCATTCTTAAGGTCAAGAAACCATGCTCTCAATCCTTCCTTTAGTGATGTGAAAAAGAATCAAACAATCTGAGATTCTGCAAGCCTCGTAGTAGCTATGAAGGTAGCATATTTCCTTAAATGGACACTTGGGTCCCCTATTCCGTCAAATTTAGAAAAGTTTGGTAGTTTGAAATCATTTTGAAGTGGTTTATCTTTGAATAATGCAAGGTCAGTAAAGCTTTTGGGGCCATGGGTTCCTTTATCTTTAAAGACAAATTCCAACTGAGCCATTCTGTTAACTAATAGTTTAACCTCCTCTACTGATTTAGGCTTGGTTATGTCAGTAATTTTTATAGCTTTTGGTGCATTTTTGAGATCCTAGTAGTAGTTATTGTCATCATCAGCTTGCACTAGAATGCGGGGAATTCCCTTTGCTGTATCTACCTTAGGGTAAATAAATCCAGAAGCTTCATTCAGTGGTGTATTATTCCCGTTTTAGGCATTTCTGGCCTTAATTTAGGCTTGGAGGATTTTAGTTATAGTACCATTAGTGAGCAACTTTTGGATCCTCTCTTTTAGTTTGTCTTCAAATTACTGAGAGGAGGTATCTCCTTGGTCACTCATGTTTAATTATTGTATTCATATGGATTTATCAAGGTTAGCTAAATGAATAATATATAACGTATGCTTGCAAAAGAAAAGGGTGAGCATGCATGCATGGAGTGGATGAAAAATCCTATAATGAAATATGATCATTTATACAAGAAACAATGTTTAGTACGTGCTATCTATATGTATGTTATGTATGCATGATTAATCTTTAAAAACTTATTAGTATTTCATGCACAGTGAACAAACCAATCATAAGCAAGCTCTCGCTTCCAACCTTATTTCTCCATGAGGTCATTCAATCTCTTTCCTAGGTGGGTTTTAAACCTATAGTCATCGAGGGACTATGGTTCTGCTCTCGAAACTAGGCTATATCAGTTTATGTTAATTAGAACCAAAGGGTAAACTAAGGAACGATACTTAAACGTACTTGAGATAATCACATGATATTGATGTGAGGGTCAATTGTCGAGCTTCAAATGATGTCCAGAGCCCGTATGCATAAGGCCAAGGTCAATTGAAAGGAGTCTTACCCCTATATCGATATTCAATATGTTTATAGAGAGTCATGAAAGTATTGTTTGATAGTTTATAATTTGATTTTATTGACATAAAGGTCCATAATCTAATTGATTCCTGACTCATTCATTTGATCTTATAAGAATAAATGGATGACATCTCATAAGTTTCGTCATCGAGGGATGTCATTATTTGTTATTTTGCATACACTATTGAAGCTAAGGTACATGATTCTTATCATTCCTCAAGCTTTGGGCTCGCATGAAGTAGATGAGAATTAAGTGGATTTGAGCATAAAAATTCTATGAAAAATGACATTACAATGTCATTTGATGATAAACACTAAAAGTCATGTCATTTATGAATATTAGGTCAAATGGATAGTGTTAGTATAAGGATATCATACACAGCTTAGTGGAGTCCTAGTGGATGTTACTGGCTTATCTACATGAGTTGAGTCAGGGTGAAAGGCTCAGGGTTCCTTTAGTAAGAATGCCCCCATATGACTAGGGTTATGGACTACAGTCAATGACTCTAGCATTCTTTTAATAACTCGATCACCCCCCCTTTAGGACTTACGTTACAAACTTTGGTCAGATAAGTTTAACGAATGCATGAGTAAAGACTAAAGGTGATAATACCTATCTTCACCACTCTATAACTCGAGTGGAATCATAGTGGTAATATCATCCAGTATTATTGAGGTTTTAGGGACCAGTGGTGTACGTGTGATGTGTAGTGCAAATGCAGTGGTGAGGGACTTTATACGATTGAGTATTGCATAATGAGAAATAGTTATTTTTTAGTTAATCTCTCTCACTTAAAAATCCCCAGTAGAGTCGCCACTATGAGCGACCCTATGGTTTTATTGTGTTTGTGGCTTATAGGTTTCCTAGGGATATGGCAACCTTATTAAATAGGGATAAATGATTAGTCTCGGGAGGAACGAGATGCTTTTTTATTTTATGGAGTCACTACACAATTTTTAAAAAATTGGGAAAATAAAGGGACAACATCAGGTCACTCAATGAGTATTGCCCCCAATAGAGTTTTTTGGGTTTAGGGGATTGCATCTACTTTTTTACTATTTCTTATTATACGACATTCAATGTGTAGCTACCGAATACTATAGTTTTGGCAATGACAGTTTGTATAGCATTCACACAATACATTAGATAGTAAAAGATAATAAAGCTAAAATATTATTATTACATTACTTCCTAATAAAATACACATAAAAGGAAAAAAGGATTGTGGAATAGTAAATCTAGCTTAGGTATAATGAACTTGCAAGGTTAACACGACTATGCACATAGGTTGCCTGATCACATGAATAATGAGACAAGAATGGACACTTAATCACTTGAAATAGTAAGAAAAATGTACACAATCATGCATGTTTATAATGATTATTTATGTTATGATGTTATATGATGATAATATAGGAGATGCATGATGACATCATTGGACCAAAAACATGATGACTCTAGTTCAGAATATGAACTTTTCACATTATTGATATTTACAACATAATTTCATGTTTCAAAACTAGAGGATGCAAAATGATGATATGAAATGAGCAAAATAAAGCATAAATTATTCATATAGTATGCAAATTGTCAGTCTCATCATGCAAGCATAATAATATTTATGAATACTGGTGACAATAAACTAAGATGTAGTATGATAAAATAAAAGTACTAAAATGATTGTGTGGTTATAGACGATAGAGTTTAGCGCATGTCCAAGATTTTAGCAACTATGACACTGTTTGAGCTCAGGGCTCTAGAGAACACACTAACTACTGTCACAAAGACATGGCGTGGAGATGAGGAGTCACCACCCAGGGTAATAACTAGGACAAATCGAAAAGGTGGTACTCGATTCCCTAAAAGAAAGCTAGCACCACAATCAGGAGATTCTAGATACAGAATACCAATTTCTTTTAGTCTCATGTTCATTTAGAATTACTTTATAAATTACTAAATTATCCTTTATTTAGATGCAATTTCATATAAACCTTTATTCTAGCAATGAACTCCAAGGCAAACTAGTCATGAAAATACAAGTAAATAATGCATTCATTCGAACATATAATCCCCAAGTTAGTCTAATATACATTGATTTTAATTAAATGAGTTAAATCTACATATTTTTAATAAGTGAGCCTAAAGGGCCTAATTCCTTTTAATTAAATGAACCTATGTATGTCTATTTTATTTCTAAAATGGGACTAAATCTATAAATTATGAAGGTATTTAAATTAGTGGGCCTACTTTTACATGTTTTAATGTTAGTGTGATCTTAAATCTATAAATTATAAAAAAAGGCTTAAATTTAAATGGGCTAAGTCTAATTAATTAAATTAAATTAGGTGGACCTATATCTAATTTACTAAATGAACTTAAGTTATCTCTAATATAAAAATCTAATTAATTATGGGCCTAAAATGCATTTGAATTATTTAAACCTAAAAACCTAAATTTATATGAATGAATTAAAATCTAATATGGGTTTAAGGTCCAAAACACATAAGAATAAATAAACAAGCCCAAAACACATAAAAAATAAGTAGATAAGCCCAAAAACAAATAAAACATATTAAAACAACTAAATTAAAGATCAAATAACTAATTAATTATTTCTTTTAAAACCCTAATTTTCCTTAACGTGCAACTTAAATTGATCTACTTCCATCATTGATTTTAATCAATTACCCAATTAAAACCCTAATTTTACTAACCAATTAATTAACATGAAATCACATATATAATTCCATTATTCACACATATAATTCCATTATTCCCACTATTGGAGCTATTGCAATAATCTATTGAAAATAATAATAAAAATAACTAATGCAACCCTAGAAACATAAATTAAATAAAAATAAAAAGACCTAAAAAACTAAATTTACAAGGTCTTATCCATGGCATTCCATGGATCTCTTATGGATTTGATTCTCCAAGTATGATCGTCATATGTTTTCCTCCATAATCACCATAAAAAGAATAAAAATTATGATTAGTGGATAAATAAAAAAAATATTAAAAATCAATAAACTCAAAAAAATAAAATAAAATAAAATAAAATAAGAAAAAGATGATGCTTATGGATGATCCTAATGAAGTGTTCCTCAAATTTGTAAAATTACCGTTCTTAATAGGACTTCAAATATTATTCTTCAAAAATTCTTTAAAGATCCTTAATTAATAAATAAAACAAAAAGAATTCGTAGATAATAAGATTTTCTTTTTTTCTCTCTCTTTTTTTTCTTTTTTTTTCTTCCTCTTCTTCTCTCTCTCTCTCTCTCTCTCTCTCTCTTTTTGCTTTGTTCCTTTTTTTCTTTTCCCCTTTCTTCCCTTCATTTTTTTCCTCTCTTTTTTCTTCCCCCCTATTTTCAAAGCCAAAACCCTCCTTATATGAGGATACATCTTAAAATCCTAGTTATAAATTGATTCTTAAAAAACTTTTATTTCCTTAAAACATTATCAAAATAAATTTTAAAAGAATTTCAGACCAATTCGGACTCAATTTATCTAGAAAATTTGAGAACCCGGGGCGAAAGAGGTATAATTCCGATCAGAATTGTAATTCCGATCGGAATTATGTAAATTAGTATAATTTCAACCTTTTTTTTTACTTTTAATTATAAAAAGGTCCTTGAAAGAATTTAAGTTTTACAATTAGGTCCTTAAAAAATATTATAATTTAGTCCATGAAAACATTAAATTCTTTATTTAAAAAAATGCAATTAGATCCTTAAAGTTTCAAAATTCAAATATTGAGGACTTATTCATGACATTTTCATCATTGGAGTCTTCTATCGCATCCATAACTCATTATCTCAAAATTGGGTGTCTACAATGGTCCTCAAATTCGATTGAGCTTGTGTGAGTTTTGAAGCTTTAGCTTTAAGGGATTATCAAGCTTTTCTCATCGAGAGGATCAAAATGACATGTAAAATTATGCTAGTTTGTACGTCTTTAAAGTGTGCTTTGACAACGATGAGGCTAGGTTTGGTGGAAAGGAGACCTATTAACCTAAGAAAAATGCAGTGGGAGAGCTGAAACTATCTAGAATTGAGTTTCCAGTACCTTTGAGCGGATAAATTTTTTAGTGTATGTATGTTTCCTTTTACTTTCCCCTCAAAATGGGGTGTAAAGGCACCTTTTTATAGTGAAAAATGTGAGGAAGAGGGGGGGTATAAGGAGTGCACATGACTACTTATGACTCCGCCCTTGGCGCGTGGTCATGCACTAGCGCATCGCCGCGCTCGCTCATGCATAGATACGCGCACTTTTTTGTTTTACGCACTCAATTTAGGGCTTTTTAGGTTTATTTTGAGGTTGGTTCCTAGGATTTTTAGGCCTTCTAGATGCATTTTTGCAGTCCGTTTTATCTAATTCGGATTTAATTTTAGCGCATGACACCTAGGGGTGTATACGCACACTTCTAAGTGACACGCACTAATCCTTGGGTTGTTTTGGATTATTCCAAGACCACTTCCAGAGGTTTTAGAGTCTTCTGGATGCGTTCCCGAAGTTCGTTTTATCTAATTCAGCTTTGATTTTAGTGCTTGACACCTAGGGGTGTTCGTGGCTATACGCGCACTAATCCTCGAGTTATTTTGGACTATTTTGGGACCACTTTCAAAGGTTTTAGAGCCTTCCAAATGTGTTTTCATAGTCTATTTTGTCAAAATCGATTTTCATTCTTTCATGAATTTAGGTCCCGATTTGATAAAATGAATATGAGCTTAACAAGTTATGTGTTCCAAGAGAAGATTACTCAAAACAAGCCTCTTATTATTCCTATAATTCGAATTTCATAAGATTGGAGAGCAACTTAATGGCTCGGTGATCAATTTTGTAGGATCAGTTAGGGTTTTAAGGTTGCACACTTTAAAGGCGTTACGAACGAGCAGGCTTTAGTCTTTTCAAAAATATTTTTCATCATTGGACATTTTTTTGGGACAGTTAAATTTGAGGTATGACAGTTAAATAAATACAAAATTAAGTAATATTTGTATTTCAAAGTAATATATAAAGTATTAATATTAAATAATTCAAATTTACAGTAATAAATAAATATTAATATTAAGTAATGTAAATTTAAATTAATATATAAATAACATAATATCTTTAACTAACAAATAATACATCACATAAATATTAGTATTAAATAATTAAAACGTAATTTATCTATAACAATAAAATTTCAAAACTATGTAGTTTTAATACTATAAACAATTATAATGGTATATAATAATTTAACATCATTATATAATAGTTATTATATATGTATTAAGTAATATAAAACATTACATAATAAGTACAGTTTTAATTAATAATTATATATTATACAATATTCATTAAATATTTATTAATTTGCATTTAACCCTAATGTAAACATATCAATATCTATAAGTACAAATAATAAATCTTTAGGATAATATAAAATTAAAAAAACATTTGTATTTTAAAGTAATAAATAACTATTAATATTAAGTAATGTAAATTTAAATTAATATATAAACTAGCCGTCGTTGGAAAAGTAATTTTGTAAATAATATTTTATTTTAATATATGAAATAAAGTTATATATAATAAGATATTATAAATATTCATTTTATTTAAAAATTCTACAAAATAAAATGTTATGATAAAATTAGATTTTATAATTTAGAATAAATTGTTTATATTTTTCTAACCGGAATACTAAAAGAAATCCAACCTATAAAGAATTGTATACTTTTTTTTATTGCTCACTAAACTTGAAATTAAGAGAAAAGGTTTAATTCTTATTAAGGATAAAAAATTGTATTTAACAAAAATTTAATTATATACAAAATTTATTATAGTTAAAAATAAAAATAAAAATAAAATATTTATGGCTCTTGGTTCTACCAATTTTTTTGTTCACTTTTTTAGATAACTAACATATTTCACTGATAGTACTAACAATAGAGTAGTGTTGCAAGTGGATAATTGTGCTGCTCTTGATGACATCACCTTACTTGGCATTTGTTCCAGACTGAAGCCTAACAATCTACAATAATAAATGTTAAATAAAATATGTAAGCAAAACATCTATAACACTTTAAAACAACAACAAATTTATTTATTTTCATTTATTTACAGTTTGGACCCATTTCTAATGCTTAAGCAACTAACAGGAAACTCATAAATCATAAAGCAATCAAGTATATAAAGAGTAAATCCCAGTAATTAATTGCTAGAGTAATTTGAGTTCTTAACGAATTTAGAAAACAAAGACAAATAAATATGAGATGTACCAAATAAACCAAATTAAATCACACAAGATATCCACAAAAGAAGCAAAAAAAAAAAAAGGACATACCATAATACATATTTACATTTATAGCCAAATCAGAATGCAATGAAAAATTCAACCATCTAAAATGAGTGTTGCATGATAATCCATTATCATTGTTATTAGTTAATCACATTCTAAGTTTTATTAACAAAATAAAACAAGGGTAAAGCATCAAAGTTATATACTAAAAAAATCATATTTCTTACCATTGATAAATGGCACCCAACTTAAAAAGGGAAAAGACTTCCCAAAGTGTTGAGCTCACCACTCAGCACCGTAAAAAAGAAACAACTTAAATCACTATAAAAATAAAGATGGAAAAGTAGAGGAATAAAGAGTAAAAATAAAGAATTAATCAATAATCAATATAAAATAAGATCTATAGAAATCCATGTATGAAATAATTTAATTATAGCATGAGGATTTAAAAAAGATACGAACTACTACTATGCAAAAATGAGACACATATATTAGCATCAGTCCCTTTATAAGTCAATTAATAGTAGGAAGAATCAAAGTATTTATGAAAATATTGGATCAAAGTGAAGTAAATCTTCAAGTCATTACAATATCCAAAAGCTTATGCAATAGAAACATCGTGAGAAACCAAAACAATCCAACTGTCTAAAAAGAAATATAGAGGTAGACAAAAGCATGTCAGAATCAAAAGTAATAGCAGGTTAGACTAAAAGGAATACATGCAAATGAATTTATATATCTATCCCAAAATAAAAGACTATAGAAATGCATAAAGGAGAAAACCATTTGATTTGATTGAGTCATAAATACTTGATATGGTAGGAACATTATTTTCTTCCTTTAATGAATTGGATTTCTCATTTGACTGTGAATGTTAAGCCATTTTAGATTATGAGAGATGTTTTAATTGCATATATGAATCAATAAATAAAAGAATATTTGAATGTTCAATTTCAAAGAATTAAAAAAAGGCCTCTTGCCTGCAAAAAAATAAGAACTGGGTTGAACATTCAAATGGGGTCAATACAGTAAAGCTCATCTTCAAGATTGATTTTAATGCGTCCAATTATTGAAGAAAATGGAAATGGGTCAGTGATTTTGAGAGGGTTGAGAAATGGCAATGAGTGTGGTGTTAAATTACTAAATAAACCAATATGTGAAATTCTAATAAACAATAGTCAATCTTAGTTGCATAACCCAAAAAAATTGACCAAATTTCTAATTGAGTTGGATTAGCAGCAAAAGTCAACTAACAATCAACAATAAAAATGAAAAGAAACAATCCATAGAATCCTATCAAATTATAAAGAAAAAAATAACAATAATCTTTCAAACTAAAAATCAAAGAACGTTATGCATATCATCAGAACAAACACACCTAGAATACCAAACATATTTAAAGATGAACTTTATATATAAAATACTTATAGCGTCATCAAACTAAAGAGTAAAGAAAAAGATTGCTACCTCTGCAATGCTTTTTAGTGCAGGCTTCCCTTCATCTTTTAACTTTTATAGCTTCTTTTGTGCCTCTTTAGCCCATATAAACTGCACAAGTGGTCCTTCAACTTTAGTTATAGTGCAATTACAATGCTTTACAGCTTTTTACTTTTGACTTGTTTGAAAGTTCTACAAAGTCAAGAAACCTAAAACCACAATCAATAAAAACTACCCAAAATAAGTAATTTCTGACCATTAATATTAAAAGCAAAGAAACAAACTAATAAAATCCATCAAGATATCTAATAGTCCTTTCTATTTTTTCAAAAGCATCAGCAAATATGGCTTCACTGCATCTACCTTCTATAATTTATTTAAAAGACCCAACTTTTATTGCATTTTTTAACTCATCAACAAACCCTAAAATTGTTGAATTGATTAATGATAATAATAACAACAATTAGTAGGTAATGGCAAATTCAAATAATGGTGAATTAGGATAATTATGGATAAGAGTAAAGGATTTTACAATGTCTTTGAAGTCTCTTTTTTGCCGATAAAGAATCCTTTGATGGAGTCTATCCAAGACAGTGAGGTAGTGGAGGAGATTAAGCGGTGGTGTTGTGTTGGAAATATGTGAGTACTACAATGAATGTAGATGGAGGAGTTGAAGAAAAAAAGGGATCTAGGGTTTTGTTTGGGGATTATTACAAATCTTGGAGAATTCATGACTATGATTTTTTCTGTGATCTAAATTCTTGATTTCAAGGTCTATTTGGGGGTTTTTAGGTGGTGGTGGCGGTGGCTATAAGACTTGAACAAGTAGAGAAGTGAAACGACGGTAATTCGAAGAGTTTTAAATGGCGAGTTGTCTAGAATTTACAAAATGGAATGACAATTAAAGAATCTCTTTTTATAAGCATTGAAATTTATAGAGAAAAAAAAAAGAAGGGTTCTTGCCTGTGAAACACAATTGATCATCAACAATCTTACACCATGTTATACCTTCTCCACCTTAATTGTTGTCATTTAACCTTGACTGGAATATGTATATGATGTTATGACTGATTTCAAGTTCAAATGATGGTTGTTATCCATAAATTCTTGCACTTTTATATAGAGGAGACCATTTAACAACCTTCCATTTTCCATCACTCGTTCGTCCCTGTAAATTCTTGCACTTTAATACAGAGGAGATAGTTTAACAACTTTTCATTTTCCATCACTTGTACATTTATAACTGAAATAACATACAAAAACTCACAATTAAAAACACCAAAATAGCAGAATGAAAACAACAACTAACATCACCTAAGAAGCAAAGAAAGTGCCACATGGCACTAAGAACATAAAGTGGCATAATCCATAAAATTAGTTATTACATATTTGATATAGATAGTATAACATTTTTAACTAACAAATAATACATCTCATAAATATTAATATTAACTAATTAAAACATTCTTTATTTGTAATAACAAAATTCCAAAACTACATAGTTTTAATCTATAAACAATTTTAATGGTATATAATAATTTAGCATTATTACATAACAGTAATTATATATGTATTAAGTAATATGAAGCATTACATATTAAGTATAGTTTTAATTAATAATTAAATATTATACAATATTCATTAAATATTTATTAATTTGTATTTAACCATCGTTTAAATGACATGATATCTATAAATAACAAAAAATTACATCACTAGGATAGTACAAAATTAAATAATATTTATATGTTAAAGTAATGCATAATTATTATTATTAAGTAATGTAAATTTAAATGAATATATAAATAGCATAATATCTTTGACTAACAAATAATAAATTTCATAAATACTAATATTAACTAATTAAAATACAATTTATCTGTACCAACAAAACTCCAAAGCTACTTAGTTTTGATTCACAACTATATAGTTTTGATACTATAAGCAATTATAATGGTATATAATAATTTCGAATTATTATATAATAGTAATTATATATGTATTAAGTGATATGAAACATTACGTATTAAGTATAGTTATAGTTAATAATTAACTACTATACAATATTCATTAAATATTTATTAATTTGCATTTAACCCTAATGTAAATAGGTCAATATTTATAACTAACAAATAATAAATCTCTAGGATAATATTAAATTAAATAATATTGGTATTTTAAAGTAATAAATAAATTTAAATATTAAGTAATATAAATTTAAATTAATATATAAATAGCAAAATATCTCTAACTAATAAATAATACATCTTATAAATATTAATATTAACTATTAAAACATACTTTATCTATAATAACAAAACTCCAAACTACATAGTTTTAATACTATAAGCAATTTTAATGGTATATAATAATTTAGCGTCATTATATAATAGTAATTATAAATGTATTAAGTAATATGAAATATTACATATTCAGTGTAGTTTTAATCAATAATTCAATATTATATAACATTCATTAGATATTTATTAATTTTCATTTAACCATAGTTTAAATGGCATAATATCTATAAATAACAAAAATTGACATCTATAGGATAATATAAAATTAAATAATATTTGTATTTTAAAGTAATAAATAAATATTAATGTTAAGTAATGTAAATTTAAATTAATATATAAATAATGAAATGGTCATGTACCTTTCGGTTGGGCATTTAGTGTAGTCCGGGGCCCAACCTGAGATTTGGTGATTGTGAGAATATTCGGAGTGTGTTTCCGTGCAGGAATGACTCTACTTATAGAAAAGAGATGTCTGTTTTACAGAGGAGATTTTATCGAATTTTCAATAGGTTTCTTGTAAAATGTGACATCAATTTATATCAAATTTCTAGTTTTAGTTTACCTTATGTCTTTGGTCAACTCTGTTTCATCAATTATATAGTTTTCATAGTTTCGAGAATTTTCATGAATTTATTTCTTTTATTTTATGAGCATATTTTAAAAAAATATTATTTATTTTAAAGAACTCTAGGATTCGAACTGTAGCACCATAACAGTAGAGAACCCGTCGCCCAACATGCTCAACTTGTGAGTTAATTTTATGAAATGTGAGTTGCTCGTGTTTTCATTATATTTTCAAGTAATTAAAAATAATAAAGAAATGATTATATGATTGATTTGTGAATATATTTATATTGCCATTTGCATGATCATTTATTCTACATTTACGAATAATAATTAAAAGCATGCTTAAAGGAAAATTATTTCATTATGTTTTATTTAATTATTATTTAATCATTTAATTATTCATTATTCAATGATTTATTTATTTATTTTATTTATTTATAATTTAAATTGATTTGGAGAAAATGGTAGAACTTGCTACCTAGTAGGTGTCACTAGGACCATGTGCGTAAGAGTAAATCTCAATATACGTGTAAAATATGAAATAGGCTCAGTGGAGCATGTACTCTTGGGCAAAAGTGAATGGTTAGAGCTCGATGGAGATAGTGCTCTCAGGGAGGAAAAAGGGATATAACTCGATTGAACTTGCTCTCGGGACATTAATATGGAATAAGTGAAATGATAGTGCAGTAACTTGGTTGAGCTTGCTCTCGGGATGACAGTCACTTGGATTAATGAGAGCCGAAAGGCTATTAGAATATTGGTTTAGGTGTTTAACCAGATTTTCCACTAAAATAATTATCTCATATATTTTGTTACAGGGATTTCATATTAAATCGATTTAAGACTTATAAAGAGATTTTACATAAATATTATCGAGAAAAGTAAATGATTTTAATAATTGTAATTACTTTATTTTAATTTATTTTAAATAGGGGTTTTAACAAATGGTTTTAAAACTAGCATGTATTTTATAAAATTAATTCACTTAATGAGGTCTGATTCCCCCCAACTTATTTTTTTTCAGAACCTTACAGTCATCTTTTTAGTGTTCCCCATCTGCGTCGGTTTGTTCTTCGCTGACCACACTATTTATGTTGAATTGATATATGTATTGAATAACTAAATTCTAGATAACGCAGTAGTTAATTATGGAACTTGTGTTATTTGTATTCTAATTTCATATGACATGAGATGTTGTTGTATTTGAAGAATATTATTTTATGTATTTAGTATTGTGCATTTATTATCAGTTTATTGTTAAGTGTATTGTTTTTATTTTGCGAAAAAATTTTAAGGCTTATTATGAATTTTGGTTATTTTATATACTCTCATTCCTTAGTGCCGGTCACGTACCTTTTGGTTTGGGTCGTGACAAAGTGTTTCTAACTAACAAATAATATATCTCATAAATATTAACACTAACTAATTAAAACATACTTTATCTATAATAAGAAAACTCTAAAACTACGTAGTTTTGATTCAATACTACATAGTTTTGATATTAATATTCAGTGAGTATAATTTTAATGTTATATAATAATTAGCATTACTACATAATACTTATTATATATGCATTAAATATTATGTCAAAATTAAAAAAAACAATATATTATTAATATTGTAATTAAACAATTTATATCTAATAACAAAACTACACTGTTTTAACAAACTATGTAGTTTTGATAACTCTAACTGATAACTTAACCTAAAGTAATTTTATTTCCTTTTCATGTCATTTGTTCAACCTAGCAACCAAATACCACCACCTTTGTCTCTCTCGTATCTACGCCACCCTCACCCTTATTATACCGTTCATCATCTTCATTTACTTTTGTCACCACCGTCACCCTTTCTTCATGCAATCGATTGACCTATGGTTCTTGAACCAACAAATCTACCCCATTTCAATTCTTCTCTAATCAACCTATCACTGTAACTAAAACTGTAATGCATCTTAGCTTTGACACCAAGAACAATTAGAGCGAGTCAAACCTAATGGGTTACCAAAGATTAGAGTAAAACCTTCACTCAATAAACTTATTTTTCGCAGAAGCTTGGTACATTTCAGTGTGCCACGCCCCTCCCTTACTTTTTAATTTCTATTTCCACTGCTAATTCATGCATTTTCATTTGAAGTTTGATAATTACTTATGTTTTCCTTTTTTTTCATAGATTTGTAGTGTTGAGTACCATAAGTTTACATGCAATTTCAAACAACACTGTATGTGATTGTATTAAATAATTCATCCTTGTTCTTGTTTAATAAACATATTTTGATTTTTTTAGCAGATTGAGTGGTATTCTGCTGTATAATAGTACACGAAATTAAACTAGATCAGTTTAGCTAAGCTAGTGTTTTAACTAAGGCTGTGCACGGGTTTTAGAGAATAGGAACAATCTCAAAAAATTAAACTAAAAATATATAGAACCAAACACACCCGTTAATCATTTGACTTTATTTGAATCAAACTAGTCCAAAAATTTTTAATGGAGCGGGTTTGGAGAACTTGAGTTCTCCGAACCAATAATTTACATAAAGTGTATACATAGATACATACATATATGTAGGAGTTGGAGGATACTTTGTCAAAATTTTAATTTTGGAAAGTATACTAATGTTAGGTGTCCTGGTAGCTATAGATATAAAATATATCTAAAGAAAATTAAAGGCCAAATGTCTGGTTAGAGTGAGATTATAACTCTATAGTCTTTTAAGGATTTGATACGTCTTCTAGTCTAATCAATATTCCACTTGGCTATTATGATACTACAATTTAGCCCTGTGTCTTTAATACCTAGGAAATATAAAGTATTTCGTCTTGTAATGAGTCTTAAATCAGTCTGTTCAAATTCTTAAAGATTAAAATTTTCTTCTAATATTTGTATGTTTATATTGTCTAAGGTCTGTCTACTCATCAGAGTGTACAAATGATTTGACAGTCTTGAAAATGTTTTATTTTATATATTGTGTTTTTAATGTCTTTTTTAAGTGTATTAAAAAGTTATTGTTTCCTAAGTCTTTCCGAATAAGTACTTCTTTTAATAAGTCTTATATATTGCTCTTGTAAATAATGAAGTCATATTTCTAATTGACCTATTTGATAGTCTATTCTATGAATTGTCTGTTTAGCATTCATGAAGAGTTTGAGTCAAATCCAAGAGTCTAAGTAATAAAAGGTTCTGAACTAGATGTTTGTTCTTGAGGTTAAGTATATGGAATGTTTGGGAATTATCTTATTAAAGTGTTTAATGAGTCTACAAGAGATTGGAATAAAAAGATTTTTCTAGTAACTTCATTACAGTCACAGTCTTGATCGTGGTTTTCTATGTGATTGTTGTCTTCTACGTCTATATAGCCTAATGTCTCTTGTCTAAATTCTTCTAAACTTTGTTTGCTTTGTAAGTCTAAAAGGCATAAATTTTCTAAGACTTTTTCTATCGTAGTCATAAACAAATACTATTTAAATCAAAAGAAATATCAGAATGAAACATGAGATTCATCCAATAGATACTCAAATAAACAATTCAAAGCATTTTTCATATCCAATTAATCTATAAAAATCTCTCTATATGCATCACCCTAAATTATAAATATAATGAAAGATTAAAAATGTAAATAATTAAACCAACAATCTAAAACTTAAACCTATATACTTAAGAACAAACTAATGAGTTTCCCAAAAACTCTACCCTTTCATAATCGTTAACAACTTGAGTACTTTTTTAAGCCTTCCATGGCCATTTTTTTCCTCCTAAGGATTACTACTAGTTTTTAATTTCTTAAGGATATAGTCTAAAAGAATTAGAATGATGATTATAACTATTAAAATTTTTCATATAAATCAATCATATCATAAGTAAAGTCATACACATAAAAGATTAAAATAGAGTACCTATAATGAAGAATACTTTCTTTTATTTATCTTTTCTCTATGGATGAATCCCAAAAGAACGTAGAAACAGTGCATTACTATAAGCTTGCTATTTTATAATATTTTATGCCGAACTCATAAGAAGTGATTTTTCTTCAGATCCCAAATTGGGTAAGAGATGTATTTTTCTTATAAGTTTGCTCTACTCTTGTAAGAAGAAGGCTATCAGAGGCTTCTATATATTAAAATAAAGAGAAGAGTCCTCCTTATATAGGCGAAGGACTGAAAACAAATTACACACAATACCCTCTAGTGAAGGGGTAAAATAAGAAAAGTAAAATAAAAGATGCTCATTAAGATAAGCATCAGTACAAGTTTTATTCTCATGTTTTCACATGGGTTGGCCCACCTTTATGTCTTTTTAGGATAATGGAGGGGTCCACTACTTATCTTCTTTCTTCACTTTAAAGTCTGCAGGGATGGTGGAGGGGTCCACTATTTGTCTTCTACTGTCAGTTATAAAGTGGGTGTCAGAATCATTATCTTTAATCTTCTACTCCTTTTTACATAATATTTCATACACTTTGATAATTGTATGAAATTCATTGCTTCCTTTTATGCAGAAAATGACAGAGCCCGATTCTAACAGTCCTTTGGTGATGTATACTTTTTCATAATATGTCCCATCATATAAGTCATAAATATTAGTTTCAGGACCATTAATGTTAAAGAAAAAGTTGAAAACTGTTGACCTAGCCTTCCAATGGGTTAAGGCCTTGGGCCATAAGTCCTGGGGCAGTGTCCAAGAGGTTTTTGGATGAAGGTGTTTTGAAGGAGTGTCTTTATACCATGGATGTCTAAGTGTGTGAATGAATGTCATAGAATAACATGGTTCCACTTGTCCTACAATGTCTTTTGAGGGAACTGTTGTTATCTTGACATGTATAGCATTATAAGTTGCTGCTTCAAGTAAAGGCAACTCAAGAATTTCTGGCATGTCTATAATGTTGGATGGATCATGGATCCATAAGTTCGTCAAAGGCCCATGTTGGTAAAATTGTAATGGATGTATTTAAACATTTTTAAACTTCTTGCCAAAAGGAAACCTATCTGCCCAAATCCCGTAGGATCTGAAGGAATATACTAACTGGCAATAACAAGAACTTATCTTTCCACATAAGTGGTGTCCATTTCTATAAGGAAATATATTATCACAATAATAAATAAATCCACATAATGTGCCATCATTAATTGCATTATAATCAATAAATTGATCATTATGACATAAGTCTAAGAATTCCTGTAGAATGACAAATTTTGTCCAGGATGTGTCCATAACATCTTGTTATGGAGCAGCCAACACACCAAGCTCAAAGAATTCAACATGATGAAGATGAGCATGGTCAAGAAGGCAAGGATCAAGTTCAAGAGGTTTTGAGTCCAATCAGCATGCCTCAAAGACCTATAACAAGGTCTCAATCTAAGAAGCTTTAAGAAGCCTTAATCCATCATCTACAAGGCTTTGTGAACTTAGCTAGTGAAAGTTTACAAGGACACCAAAGCTTTGTGCCAAGTGCAGCTCAAGTTCAATACAACTTAATTCAAGTCCAAGTTATTAATGGGTTTAATTATGTTAAATAAGGGCTGGACGAATTTGTTATTTTAAAAGCCCATTAGTTTTAGTTAGTTTAATTATTCTTAAAATAGGAAGTATGTCAAAATTCCTATTTAAGGTCTGATTAGATTAATTTCCTTTTTTTGTGATTAGGGTTATTAGTTTTCCTTACTCACTAAGGAAAACCTTGTAAAGGCTATATATATATGCCTTGGACGAATTTTATTATTCAGAATTGAAGTTTTAAAACCTAAAGGCTGTTTGCTTTTATCTTTGTGTTCTTGTGTAGAATACATGCTTTAAGGAACATTCAAGTAGATTGATCATCTTCTTGTGGAGTGTTTCGAAATTGGAATTTAGAAACGAGTTTTCTTTATTCTAATTCTTTGATCATCTAAGTAATCTGATTTCTAACCATTCTTAGGGGTTGTTGCTGAATTGACTATTGGGGTTTTCAAGTTAATGCTTTGGGGGTTCGAATACATAAAGGGGTTCTCAAGCTTATTCTTGGAGGTTCCGTATCATTTGGTATCAGAGCTTTGGCTCTAGATCAGGTTTTATCTTTTATAATTTTTATTCTTAATCCTGATTTCTTATGTTTTTCTTATTGTTTTAAAATCGTTCTTATTTATTTTTGTTCTTCATTCTTGTGTTTTGTTCTTTATTCTTATTTGTTAGTCTTGATTTTTTTTCCCTTTAGGTCAGTCAATTGTTTTGCATTCTGAAATTTAGATTTGTGTTCATAGTTGAAATTAAAAAAAAAAATTCGTGCAAAAAAAAAAAAGAGAAGAAATTTGAAAAAAAAAAAGCAAAAAAAAAAAATCGTGAAAAAAAAAAGAGAGAAAGTTATTAGAAAAGGAAGAATTAAGATTCTTGAGTGATTTATATCCTAATCAGGTCTGATTTGCATTTCCTTCCATTCCTTGCTCATTAAGGAATATTGTTTGAGTGATTAATATCCTCATTAGGTCTGATTTTGGTTTCCTAATCCTATTTGGTTTATAATTGACATATCTAACTAGATCTTGTCATATCTTGTATTACTTGTCTATTAAGGATTTTGCATATCTTTACAATACTTGCTCATTAAGGAATATTACTTATTGAGGCAGATTTGACTTTTCTCCTTAAAATAACTTCTAAATTCGTTTTTTTTTCTATTCTAGAAGATCTTTGTATTTCTTTCACATGTCTTTTGCATCTTTTTGAGTTTTCCTATTTTATTGCTTCTGAATTATTATTATTTTTTTTTAACCGAATTGCCTCAAACTTGTTTTGAAAATTTCACTTTTGAAAGTTCTACTTGAATATTGCTTCAATCTAATTGATTTGTTCTAAAAGTGTGATTCACCTAAGAACATAAAAGAATTAGCTTGAGTGGTGAGAGGAAGTCGAGTGAAACATCAAATTGAGTTAAACACGAGTGACCACCCGCATCATTTGAGTGCAAACACGTGAGGGAGTGCTTGTGAGGATTTTAAATTATTATTATTATTGTTTCTAACATTCTTTTACAGCAATGTCAAACCAAGGTGAAAATAAAGGTGAGGGTAAAGTTGATGAAACTTTGCTCCGTGAGGCTCAACAAAGGCAATTTGAACGTATGAATACAAATTTTGAGACTATAATGGAGAGATTAAACCGCATGGATACAAGGCTAGGAGCGGTTGAAAGGGCAACAACACCAAATCATAATGAGGAAGTAGAAGGCAATGTTGACAATGAGGATGAAGATGAGGCCTATGCAGAAGTAGTACCAAGAGGTGGAGGTAGACAAGGCCGAGGTAGAGGAAGAGGAAGGTTAGAACCGGTTCCATACAATGGAAGAAACCGAGGCAATGAAGATAATGTAGATCGAAATTTGGGAAGCATCAAACATAAGATACCTAACTTTCAAGGTAAATCAGATCCGGAGTCCTATTTACAATGGGAGAAGCAATTGGAGCTTATATTTGATTGCCATCAATTTAGCGAGGAAAAGAAGGTAAAATTGGCAGTTACTCAATTTTCTGATTATGCTATTGCTTGGTGGGACCATTTGGTAATTAATAGGCGAAGGAATTTGGAGTACCCAATTGATAATTGGCCTAAGCTCAAGGTTGTAATGAGGAAGTGATTTGTGCCCAAACACTATCATAGGGAACTTGTACAAAAACTTCAAGTTCTTAAACAAGGTAGTAAGAGTGTGGATGATTACCATAAAGAGATGGAGATGCTCATGACTAGGGCTGATATAGATGAAGATGTGGAGATCACTATGGTACGCTTCTTGGCTGGTTTAAACAAAGACATATCTGACCGAGTAGATTTACACAAATATGAAGATTTAGAAGAGATGGTGCACATGGCCATCAAGATAGAAAGGCAACTCCAAGGAAGAGGGGCGACAAGGTACAATTCCAAATCCTATTCTAGCTCTAATTTTAATTGGAAAAAGGATGGAAAGAGTGATTATAGGGGTGGGAATAAGGTTGCTCATGAGGTTGCTAAAGGGAAGACAGATTCGGTCTCTAAGGACAAAATCAAAACCAATGAGGCTAAAGGGAGAAATAGAGACATTAAGTGTTGGAAGTGTCAAGGAGTAGGTCATGTGAGCAAAGATTGCCCTAATAAGAGAACTATGACCATAAGGAATGGGGAAATTGTGACTGATGAAGAAGAGGGCAATAATGAAAGTGATAAGGATGAGATGCCTGAATTGGAAAGTTGTAGTGATGGGAGTATAGAGGAGCCAATCAAAGGTGACATGCTGGTTACAAGGCGTGCTCTTAGTACTCAAATAAAGGAAGATTGCATTGAAGAGCAACGAGACAACTTATTCCATACAAGGTGTCATGTGCAAGGCAAGGCATGTCTTATGATTGTTGATGGAGGGAGTTGCACCAATGCAGTGAGCTCATTCTTAATTAGTAGATTAGGGCTGTCTACTATACCACACCCACGACCATACAAACTTCAATGGCTTAATGATTGTGGAGAGGTCAAGGTAAATAGACAATCTATTATTTCCTTTTCAATTGGTAAATATCATGATGAGCAATTGTGTGATGTAGTTCCTATGCATGCTGGAGATATTTTGCTTGGTAGACCATGGCAATTTGATAGAAAGACCAAGCATGATGGGTACCTCAATCGGTATCACTTTACCAAGGATGGGCGCAAGATCATATTAACACCGCTTTCTTCAAAGGAGGTGTATGAAGACCAATGTAAAATGGAAAGAATGAGAGTGGAGGCTGAAAAGAAAGAAAAAGAGAGTAAGAAAAATTCTTTAGAGAGTGAAAAGAAAGAGGGAAAAATAAAAGAAGAGATTCAGCCTAGAGAGAAAAAAGAAAAGAATTTGAGTTTAATAGCTAGGACAAGTGAGGTTAGACAGGCCTTGTATGCTAATCGGCCTATATTTGTACTTTTGTACAAAGGGGCTTATTTGGCAACTAATGAACTTAACCCATCTTTGCCTAGTGTGTTTGTTGATCTTTTGCAGGAATTTGAAGATGTGTTTCCCAAAGAGATGCCTAGTGGATTACCCCCAATTAGAGGCATAGAACATCAAATTGACTTCATTCCTGGGGCAGCCATACCCAATCGACCAGCATATAGAGCAAATCCAAGAGAAACAAAGGAGATACAAACACAAGTGGAGGAGTTGCTAGCTAAAGGGTATGTGAGGGAAAGTCTTAGTCCTTGTTCGGTTCCTGTCATTCTTGTGCCAAAGAAGGATGGAACATGGAGGATGTGTGTGGATTGCAGAGCCATCAATAAAATCACTGTAAAGTATCGTCATCCTATTCCTAGATTAGATGATATGCTTGATGAGTTATATATTTCTTGTTTGTTCACTAAAATAGACTTGAAATCTGGTTATTATCAAATTCGAATGAATGCTGGTGATGAATGGAAAACAGCTTTTAAGACTAAGTATGGGTTGTATGAGTGGCTTGTTATGCCCTTTGGTCTTACTAATGCACCTAGCACATTCATGCGATTAATGAACCATGTGTTGCGAAATTACTTAGGTAAATTTGTTGTTGTTTACTTTGATGATATTCTGGTTTACTCTAAGTGTTTAGATGATCATGTTATGCATGTGCGAATTGTACTAGAAACACTTAGACAAGAAAAGTTGTTTACAAACCTTAAAAAGTGTAGTTTTTGCATGAATAAGGTTAATTTTCTTGGTTTTGTTGTATCTAGTCAAGGCATAGAGGTTGATGAGGAGAAGGTTAGGGCTATTAAAGAGTGGCCAAAACCTAAAAATGCTAGTGAGGTGAGAAGTTTTCATGGGCTTGCTAGTTTCTATAGGAGATTCATTAAAGATTTCAGCACTATAGCTGCACCTTTGAATGAATTAGTTAAGAAAAATATTGGATTTGTTTGGGGTGATGCACAAGAACATGCATTTAATGAACTTAAGGCAAAATTATGTAATGCACCTTTGCTTGCTTTACCTAACTTTGATAAAACTTTTGAGATTGAATGTGATGCTAGTGGCATAGGGATTGGAGCTGTTTTGTTGCAGGATCAAAGACCACTAATGTATTTTAGTGAAAAGTTAAGTGGGGCAACCTTGAAATATCCAACTTATGACAAGGAATTATATGCATTGGTTCGAGCTTTGCAAACATGGCAACATTATTTGTGGCCTAGGGAGTTTGTGATACACACTGACCATGAAAGTTTAAAGCATTTGAAGGGTCAAGATAAGCTGAACCGTAGGCATGCCAAATGGGTGGAGTTCATAGAAACATTTCCATATGTGATTAAGTACAAGCAAGGTAAAGAGAATGTGGTTGCTGATGCATTATCTAGAAGGTACACCTTACTTAACTCTCTTACTGCTAAATTATTAGGTTTTGAGTTTATAAAGGAGTTGTATCCACATGATGATGATTTTGGTGATATATATGCATCTTGTGCCAATGGGGTTGTTTCAGATGATTTTTACTTGTTTGATGGTTTCTTGTTCAAAAGAAATAGATTGTGCATTCCTAATTGTTCTATAAGGGAATTATTAATTAAGGAGGCACATGGAGGAGGCTTAATGGGGCATTTTGGGGTAAATAAGACCTATGATATGCTGTTAGAACATTTCTTTTGGCCCGGCATGAAACATGATGTGTATAAAGTTTGTGAGCATTGCATTACATGTAGAGAGGCTAAGTCTAGGTTGAAACCGCATGGGTTATACACACCATTACCTGTTCCTAGTGAACCTTGGACTGATTTGTCTATGGATTTTGTGCTTGGATTGCCTAGAACTAGGAAAGGTCATGATAGTATCTTTGTTGTGGTTGATAGATTTAGTAAAATGGCTCATTTTATACCATGTCATAAAACTGATGATGCTAAGTTGATTGCTGATTTGTTTTTCAAAGAAGTTGTGCGTTTACATGGCATACCTAGGAGCATTGTTAGTGATAGGGATGTTAAGTTTTTGAGTCATTTTTGGCGTGTGTTATGGGGAAAGTTAGGAACTAAGCTATTATTTTCAACTACTTGTCACCCTCAAACCGATGGGCAAACTGAAGTAGTTAATAGGACTTTGATTACTTTGCTTAGGGCAATCATAGAAAAGAACATTAGGATGTGGGAGGATTGTTTACCATTTGTGGAGTTTGCTTACAATAGGGTTGTTCATAGCACTACTAATTGCTCTCCATTTGAGATTGTTTATGGATTTAATCCACTTACTCCTATTGATTTATTGCCACTGCCACCTAACAATTTTATGAGTGTTGATGCTAATTCTAAGGCTGATTTGGTGAAGAAGTTACATAAGCAAGTTAAGGAGAGGATTGAGAAGCAAAATGCTAAAGTAGCTTCACGTGTGAACAAGGGAAGGAAGCCAATGATTTTTCAGCCTGGAGATTGGGTTTGGGTGCATTTTCATAAAGAAAGGTTTCCACTTCAAAGGAAGTCTAAGCTAAACCCAAGAGGAGATGGTCCTTTTCAAATACTTGAAAGGATTAATGACAATGCATACAAAGTGGACCTACCTGGTGAGTATAATGTTAGTGCTTCATTCAATGTGGCTGATTTGAGTCCTTTTGATATAGGTGATGCTTTAGATTCGAGGATGAATCCTTTTGAGGAGAGGGGAAATGTTATGGAGCAGCCAACACACCAAGCTCAAAGAATTCAACATGATGAAGATGAGCATGGTCAAGAAGGCAAGGATCAAGTTCAAGAGGTTTTGAGTCCAATCAGCATGCCTCAAAGACCTATAATAAGGTCTCAATCTAAGAAGCTTCAAGAAGCCTTAATCCATCATCTACAAGGCTTTGTGAACTTAGCTAGTGAAAGTTTACAAGGACACCAAAGCTTTGTGCCAAGTGCAGCTCAAGTTCAATACAACTTAATTCAAGTCCAAGTTATTAATGGGTTTAATTATGTTAAATAAGGGCTGGACGAATTTGTTATTTTAAAAGCCCATTAGTTTTAGTTAGTTTAATTATTCTTAAAATAGGAAGTATGTCAAAATTCCTATTTAAGGTCTGATTAGATTAATTTCCTTTTTTTGTGATTAGGGTTATTAGTTTTCCTTACTCACTAAGGAAAACCTTGTAAAGGCTATATATATATGCCTTGGACGAATTTTATTATTCAGAATTGAAGTTTTAAAACTTAAAGGCTGTTTTGCTTTTATCTTTGTGTTCTTGTGTAGAATACATGCTTTAAGGAACATTCAAGTAGATTGATCATCTTCTTGTGGAGTGTTTCGAAATTGGAATTTAGAAACGAGTTTTCTTTATTCTAATTCTTTGATCATCTAAGTAATATGATTTCTAACCATTCTTAGGGGTTGTTGCTGAATTGACTATTGGGGTTTTCAAGTTAATGCTTTGGGGGTTCGAATACATAAAGGGGTTCTCAAGCTTATTCTTGGAGGTTCCGTATCACGTCTTCAATCCATGTGTTTAGAGAGTAAGGAAAATTGTGTTCAATCATTACTGTCTCAACTTTAGTGTTGTTTACTGAAACTGTATATTTTGTAAGTGTAATAGCATATAATGTTCCAGGTTTAATAAGTGATGAACTTACAGATGGATCAAAAAGTCTTTTCTTTACTTCAGGAGAAATAAAGTATTGTGTATTAGGCTAAAGAAAGTCTTGAAGATCTTTCTGTACCTCTTTGCAGTCATAAAAGCCTTTAAACTTTAGTGTCTTTAATGTTTTATCAAATTTTGACATTTTTTTATTGACTTCAATTCTTTTATTGATTTCAGCCCAATTGTCATAAATTCCAGCATATGGGCCATTGTATAACACATAGCATAAGAATTTTTTTCCTGATGGGGTTTGTGATGTCTAAAAATAATTAATAAGAGCATTAATCACTCCTATCTTTTTGGAGAGCCCTCTTTCTTTAGTAGGAAGGTTCCAAATGTTGTCTATTATGCATAATTGTGGTCCACTATAATCTTTTCTTCCTGCAAAATTAAATATATGAGTGTCTTTAAAGATAGGCCACTCTCATTGGCCAAATTTCATGGTTACAATAGTTGCATTAGTCTTTATATAAATTATAGGCTTTTAGAGACCATGTCTTGTCCAAAAGGAACTATCTTAATGTCTTTGTTTTAAGCTTTTGCTACAAAACCAAGTCTATTTTCAATGTCTGAGGATTTTTACTTTGTTACTTCCTGCAAATAACACATTAAAAGATTAGTTTAGATAGGTTGTCTATAAGAGTATGTCTCTTGTCGTTTATGTGTTCAAAAGAAGGCTTAATACCTTTGTTTATGATTAAATTTACAAAATTTAACCACATTTTAGCATTAGTCTTCTTTTCAGTCTATTTATTATAAAATTTTACAATTGTTTCACAGTCTGTCCTTATTGTAAAAGGTTTGTCACATATGTATAAATAGAATTTTTTAATTCCATTTATAACAGCAAGTATTTCAAAGTCTAATAATGTAATTCCTTTTTCTTTATAAATACCAAAAAAGTATCTATAAATTTGTTCTTCTGTCTTAGGTGAATATTTATGAGGTTTTGCATATAATATAGCTCCTCATCCTAATTCACAACTATTTGTTTCTACAATCATGTAGTCTATATTTAAAGGAAATTTGAGTAGAGAAAGATTTTATACCTATTCTTTAATGTTTTGTACAATTTTAATATCCTCATTATTAAAATTTCTTTGGCCTTTAATGGATGTCTTGTTATATAATGGGCTAGTTAGTTTAGAAAAGTCTTTAATGAAAGGCCTAGCATAATTTAAAAGTCCTAAAAAGGCCTGAAGTCTTTTGAGTTCCTTAATTTTATCAAGAAATTCTAAAATTTTCCTTGTAATATAAGGCTGAAGTTTAATTTTTCCTTGTCCTATTTCTGAGCCTAAGAATTCAGTGTGTCTTTTATTGAGAACCATTTTCTTTTTGGATATTATCATTCCATGGTTTTCAAATATATTAAATACAAAATGTAGGTGTGCAATGTGTTCTTTTTTAGTTTTTGAAAAAACTAAAATGTCATCAATATACACACAAGTAAATGTACTACATTGTCTAAATGCTTCGTCCATCTTTCTTTGAAAAATTTAAGGAGCATTTTTTAATCCAAATGGCATTACTAGCCATTCAAAATGTCCTTTTGGGCAACTAAAAGCTGTCCAGGGAATACTATCTTCATGCATTTTAATCTGCCAGAAACTTGATTTTAAATTAAATTTGCTAAAGATTTTAGCATTCTGTATTTTGTTAATTAACACATCTTTGTCTGGGATTTTATACTCGTCTTCATGTGTGTTGTCAATTAGTCTTTTGTAATTGAATACCATCCTAGATTATCCTCTTTTAAGTTCTGATTCTTTCTAAACAATAAAAGTTAGTGATCTATGTCTAGATGTACTTTATTTTATAACTTGTAAGTCTAGGAGTTGTTTAATATTCATTTTGCATTCTTCTATCTCCCAAGTATTGAATTTAATATTTCTTGCCTTAATTGTTAAATCAGGATTGATTATGTCTAACTTACATGTTATTTTATTTTTGTCCCAATGTCTAGTAGGATTTTCTTCCATAGTCCCTAGTTTTCAAGTCTGCTAATTATATCAACAAGCTCAGTATGCTTAGATAAGTCTATTAAGTCTATATACCTAAATTCTTCATAATTAGGGATAATTTCTTCAGGGTCTATCTCTTCTCCTATTAGAAAGCTGTCTAAATTGTCTTTTTTACATTGACCTTTGATTTTGCAAGTACAATTTTCCATTTTGTCTGTTAAGTTATTTGGAAAATTTAGGAATGGAAGTGGTATCCTATAATTCTCACCACGCTGAGTAAGCGGATACTCTGATATTACACGGCTAAGTATAGGTTTTCTAACAAAGAAAACATAGTCATTGGTTGCAAAAATGCCACCCATGTCCCCAAATAAGAATGATAATCCTATTATCATCTTAATGTATTGATGATTTAAATTGTCTACCAAAAAATGGCTGACTTTACAAGTGTAATATCCCAAGTTTTTAAATAATTTTAAATTGCATCGGGATATGTAGTGTTAATAATTTTAATATATGTTTTTGGTTATTTAATTAGTTTGTTATTTATTAAAGTCATTTTTAATTATTTCAAGTCTTTTACGTAAAATTTTCCCGAGAGTTTTATTTTTGAGGAAATTAAAACTTAAATAAATAATTATTAATTATTTTGGACGATTTTGTGAATTTGCATGAGTCCATGCATGATTTTAAGTGTCGTATTAAAATATATACATATACATGCATATATGCACATTTAAATAATTAGGGTTTATTTTTAATTAAATTTATATTATATTATATAGTTTTAATAATTAATATGTGCATATATATGTATATGTATATAGATATTATTATTTGGGTGTGTGGTGTATATTAATTTGAATATAATATTCATATATTATAATAATATAAATAAAGTTATATATATACATATATACTCACAAAAAACATAAAGTTCCCTATATTTACAGTTCTGCCATCCGACCTTCTCTATGCCCGACGCCTCCCATTGATTTTTCGGCCACAATCACGTCGATTCCTTGTTGTCAGTGTGCCTCTCAGCTATCCTCCTCCATCTCCAGCCCACTTTGCCGCCCTGTTCTCCCTTTTTCAATAAGCTTTAGTAAGTTTTCTTCAAGGAAACCGAAAATCACTTCCAACTCTGATCACCTCGTTTTTAGCCACCGTTTGGAGTGCCATCAGTCTCTATCACTTCCTTGAGCTCCGGTGAGTGCATTTCTAAGCTTGGTTTCACTTGATTTGGTCTAGATTTTCCTAGGTTTTCAATTTTCTATTTCGGTCAACTTGAGTTCTTGATTTTTTTGAGCTTCAATTTTAATGATTAAAGTAAACTTCCTTCACAAAGATTGATCCTCTTAGCTCAATCTACATGTGGTAAATTTTTTTAGAATTATTGGGAATTATTTTGATTTTTTTAAATTTTTGATTATTTTATTAATATTTTCTAATTTTTGTAAATTAATTAATTAAATTACGAAATTGTGATTTATGGTGTTTATAGGTGTTAAAATTAATTTTAGAAATTTATTTGTAATTTTTATGATTTTTATATATTCATTTTGAATTTATTTACTTTATGTGATTTTTAGAAAATTAGGTTAAATATATATTTTATTGGAATTAATTGGTTAATTGAGTATATTTGTTGATATTATTGAATTATATGTTGCAAAATCAATTTTTTGAGTAATTATACTATTTTTGGTGAATTTTTGAATAATTATAGTGAATTTATATAACTAGGGGTATTTGGGTAATTTGGCACTAAATTGGCTAAAAATATAATTAAATTGGTGTTAATAGTTATTTGAGGTATAAAAATGATTTCTACAAATTATTTAGTATTTTTAACTAATTAAAACTATTTTTCATAAACTATTTTCAAATTATATATAATATACTATTATTTTTAAATAAATGAGTTTTTATCGGTTTTTAATATGTTAGGGTTAATTGTGTAATTTGGAGTTTTAAAATGTATTCTAGTCAACATTTATGAATTTATAAAGAATTATCGATTTTAATAATATTTTATTAAAATTAGGGTTTTTATGTAATTATCAGTGAAATAATTATTTTCAGTGTTTTAAATACCTGATTTGCTATATTTTGATTATTCAAGGGTATTTTTGGTATTTCTGGCATTTAAATGTGTTCTATGTATATCTCGTGAATTGTGAACCTCGGTCGGTAGAATTGCAGTTTGGGAGTCCAAGCGAGGGGTTGTGTGACTGTGTATTCTTGAAATGTGTTTTCTGTGCAAGATCGGCCCTACTTTTATAGGGAAATGTCCGTTTTACAAAAGAGACTATGCCGAAATTTCATTAGATTTCTCGTAAAATATGACAACCGGTCTGAGTCTAGTTTTAAATTTTTAATTAAGTCTTTCCGTAGTAACTCTAGAATCGTAGAGTTAGAATTTATTTTGATGGTTGTTATTTTATTTTTCTAGTTGTGCTAAGACCGAGGTCTAACGGACCAGGCCTGCCGAGTCTATCTCGAGGAGCACACACCAGTGAGTTATTATACTGTATATATATACATTGCATATAGGATGCATCACTTAGGGTTTTTCAATTTCATTATATGTTTTTAAAGTGATTTAAATTACAATATTTTTGGTATACCCAAGGTTTGTATTTTTGTATATATGCATGTTAAATAATTATGCATGTTATTTTGATATATGCACGTTAAACAATTAGGTTTATGTTTAGTACATTTTAGTATATATACAAGTTTTAAATGTACATTTAGTCATAATTATTTTATTGAATGATTAGTATACTTTAGGTATAGTTTCAGTATATTTTAGGTTTATTCTTAAATAATTGCATGTTATATTATAAACCTACACTTAAATTGTTTTTAAGTTTATTTTTGGTATATTTTTGATATATTTCCAAATAAATGCATGTTTGATTATTAATTCAAACCTAACACATTAGTGGTATACTTAGGGTTTAATTGTGATATATGCATGCTAGAAAATTAGGTCATTTTGGTATATTGTGAATATTTGTTAAACCTAAACACATATTTAAGTGAATATTTATACATAATTGTTTTATTAAGTGATTTGTGCACTTAGGTATATTCTTTGTATAATTAGGTACATTTTAAGCAAATGTATGTTGTATTATTAAAATGCACTTAATTGTTTATAACTATATTAATGGTTTACCTTTAGTATATTTCATATATATATACATATACCCGAAATATACTGGGTATATTTTAGGTATATTTTTTGTGTATATATATATATAGTTGATTTTACTATTATGAATATAATTCTATATTAATTATTTTTCGAATGAATGATTTATTTTAAGTGAAGGATATCAATAAAATGTGCTTCCTAGTGGGTAGCACTAGGACCGTGTACATACCGGTGCGATAGATAAGGGTTGAGTGAGAATTAATTTTAGCGATTATAATTGATTTGATTGATTTGACTAAGATTAATGGTACGTTAGATGGTGTGATTATTGGAGCTCGGTTTACCAGGAGTCTCAGGGCCAATTACACTGACAGCCAGATTGCTTGAGCTCGGTTGACTTAATGTCTCGGGGCCAGTCTACTGTCCATAGTGGAATGAATGATCTATTGGGTTGATAGAAATGTGAGGTGATAGATGGTGGGATTGCTGGAGCTCGGTTGACCAAGTGTCTTGGGGCCAATCACCCTGACAGCCAGACTGTTGGAGCTTGGTCAACTTAGTGTCTTAGGGCCAGTCTGCTGTCCAAATTATAATAAGTGTTCTATTTAGAATCAAGTGAGCCTGTATGGCTAGAGTGATGATGGGGTTGTTTAAGGTTGCTATTATTAGGATACTATGGATCCTTCATGAATTAAACTAAACATTTTCTACATTTAGTATATTTATAAATGCAGAGTTTGGCATTCGTGTGAAATGTGTGTATATACATATATATATATATAAGAATGTCTGATTGTTATGGTTTAGATTACATGTATATATAGTATAATAATTCACTCAGTGAGGTCTGACCCCCCCTCAATTATTTTTTTCAAGAGATCCCATATTGTCAAACCTTAGTTATAGAGTTCATCGCCAGTGTTCTTCAGTCCCAGCTAATTTATGCAAATGTATATTTTGAACTCTGATTTGTATTCTAGAAACTGCAATATTAGTGTTATTGTATCGGAAGAGTATTATTTTGTTTTGATATTAAATACTCTGAGAAATTGTATTTGAACACTGTACAAATATATATTTATTTATGAAAGGATTTAGAGTATTTATTTTATATATTGATTCAAAAATTTATAATTCTATCATACTTTTTAATTATTTATTGCATGATTTCATTTTCTAAGACTTGCTACGGGTTCCGGATTCGAAAGAATTTCCGTTCCGTGGCACCGTTCATGACTCCTAGTTTGGGTCATGACAACAAGCTTGTCCATAGTAGTTACAGTTATCAGCAATTTTTAGATGTGCGTTAATGATGTATTTATATATGCAGAAAGTTATCCCATCATATTATGTACTTTTTCTTCCTTGTGGATGATGTCTTATAGAATTTTTATCTAAAAATTCTACAAGTTTTAAGTCTATAGTATTTTCAGAGGCTCTCGTGTCTATAAGGGCTAGTAAAACCATTTCTTTTCCCTTAATGTTTAATATGACAGAAACTTTAAGTTCAGTTATAGATGTCTTATTGCATATAGTTGGTATTTTATGGTACACCAATTTTTCAGTCTGTAAACTTAGTGTTTCTAAAGCCATTAATGTATGAAATTGAAAGTCTGATGATTCACCTATTTCAGATATACGTATTCCTATCCTAGGTGGATTGTCTGGTTTTTCTTGTTGTTTTCCTTTCTTAAGTTTTTTAATTTCTTATGAAAGGATGTTATAAGAATCTTCAAGTATTGCTACTCTATTCTCTAGGGTAGAAATTCTTTGATTACTCATGTCTGTTGGATGTGTATAAGTAGGTTCATGTTTAGAAAATGTAGTATGATAATGTTGTTCTAGACATAATTTGCATATTTCTAACATGCATTTTATACATCTAGCCCTAACAATTATATGTGGAAAATGTCTGCACTTAAAGCATTGATTTATGTTTGATCCTGTATTAAAGTTTCAGTCATGTATACAATCTGTTATCTCAGAATTTTTAAGATATAAAAAATAAATTTATATTTTCTTCTTCGTCTTCAGAAGTTAATGTTTCAATGTCAATGTTTTGTACTCTATCTATATCTTTTACAAATTGATTTATAAAAGAATAATCTTTAGGAATTTTTTCTACTTGTATATATCTTCAAATATTATTGAGTAAATAGAAGATGTGTTTGACATGTCTTCATCAACACATATTAAATTCATGTTGTTTATTTTATAATCTCTGCACTTCTTGTATAGAGATTATGTTTGTAAAGGCATTCTTTTGCAAAATGTCCTTCTTTGTTGCAAGCAAAACAAGTAAGCTTCTTTTGGTAAGTCTTATCTGTTTTTATCTCCTAATATGTTTGTCTTTTTTAAAATAGGGTTTCTTTTCGTCAGATTTCTTAATTTCAAAAGATTTTTTCTTAATCTTTTTAGGAGATCTACGTGTCTTTTGTTTATGTTATTTTTTAGTGTTAAAGTATCTTGACTCATAAGCTTGAGATGTATGTATCTTTCTACAATACCTAGTATTTTGTGTTTTTAGTTGCTTTTGTACAGCTATTGCTATACATTTGTCTTTTAATACCTGCATTATATGTTGTATCCTAGGTCCTATATTATCCCATCCTATAACTATGTCTGGAGGAATTGTTCTAAGTTTTTCTTTCCATTTATTATGTATTTTAAGTCCTAATTCTTTTAGAAGTTTAGAGAAAAGTTTGTTTCCTAATTCTTGTGAAAAGTAGTTTCTTGAAATGGATGCAAGATGTAAATAATCACAGGAAAATTCTTTAATTTATTCCCAAGAATTAAGTTGTAATTGTTCTAGGTCTCTAAGTGCTTGTTTTTGTCTAATTTCAGAACCTATTATTATTTCTTGTCCTATAATCATCCTATAGTTGAGTCTTATGAAATTTAATATGTTTGATCCTAAGGAAATTATGTGTTGAAGTTCTTGGGGATTTTCTCTTTTGTATGTTTCCCAAGCTCCTCTTACACTTTCTCTTAAAAATGTCTCTCCTTTGTTGATCATGTCTTCTCTAGTAGTTATATTATAATCATACTGTATATAATGTCTTAGAACTAATGAAGACCATTATTCTATATATGTGTCCCATTCTTATGGATCTATTTTGGCAATGTTAAGTAATATTGGGTTACCAAAATAATAGTTTTTATCAAGGACTAATCTTTGTCCTATATTGTGTCTCCTAACAGGTATGGTGTCAGGTTGAAGTTCTATTGTTCTCCTAGAAGGAATGCCTGCGTCATAAGTTGTTGTGTATGAATCTCCTGTACTATATTATGTGGGAGTAGTTCTAGAGATAGTGATACGGAACCTCCAAGAATAAGCTTGAGAACCCCTTTATGTATTCGAACCCCCGAAGCATTAACTTGAAAACCCCAATAGTCAATTCAACAACAACCCCTAAGAATGGTTAGAAATCATATTACTTAGATGATCAAAGAATTAGAATAAAGAAAACTCGTTTCTAAATTCCAATTTCAAAACACTCCACAAGAAGATGATCAATCTACTTGAATGTTCCTTAAAGCATGTATTCTACACAAGAACACAAAGATAAAAGCAAAACAACCTTTAGGTTTTAAAACTTCAATTCTGAATAATAAAATTCGTCCAAGGCATATATATATAGCCTTTACAAGGTTTTCCTTAGTGAGTAAAGAAAACTAATAACCCTAATCACAAAAAAAGGAAATTAATCTAATCAGACCTCAAATAGGAATTTTGACATACTTCCTTTTTTAAGAATAATTAAACTAACTAAAACTAATGGGCTTTTAAAATAACAAATTCGTCCAGCCCTTATTTAACATAATTAAACCTAAATAACAATGCTTAAATAACTCTTCCATGCATATTCGGCCAGCCCATAACAAATGAGGCCCATTATATACTTAATTAAACCCATTAATAACTTGGACTTGAATTAAGTTATGTTGAACTTGAGCTGTACTTGGCACAAAGCTTTGGTATCCTTGTAAACTTTCACTAGCTAAGTTCACAAAGCCTTGTAGATGATGGATTAAGGCTTCTTGAAGCTTCTTAGATTGAGACCTTGTTATAGGTCTTTGAGGCATGCTGATTGGACTCAAAACCTCTTGAACTTGATCCTTGCCTTCTTGACCATGCTCATCTTCATCATGTTGAATTCTTTGAACTTGGTGTGTTGGCTGCTCCATAACAGATAGGAATCCTAGTTGTTTGGGTTGTTGGTGGGGGGTTGGATTGTGTACTAACTTCAACAGGATTCATTAATATTTTACTTATATTTTCTATCTCAATACTTAATGAATCAATGTCTATGTCTATATTTTATTTATATTGAATTAATTCTTCAATCTTATTAAAAGATTCTTGGAATTCATCAATATAGTCTGAATTATCATTAGTATCTATATATTCTACTTTTCTAATATTATAGTCTTTGTCTAACCAAAAATCATCATTGTCTGGGTCAAAGTCTGAATGATTATTACATAAAGTGTATACATACATACATATATATATATATATATATATATATATATATATATATATATATATATATATATATATATATATATATATATCAGAATTACATAATAATAATAATAATAATAATAATAATAATAATAATAATAATAATAATAATAATAATAATAATAATAATAATAATTAGTACTTACAACCTAAGAATATATATTAAGTGAGCAATTAGTAATAAATTTTTAATTGCCTATATGATTAATTATTAAAATAATATTAAATTTCATTTATAACACAATTTATTAAAGTAATATATAATTTACATAAAGCATATATATATATATATATATATATTTGGACACACACACACACATATATATATGGACACACATATATTGAATTTGTGTGATATATTTGTTGTAAGAATATAAACAAGTGAGAATATAAAATATAGATAACAAATATATATATGTGGACATACATATATATAACAAATATATATATGCACACACACACACACATATATATGCACACATATATTAAATTTGTGTTATATATATGTTGTAAGAAAATAGATAAGTGAGAATGTAAAATATAGACAAATGTTAAAGGTGTAGTACCAAGTGTTGAACTAAAAATAAAAGAAAGAAAATTAGTTATCAAAAAGCCTAATTTAGGTCTAAAAAAATTAAGTTAGTAGAAAAGCCATTTGTCCAAAGGTTTGAATGTAGAATCATGTAGAAACTTAGATATTTTAGATATAGTCTTATATATATATGAGTTTGTAACATAGAGATTGCAAGTGAGAAAAAATTCTATATGAATAAAATTACTATGAGTTTTTATATATTTGAATAGAAAGTTATCTCTCTGTAAGTTCTCTTACTCTTTCTATATTTTTTTGGTCCATGGTTTATATGCTTGTATGAATTAATTATTCACAGTTATATTAATTATGTTCTATGAAATTTTAATTTATATTGTAAATTTTTGATAGTTTGTTTATCATTTGATACATTGTCTGTCTTTCATGCATGCATCCTTAATATGGTATTAGAGCATATAGGTTGAAAAGAGAATTTACAGAGAATCCAGAAAAAATAAAAAGAAAATTTAAACGTTTGCTAATAGGAATTAGTAGTAATAATGAATAAATAAGTCAAGATTTTGATAGTAATACAATATTTTATAACTATAAAGAATCATATAATAATCATAGTATAGAAGGTAATGTTGTAGAGAATTTAATAATTGATATGATAATAAACTTAGGAAATTGTTTGTATAATAAATTATTAGAATTGCAGGAAAATAGAGAAAGTCTAAAAAAAATTACTAAAATCCTTGAAAAAATATTAGATCAACAATATATGATAGAATTATTAGTAAAAGAAATATTAACTATTAGTTTATCATGAGTTCTATAATAAATAAAAGTTTAGATAATATGTGTATATTAGATTGGAGTTGGTTATCAGTTATGATATTATTAAGAGATAAGATAGATAAAACCATAGATGCAAAAGGAGAGACTCAAGAATTTTTAGAAAGTCAAAATATGCTAGAAATTTCAAATATAGTAGAATATAATAATAAAATAATGGTATTAACAATTTTTAAAGATACTATAAACACTATTATTAGTGAAAGAAATTTAGACCCTTAAAATGAATAATCAATATCTAAAAGAATATTCATTTAATTCAAGAAAATGTTTAAAATTAACAAAAATATATGTTAAAATAAGTAAAGAAAGTAAAATTTGGCTTATTAAATATGATAGTACACATCCTAGTTATGAATATGTGAATAACACATTGAGAAAATATACAAAAATGTATTAGACTTAATAAATTAGCTAAGATAAGAAAATAATGAAAAACTTAACACAAAATTTTGACATCTTAGTAAAAAGGTTATATACTAAAAAAGAAATTTTATCCTTAACAAATAAACATACAAATATGTGTAGAGAATATATAAAATAGATTTGGGAACATGATAGCAATCATGATATGTATAGAATTATAAAAGTTAGACTAAATTATAATAGAAAAATGACTTTTAGATATAAAGAAATTTATAAGCAAATTAATTAATTCCATGGTTTTAGAAGAATTTTCTATTTATAAAACAACATTAGAAAATGTTATGACTTATGATGAAGAATCTACAGGAGTAGTAATCTCTATAGGATTATAAAAAACATAACAATTATTGGTTAGACAAAATAATACTAATTTCCATATAAATTATTTATATCATAATAATATCAAAGAACAAATAGAAAAACTTAGAGAGGAAATTATAAAAATTAAAAATATAGTAACTGAAAATCCTAAAATATTACAAGTAATTAATCCAAAAAGAGAAAATTATCATGAAATTGAATATAATAATGAAAAAAGAAATAAAATTGGAATTTTTAGTACAGAAACTAATTTTGAAAAAATATTAAATTTAATTAATGAATTAGAAACAAACACTATAGAAGAACAAATAAATACAATGGAGATAACTGAATCTTCATTAGAAGAAGATTTAGATACAAAAGAAGATTTAGATATAGAGGAAGAAATTTTAATGAATGAAACAAAATTTCAACTCACAGCACCCATAGCACCAATAAAATATCCAACCGTAAGAGAAGATGCTGAATCTTCAAATAGACTTGAAGAAAAAATGATAGAAAATCAAAATTATAAAGAATAAGTAAATTGGCTAAAAACAATTTGTGAAAATATGACAGAAGAAATAAAAAAAATTGGGCAAAAATGAATTCAACTATAATAATAGGAAGAAGTTTAGAAGTTCCAAAGGCAAAATTATTATTATAACAAACATTATTAGAAATTTTAGCTAATTAGTTTGAACAATTACCACAAATTGAAAAAATAGGAATAGAAAGTGCAACTACAAACATAGAATTAGTAAGAGAATATGAAAAATTATTATTAAAATATTTTACATATAAGAAAGTAATAATTTCATAAAATACGTATAGAGAATATTTAGCTAAGTTATAGATATGCAATATAAATTATTTTAAAGAATATGCATATAAATTTGAAGAATATTATATAAAAGTAAAAATAGACCCAACGGATAAAGTATATTTAAACTTATTATTTCATAAATTACTAGCACCATGGGGAAATAGAATATCCAAAAAATATGTTAAATTAAATATAGCTAAAGATTTTTTAGGAACAAGAATTGCTTTTGTACAATGATATTTAGAGATAGAATGTATGTCATTGAATGAATATATATTAATGCATAAACAAACAAAAAATAAACAAAATCTAAATTATAAAAAATTACCATTAATACCCAATTATGGATGTGAACCTATAGACATAAAAAACATAAATATAAAAAGAGATGAAAAAAATATTTTAAGAAATATAAAAAACCCATATCATAACAAGAAAAGAAAATATAAAAAGAAATATAATAGATAAATCAGAATGTAAATGTTATATTTATAGGTAAAAAGAACATTTTGCAAATGAATGCCCAAATAAGAAAAATAAAAAAGTAGAAGGATATATGATAATTGCAAAACTCTCAGAAATAAGTGAGGATAAGACTATTTACGAAAAAACTTGTATTGAATCATCAGAATCTGATCAAATAAGAAAATAGTAATATAGGAAAAAATGACATAGAGCAAGAATTTAATAGAGGAAAATATTTAGAATTAATAAATTATGAGCCTAATATTAATATAAAATAATTTTTTTGAAAAATAACAACCAAGCAACAATTTTAAAAGACTATTTAAAAATTTAATTTTTAAAAGAGAAAGAAAACAATATTATGTAGGAGAAATAGGTGAAGAAGCAATTGATGCAATTGATACAAAAGGAAGTAATAAAATATCTATTCTTAATAAAGATATGAAAGAAAATGAATTAATAAAAATACTAGAAAAAGAAAGATACCAATATAAAAATCTGCAAATAAGAGAAATAAGTATAGTAGTAAAATCTTACTTCCAATCTCATATTAATTCAACTTTTAGTTTAATTATAACAAATGATAGAATGAGACACAGTTTAAGGGATAGTATTATAGGAAAATTAGGCACAAATTTATGTTATAATAAAGCTATTATAAACATATTTCCAAACTTTAGCCTTAGTCTTAGAGATGAGAATATAGATCAAACATTAAGAATATATTATAAAGTTTTTAGAGTAAAAGTACCTCTAGTAAGTAAACTGATTAGTATAAAGATAAAAACTTTATATGCATTTACCACTAAATATGAAATTTATAATAATAAGATATTAACAAGTTATGAAGTACTACCAATATAAATAGAATATTGACCTAGGGAGATAACTAATAGTTATAATTATCCTGAAAATTATACTATAGAATTTGAAAATACTGAAGAATTAGGAAAACCTAAGAAAGATAAAAATATACCAAAATATTATAATGAACTACAAAGATCACTAACAATAGGAATAAAAAACCTATCTGGAGAACCTAGTACTAGTAACAACCAAATAATAATAAAAAATCCTACTATAGACATCACATCAAAAAGATAAGACCACCAAATGTACATAAAAACAAAAATAAAAAAAACAAACAGGTACCTATACTAATAGATACGAGATCATGTGCTTCTCATATATATAAATCATTATTATATCAGAATGAAGAATATACATTTTATGAATCAGTAATTATAATGTTAGATTTAGATCAAGTAAAAATACCTTTAAAGCTACAAAAAATACAACATAATGAGATCATAAAAGTATTATTGACCTTAGCAATAATCAATCTTAATTTTGATCTTAACAAACTTAATTTTGAGCATTTGATTTGTTTATTTAAGTGTGTATAAGTTAGGACTCTATTGGAAGTTAAAATGAAGTATGATTATCTTGGGTTGATTGGACCTTTGAGATTCAAGAAGGCTTTTGACATCCTTAGAGCTTTATAATGAGAAAGTTATCTTCTTCACATTTGAATTAGACATCTTGAGCTTTCTGAATTAGGCTTTTTTGTCAAAATCCAAATTCATATGGGTATGCAAATTTTGAGTCGAAATCCACATATACATCTGCCATTTTAGATTGCACATCTCTTAGTATTTTAGACATATCTTGAGTTACAAAAGACAAATTAAGGTGATTCAAAATGATATTGAACGATAAGTCAAATATTTATAACTTTTATGAAGAAATTATAGGTAAATTAAAATCTCTTTAAGAGAAAATCATGGCTTCAACTTGTGTATAGTTGCCTGACAGTATTCTGCATTTCAGATTGCATAACTCTTAGTATTTCAGATATATCTTAAGCTAAAGGAGTCTAATTTAGGTGATTAAAAATGATATAAAAAGATAAGTCAAATATCTACAACTTTCAAGAGGAAAATTCAAATTTATTCAATAGCAAATCACAGGTTCAACTTGGATATAGTTGTCTGACAGTATTTTGCATTTTAGATTGCATAGCTCTTAGTATTTTAAACATATCTTGAGCTAAAAAACCCAATTTGAATGATTTAAAATGATATGGAAAGATAATTCAAATATATACAACTTCTATGAAGAAAGTATGGGAAAATTCAAACATCTTAAGTAGCCAATCACTGTTTCAATCCATGAATAGTTGTTTGACAGCATCACTTTCAATGATTCAAAATATAGACGCTGGACACATCATTTGCACCTCCAACAGCTATATTTTTAAGTATAAAACCTCTAGTGCTGAATGGAAGTTTAAGAAACTTATTTATCATTTATTAGTTCTTAAGCATTCATTGAACTCTCAAATTCTCTTAAACAATTCTTTGTTTGTATAACTCTTGTAAGAGTTGGGTGTGTGTTAGAAATAGAATTTCTCTTTATCTTAAATATTGGGTTAGATTATAAGTGGATGATTTATTTCTAAAGGAATTGGTTTAAGTGTTGTCCATTGAAACACTTGAGTTTTGGTTTTTTGAGTGAGCCTTGAAAACTCATGTTGTAAGGTTATAAAAGTGAGCCATAAAACTCTTATGTAATCTCAATCATGTGAATAAGATTGTGGGTGATTGAAAATCCTAATTTAGGGATAAGTTAGGTGGAGACGTAGGATTGTTGTTGAATCCAAACTCTTTAATCTTTGTGTTCTTCATTCTTCCTTCTCAACTTCTATTCAATTCTTGTAAAGAATTGTTTTAGTTTCTTATTTTTATTTGATAGTCCTATTCACCCCCCCCCCTCTAAGAATCTTTTCATTTGGTATCAAAGCTAGTTATCGCTTATCATTAATTAGGGCAGAGTACTATTGAGAACTCTTACTTATGAACTATGTTACCGAAGCAGGGCTTTTTGCTCATTGGTATTGTAGTGAAGACAATGGCCGGCTAGTCTAATAGGTACCATTGAAAGGTGATATAGGTTGGGTATGACCTATAAACATTTTCATTTAGTATCAGAGCTTGAATTCTAGGAACTTCATTGCTAGAATACAAGATCATGGGGAGGTGAATCATAAAACATCTCTTCTTTTAGACCATTCTTTAATGGTAGTGACTATCCACATTGGAAATTCAAAATAGAATTATATCTTGATTGTGATTCCATCAAACTTTGGGACATTATCCTAAAAGGTTAGGAACCACCTACAACTATCATTGATGGTGTGGTAACTACTCTTGCGATAAGCCAATAGAGTATTGACCAAAAGGAAGAAAATCATAAAAATAAAAAAGCTATGATTACTCTAGTCTCTTCAATGATAAGAGAAAGAGGAGGCAAGCTTCAACATTGTATGTCGGCTAAAGAATAGTGGGAGACCTTAGAAGACCACTACGAAGGTAATATTTAAGTAAGAAGTAAGAAGGTTCAACTTCATATGTATGAATATGAACTCTTCAAAATGAAACCTTATAAAGCAATAACGGAGATGATAAATCATCTCAATGCTCATAAGCCTCAAGAAACTTGGAAAACATTTCTCTAAGGCAGAAGTAAACAACAAGATTCTAAGAATCCTACCTAAGAAGGATTGGGAATCTTGTGTTATTTCAATTGAGGAAGCTTAAGACCTCTTCACATTATGAACTTATGTGCTCATTGGTAAGCTCTTAACACATGAGCTCACTATCAAGCAAAGAGGTGAAGAAGAAAAAAAGAAAGAAGAAAAGAAAAGGAGCATTGCTCTAAAAGCTCTTCAAGAAGATAGTGAAGAGGAAAGCATCAAAGATTCTAGTGATGAAGGTGGTGACATTGCCATGCTCACTAGAAACTCTAAGAAGTTTTTGAGAAAGAAAAACTTCTCAAGAATAAAGGACTTTAATAAAAAGTTTGAAGGAGATAGGAAGAAGAAAACTAAGGAGGTTACTTCCTATAAATGTAAAAAGCCAGGACATATTAGAAGTAAGTGTCCCAAACTCAAATTCAAGAACAAGAGAGCAAAAGATAAGAAGAAGACATTTAAAGCTATTTGGGATGATTCCTCCGAATCCGAAGAGGAAGAGGAATAATAAGAGGTGGCTAATCTTTACTTCATGGGCCTTGAAAATGAAAATAAGGTACCATCTACTTTTTATTCTTCCTTTGATGATTGTGATAGTTATTATGATAATGATGATGATGAGAGCTCTATTGTGAGTAAATTACTTATTAAATGTAAAAGTTTATTATCTAAGAAGAAACATTATAAGCATGAGTTAGGTAGCTTAAATAGAGAATTAGAAATTTTAAAAATTAATTTTACTAAACTTGTTAAATCAAACGAAAAACTTATTAGTGATGCAAAATCTTCTAATTCTTTAGAAGATTAACTTAAGAAAGCAAATGATGAAATCATAAGCTTTTTAAGGAGGTCTTAGAATTAAAAAATTCCATTACTAAATTTAAGAGAGGAAAATAAAATTTAGATAGTCTTCTTGACTCTCAAAAATTTTATAGAGATTCCCATGGAATTGGATATAAGAATGGAATGTCTTTATCATCTTCATCACATATTAATTTTGTAAATGCTTCACATAATTCTATTCCTTCAACATCCAAATTAAATGAGACTTAAGATTTCAAAACTAAAAGATCTCATGTGCTAAATAGTATGGGAAAGTCTCATAAGATTCATCCTTCATTAACACAAAGAGGTAAGGCTTAAACTAGCACACTTAAACCCAAGCATACTTATATGTACATTAGACATAATTATAATAGGCATGTTATACAATACAATGCACATAAATATGTTGCACAAAATTATTGAAATTCACATCACCATTACCAATGCATGTCTCACTTAATGACAGAAAACCATAGGAGATACACACAACACCAAAGGCATGTTGCACACATTAGGGAAGCATTATATTCTAGGAGGAATAAATTTGAAAATATTATATGTTCTTATTGCATGATCAAAGGACATACTAATATTGTGTGCTTTTATAAAAGACTCTATATGAATTTACTTCCTACGAATTATCTTAAAACTAACTAACCTAGACTAAGAAAGGTTTGGGTCCAAAAGAACACTTAAATTGTATTGTGTAGACGTGCTTAAAATCCACAAGAACAAAAAGGAAGCGATATCTCAATAGTGGATGTTCAAGGCACATGACAAGAGATAAAGAGCAATTCAACAAACTTGATGCTAAGGATGAAGGACATGTTACTTTCAGAGATAATGCAAAAGGAAAAATTATTGGCATTGGAGAAATAGGTAATCCTCAATCATCATGTGTTGTTTGTTGATGGCCTTAAACATAATTTGCTTAGTATAAGTCAATTATATGACATGGGAAATAAAGTAACTTTTTATCCTAAAAATTGCTTTGTTAGTAGTCTTAATGAAAACAAAGTTATTTTTAGTGGTGAAAGAGAAGACAATGTTTATGTCATTGATTTGAATAAATTGATAATAAAGACATAAAATGCTTAGTGTTTATCTCCCATGACACATGGACATGGTATAGAAGATTAGGACATGCAAATTTTGAGCTTTTGAATAACTTTGTAAACATGAACTTATAATTGGTTTACCTAAGATTGAATTCTCTAGGCCACTTTAACTTATACATATGGATTTATTTGGACCAACTAGAGTTGCTAGTCTCGGTGGAATGCACTATACATATGTATTGGTTGATGATTACACTAAATTTACATGGGTATGTTTCCTTGCTCATAAGAATGATGCATTTAAATTTTTTGAAAAGTTTGCAAAAAGAGTTCAAAAAGAAAAAGGCTTTTATATTTCTTCTATTAGAAGTGATCATAGGACCAAATTTGAAAATGAATTTTTCAAAAACTATTGTAATGAAAATGGTATATCTCATACATTTTCATTTCCTATAACTCCTCAACAAAATAAGGTAGTTGAAAGGAAAAATAGAACTCTTGTGGAAATGGCTAGAACAATGCTTTATGAGTATAAGTTGCCTCCATACTTTTGGGTGGAAGCCATTAACACATCTTGTTATATTTTAAACTGAGTTTTCAAAAGACCAATTTTAAATAAAACATCTTATGAGTTATGGAACAATAAAAAACTTAAAATCTCATATCTAAAAGTATTTAGATGCAAGTGTTTTATATTGAACATTAAGGACAATCTTGGGAAATTTGATTCTAAAGTTGATGAAGGAATTTTCCTAGGCTATTCTATTTCTAGTAAAGTATATAGGGTCTTTAATAAGAGAACTCTAGTAGTTGAAGAGTTAATGCATATGGTATTTGATGAACCAAACTCACTTGATCCTAGAAAGGATGTTTGTAGTGTTGATGATCTTGTAGGTGACAATGAGATCATAGAAACATAAGAAGAAAATGCTAGTAAGCCTTTGGAACTTAAAGATCCAAGCAAGAAGGAAAATGAGGAGACATATCAACCTACTTTGAAGGATGAACTTTCAAAGGATTAACAATTCAAGAATGCTCACCCTCAAAACCTTATTATAGGTGACATTATAAAAAGGGTAACTACTAGATCTCAATTAAAGTCTATTGTTAATTTAGCTTTCGTTTCTCAAATTGAACCCAAAAATATTGATAATGCTTTATGTGATGAATTTTGGGTCCTTGCTATGCAAGAAGAGTTAAATTAATTTAAGAGAAACAAACTTTGGACCTTAGTTCCTAGACCTAAACATCATCCTATTATAGGCACCAAATGGGTGTTTAGAAATAAGATGAATGAACAAGGTGTCAAAACTAGGAATAAAGCCAGACTAGTAGTTAAAGGTTATAATCAAGGGGAAGGCATTGATTATGATGAAATCTTTACCCACGTTGTAAGATTAGAAGCTATTAGGATACTACTTGCATTTACATCATACATGGATTTTAAACTTTATCAAATGGATATTAAAAGTGCATTTTTAAATGGTTTTATTAAAAAGGAGGTATATGTTGAACAACCTCCTAGTTTTAAAAATTTTGACTTTCTAGATCATGTGTTTAAACTTTCAAAAGCATTATATGGATTGAAACAAGCTTCAAAAGCTTGTTATGAAAGATTGAGTAACTTTTTACTAGAGAAAGGTTTCTCTAAAGGAAAGGTTAACACAACTCTTTTTATAAAAAAATCTAAACATGATTTATTAATTGTTCAAATATATGTTGATGACATTATATTCGGTGCTACTAACCATTGCTTGTGTGAGGAATTCTCCAATTTAATGCAAGGAGAATTTAAGATGAGTATGATAGGTGAACTCAAATTCTTTCTCGGACTACAAATCAAGCAATGCAGAAATGGGATTTTCATCAATCAAACCAAGTATGTAAGAGACGTTCTTAAGAAGTTTGGCATGGATGGAACTAAGATAAGTAAAACTCCAATGAGCACCACAACTAAACTTAACAAAGATGAGAATGGAAAATCGGTTGATGAAAAGTGATTTAGAGGTATGATCGGATCTCTTCTTTATTTAACTACTAGTAGACCCGATATTATGTTTACTACTTGCTTGTGTGCTAGATTTCAATTAAGTCCTAGAGAGTCTCATTTGAATGTTATTAAAAGAATTTTCAAATATCTTTGTGGTATAATGCATTTAGGACTTTTGTATCCTAAGAGTTCATCCTTTGACTTAATTAGTTATTCTGATGTAGACTTTACTGGTAGTTTCCTAGATAGAAAAAGTACTTCTAGAAATTATCAAGTTTTAAGACAATGTTTAGTTTTTTAGTTTAGCAAGAAATAAGTTTTAGTTGCCTTATCCACTACTAAGGCTGAATATATTGCAGCAAGTCTTTGTTGTTCACAAGTTTTAGGGCAAAAATAATAGTTGTTAGACTATGGTATAAAACTTCATCACATTCTAATCAAATGTAACAATACAAGTGCTATTAACCTTAGCAAAAATCCCATTCAAGATTCTAGAACTAAGCATATAGACATTAGACATCATTTCTTGCATGATCATGTTCAAATTAGTGATATCTTACTTGAATTTGTTGATAAAAATAATCAACTTGTAGATATCTTCACCAAACCTCAAAATGAAGAGAGATTAAATTTCATTAAACATGAATTGGGCATGATTCATGGTTCTAGTTTATCTTGATTTTATGTTTAATTAATGGTTGAACTGTTTTCATGTGAAATCATGTCGTGCTTATTAATTACTCTGATTGATAAATATTTTGATTTTGATCTTAAAATTTTTTTTAGTCATCAACTTATATTTGGTTTATCTTTTTTAATTTCTTTTTGCATTTTTTCAAAAGAGGAGAAATAATTTGAGTTTGCATGTTTACCTTGTTAATTGTTTTTTAACATGTATACTTAGTTTGTTTTTAATTTTCAAACTCCCTTAAAAATTGTGTTCATGTTAGTGACATATTATATTTTTATTTGATATAAGGGAGAAATTTTGTTTAAATTTTTGCATGTATATTAACATTATAATTAATTTTGTCGTACATCATATGTTACAAAAAATCTTATTTTGCTTTATGACATAGATTTCATAAAGATTTTAAGTATCTTTATTTTTCATTTTCCGTTTATATCTCTCTCTTTTCTTTTTGCTTTTGACAAAGGGGGAGAAATATATTTGAATTTGTTATTTGTTACTATACATGTGTATAATATTTTATTATTATGTTTATACATGCATAATTCATGTATAATTTCTTCTTAGAAATGGTTTTAATCTTTGATAAGACATGAATATCCTTTTAGGCATGGTTTTTCTCTTTGATAAGGCACGAATATCTTCTTAGGAATGGTTTTTTATCTTTGATGAGGCATGAATATCTTCTTAGGAATTGTTTTGATCTTTAATAACATGTGAATATTTTTACAAAGATTTTGTGTATCTTTTTTGTAATAAACCTATTTTTAAATTAATTGATTTTAAAATGAGATAAGAAGTGTTAACAAATTCAAAAATTATATTCAAATTATTCTATTATTTGTGATTATTAATTGACAGTTTATGCTAAAATATATATTTTATGTAAATATGTATTTTAGAAGTTAATAAACTTATATTAGGGTTTATATCATTATTCTTGTTTTGAGAATTATAATTTTAATAATATTTAATTTAGTACATTATTATTTTAATGTTATTATTATTATTTTTAATAAATTACATTAATTGTATTGTTATTTTATGTGTTATTATATAAATATGCACATATATAAATTAGGGTATATTATTTTTTTATGTGATTATATATATATATATATATATATATATATATATATATATATATATATATATATATATATATATATATATATATATAATGCATGTGGTGGAGATTAGTACATGTAAGCATATTATATAATTATAATATTATGTATATATATAGAGACACATGCATGACCTATGCAAAACCCATACATATAATAAACATCACATGAATAAATATACATAAACATATGCATTTACATTACAAACTCAGAAACTTCCCAAGAAGAAAAAAAAACAAAACATCGTAAAGGCTTCTTCTCCCCGTTGTCCCGACCAACCACCTTCACTACGCCTCCCTCTTCTCCGGCCACCGTCACTCCCTTCCTCTTCCTCACCTCCGACTACCAGTAGCATCACTGGTAACTTAGGGAACCGACGAAGCCAATAATTACAATTAAAATTGGCCAAGCTTCATCCGGCCACCATTTCACACAATTCCGGTGTCATTCTCCTCCTCTTGCACTGGTGAGAACCATTCCAAGCTTGGTTTGATTTTGTTTTTATTGATTTTTAGCTTTTGAGTTCTAGGGTTTCAAAATTTTTTAGCTTGATCTAGCTTGAATCTTGTAAACTCCCTTTACAAATGTGATTTCTAGTAGCTTAATCTACCTCTATGAATTTTTGTATGATTTTTGAAATTTATTTTGATTTTTGTGAATTTTTGAATATTTTATTATTATTTTATTAATTTTCATAAATTAATTATTAAAATTATAAATTTGGTATATTTGGTGTTATTATGAGTTACTATTAACTTTAGAGTAAAGAAAATAATTTTTGAGAATATTATATAATTTTTATGAATTTTTATAGTTTATGTCAAAATTGAATAATTAAGTTAGAGTTGTATTTCTGTTGGAATATTGGTTTAAATATGTGTTTTAGTTAATATTAATAATATATATGTTAAGAAAATAATTTTAATGCATTTATATAATTTTTATGGAATTTTTTAGTAATAATAGGATATTATGTATATTTTTGTATTATAGGGATAAAAATGTAATTTTGTGCTAATTATAGCTAAATAATATATTGTAGTTGGTTTTAATAATATTTAAGGAATTAAAAGGATTTTTACAAATTATTTACTATTTTTAACTAATTAATACTAATTTTTGAAAATTATTTTCAAATAATATCTTATATATTATTTTGGGTAATAAAATGGGTTTTAAACTAATTTTAGTATATAATTAAACTATTTAAGCCATTAAATGTGAATTTTATTAATTAGAATTAAGTTGTGTTGTTTGGTTGGGTTGTGAACTCGGTCGAGCTAAATGCAGTATTGGAGAGTCAACCTAAGTATGGTTGAGTGTGTTTTTCTATGCAGGAATGGCTCTACCTATGGTAAAGAGATGTCCGTTTCAGGAGAGACTCTGCCAAAATTTTGATAGATTTTATCGTAAAATGTGACATCTTCTGTAATTTCCTAGCATAAATTAAGGTATTCTAATCTATCGAGTCATTCTAAAGTCTCATAATTTTATTAATTTCCCTTCTTATTCCATAAGTATGATTTTAAAAATAAATATAATTTTTTTAGAGAGTTCCAAAGCGGGAGCTTCTGGATTGAGGCAGACGCGCGGCTCGTCAGCCATCTCACTCATCCTGTAAGTTAATGAATTGATCTGTGCGTGTTTTCTTTAAAATTGCATGTGCTCATATTTTTAGTATCATTTACATTATCGAGATTTTTCATTGTAATGTATTTATTTGTGGAAGCCTCTGCTTTTGGGGACCGCCAGTGATGTGGAAAGTTAATAATATACTAGAATTGGTGCCTCAGTGGATGCTTTAGCTCTTGGGGACCGCCAGTGCCATGTGTTTAGATTAAGTGGATGACTGCGGTTTAGATTTATTGGTATACATTTCGAAAACCATACCCTAGAGAGTGTGATAAAAGAGGCCCATCTGATTAAGAGGCAACACATCCATCAGGGTACCATTATAGATCCTTACATAGTTGGTGGTAGTGGATATGGTGTAGCTCCTAGGTACCAGCAGCCAGTATTTTAGATTGGTAGCACGAGTCAGCAGGTTGAGGGTAGTTCACAGCATGGTAGTAGAAGGTCCAGAACACACAGAGTGGGTCGACATGGTTATGCCATGAACATAAGAAGTGGCAGAGGTCACAGATTTGGTACTAGAGTTAGTAGCAGTAACAGTGGGCAGAGCTCCAGACAGAGTAGTTTTGGGTCTGGAGACAATGCATGTGCTAGTTGTGGTCGATTTCATCAAAGCTCATGTCATATGTTATCGGGTGCTTACTTTAGATGTGGGCAGGTTGATCATCTTACTAGAGCTTATCCTCACTCTAGATATCAGCCACAGTATGCCCAAGGTTCATCTTCATTAGTGGCTCAGCCTTTTTATTCGATGCCATAGCAATACAGAGCACCAGTACAGTCACAGTAGAGACTGCCACAGTTTATGGGCCAACATGGCTGAGGTTCAGTTGGTAGACCTAGTGGTTGTGGTTTTGTGCAGCCTTCAACATCTCAATAGGCTGGTCGTGGCCAGGCACAGGTTTTTACTCTGATGCCACAGGATGCTCAGACTTCTAATGCAGTAGTCGCAGGAATTCTCTCAGTTTGTTCTTATGATGCTAAAGTATTATTTGACCTTGGCACTTTGCATTCTTTCATATCCCCCGTGTTTACGTTGAGAATCAACTGGCAGCCTTCGAGGTTATCCTCTCCTCTATATGTATCGACTCCTCTTAGTGACGAGCTAGAGAAAGATATTTTCTTTCCTTCTTGTCCGGTGTTAGTTAAAGCTAGAGAATTGTTAGCGGATTTGGTGTTGCTTTATGTATTGGAATTTGACATCATCTTAGGTATGGATTGGTTGTCAAGATATTATGCTTATGTGAATTATCAGGAAAAAAAAGTGGTGTTCAAAATCTCGAATGAAGAAGATTTCTGTTTTAAAGGTGAAAAGAGCTTTATGCCTCGCAATCTCATTTTTGCCATTATAGCCCAAAAGATGCTTAGAAGGGGTTATCAAGGCTACTTGGTAGTACTAAGAGATGTTGAAATAGAGAAAAGGGTAATTGAACAAGTACCAGTGGTGCATGAATTTCTAGATGTCTTCCCTGAAGAATTATCGGGATTACCACCAGACATGGAGATAGAGTTCTGTATTAATATTATACCTGGTACAGAACCTATTTTTATGCCACCCTACAGAATGACACCAGCTAAATTGCAGGAGCTAAAGGAGCAATTACAGGAGTTACTCGATAAGGGTTTCATAAGGCCCAGTACATCACCTTAGGGTGCTCCAGTTTTGTTTATGAAGAAGAAGGATGGTAGCCTATAACTCTGTATTAATTATAAGCAGTTGAACAAGGTCACCATTAAGAACAAGTATCCACTTCCAAGGATCGATGACTTATTCGATCAGCTTCAAGGTGCTACATGCTTCTCTAATATAAAATTAAGGTTTGGGTATCACCAGTTGAGGATCAGAAGTGGTGATGAGCTTAAGATAGCATTTCAGACAAGATATGACCATTATGAGTTCCTGGTAATGTCCTTTGGGTTAACCAATGCTCTAGCAGCCTTTATGGACTTAATGAATTGAGTGTTCAAGCCATACTTGGACCGATTTGTAATAGTCTTCATTGATGACATCTTGGTTTATTCCAAAATTGAAGCTGAGCATGTTATGCATCTAAGAAGGGCGCTTCAAACTTTAAGGGAGGACAGGTTGTATGCTAAGTTTTTGAAGTGTGAGTTCTAGTTAAGTCAAGTGGCATTTTTAGGCCACGTGGTTTCTAAGGATGGTATACAAGTCAATCCCAAGAAGATAGAAGATATTACAGAATGGCTGAGGCTAACTACAATCAAAGAAGTACGAAGTTTCCTAGGTCTAGCGAGCTACTACAGGAGATTTATGAAGGACTTCTCTAAAATTGCTACACCTTTGACAAGGTTGACCCAGAAAAGTGCTAAGTTTGTGTGGACAGATAGATGCAAAGAGCACTTCCAATTATTGAAGGATTTGTTGACGTCAGCTCCAATTCTGACTTTGCCCTCTGGAAATGAAGGGTATACAGTGTATTGTTATGCTTCCAAAGTAGGATTAGGCTATGTATTAATGCAAAATGGCTAAGTAATTGCTTATGCTTCAAGGCAGTTGAAGAAGCATGAGCAAAACTATCCTACTCATGACATGAAGATGGTAGTTGTTGTGTTTGCTTTGAAGATATGAAGGCATTACTTATTTGGGGTTACTTGTGAGATTTACACTGATCATAAGAGCTTGAAGTATATCTTCCAGTAAAGGGACTTGAACTTGAGGCAAAGAAGATGGATGGAACTCCTTAAAGGCTATAATTGTTCCATTTTGTACCATCCAGGCAAGGCGAATGTTGTTGTTGATGCCTTGAGTAGGAAGTCAGCGGGCAGTCTTGCCCACATCAGCTCAGATAGGAGGCCCATTATCAAGGAGATGCATGAATTGATTAATCAAGGGTTGTAGTTGAAAGTTACTAAAAAGTGCCTTTTAGCTCAATTCAGGGTACGATCAGTATACTTGGATCGAGTTAAGGCAGCTCAAAATAGAAACCCGCCGTTATAGAGGATTACATATGAAGTGCAACAAGGGCAGTCAAGAGATTTTGTGGTTAACAAAGAAGGTGTGTTGCATTTGGGTACTAGGATTTATGTGCTGGATGTTGATGACTTGAGGAAAGAAATTATGGAAAAGGCACATTTTTCTGCTTATAGTATCCATTTGGGCTCTACCAAGATGTATCATGACTTGAAAGATACATATTGGTGGAATGGAATAAAGAAGGATATTGTAGAGTTTGCATCTAGATGCCTGACTTGTTAGCAAGTGAAGCTTAAACATTAGAGACCTTTGGGATTGTTGCAACCTATGCTAATTCTTGAATGGAAATGGGACATGATAGCTATGGACTTTGTGATTGGATTACCTCGGACTACATGAGGCTATGATGCTATTTGGGTGATTGTTGATAGGCTAACTAAGTTAGCACACTTTCTAACAGTGAAGAAGACGTACTCTACTAATAGACTAGCAAGACTTTATGTCAACAGGATTGTTTGTTTGCATAGGGTACCAATAAGTATAATGTCAGATAGAGGAGCCACATTCACCTCAATCTTTTGGCAAGAATTACATAAAGCTTTAGGCACCAAACTAGATTTTAGTACAGTCTTCCATCCTCAAATAGATGGTCAGTCAGAGAGGACCATCTAGACGTTAGAAGATATGCTGAGGATGTGTATAATGGATTTTAGAGGACAGTGGGATTTGCACTTACCATTGATTGAGTTTACCTATAACAATAGTTATTATGCTAGTATTAAAATGGCTCCATATGAGGCACTGTACGGTAGAAAGTGCATATCACCATTATGTTAGGAGATTGATGAGAGGTAGCTGACAGGTTTGGAGTTGGTACAGGTGACTTCAGAAAAAGTTCCCATTATACAGCAGAGATTGAAGACAGCCTTCAGCAAACAGAAGAGCTATGTTAACCCTAAAAGAAAGGATGTATCCTTTATGGTTGGAGATATAGTGTTCTTGAAAGTGTCTCTAATGAAAGGAGTCATGAGATTTGTCAAGAAGGTTAGCTCTTAGATACATTGGACCATTTGAGATTCGGACAAGAGTGGGTGAAGTGGTGTATAGGTTGGTGTTACCACCAGAATTGTTAAGAATCCACCCTATATTTCATGTATCTATACTGAGGAAATACATTCCTAACCCATCTCACGTTCTGCAACCTCAAGCCGCAGAGCTTAGTGATAATCTTACCTACGAAGAGTATCCAGTGGCGATTGTGGATCGCCAAATTCGATAGAGCGAACCAAGGAGATACTGATGGTGAAAGTGTTATGGAGTAACCATACTGCTGAGGACTATACCTGGGAGATTGAAGCTGAGATGCGAGCTTCTTTCCCGTATCTCTTTCCCCCTTGGGCTTTGTAATTATTCTTTTATGAATTCAGGGACGAATTCTTATAAGGAGGGGAGACTGTAATAACCCTATATTTAAATTAATTTATTTTAAAATGAGATATGCAGTGTTAATAAATTCAAAAATTATATTTAAATTATTCTATTATTTGTGATTATTAATTGACATTTTATGCTAAAATATATATTTTATGTAAATATGTATTTTAGAAGTTAATAAACTTATATTAGGGTTTATATCATTATTCTTGTTTTGAGAATTATTATTTTAATAATATTTAATTTAGTACATTATTATTTTAATGTTATTATTATTATTTTTTAATAAATGACATTAATTATATTGTTATTTTATGTGTTATTATATAAATATGCACATATATAAATTAGGGTATATTATTATTTTATGTGATTATATTATTTATTATTGTGTGTTATATGTGTGTGTGTGTGTGTATGTATATAAAATGCATGTGGTGGAGATTAGTACATGTAAGCATATTATATAATTATAATATTATGTATATATATAGAGACACATGCATGACCCATGCAAAACCCATACATACAATAAACATCACATGAATAAATATACATAAACATATGCATTTACATTACAAACTCAGAAACTTCCCGAGAAGAAAAAAAAAAACTAAAACATTGTGAAAGCTTCTTCTCCCCGTTATCCTAACCAACCACCTTCACTGTGCCTCCCTCTTCTCTGGCCATCACCCACCATCACTCCCCTCCTCTTCCTCGCCTCCGACCACCAGCAGTATCGTCGGTAATGCAAGGAACCGAAGAAGCCAAGAATCACCATTAAAATCGACTAAGCTTTATCCAGCCACCATTTCAAACAATTCTAGTGTCATTCTCCTCCTTTTGCACTGGTGAGAACCATTCTAAGCTTAGTTTGAGCTTTGATCTTAGTTTGATTGAGTTTTTGTTGATTTTTAGTTCTAGGGTTTTGAAATTTTTTTAGCTTGATCTAGCTTGAATCTTGCAAACTCCCTTTACAAATGTGATTCCTAGTAGCTTAATCTACCTTTATGAATTTTTGTATGATTTTTGGAATTTATTTTGATTTTTGTGAATTTTTGAATATTTATTATTATTTTATTAATTTTTGTAAATTAATTATTAAAATTAGATTTTTGGTATATTTGGTGTTATTATGAGTTAATATTAATTTTAGAGTAAAGAAAAGAATTTTTGAGAATATTATATAATTTTTATGAATTTTTATAGTTTATGTCAAAATTGAATAGTTAGGTTAGAGTTAGATTTTTGTTGGAATATTGGTTTAAATATGTGTTTTAGTTAATATTAATAATATATATGTTGAGAAAATAATTTTAATGCATTTATATAATTTTTATCAAAATTTTGAGTAACAATAGGTTATTATGTATATTTTTGTATTATAGGGATAAAAATGTAATTTTGTGCTAATTATAGCTAAATAATATATTGTAGTTGGTTTTAATAATATTTAAGGAATTAAAAGGATTTTTAAAAATTATTTATTATTTTTAACTAATTAATACTAATTTTTGAAAATTATTTTCAAATAATATCTTATATATTATTTTGGGTAATAAAATGGGTTTTAAACTAATTTTAGTATATAATTAAACTATTTAAGCCATTAAATGTGAATTTTATTAATTAGAATTAAGTTGTGTTGTTTAGTTGGGTTGTGAATTCAGTCAGGCTAAATGCAGTATTAGAGAGCCGACCCAAGTATGGTTGAGTGTGTTTTTCTGTGCAGGAATGACTCTATCTACGGTAGAGAAATGTCCGTTTTATAGAGGAGACTCTGATGAAATTTTGATAGATTTTTTCGTAAAACATGACATCTTCTATAATTTCCTAGCATAAATTAGGGTATTCCAATCTATCGAGTCATTATAGAGTCTCATAATTTTATTAATTTCCCTTCTTATTCCATAAGTATGATTTTAAAAATAAATATGTTTTTTTTAGAGAGTTCCAAAGCTGGAGCTTCTAAATTGAGGCAGACGTACGGTTGTCAATCATTTCGCTCATCCTATAAGTTAATGAATTGATCTATGCGTGTGTTTTCTTTAAAATTGCATGCGCTCATATTTTTAGTATTGTTTACATTATCGAGAATTTTCATTGTAATGTATTTATTTATTTATTTATTTCAAAATTAGTTTTGAGAAATTTTGGTAAAACTGGCTACCTGGTGGGTTTCACCAGGATCATGTGTACATGGTAGAGAATGAGAGATAAATCCAAAATATATATGACTTGTGGTTATAAACTGGGATGGGTGCCTTGATGGAAGTCTCTGCTCTCAGAGACCGCTAGTGATGTAGAAAGTTAATAATGGACTAAGATTGGTGCCTCGGTGGATGCCTTAGCTCTCGGGGACTGGCAATCTAGTTGGATTAAGTGGGCCCAATTGGCCATTTAGAATTGAGTTTAGGGTTTTACTGGGATTTTTCAAAAGCTTTATATGTGTATATATTATAAATTATTATTTTTTTGCTACACCTATACGGTTTTCAAACCATACAGATCTTTTATTAACTTACTTGGTGAGGTCTAACTCCCCTCAATTTATTTATTTTTCAAGAGTTTGGGACTTTTCTATTAGGCCTACTTTTATTCGTCGTGTAGCTTCATCACCGACTATTCTGCGTAGGTCTACTTAGTTGTGTTGTGTTTATTATTGTGTACTGCAGTAGAGAAACTATTTAACTGAATATTTTATTTGGGAGTATCATGTACATATAATATTGTGTATTAAGACATTATTTGTATAACTGATGTTTATTTATTTTATGTACTATGATATTATGGTTTAAATTATATTGAGAAAAATCAGTTTGATAATATGTATTATAATTTAATTATTTATTGTAAGGTTTCAAAGTTTTTAAATTCCACATTTTCTTTTAAGGCTTACTATGAGATTTGGTAGTTTTATGTTTTTCCATTCCCTAGTGCCGATCACGTGCCTTAGGTTCAGGTCGTGACAAAGTTACTTTATTCCTATAGGAAGTGATGCATTTTAATAGGACTATATGCATATATATTTGAAATTATTTCCTTATATTGCCTAATATTTATTTAAATTATCATGTTGTCATATTTTATGTTTTTAATACATTTGTCATAAAAATGTCATGTTTTTATCCCTCCTGCTATATTTTATATTATTTATATTTTTTGTCAAAGGGAATAATCTATAAATTTATATTTCTCATCATGTCCATATTCATAGGGGGGGAAATAAAGAAATATATTCTATTACATGTGGTATCATTATTATCATAAATATTATCACACACTTTACTTTGTATTATTTTTTAATCAAACTCAAAATAAGTTTGTTAAAATAAAAAAGGGGGAGATTGTTGACCTTAGCAATAATAAATATTACTTTTAATCTTAACAAACTTAATTTTGAGCATTTAATTTTTTTTTAATTTAAGTGTGTATAAGTTAGGACTCTATTGGAAGTTAAAATTAAGTATGATTATTTTGGGTTGATTGGACCTTTAAGATTCAAGGAGGCTTTTGACTTCCTTAGAGCTTTATAATAAGAAAGTTATCTTCTTTGAATTTGAATTAGACATCTTGAGCTTTCTGAATTGGGCTTTTTTGTCAAAATCCGGGTATGCAAATTTTGAGTCGAAATCGACGTATATGTCTGTCATATCAGATTGCACATCTCTTAGTATTTTGGACATATCTTGAGTTACATAAGTCAAATTAAGGTGATTCAAAATGATATAGAAATATAATTCAAATATTTATAACTTTCATGAAGAAAGTATGGAAAAATTCAACTTCTTCAAGAGCAAATCATGGCTTCAACTTGTGTATAGTTGTTTGACAGTATTTTGCATTTCAAATTGCACAAATCATAGTATTTTGGACATATCCTAAGCTAAAGAAGTAAAATTTAGGTGATTCAAAATGATATAGAAAGATAAGTCAAATATATATAACTTTCATGAAGAAAGTATGGGCAAATTCAAATTTATTGAATAGCAAATCACGGGTTCAACTTGGATATAGTTGTCTGACAGTATTCTGCATTTTATATTGCATAGCTCATAGTATTTTGAACATATCTTGAGCTATAGAAGTCTAATTTAGATGATTTAAAATGATATGGAAAGATAATTAAAATGTCTATAGCTTTTATGAAGAAAGTCTAAGCAAATTCAAACTTTTTGAGTAGATAATCATAGTTTTAATCCATGAATAGTTATTTGACAACATCACTTTCAATGATTCAAAATATAGACATCGGACACATCATTTGCACCTCCCATAGCTATATTTTTAAGTATAAATACCTCTAAAACTAAATGAAAGTTTAAGAAACTTATTTATCATTCATTATTTCTTAAGCATTCATTGAGCTCTTAAATTCTCTTAAACAATTCTTTGTTTGTATAATTCTTATGAGAGTTAGGTGTGTGTTAGAAATAGAATTTCTCTTCATCTTAAATCTTGGGTTAGATTAGAAGGGAAGTGAGATTTATTTTTAAAGGAATTAGTTTAAGTGTTGTCCATTGAAACACTTGGATTTTGGTTTTTTGTGTGAGCATTGAAAACTCATGTTGTAAGGTTATAAGAGTGAGCTATAAAACTCTTGTGTAATCTAAATCTTGTGAATAAGATTGTGGGTGATTGAATCCTAACTTGGGTATAAGTTAGGTGAAGATGTAGGATTTTTGTTGAATCCGAACTTTTTAAATCTTTGTGTTCTTTATTCTTCCTTCTCAACTTCCATTCCATTCTTGCAAAGAATTCTTTTAGTTTCTCATTTTTATTTGATAGTCCTATTCACCCCCTCTCTAGGACTCTTTTCAAGTATTATTAGGAATAGATTTCTTAGAATCTATAAAACCTTTTACAATAACATCTACACATATAAATATAACATATAAAGGGAAGAAAATCTCAATACCAATATCACAAAAGAAACCTTATAACTAATTTTATAAGTTTTATATTAGTCAAATTAAATAATGAAACAACTCTAATATTAGTAGACACAGTATCTCAAATCACTTTAGGAAAAACATAATTAGTAAAAAATTGGATAAATTTAAAAATTTCTTTTAAATTGACTGGAATAAAAAAACTACTTATTTTATTAATAGAGTAGCAACAAATACACCTATTGAGATAACAACAAAAATATTAAAAATATCCTTAATATTTGAATTTAATTATAAATATCCCTTAATATTAGGAAAATCATTTTTTGATATTCATAGTTATTGGTGTATTTACCCTCAATATTATGAATTTCATACATTATGTGACCATAAGATAAAAATATATAGATTAACTAGTTCTCAACTGCGCAATTGGATGTGTGGTGGGGTCCATACAATAAGAAAAGAAAATAAAAGTAATATTATAGAAAACACAACTTTAGAATTAAACTACAGCATAGAAGTATATCAAACACAAATAGAAAGTAGAATAATAGAAAAAATAAATAGTTTAGAAGGAGAAAACCCTTTAGAATTTGGGAAAAATATAAAACAATTATACCAATAAGAATTAAGGAAGAAAATAAAAATAAAATTATAAAAGGAAAACAAATAAAAGCAACACTAATAACATTAAAAGAATATGAAATTCATATTCAAGAAATGTTGGAAAAAGGATTTTGTAGTCTCTCTACTAGTCAATATAGTGGCAGTGCCTTTATAGTAAACAAACATCCTAAATAAAAAAGAGGAAAAACTAGATTAGTCATAAATTATAAACCACTTAATAATCTATGTAATAGATATTCTTATTCAATACCAAATAAACATGCATTATTTAGAAAATTAGAAAATAAAAATTGATTTTCCACTTTTGATTTAAAATTAGGATTTTACAATTGTAAGATAGAAGAAAAAGATAAACATTGGGCAGTTATCACACCCCAAGGATTATATGAAATAAATATTTCACCATTTGAATACTTAAATAGTCTTTATGAATTTCAAAAATTTACTAATGAAATGACAGAACCATTAAAAGAATTTACTTTAGTATATATTAGTATATATTGATGATATTTTAATTTTTTCTAATACATTAGAAGAACATTTTAGACATATATTATTATTTATAGAAAGATGTGAAGAAAAATTATTAGTTTTAGGAAAATGAAAAAGTAAAATTGCTAAAACAGAGATAAAATTTTTAGGATCAATAATTAATAATAAATGAATTAAATTACAACCCCACATATGTCACGACCCAAACTAGAAGTCATTACCAGCGTTAAGGAACGAGAATTCTTTCGAATCCGGAACCCGTAGCAAGCCTTAGAAAATAAAATCATGCAATAATTAAAAAAAATACGATAGAATTAAAATTTTTCAAATCAATATATAAAATAAATACTCCAAATCCTTTCATCAATGAACACATAGTTGTACAGTTTCAAATACCATTTTTCAGAGTATATAATATCAAAACAATATAATACTCTTCCGATACAATAACACTACTATTGCAGTTTCTAGAATACACATCAGAATTCAAAATATACATTTGCATAAAATGGCCGGGATTGAAGAACACCAGTGAGGAACTCTACAACTAAGGTCTGACGATATGGGATCTCTTGAAAAAAAATAATTGAGGGGGGTCAGGCCTCACTGAGTGAATTATTATACTATATAAACATGTAAACTAAACCATAATAATCAAGCATTCTTATATATATATGTATATACACACATTTCACACGAATGTCAAACTCTGCCTTTATAAATATACTAAATGTAGAAAACGTTTGCTTTAATTCATGAAGGATCCATAGAACCCTAATAATAGCAATCCCCAATCAACCCCATCAACACTCAAGCCATACATGCTCACTTGATTCCAAATAGAACACTTATTCTAAACTGGATAACAGACTGGCCTCAAGACACTAAGTCGACCGAGCTCCAGTAGTCTGGCTATCAATGTGATTGGCCCCAAGACATTTGGTCAATCGAGCTCCAGCAATCACACTATCTATCACCTCACATCTCAATCAACCCAATAGATCATTCAATCCACTTATGGACAGTAGACTGGCCCTGAGACACTAAGTCAACCGAGCTCCAGTAGTCTGACTGTCAGTGTGATTGGTCCCGCAATCACACTATCTAACATACCATTAATCTTAGTCAAATCAATTAAATCAATTATAATCACCCAAAATTAACTCTCACTCAACCCTATTCTTTCGCACCGGTATGTACATGACCCTAGTGTTGCTCACTAGGAAGCACGTTCTATTAATATCCTTCACTTAGAATAAATCATTTATTCTGAAAATAATTAATGTGGAACGATATTCATAATAATAAAATCAACCATATATATATACCAAAAATATACCTAAAATATAGCCAGTATATTTCGGGTATATATATGTTAAATAAATATGAAATAAACTAAAGATAAATCATTAATATGGTTAAAAACAATTTAAATGAGTAACAATAATATAACATGCATTTTCTTAAAAATATACTTAAATATACAAAAGATATGCCCTAAGTACACAAATCATTTAATAAAACATTTATGTATAAATGTTCATTTAAATATGTGTTTAGGTTTAACATATATTCACAAATATATTAAAAATAAACCTAATTATCTAGCATGCATATATCAAAAATAAACCCTAAATATACCACTAATGTGTTAGGTTTAATTTAATAATAAAACATGTATTTATTTGGAAATATATCAAAAATATACAAAAAAAATAAACTTAAAAATAATTTAAGTGTAGGTTTATAATATAGCATGCAATTATTTAAGAATAAACTTAAATTATACTAATCATTTAATAAAATAATTATGGTTCGATGTACATTTAAATCATGTATAGATATTAAATTATAACAAACATAAACCTAAATATCTAACATACATATATCAAAAATAAACTCTAAATATACCAGTGATATATTAAATATATATAGAAAATATACAAACATTTTTATATCAAGATATACTAAAAATAAACCGAAAATATACCAAATCATATTATAATTAAATTACTGTTTAAACATATAATGAAAATGAAAAAATCCTAAGTCATGCATCCTATATGCACTGCATATATATACAGTATAATAACTCACATGTTAGCGCTCCACGAGACAAACTCGGCGGGCCTGATCCGTTAGGCCTCGGTCTCGGCGCAATTAAACAAACAAATGACAACATGAATCAGAATAAATTTAACGAAAATTCTAAAGACTTGATCTAAAATTTTAGACACAGAATTAGAATAGGGATTTGACCAGACATCACGTTTTACGAGAATTCTACTGAAAATCCGACAGAACCTCCTTTGTAAAACGGACATCTCTCTACTCAAAGAGTAGAGACGATCCTACAAAGAAAACACACTTTGGAATAACACAAAATTCACAACCACAATCCCTCGGTCGGACTCCAAACTACAATTCACCGACCGAGGTTCACAATTCACAGAATAATTATAAAATACCGAAAATGCCCTTATATAATAAGAATACATTTTATAATTCCAAATTACATAAACTTAATAAATTTCAAATAAATATATAAAAATTCACAAAAATTACAAATAAATTTCTATAATTCATTTCAACACCTATAATCACCATAAAACACAATTTCATAATTTAATTAATTAATTTTTGAAAATTAGAAAATATTAATGAAATAATGAAAAATTCACAAAAATTAAAATAAATTCCAAAAATTCTACGAAAATTACAGCATGTAGATTAAGCTTCCAAGAACAAAGTTTGTGAAGGAAGTTTTCATGAATCAATCAAATTAAAGCTAAAAAAAATTTGAAACCCTAAATGGCTGAAATGAAGAAATTGAAGCCTAAACAATTCTAGACCAAATCAAGTGAAACAAAGCTTGGAATCACACTTACTGGAGCTTAAGGAGAAGATAGAGACTAGTGGCGTCGAATTTGGTGGCTGAAAATGGCTTGATCGGAGTTGACTTCAATTTTCGACCTCCTTGAAAAATCCGGCCAAAACACATCGGAAAAGGGAGCTTCAGGTGGTGGAAATGACTAGAGGTGGAGGAGGAAGGATGAGAGGCACAGTGACAGCAAAGAAATCAGCTGGAAATGGAAGAAAATGTGTTGGGAGGAAGAAGAAGAAGAAGGGAGGGGTAAAATCATAAATAAAGCAAACTTTTGATTTTTATTATAAAATAATGTATATATGTATATATATATATATGTCCACCTTATATTATAGTAATACATACATTCCCACACACAAATAATACTCACCACACAAATATTTTATCATATTTAATAATTTATACACTTAAAATTAATTAATTAATACAAAAATTAAATAATAAAATTAAGGAAATTAATTAAGCTCTAATTAATTTAAATAAATACACATATATACAATTTATTTTAGCACTTAAAAATTATGTATGGGTTCATGCAAATTCGTAAAACTGATCAAAATAATTAATATTAAATTATTTACGTGTCAATTTCCCCGAAAATACAATTCTCGGAAAAATTTTACGTAAAGTACTTAAAATAATATAAAATAATTAAAATTAGCTTTAGACAAACAACAAACTCATAAAATATCATAAATATATACAAAAATTATTAACACTGCATATCCCGATGCAGTATAAAAATATTTAAAAACTCGGGATAGTACAACATAGCCCAAAAATTATTAGAATTTCCTGAAAAAATAACAGAAAAGAGACAACTACAATCATTTTTAGGATTATTAAATGTGTGTGAAGAATATATTTCAAATTTATCTTATATTTTGACTAGTTTTAATAAAAAAAAATTAAAAAAGAATGAAAAATTAAATTAGACAAAAAAAGATGAATTATTAGTAAAAAAGATAAAGGAAATCTGTAAAAAGATTCCATCCTTATCACTGCCAACAGGACCGTGTGAATGAATAATAATAACTGATGTAAGTGACATAGGATGGAGTGCAACTTTAGATTTTGAGGAAAAAGAAAAATATCTAAAAATTTGTAAATATAATTCAGGAACCTTTAATAAAGCTGAACAAAATTATTCTTCAAATGAAAAAGAAATGTTATCAGTGATAAAGGCAATAAAGAGTTTTGAATTCATGATTTGTAAATCTGAATTTATTATAAAAACTGACAATAGAACAATAATATCTTGGTTACAAAGAATACCAGCTAATAATCTTAATAAAAAGATTTTAAAATGATAATCTTATTTATCTGATTATGCTTATAGTACCAAATATATAGAAGGTAAAAATAGTTTTCTTGTTGATTTCTTATTTAGAACTAACAATAATATTATTTCAAATGGACCAGTTTCTTGCTAAGCAACTAGCATTAGAACAAAAGTTGAACTAATTATTGTCAGAGAATGAAAAACTAAAGCAGCTTATGTCAAAACTAACTTATGGGAAATATGATTTTGAAGAAGATTTCACCATAATAACATAAAGTAGTACTAAGTAAGAAAAGGAAGAAAATAAATCCAAAGAAGAAGAAAAAGGTAAATCCAAATTAAAAAAAATATTAAATCCAAAGAAGAATAATTAAAAAGGACTAAGTTACTCAGAAAAAGTTAAAGAAGAATTAAAGGGTGATTTGTTTATAATAGTCACTCGCCATAGGAATAATTATTTCAAAAATTTCTATACTTTGATCCAATATATTTCAAGACCAAAATTCAATATTCCTTGGATGAATTTAGTATGTTGAAAATTTTTTAACAAAGTCACTATTTACCAAACTGCAAATCTAAACACAGTACAAAATTTTTATGATTATGGGCTTCTTCATTGTATTTATCCAAGTCTTAATCATGAAGAACTCAGTCAATTACCAGTATGTATTCAACAGTCAGCAAAAAGTTCTAGAATTTAGTAAAAAATAAGCAGATATATATGAGATTTTATTAGACAATTCCAAAATTTAGAAAGGATCGGTCATGGTATCTGCCAATGACAGTGCTAAAATTTGGAACAACTTAAGAACCATTGATGATGGAGGAATAAACTAAAGAAATAACAGAGGAAGAACTTTAGAACAGTATACCTTTTATCAAAGCTATTAGCATGAAAGTGATCTATGAAGAACTAAAAATGGCTATAGTGTCTAGCCATTGGGAGTACTACTTCGACAATAGAAATCTTATTTACTCCAAAAGTAGCCAAGAGTAGATTAACAGACCAAAGAAGATAAAAATATGGAACAAATCTTTTGTAAAAGGAAAAGTTATGGCCTCGGACGAAGTACGTAGGCAATACTGTAGACAAATGATATCAAAAGAAAAGTATCATTGTACTTTTTGTAAGAAGAACATGTCAGTAGTAGACACAACTGTCAAAAAATTAGTATTACCTATGTAAAAAAAAATATTGTAAGAATATAGACAAGTGAGAATGTAAAATATAGACAAATGTTAAAGGTGTAGTGCCAAGTGTTGGACTAAAAAGAAAAAAAAAAGAAAATTAGTAGACAAAAAACCTAATTTAGGTGTAGAAAAACTAAGTTAGTAGAAAAGTCATGTGTCTAAAGGTTTGAATGTAGAATCATGTAGAAACTTAGATATTTTAGATAGAGTCTTCTATATATATGAGTTTGTAACATAAATATTGCACGTGAGAAAATTCTATATGAATAAAAATTACTATGAGTTTTTATATCTTTGAGTAGAAAGCTATCTCTTTGTAAATTCTCTTATTCTTTCTATATTTTTTGGTCCATGGTTTGTATGCTTGTATGATAATTAATTATTCATAGTTATATTAATTATGTTATGTAAAATTTTAATTTATACTGTGAATTTTTTATAGTTTATTTATCATTTGACAATTTGTCTATCTTTCATGCATGCATCCTTAATATGATATGCATATATGTGTGTGCATATATAAATACATATGTGTGTGTGTGTACATAAATACATATATGCATATATATATATAGACAAGTGTAGTGCCAACTGTTAGACTAAAAATTAGCAGTCAAAAAGCCTAATTTAGGTGTAGAAAATTTAACTTTAATAGTCAAACCATGTGTCCAAATTAATTTATATAGAATCATGTAGAAATTTAAATATTTTAGATATAGTCTTTTATATATATGTTTGTAATGTAGAGATTGTAAGTAAGAAAAAACTTATGAATAAAAATACTATGAGTTTTTATAATATTTGTGAGTAGGAAACTATTTCTTTGTAAGTTTTCTTACTCTTTCTCTGTAAGTTCTCTTAAAAGTGTAATTTTTTGGATTTAAAGATTCTTACAATGTTTAATGATGTTTGATCCTTATTAGGCTTAAATCAAAGATCAAATTTAGTTATTGTGTGCATTTTTTATTTATATTTTATTTTTTTTAGGAATATTGGTGTCTTAATATTCAAAATTAATTTTCAATGAAGAGAGAAAGGTGTGGTAAATTAATTTGAGTTTTAATTCAATTCAAATAAATTCTCCATTTCTTCGTTTTGAATTAATCTGAATTGATTTCTCCATTTGCTTCATTTCTCCACTCTGAATTGCTCCAAAAATTCAGAGCAATTTGGAGTGGAGAATTTAAATATTCGGTTAAGTTCTTAAGAACCAGTTTTGGAATTCTCCAAAGTTTGATTCGAGTCCAGAGAATGGGTATTCTCCGACTTGCTCCAACCCGTGCATAGCCCTAATTTTTTTAATATGATATTAATCTAATTTAGTTTTAATTTTTAATATTAATCTAATATATATCTAAACAAAACTGTGTAGTTTTAAGTTTTGATATTAAAAAATGACCTAAAATTATATCTAAAAATACCCTAAATTCTTTTCATAATATAACTTTAGTATAAAAAATTCCCTAAACAAAACTATGTAAAAAATACATAGTTTTATAAAAAAACTAAGTAGTTTTGAACTTTTAATTTGATTTTTATATCAAAAGAAAAACCTAATTACTACTTATCTTCATTTTCATATCACCGCCCTCTACAGTATTGTTTATCCAATCTTTTTGTTCTTCAGATCCAACAACTTCACCATCTTGCACCAGTCTTTGCAGATTGCACCACTCTATCTCACACAAGTCCATCTCAAATTGCAACAGCTTCACCACCATTGTGAGTACCAGTAGATCATAGATTGCCGGCCGCTATGCTTATGTCTGTGTCTGATTTTGGGTGGATGTGAATTTTTTTGGCCAATAAGTGGATGTGAATTTGATATATTATAATAATAATAATAGTAATCTATTTTTATATATAAACATGAAATTCTAATTTCACTGTTATATCTACAGTAATTCTTGCGCCCACCCATTTCATCCTTATTTACAAAATGGCCACCGTGCTTTAGCTTGCTGCAGAATAGTCGCCCTTATTGGAAACGACGTCGTCTTATTGCTGATTGCCCTTCATGCCCCTGCTCTCTTCATGTAAATTGCGCCGTTTATCCCTTTCCTCTTCTTCGCCCTTCTCATTTTCTCTTTACCCTACCGCCGCCACCATTAACCTGATTTTCTTTCTCAGGTCTTTCACTCGGTTGCTAACTTTTTCTTCTTCCCTGCCGCCACCACTCTCCTGATTTCTTTTATTTCTCAGCCCTTTCTCTGGGTTTCTGAGCGGTGCCCATTCTCATTCCACCTTTAATCTATTTAGTCCGACTCTATTTTGGGCGTTTTCGGTTTAATTTTTTTGCGGTTTGATTTTGCTGATATCCTTCAACAGGTCTGCGTTTAAAAATTTCATTTTCACTGTTTGTTTTATTTGCTAATTTTTTTTTTTTCAATAGCTCATGTGCTTAGTCCTGTGTGTTCATTTTGGCTGTTTGATTTGTTTCTGGGCCTTGCATTGTTGCTCTGCCTTATAATTTATGAATTCCTGCATTTTTTCCTTTTTCCTTTTTAGGCGTTGTTTGAATGTCTTGCATGTTCAATCTGTTTTCGGTTTAAGAAGATCGGTGTTGTTTTTCGCTTTTTCTTTTTTTTTCATTGCATGTTACTTGCTGTATTCCTTCATTGGATGTTCAATTTCTTCTGTCTCTGTAATTGGCTTTTTTTCTGATTCGTATAGAGGAGTATTTTTTGTTCTCCTCCCTGCTAACAAAAATTATAGTAATTGTTTCGATAAAAAGTTGAATCGGTTAATTCTTATATTGGCTTTTTTTATTTACCCAACTTTTTTTAATTTGGCATGAAATGTTGGTTAATGGTTGTGACTTTTACTGTTGTCTTTTGTAGTTATTGTGCTCTGTTTATAAGTTGTGATTTTAAATGAAGGTTGTAAAATTTTTTTTCCTTATCAACTAATCTAAAGAATATGGATTATACAGAGCTAAGGATTAGCTACAAATTTTATTAATGGAAGTTCACAAAGAAAAAAAAAGGATGATTGTAATTTGAAGTGACTACCTAGGGATGGAGCCATGAACTCTAAATTAATTGAGTTAATTTGGAGGAATATTTTATAAGGGGTTAAATTGATGATAACCAAGCTGCATGCATATATGAAAACAGACAATAACAATAGACCAAAAGCTTTAGATGCAGTGCATGACCAACCACCAAAAATTGTCACTTGTATATTAATTTTCAATTTGATATATCCTATTAATTTTTTCTTAAATATGATAATTTATGCACTGTTAAAAAATTGTATTGATTTACCATTTTGATTTAATTTATTCCTCATGTTGGTAGATAAATTTTATTTTCAACAAGATATTACACAATGATGTTCATGTAGGTATGTTTTGGCTGGCGTTTTATTTTATTTTGACTATAATAATTGCCTTTTTATTTTTTTCGTTCATATGATAAGAGAATTTTTGGGATCAGTTTGATTATTTAGTTAAATAATTATAATTAATTTTTTTAAAAACTATGTGTTATTTTATTATTATTTGTTATTTTGTATACCTATTGGTGGTTTTGTTTTGGCTGTGTTCTTTTGATTTCTTTGCTCTGTGCACTGATGTCTGGATTTAAACATTGTTGCCTCCATTAAAGGGTATCCTTTGTTTTTGTTTGTTTTGCTTAAGAAAAAAAAAACTAAAGTTTTACCTGTTCTATTATTTCGTTTGCTGATCTGAGTGTTTTTATGTTTCCTTGATTACTCATTATTTTTTTTGCATGTTTTCGCATCCCTTTAATTTTTTTATTGTCTTTGTTTTAATTCTAGCATGTTAAAAAATGTTGTCATCTTTTCATCTCTTCTAACATTATTTTTTATTTGTTTCACATGGAAAGAGGGAAAAAAAAGGATTTATTTATTTTTTAAATTGGCAGTGGTTGTTGATGAAAAAAAGGGTTCTTCAATTGATGGGTATGTATATTTTGTTTAGAAAGAAATATTTGTGCCTTATTTTTTTCTTTTTAAATTTATTATTACTTTTTTTAAGTCTTGAATTCTTGAATTGATTTTTTTTTTTGAATTTGGAAAAGGAAAAGGAGGAACCAATGGAGAAAATTGCTGCCCTTTTAGCATACACGAAATCAAGTTTTTTTTTTCGATTCTTATTTTCTGTGTTTGTCTCGCTGTTAGTATTTATGCAGCAATGAAGAGCATGTTTGTTTGTTATTTTCATTCTTTGTTTGTTTCACTATTTTATTGCAGAGGATCAACAAAGATAGCTCACATTTGTACATGCATCCTGTTGTTTCCTCCACTTCGTTTTGATTTCTGCCCTTAAAAAACCACTATATCCTCTTTTGGCATGTTATGTTGTTTTGCGAATGAGATTCACTGTACTAAGAGAGAGGTGACAGTACTTTTACTGGTTTTGTAGGCTGCTAAGCGTCATCTGATGTGAATTGGTGTTCTGATCTTTCAGTGCTTTACAGGCTGCTAAGTGTCTCTTATTAGTCGCTTTCGCTTTTAAATCTGCTGATATTGATTCTGTAAGTGAAAAATGTGGTCTTTTATTGGATTTAAATTTGAATTTGTGATTTTTGTTTTGATTGGTGGATTTAGTCTAATAGTTAATCTGATAATGCTAATTGAGATTGTTACCCTTCAACTCTTTTTATGTTTCTCTTTTCTTTTTTTTTTTTTTAATTTTATTCAATTTTAAGCCTAATTGTCGCTTGAATTCGTGGCATTTATTTGATAATTTTTATATTCTAACACTTGAAATATCTAGAATTCAAATGATTACGTTCTATGCAATTGAGATGAATTCAATTAGAATTAGTCTACTCAATTCTAATGCTCTGAAAAGTCATAATTGCTTGAATTCAATTCTTTCATATTATAAAGAAAAAATTTCAGTTGCTGGAATGATTATGCAAGAACTTAGTTGAATGATTCATTTCAAATGAGCTCCATAAGTTTCATATCAGACCAGGTCATGGAATTTTGAGTTAGGATTTAGCTATTTAGGTTATGGCTTCATTAAGCTATTGAACTGCATTGTGTTTGTTTTTTTTTGTGCTATCATATCTGTATGTATGTCTGCGTCATAATGCCCAATTCCCTGATTTGAGCATTGCTGATTTTAGCCGGTTCCTGTGGTGTCTAGTTGAGTCTCAGTATGTCTGCCCTTTTGGTTCAATACTATGTGATTTTAGAACGGTTGGACAAATATGTGTTGCATGAGTAATCTTATTCACTTCGTTAAACTAAATTAATTTGAGTTATATATATAGAGAGAGGTTAAGTCATCCTCCTCACATCTTCTATGATACGTTTTGATGTGTTTTTCCTTTCCCATTACTGCTCTTCAACTAATTATGTGGCATTGTAACATTGTCGTGAGGGAGTTTGCTTGACATAGACTTATGAGAGTGTATTTTACTTTATCTTTGTATTCTCTTTGATTATTCGGTCAAAAAGGCTAAGTTATCCTTTACATTTTATCCATAGATACTCACTCTTTAGTTAGAAACTTCAACATTAATTCTATTTTTGACAAAGTGAAGATATTTTATTAATCACTGATTCAGTGTTTATAAATACAAAGTAAAGGTTATCTGAATATAAATCTACAATAAAAGGTGATTTTGATCCTAGTTAGCTCCTCATGAATATAAATCTACAATAAAAGATGTGTGTAGTTGATATGAAATTAGTAATATTAGCTGTCGAAGTGATAATATACACACAGAGATACTAATATAAATCTACAATAAAAGGTTATCTGCTAATATAGTTGCTGCTTTCATAGCTCTTTTCTGAACTGTTTACTGTATAGTTCTCAGATTTTATCTACGGTTCTTGCTGTTCATTCAAGCATTTTTTTCATTGAATTCAGTTTGTTGTTTTGTTTAGTCAGCATATCAGTTTGTTGAATTCATGTTCATTCAAGCATTTTTTTCATTGAATTCAGTTTGTTGTTTTGTTTAGTCAGCATATCAGTTTGTTGAATTCATGTTATATATGTTTTTAGTTTTCAGTCATGAATTAAATTTAAAAACAATAAATGAAAAGTAAATTCAATCATATAGCATATCAAATTTTGAATAATAAATATAAATTCAATTAATAGTATAAATTGGCATATAATATGAATTTCCGAATTCTTGTTTTGGACCGTATCATACCAATTAGTTATGAAAGAATTGAATCTTCGTACCAAACCGTTCCAAAAAATGGTATGGTACTAGTATGGAGATTTTTAATTTTTTACTTGTACTGGAGATTTGATTTTTGAAATCCCTGAAATTTGGTACAGTTCCGGAGATTTTAAATCCCTGGATTCCCCTGTACTGTGTACACCCCTACTAGCAAGTCATGTCACTGGCTTGAGATATCAATTTTATCTTCTTCAATAATCACAGAAAGTGTTCTTTGCTTTGGTTATTGATTTAATTTCTACTAATTTGTGTGCTGCTGAATTGCCATGCCCATGTTTACAGTTGCAATAAACCCCAGAGCAACAAAAGCTTTCCTTTCCAAATCACATCTTTCCATTGCTCTAGAGCTCAATTAAACAATGGCTGACGAAACCCATATGCCACAATCACTGAATCCTTTCAGAAAGAGAAAATTAGGGCACAAAAAAGGCAAGAAAGCAAAGAAGAGGCAGAAACAGTTTCTGGGTGTGAAAGAGCGAGTCAGAAAAGACCCTAAAGTTATGAAACTACTTAGAAAGAAGGCCCGTGATTATAATTCTGATGATGATGAAAAAGAAGAGAAAACCAATGTTGCTAGTGATGAAAAGATTTTTTCTTTGGAGGAAAACGATGATGTTGATGATGAAAAGAAGGATCTTGGCATTGAAATTGATGAGTTTGAATTTAGGGAAAATGATGATGATGATGGAGAAGATGGTGAAATTCAGCCTGGAGTAACAAAATTCATTGATGGCTGTAGAGCTTTTAGGATTGCTTTTAATAGTATTATGAAGAAGGGTGTGTCTAAGGATTCATTGGTAAGTTAGCCGTACTTCTAAGTGTAGTAGGCTTTTTTTTTCCCCCACATTAAGAATGGGAAATTTGAATGTTTTTGTTTTTGGATTTGCAGGGACCAGTGCTCTCAGCGCACAAGAAGCTTTTAGCAGAGAAGCTTGCTGAGGAGGAAGCTGGAAGGAAGGTCACGAGAGAAGCCAAGAAGGAAAAAAAATTGGTATTCAAACTTTCATTTCCGTGCTGTTTGCTTAAATTTTTGGGGAGAAAATGGGCATGTTTCTTTTGTTGCAATGATATCAATGCTGATATTTGTTTAACATTATAGATGGAAGAGAAGGGGCATGTAAAGCCTGCTAATTATTTAGACTCCCATGAAAAGGATTTAATACGTTTTGCGACAAGAGGAGGTAATAACTTTTGTTTGATTTATGTAAGAACAATAGTCATATATTGTGTTTCAATTTAATGCTAGCGTTGTTTCTCATACTGATATATGGTTTTGCATTCTTTGTATATGTTGCTGATGTTTCAGTGGTCAAATTATTTAATGCTGTAAGTTATTTTCTAAAAACTAATCATGTTTTTTCCTTTCAGAATCTACACCAATTTGATTTTTGTCTGGTTATTTTGTTCACTCTTTCTTCCACATTCAGATCAGGTTTTCATGTTTGATTGTCTTATATAGGTTAATAAGGCACAAAATGCACAGAAAGGGTTAAATCCTTCAAGAACAAAAGATGCCAAAGGTAAGCTCATCAATTTGGCAAATAGTTACTCAGCTTCTCTCATTATTGATACTACCACAATTCCTGAATTTTAGATATAAACCAAGAATTACAGTGTGTTATATTCGCTTAAATGTTTTATTTTCCTCATTGCTGATTTATTAGTTGAATGATTTGGTTGCTACTTGCTACTGTTTTCTAGCTCAATTGATCATGTGTAATCCAACCCTGGATATTTGTTGCCCTTTTACTTCATTGAGAAACCTTAATATAATGTGTCTTCAACTGATGTGGCATATCATTATGTTCTGCTATGGATTTTAATTGTTTTCCATTCTGAAACCATAATAATATTGTGTTTTGAAGAGTTGAAGGTCTTCAGCCTTTTCAAATGACATCTAGCTATGCTTCCCATCATCATATGTGGGAGGCTTTGGCCTCATCCCCAGTTCGTATCTTAACACTTAAAAGCAGGAGACTCTGTTGTTGTTATGAGGGTTGAGTCATCTCATGCTTTAATTTGTACTTGTTGCAAAATTGCAAAGTGGTAATATGTCATGCATATTGTTGTCAATATGTTACAAATTTTGATGATACCATATTATTTGGGTGAGGAATGCATGTATGATCTTCATTTTGCTGTTGTTGATTTTGGAATGCAAATTTAATGTCTTATGGTTAATACTTCTTCCACATCTCATCTATGCTTCTCTTTTAACATTACTTTTAATTCTTTTAAATTCTTACTAAATATTGTCTGAATTGTCAGTATTAAACAAGCGGAGGAAGGAAGCCTTCTTTTCAGAGTTAAGCAAGACAACAGTTTCTAATACTGCTGCTGCTGAGGTCTGTTTCTTCTCTATCTATTCTAGGTGAAGCGTTGTCTGTTATTAGAAGAGCTATATCAGCTGTCATCAGCTTTTTATATTCTGCAAAACTATATACTTAAATGTCTTAGCCTTCCAGATTAGAATCATGTTTGCTTCACTCCTTACCATTTCTTTGATAAGATGAGCTTTTTTGCAAGGTTATTGCTGAACAGCCAACTAACTAGAAAAAAAAATTTCTGCTCATTTTGTGTTTGGCGCACCAATTAGATTGACAGAAGTGAATTCTTGTTTTCAATTCTGTTGTTTTTTTCCTGTCCTTCAACCTTTCATTGGGCAACTTGCTAACAATGAACTAATCAAGTACATGTTTAAAATATATCTAACAAAAAAAAATTAATGCACTATTCATTAAATATTTTAAATTGTTAGAAATTGATTTTTAAAGTTTATTTTGTATCATATATATACATATTTATTATGAAATTTAATTTAGTATTAAAATAATTATTCATATAAGTGATAAATTATATAATCAATAAATTAATAAATGTATTTTATATTAATGAATTATTTATTTCTATTTGTTGTTTTACGTATGATGTTAAACTCCTATATCTCATCGCACATAGCCGTAGACCTATGAGCTGAAAAGATATTTCAGAATCCTATATTTACCAAAGTGATTCCATGTTCTAATTGTTTTGATTTTTATCAATTCAAAAGTGTGTGTAGTTGTAATTTTTAGTGCTAATTTAGGCTTTTTCTTATTGTCTGACATCATCTATAACCAGTTATCATTGCGTATCATCTTGCATGTTAAAATGTCACCCTTTCGTGCATAAGGATTAGCAAAATTAAAATTGGATACACTTTTCCTTATGCCTACTTGTACTGAACTTAAGACAATCCACTGCATATATTTTCTTGTCTTGTTCCATGTCAATATTTCGAAATTAGACAATTATTCTTCTTTGAATCAGAGCTTCAAATTTATATTTTCGATCAAGCTTGATGTGGTCACTAACATGCAGGTAGAAGGGCCATCTTGGGCTCCATTACGCGATAACTACATGCTTACAAATTCAAAGTTGAAGGACTGGGATAAGATGCCGGTAAGTCACTATTGTTCTTGCAATCTGTCTGTTGCTCTTAAAATACAAGAATGCATATACAACAGGTGCAAAATCTATTGTTCTTGTTAATTGCTCTGTGTCTTAAGTCTCTGTAAGCTTTACACACGAGCATACTACATATGTTGTTTTTCTTCTTCACACAAACAAACATTTACCATAAAATGCAGGATCCCATCATCACAGACGGTATCGGGAAGATGTCTGAAGATAGTGGTTCCGATGATGACTGATATTGTTCACGACACTTCTATTGGTGGGAAATTATTTGTTAAGAAGGGAAAAATGCGATGGGGTTGGCCTCTTTGAGGTGGAGGATTCAGATCCCCCTCCCCCCTCCACCTCCAAAAAATGGTTGTTCAGAAAAAAAAAAAAAACTGTCAATGCATAGCAAAGGTCACTGTTCCTCCTTTCTGATGTTTTAAAAGTGATATATCAAATGGTCAAAGGTGGAAACTTTGAGCCCCTTAAAAAGTTTTATAGGGTTTACTGCAATTGGGATTTTTAGTGGTATTACACGCGCATAGTTGGATAAACTTTATTTGTTTTTCAATTCCTTTTATGGATTAAAGAAATATGATATAAGAGTTACATGTGTAATTATTATAAGGAGTAACAATTACTGATGAAATAGTAAAATTATTATTAATTTCATATGGTAGGCGAAACTAATGAATAAGCTGTCAATGTGAAATTATTTAAAAAACTGTTAATGTAATGAGTACAACTTATATAAAATAAATGTAAATAAATAAATAAATGTATTATTAAATTTTGGTAAAAATAAAAATTTCTTTTAAAAATGTCATCTGACAAGAAAAGAAATTATTTGAAAAAAATTTATGATGTTAAAAATATATAATTTATATTTACACATTCATTCGCATACAAAAAATATTGGTGTAAATTTTATGCAATATAATTAATGGAAAATGAAACTAAAAATTAGAACTGCCTATAAGATGAACAAACATATACTGGTTATTGATATGATTTTTATATATTGATTATTAAATTTTTTTATAAAAATAATAAACTATCATAAAAATATCTTATATATATATATATAGCTTATTAATTTAAAAAATAAAAAAGAGAAACAACTTACAAGATATATACATGAAATAATATAAAAAAATGAAAAGATTTTATATTTTCAATAAATTTTTTTACAGGCCTTTAATCTGTTTCTACTTGAATTAATAGAAATGCGTTAAAATAAAGTTGATTATTACGAAAATTAACAGTTAAGAGTACATAAGGGGAAAGAAAGTTAATACTGTATGAATAATTAACATTTGTGATTCATTGACTCATGTAAGAAGCCATATGACAGTTGAAAAGAACGTAAAGGCAAATTTGACTGGACTAATGGGGACCTTACAGTAGATTGATGTAAAAAGAGTTGAGGAAATAAAGTGAATATATATATATAGTAATTTAATTATTATATATATATAATATTACACTTAATTAGTTGCAAATCATTCATAGAAATTTTCTTTTGATACAAAAGAGGAAGAAACTTGAAAAATACAAAAACCTAAATTTCTAATTAATTAGACAAAGTCAAATCATTTTTCAATATTTTTAAAGATTATAAATTTAATGTTTTAGAGTTAATTTCAAAGAAAAGAAAATTAGACAAGATCAAAACTCACCAACCTCATGCTCCATGAGCATTGTCCAAAAGCTAACATGACATTGTTTTTGTTATTTATTTATTTATTTTTTTGAGAAGTGTTTTTGTTATTTTTTTGAAAGAACATTATTGTTTTTGTTATTTTCAAAAGCAGATTCCTCAACAATATCATTTTTATTCATTATTAAAATAAATATAGCTTTTAAAAATGCATTTATTTTGTTTCTAATGGAATTCTGAAATGGGATATTTTTACATCAATCTTGTGGAATTTTTCATGATATTTACATGGAATATTCCTGGAAACAAACCCAAGGTTAATTATGAGAAAATTTGTCATTGATTTTGTAATATAAACTTATTTAAAATTAAGAAATTAATTTATAGTTTAAAATAGACATCGACCAGCCAGCCCCCTTTAGCTGGGATGGTTTGCTCATATGCCTATGGAATTATACATGCTATAATTCCTTTTTTGTCTTTTATTAAACAAAATTATCACAGTTTCATGTGAAAATAAATGAGAGGACCTTTAATCAATCAAAGGATTGATTCGACACGTGGTGTGATCACGGAGAAATCTCACAAAAATCTCTGTGCATTTGGACTGAGTCCATTTTTCTTTATGGAGAAAAAAATTGGCTCAATTTAATTCACGATAAATTTTTAAATAATTTTATATTAAAATATAATTTTAAAAATAATAAAATATTTATAAATTAAATTTACACTTACATAATCAATTCTAATATTTTTATTATAGAAAACATTTATATAATTAAAAATATAGAATTAGCTACCAAATATTTAGCCACTTAATTTGTTTTTAAGATAAATTACGAAAAGTTATTATAAATAAAATATATTATGAATTTTTCTATATCTAACTAAAACTATTTTATATTAATTATAGATATTAATTGTTGTCACAATTAAATATTAAATAATCATTTAAAATATCAATATAAAAAATAGAGATTTAAATAAGTTAGAGTCAAAATATTATAAAACTTAAGTTAGACTCTCCTTTAAAATAGAGTTTGAAACCTGACTTAACTATAAAACGTGGAGATTATAAATCAGCTCAATCTCGATCGAGTTTTTTTTTTGAGATCGAATAATTTTTATACTTGAATTTAACTAGGTTAAATTTAATGAATTATATAAACTTAAAATATCTGAATTCGATTCACTTTGATAAAAATATCTATATAATTACATTAAAATAAAAGTAGTAAACTAATTCCCTAAAAAAAAGTAGTAAACATGTATAACTTTTATTATGTTTGAGAATCCAACAAGTCAAGTACAATGAAATTTGAAGTCACAGTATAAACTATTTTGAGTAATTTATCAGTTTTAGTTTTTTAAATTAATTTTAGATAATTTATAAAGTAATTTGACTCGTTTACCCAACATTTGAGTTTAGGTTTTATGTTGCACGAACACTTCAATTAGTAAACGTTTTCTCGTATCAGTATCCCTTATCCGTACTACCTAGACACTTTAATTTATAAGAAAACACTTCAATTAAAAGATGTTTTTCTGTATTTGTGTCCCTATTTTCGTATCCTCGTATCAGTATCCGTGCAACCTAATTTAGGTTTTATTCATTTAATGTATTACTTTCTTATGCTTAGCATGAATGAACATGCCTAACATTCTATTGTTCCTTCTCTTTGTGTAGTAAGGTGAATTTAACTTCCCTAAGGATTTGTCTCCATTTTCTTAATGGCTTGATAGGGTATTTAATGCTTTATTCCTCCTTTTTATCTCTTGAAATTTTAAAGGTTTGGTGAGTTTAATTGGTTTTGAATCATTTACCGATCTTTTTCTGTCTTCTTTAGCAAGATTGAGTGGTTTATGGTAGGAGTGCAAGTGTCTCATGTTATTTCTTGCGTCTTCAAATAGTTTTATATGTTAAGCTTTTCCTACTTTATCATGAAAGGCAATTTGGAAGAGATTATGAATCTTATTTCTAAAACTCAAAAACTAAAATGTAATGTACTCATTCAATTAACAGAATCTCATCAAGGTAATATATATAGAGAAGAAGCATATGTTAGTTATTATTATATTGGGGTCTAAGCAATGGAGTTTTTCAATTTTTAAAGCCTCTCTATTGCAAACTTACAAGTAATTTCTAGATATAAAAAAGCCCATTACATAAATTTATCTTTGAGTTCTCTTATGAGGGGTGATTGATGTTGTTAACAGGGATATTCAAGATGATGAAGTGGGTGAAGACATATGCTGCAATTGTGGGTTGAAGCTCAAACAACTCCAGACAAAATTCTGTCACATCAGTAGAGAGGCAAATAAAGCAGCCCATTGGTTGGCAAAGAGGGACTAGGCGTTGCAACAAGGAATTATCTGCAACAAGGAATTATCTGCAACTACGTTCATGGAAATCATTCTAAAAGACATGTAATCTATTTAATTTTTTTTTTTCTGTTTTCTGTTTTCTTTGTTTGTGGGTTAGTGGTTTGCTGCTTTTAGCAGGCTCTTTTCGCCTTGCCTTAATTTTGTTCTTCTATTTGGTCTGCCGCTGGCTTGGTCCTTCTCCGTTTCTTTAATGTAGTGAATTATTAATTTTTTTAAAAAAGGATAGTTCTGTAACGAAGACTTTGGTCAATATCCAATTCACACATTGTTATTGAAGAGTGGCCTTTTAATTTTTTTCTTTGATCAAATAGAATTCTTAAAGTCACCTTTTTGGATTCAAGTTTCTAGCATTCCTCCAAGCCAAATGACAAGGAAAAATGGTTAAAGGATATGCAAGTTGTTTGAAGGCTTAGTAAAAGCGGATTTTGCTCAAAGCAATGGTATAAAGAAGAGTGCTTTTGGTGGTATTAAAGTTATGATTGATGTCAATAAATCATTCTCAATTGGTTTTTGGGGATACAAAGAATGATGGGGACTCTGAGTGGTATTATATCATGTTATGAGAGATTGTCAGATATTTGCTTCTACTATGGAAGAATTGGTCATGTTATTAAGTTTTGTAAGGAGAGAGAAGTTGATAATATGCTTTATGTTGATCAAGATAGATCGAAATTCGACCCTTTGATGAGATTCTTCCCTTCAATCTTGTTTTAAAACTATATGAATTAGGACTTCTAGAGGGCTTGCTCTATGGTAGAATGCTTTGGTTAAGGTATTCATCTTGTAGTTGTTGTCTAATTATATTCATTATTATTATGGTGATGTAGATGGCAGCTATATGTATGTTACTTTTGTCTATGGGGCCCTTAATTGAAATAATAGGAATCGAGTTTGGTAAGAGATTATTATGTCTTATAAACCTAGTGCTAAGGAACGTTGTGTTTGCCATGGTGATTTTAAAGCTATCCTCAATGCTTATGAGAATCTTGGAGGGATTAATGTATCATCTTCCCGAGTCTTGTCCTTTAACAATTTTGTGAATTTCTGTCAGTTAATAGATTTGGATTTTAAGGGAGCCCATTTTACCTAAATCAATAGATAATTACAGGTTACATCTTTTTTTTTCCAAAGGCTAGATAAAGTGTTGACTAACATTGTTTGGAGAATTAGGTGGATAGAGTATCAAGAATATAAAAAAATTATAATTCAATTTTAAAATAAACAAGTAGTAGGGTCCAAAATGTTTTAGTTGAGCTAATTTATCATTCTTCATATTAATATAAAAATATAACATATTAATCTAAAATAATATATTAATATATATAAATATAATATTATAATATAAATTATTAAATATAAATTATATAATATAAATTATAATATATAAATACTCAGAAGCTTCAAGATTGAGCCTATAACCTGAAACTTTGAAATCAAAATTTCCTTGGTAATATAAGAAAGCATATAGAGCGCTTAAAAACTTAATTTAATAACCTTAGGACTTACCTTTCATTAGAGCTAAGCAAAAGGAGGGTAGAAATTTTACAAAGAATGATAAATCTATAGTGGAATTATATTGGCTCCAATGATCGATGGTCAATTGGTTAAAAGCTAAAGGCAAAAATACTAGGTTCTTTTATACTTCAAATATTGCAAAAAGGCAGAGGAACCATATTTATAAAGTTAAAGATTCTAAAGGTTACTGTTAGAGGAGGAAGGAATGATCAACACTTATATTTGTAATTTTTCTAAGATTTGTATTCTTTGACTGTTATTAATCCTTCCCATGATATTTTGAACATCATCCCAGCTTTAATTGATGAAGATATGAATAGAATGTTATTGATGAAGAAATTATGAATGCAACTTTTCAATTAGGATGTTATAAAGCTTCTGGATCTGATGGTTATCTTAGAGTTTTTTATCAGAAATATTGGATATGGTGTGCAAATGTATTTGCCTTACTATTAAGTAGTGAACTCGTATTATTCTAATCCTAAAGGTTAAAACTCCTAAATATGTTTCACAATTTCATCCTATTAACTTTTGTAATCCTTTTATAAATTTATTTTTTGATAAATAGGCTCAAAGCTTGACTATCTTCTTTAATGCATCCAACTTAAAATGTTTTTATTTTAAGAACATCATCAATTTTTATAATATTTTATTAGTTCATAAGGCTTACTATGCTTTGCATTGTGGAAAGTCTAAAATGTTAATGCATTTTTCTCTCAAATAAGATATGCAAAAAGCATAAGCTAAAGTCAATTAGACTTTTCTTCAAAATATGTTAATCAACTTTCATAGAAAATTCATTCTTCTTATTATACAATGTGTGAGCACATTGTCTTGCTTTGTTATGGTTAATGGTAAACCTAATGCATACATTAGAGACCCTTTTCTCCTTATTTTTTTTTATAATTATTATTGATATATTAGCTTTTTTTTGACAAGGCCATGTATAAAGTGTTTATTATTGGATTCAAATTAAATAAAAAAGGCAATCCTATCCATCATATGTTGTTTGATGATAATACCCTTTTTCTTAGTATAGCAAATTTACAAGAGCACAAAAATTTGTAGGAGTTAATTTTTAAGTATTGTCAGCTTTTGGTCATGTTGTTTTCATATTAGGGTTTAATTATCTGGTCTTTTGGGTGTTAAAAATTTCAATAAATTTGATAAATATATGGATATGCCTATTATATAAAGTAGAGCAAAACTAAAGTGTTGGGAATTTATTAGAGATAAAATCCATAAGAAAGCTTCTTCCGAGAAATATAAAATCTTGTCTTACGTTGGTAGGGAGGTTCTACTTAAATTTGTTATTACTTTTATCTCAACATACTTTATACCTTGTTTTAAATGTCTTATTTCTTTCTGTAAGGGTTTAAATATAATCTTCAATAAATTTGGTAAGAAACAATTCTTATAACCTTTACGCTTAACTCAATGGGAGAATATTGCTATTTATAAACATAGAGGATGTTTAGGTTTCAAGGACTTACATATGCTTAATACAACATTGTTGGCAAAACAATATTGGAGGTTGATCTCAAATCCTCAATCTCTTTGGGCTCTAACTCTTAAAAAAGGTTTATTACTCATTTTATTCTTTTTTGGAAGCTAAGTCAAAGGCTAGACCCTTATAGGGATGGTTTAGTCTTTTGCAAGCTAGGCCTTTTTTTTAATTTTTTTAATGGTAAGGAAATTTATAAGGAGTAGGAAGTCTATTCATATTCAGAATGATGCTTAGGTGTTATCTTTACCCTACTTTAAAATTACCTCTAAGAAGCTTTTGAATTCTTTACTATACTTAGTGTCTGATCTCATCATTCCAGGTTAAAGGTGAAATATATCTCTATTATCTTCTCTATTTAATTATGTGAGTTCTAAGCTTTTATGACCATTCAAGTTAGTGGTTTTCATACTAAAGACAAATTAATTTGCATCATGATAAAACAAGATAGGTTACTATTAGATTTATGTATCATTTTTTGGTTACTATTAGATTTATGTGTCATTTTTTGGTTAAAAGAGATCAGTATATTAGAGCTAATAGTCACTAGATTCATAGACGAACAAAAGCCAAATTATGGAAGTGTTTATGGCACAATTACACTTTTTCTAAAGTTAAAACCTTTTAGTAGAGAATTCTAGCTAATGCTTTGCTTGTAGCAAAGAACCTTTGGAGAAGAGTTCTAGTTACAACAAATGTCTATAATATCTATAATGCTGAAATTGAAACCGTTAAGCATGCTTTATTCTAATACCCATATGTTGAATCCACTTCGTTTGTTTCTTAGTTCTTCTATATTCCTAATTTAATGGCAATATTAGTAATAAATTAGGAGAAAGCTATTATTGCTTCTTTAAACCTACAATATAATGAGTTGTAATAAATGTCTATTGTATTTGCGATTGAACCTGAAATTGTTGAGCATATTTTGTTCCATTGCCCACAAGCTAAAGCCATTTGGTTGTATCTAAGTTCTCCTATATTCCTAATTTAATAGTGATGTTACTAATAGATTGGTGGAAAACCATTATTACTACTTTAAACTTGCAACATAATGAGTTTGTCCACATTCTTCAAATTGCTTGGTTTATCTGGAAAGCATGAAATAAAAATATTTTCTCAAGTGGTTCTTAGTCTAGTGCAAACTTTACTTAATGCTAGAGAAGCTTAAATTGTATGGTTAAATTTTAATAATAAGAATGCTAAAGTAGGTTATGTTCTAAACTCAAAAACTATTAGATGGATGCCTCCTCCTAATGATATTATTTTATTTAATAAGCATGCAACCTAAAATTATAAGAATAAGAGAACTTGTTTGGCTATTATAGGAGGGAACTCTGAAAGGAAGATCCTCCATGGAACAACCTTTGTAAAGGTGGCCCCTTCAATACTTATTATTGAAGTTGAAGTAATGATTTTTGTGGTGGAGTTAGCTATTACAAAAAGAGTGCATAAATGTATGATCTAGACTGACTCTTATTAGCTTTATCAAAAATTAACATGCTCGAAAGATTGCAAGTGGGAGACTCTTTCTCTAATTTCCAACATTTTAGCTAAACTTCATAACTTTTATTTGTCATATATTCCTACATTAAAAGAGAAGAGAAATGAGTGTTAATAAGTTAGCTAAAGCAACTTTACCATTATCTCTTCCTCTTAACTGGGTTTGTAATGTACCTATATTTTTTGACAACATATTATAATATATTTGACTGATTAAGTGGAACTGATAGTGAATTAAGTAGATGGCACATGAACAACAAATTTTGTCATTACAAAGGAAGGCGGATAATAGTCTACATTCTCTAAACCACAATAAGAAGCAAGAACAAACATTTTTATTTACATATATTAAGTTAAAATTGTACTCTAGTAAATAGTATTTTATTATCATTAAACAATTCTCTCTTGACACTTATTTTTTTCGTACATAAGAGTTAAACTTAAAATTTTCTTTAAACTTACTAAAATAAGACTGGTTGACACTTTTCATACTCTTTAAAGTGCCTAAAGGTTTTTTATAAGCTAAAGTGGAATTATTCAAACACATGAACAAAACAACAAGTGTTTATAAATGATATTTTTCAAAAGTTGAAATGTTAAAATGGTCATTTTATAAGCTACAAAGCTAAACTAGAAAATTTAAAGGTTTATGGGCTTTAAATATATTAAGTCACTTAATAATACATACAATAAAAAATATTATAAATAAAAAATCAAATATGATATAACTAGAATAATTAATCGGTTAACTGTTTATAGGTATTTTCTAATCATATATATAATTTCTTAAGGCATCCATAATGGTTTACACTCTAAAGAGTGTAATACCCATGCCACATCATTACTTTATTATTTCCTCTTCAATTTTAGTTTTTTTAACTATAGATTACACTAATAAAAGTATAATAGCATGAACCCACTACCAAATCATATATTTATTTTAATAATTCTTAATACATATCTTATAAATAAATACATTTATTTTCTAAAAACTAATTTCAACAAATTTTAAAAAATTAATTTACTACTTTTTGAACATTTTTATTAATTTTTAAAAATTTTATTACAATCATTCTTAATTAAAAAAATTTTAATTTAATTTAACTTTATCATATAATTTAAATAAATGGAAACATAAGTAGTAAATTTAATAAACACTATATTTATTTGTCATTATCCCTAAATCATTCCTAAGTATACTCAATCAAGTTTGATCAAAGTTGATGATGTACTTCACGACCACATAGTTTTGTCTTCCTTTAAAGGTAATTTTGAAAATTCTTAATAGAACCTCTACTCACAGTGATATTAGTCTTTTCGTCATTATAATCTTAATTTGTTATTATATCTCCTTTATCCTTGACAATTGTATTATATAATATAATGCATGCATATATTATATTTTTCAGTTTATTTTTTTGCCAACATTGAATAGGGCCATGTATAATCGCCCAACGAGATTGGAGCATTCTAAAAGCTTGTTCAACATCTTTACTTATAGCCCTTGCATTTTCTTAAACTTGATTCTTTGTAGATCTTTTGGATATGTGAAATTTTTAACAAATTTTACCTAGTTTGGATATATATATACCATTTGCTAAATAATATCCTTTTTGGTATTGTGTGCCATTAGTTGTATATTGAACTTTAGGAGCATACCTTACAGTTTGTCATTAATATTAGAGATTGGTTGAACATATTGATATGGTTGTTAGACCCTGCTTTGCCAAAAGATGCATGCCATATCCATAGTTCTGCTGACATGACTACTTCTAGCATTATTGTGGGAACTCTTTGATCATATCAAGTAAATTGACCTTTCCATACAATTGGAAAATTCTGTTAATGCCAGTGCATGTTGTTAATGTTACGTAGCATGTTGGGAAAGCCATGTGCTCTTCATACAACTGAAGTAAAAGTTTTATGTCATTAGTGTTTGGCTTTCTTAAATAGTATGCCTAAATTATCTACTCCCACCATTGATTTTATTTGAATTTTACCAAATTGAACCTAATTTACTAATTAGTTTTAAAGTGTAGAAAATTAAATGGTTTCACTATTTTTCACTATTAGGGTTATTACAATCTATGTATAATAAAACTAAAACTAATTAATACAGCCTATAAACTAAATACACAATGCAAATACCATAAACAACACTAAAAAAACACAGAAGAACATAAAAATAAAAAATAATAATAAAAGCTAAAATCTATGTAAAATGGCTACATGACTTAAATCCATGGCATTCCATGGATCTTCATGGATTTATTTCCAGTTCAATCACCTCTGTACTAGATTTTCACCATAGCCAAAGAAACAAATAAACACAGAAAACAAAAAAAATAATTAGAAAATTCCAAAAAAATAATAGTAAAAATGAAGTCAAAATAAAATAAAAGAAAGAAAGAAAAGAAGAAGGAGAAGTGATGTGGATGCTGTACTAATTAGCTCCTCAGAGACTGTTGATTCACTATGTTTTGGAATAGGATTTGTAAACTTTGATTTTATTTCTTAGGCATGATTGATTTTTATTAAGAATAGTATGTAAAAGAAAATCTAACTTTTTTTTTTCATCTCAAGACTCTGTGTGCTTTTTTTTTTTTTAGAAAAGAGACCTCCCCCCCTCACTCATGTAGATTGAATGACACATATAGCTTAAAGGAAAACCCTTATCTCCTGTACAAGAGATAAAATTTGATTTTCAAATTTGATTTTAATTAAATGTCATGATAATGATGACATTATCAAGATTATTTATTTATTTTTGACCAATAAAAAATCAAAGAAAATTATTTTCAAAAATAAAAAATTAATAAAAAATGAAATCACTGTCGATCGGACTTGTGCAATTTCAATCAAAATTATAGATTTCCAATAAAAAATGTGAAATTCCAATCAGAATTCCATATATTCCATATTTTTGATTGAAAATATGTAATTATTCCGATCGGAATTACATATTTTTGATCGATAACTTTTTTTAACATTTAATTATAAAAAGACCCTTAAAAGAAAATAAAACTTTATAATTAAGTCCTTAAAGAAAAAAAATATAATTAAGTCCTTAAAAATGCAATTAAGCCTTGAGGTTGAAAAATCAATGTCCATAGACCTATTTGTAATAAATTTTCATCATTGGAGTCCTCTATTGTATCTATACTCGACTATCTTGAAATTGGGTGCTTACAGTTGCCCTCTTTTATTGCTGTTTGCTTGATAAATAGCGACAAAGTGAATAATCATACAATTTCAAAGCAAAGAGTTAGGATACTTACCTGACGTGTTACAAAGCTTTTGTCTATAACACTAAATTGCGTGATGTTGCTTTTTTCATTCCACGATGTAGGCTTTATGCTGCTATAATCTATAATTACTGGTAAGTTTTAAATGGTTACAACCCTTACGTTGTCCGCCTTTGATGCTGCAGTCCGTAACTACTCATGACTTTTGATTTAGTTGCAATCCTTCATTGCTTATTAATGATTTTAATTAATTGTAACTCTTTCATTGCTTGTGTCGATACTGTAATCCATAATTGCTTACAAATTTTGATTAGTTGCAACCCTTTAATTATGCTATAGTCTAATTTTGACCAGTTGCCATCCTTTCATTGCTCACTGATAATTTTAATCAGCTATAACCCTTTCATTAATTTTTGGTTTGCTGTTGCAATCTATAATTGCTTATAATTTTGATTAGCTGTAACCTTTATATTGCTCGCCTTTGATGTTACCATCCATAACTGCTCACGATTAGTTGTAACCCTTTTATTACTCGCCTTTGATGATGCTATATTCTATAACTACTCATGATTAGCTGCAACCCTTTCATTGCTGGCCTTTATAATGCTACAGTCCATAATTGCTTATAATTAGTTGTAACCCTTATATTGCTCATTTTTTACTCTACAGTCCATAACTGCTCGTAATTAGTCACAACCCTTTCATTGCTCACCTTTATAATGTTATAGTCTATAACTACTCACGATTAGTTGTAACCCTTTCATTGCTCTCCTTTGATGCTATAGCCTATAATTGCTTGCAATTAACTGCAACCCTTATATTGATCACCTTTGATGCTACGGTCCATAATTGTTCACAATTAGTTATAACCCTTTTATTGCTTAGCTTTATAATGCTACAGTCCATAGCTATTTGCAATTAGCTATAACCCCTTCATTGCTCAATGATGATTTTAATTAATTGTAACCCTTTCATTGCTCACCCTTACTACTGTAGTCCATAATTATTGCAATCCATAACTGCTACAGTCCATAACTGTTCACGATTTTTGATCTTTAGCTGTTTGATTCGAAAGCTATAAATTCTTTATGCTGAATGATTTAGAATTTTTATTGACTGAGTTTGAATTTTACTATGTTGATTGAGTGGAATTTTCTACTGACTAATTTGAATTTCGCTGTGTTAACTAACTCTACAAGTTGGGTGTACCTCCTTTTGGATTTGCAATTCTTGAAGACTTGTTGAAGTTAGTTTTAGTATGATGAATGTACAAAATTATATTATAATTTAGAGAAAATTCATCACTTTTGTAATATCTCGTGTTTTTAAATATTTTTACACTGTACCGGGATATACAGTGTTAATAATTTTTGTATATATATTACGATATTTTTACGAGTTGATATGTATTTAAAACCTATTTTAATCATTGTGTATTATTTACAGTGCTTTACGTAAAATTTTTCCGGGACTTGCATTTTCGGGAAAATTTTCACGTAAATAATTTATTATTAATTATTTTAAATATATTTTCGGACTTGCATGAACTCATACGTATTTTTAAATTACTAAATAAAGCCTATGTGTAAATATTTATTTAATTAGGGTTTAACTTATTACCCTAATATTTTATTATTTATTTATTATTTTATTGTTATTTAATTATTTTTAATTAATATTAAATTTTAAAATATTAAATATTTAGTGTGTGGTGTATATTTAATCTGTGTAATTTAACATTATTTTAATATATAGTATAAAGTATATATATATATACATATTATACATTAAAAATCAAAACTTTTGAAAAATTACACTTTTACCCTCGACTACTCCTTCTTCCCCGATCTTCACCCTCACCGCCGTCTGACGCCTGCAACTGTCGATTCCTCACCGTTGGTGTGCCGTCCGGTGTGCCACCACCTTCTCCAGCCTTCCTCGTCGCCTGTAGCAGCTGATTCCGGCGCCTGGAAGCCATTTTTGGCAGGAGAAGCCGAAAGTTGAGCTAACGTCGTTCACCAACTTTTCGGCCACCATTTTTGACACCGCCAGTCTCTTTATTCTCCTTGAGCTCCGTTGAGTGTGATTCTAGCTTTGGTTTGAGCTTAAATGGTATTGATTTGCTTAGGTTTTGAATTTTCCAATTCGGCCATATTAGGGTTTTTGATTTTTTTGAGCTTTTAATTGATTGATTCATGAAAACTCCCTTCACAAATGTTGATCCTAGTAGCTTAATATACATGTATAAATTTTTTTGGAATTTTTGGAGATTATATTGATTTTTGGGTATTTTTGAATATTTTAATATTATTTTCTAATTTTCGGAAATTAATTATTTAAATTATGAAATTGTGTTTTATGGTTAAATTAGGTGTTGAAATGAATTATAGGGATTTATTTGGAATTTTTATGAATTTCTATGTATTTATTTTGAATTATTGAAGTTTATGTAATTTTGGGAAAATTAGGTTAAATGTGTTTTTATTTGAAATTAATTGGTAAATTGAGTTTAATTATTAATATTATTAATAAATATGTTGACAAAATTAATTTTGGATAATTATACTATTTTTGATGAATTTTTGAAGTAATTTTAGTATATTTATATATATAAGGGCATTTTGGTAATTTTACACAAAATTGTCTAAAAATGTAATTCAATTGGTTTTAATAATTATTTAAGGTATAAAAATGATTTCTACAAATTATTTAGTATTTTTAACTAATTAAAACTATTTTTCGTGAATTATTTTCAATTATATATATAATATACGGTTTTACTAATAAAATGAGTTTTTATCGGTTTTTACTGTGTTTTAAGGTTAATTATGTAATTTCTATGTATAAAATGAATTTCTATGTTATAAGGATATTTTTGGTATTTCCTAAATTATTCTATGAATTGTGGACCTCGGTCGGTGGACTGTAGTTTGGAGTCCGACCGTGGGATTTTGATTGTGCTCTGTGTAGTTTTTCGAAGTGTATTTCTTTGCAGGGTCGGCTCTACTCTTTGAGTAGAGAGATGTCTGTTTTACAGGGGAGGTTCTGCCGGATTTTTGGTAGAATTCTCGTAAAACGTGATGTCCGGTCGAACCCTAATCTCAATTCTGTGTTTAATATTCTAGATCGAATTCTAGAATTTCTGTTAGGTTTATTCTGATGTCGGTTATTTATTGCTTGTTTAGTTGCACTGAGACCGAGGGCTAGTGGACCAAGCCCGTCGGACCCATCTCGTGGAGCGCACTAATTTGTGAGTTACTATACTATATATATATATGCTTTAGGATGCATGATTTAGAAATATATGTTTTATTTTGATTAAAATGCATAGATAATGTGATTTGTATTTAAGTATATTTTTGGTATATATTAAATTATATGCATGTTTTATAAATAAATTATATTTAAAATGTTTTTAAATATATTTCGAGTTTAATTTATGATTTGATTGGATTTATTTGACGTATATATACTCGAAATATACCTGGTTTACTTTTGGTATATTTTCGGTATATATATGGTTTATATTGTTATTTTATTTAAATTCATGCATCATTTATTTGTGAATGAATGTTTTATATTTATTAATGAAGGAAATCAATAGAACGTGCTACCTAGTGGGCAGCACTAGGACCGAGTACGTACCGGTACGTCTATAGCATTTAGGCTATATTACTAACCATTTGTGGATATTGATTGGTTATGATTATTTGATATGTGAGATATGGTTTGGAGGTGTGATTGCTGGAGCTCGGTTGACCAAGTGTCTCGGGGCCAATCACACTGGCAGTCAGACTGCTGGAGCTCGGTTGATTTAGTGTCTCGGGGCCAATCTACTGTCTAAATGGATTAAGTGGATATATTTGGAATAAGTGAGCCTGTGTGGCTAGAGTGTTGTCTAACACTGTTTTTGAGGTTGCGATATTCTAGGGTTCTATGTGATCCTTCATAAAAGATGATTTTCAATGAAATATATAAAATGATTTTATTGCATCTGTGTGTATTTGCCTGTATATATACATATTAGATATAAACTGTGATTGTATGCATTGTCATTTAGTGTGCATGTATATATATTATAGTAATTTACTCAGTGAGGTCTGACTCCCCTCTGTTGACCATTTTTCAGGAGAGTCAACATCTTCAGACCTCAGTAGTAGGCCTGTATGACGGATTTCTTCCGCCCTGGCTTCTTTGTGTAAACTGCTTACTTGAGTCTTATTTTTATAATCTAGACACTGCAGTAGTTGTAAATTAATTTATGGGATTTTATGTATTATATTTATGTGAGATATTATATTATGTGAACTGGATTTATATTAAAAGATTTTATATATATGTGATGAGTTGAGATTTAAATTAGATTCAGTTGATGAAAATAATATTATGATATTTATGGTTTTTATTTCCGTTGCATTTGATATTGTTATTACTATTATTGCATGTTTTATTTTATTTTTAGGCTTGCTACGGGTTCCGGATTCGAAAGAATTCCCGTTCCCTAGCGCCGTTCATGGCCCTTGTTTTGGGTCGTGACAACTTTATCATGAGATAGATTGTACTCAATGAATCTTACTAATTTTGATTTTCATGACTATCCTTTATTTGCCATTCAAAAAGGTTAAAGATTTCATTAAACATCTTATGCGGAGAGTGTATTTTTTACCAAGTGAGAACTTACTTCCACACTAAATTTTGGGAGAATTTGTTAAACAAAACTTATGGAACTTGAGCATAAACAAATTGAATTCTAAGTATCAAAATTGTCCTTGAGTTATTATGTGCTTTCTTCTCTATCCAAGTATTCCCCTGTCTTTCTCATATTACTTAGCATGAATAATGTTAGATTGGTCCTTCAGATACTCATACTCTTTCTAGAGCATTGGAGTAAATAGAGAAGCTTTTGGTATGGTCATCTTTTAGTATTCCCCCACCTTTCTCATATTACTCAATGCAAAAACTTCTAAAGGGTTCACATTTATATTCTTACTCATTTATAAGCATTGGAGTATATTAAAAGTGCCTTTTGTCACATTCTCTTATTTTGATTCCCTCTTAGTATTCCCCACCTTTCTCGTATTACCTAGTATGGATACCGTTAAGGGATTTTGTACTTGTACTCATTTTTGAGCATTGGAGTAGATTATATGCACATTTCTCATTCAAAAAACTAAAATGTTCCTTAAAATTCAAGCAATTTATACTTTAGGCCCATAGATTTTGTTTATGCATATTCTTCCCCTCGTTTAGGTGCAAAGTAAACATTAAATTGATTAGAGTTTGAAAACTCTCAGCATAAAGCCATTAACTAAACATTTGAATTTTGTGAGGCTAATAAAAGAGAGCTATTATGATTAAAATTCATAAGATAAGCTTTCACATATAATCTCAAGAAATGGATGAATTTCCTTTTAATTTATAAATTTTATTATTGAGAATTGTGCTTTATTATAGAATCTAAGGAGATAGAGTTATGTTACTTCCCTTAATTATTTGTCAAGATATTTTCCATGCAAAGTGAAATTCTGATAAGAAATAGGCATTTGCTATCTTGCTCGTTCTTATTATTGTGTTTGTTCCTTTCTCCTTCATTCCCTTTTATTTTTCCCTGCACAAAATACCATAAGTTAGTCATATCTATTTGTAGGCAAGTGAAGAAATTTTACCAGAATGTAATGTTATTATTTTTCACTCCTTTTTGATTGTAGTTATGATGTCTCTGATCACAAAGGTTATGATACTCCACCATTAAGGTCATGGCCTAGGGCTGAATTTATCTTCCTATCATTCCCATTAATGTTATGGCAATGGGCCTCACTCCTCTTCCTAACATTTCCTATAAATAAGGTTTAGAAGTTAGAGGTCTCATTTAATAATCATAGAAGTTTTAGAGTGCATTCATTTTAAGTTTTAAAGTGCATTCTTCCTTTTTTAAGGTTGACGCGTGTATTGCTACCTTCTCATTATTGCTTTCCATATCTTATACTGGTCTTAATGTTATGGAGTTCTGCCTAATTGGTCAGGAATTGAGAGAGGCTCTTTGGGGATTCAATGTCATGTCCTTGCTTGAGCAATCTTTATCATTAAAGGTACATTTATAAGCATCTTTTAGAGCAAATTCTCATTGAACCATCTGAGGTATACTTGTCTTTTATTACTCCTCATGTTATTAACTATCTTTTGCATTTACAATTTATGGGAGTATATTAATTTTCCTCTTATTGAGACTTCAAATGATATTCCAGATGATGCTCCATATAAGACTGTTGAATCTGAGGAGATTGAGTATCCTATTTAGCCTCTTAAGGTTAACAGGATAAAGCTTCTATAAGTACCACTATTAGTGATATCTCCTTATTGGATGGGCCCATGATTTATTAGGCTCCCAAAGTCTAGAGTCCATTGAGCATTAGGTTTACTTTAATAGTGTTACCCTTTTTCCTATAGATACTTCACATATGAATACTTTAACTACTTTCTTGCACTTTTTTTAATACTAATCTTGAATGTTATTAATAGAGTATTTGTATAATCTATTTTGCCCCCACATTGCCCAAGAGCTACATTTTACCCCTAGTTTCTGATAATTTTCCTTCACGAAGATAGTTACACTAAGGTTATCATTATTCTTTGAGGAATAGAGCTAATCACATGCTCTTTATTCTAATTGGATTTTATCAACACCTTTCTAGAATTGATATTGTTAATCTAATCCTATTAGTTGTAATCTCGAGCATTAAAGATGTAGAGGAGTGAGTGAACTGATTGAAGAGAGTTCTTGAAGCCAAAATCAACTTAGACTTGCTCTTCAAAGAACTCTTGAGTATAATATAAGGTTTCATGCCAATGCAATGATTTATAGTAGTTACAAGGTTTGGGTTGAAACGTAAGTTATTGAGCCACCTAAATTCCCTAGGTATAAAGGGACAATAGATTTACAAACAGAATCACATAGGGGTGATAAGAAGAGAAAACATAACTAAAATATTGATCTTAAAGCTCTAATTTTAGCTTTCATTATGTATTATCTTTCCATTTGGATACTTATATAGTATGATAAAGATGAATATACAATATTTGAGAAAAAATTTTAGATTCAATTTTACTCATTCATTAAGGAAAAAAATAAGAACATTCATTACATTACATGACATAACCCCTATTATCAACTAGGTTTTTTATTTTCTCACTAATTATTTTTCTCTCATTTTTACCTGACTATCCTTTTATGATTTCTTTTTTTTTTCTTCTTTCTTCTCACTTTTCTTTTTATCATTCTTTTTATTTTTCCCTCAAATTTCCTATCTTCAGAAGTTACATCATGTGATATATGAATGTTCTTTGAATTTTTACTTGTGCCCATGTTAAATGAATCTAATTGGATTGAATTTATGTTAAACATGCAGATGCAGTTGACATATTATATAATGCATAGTACCATCGGATGCACATTACATAAGTAAACATGATCAGAATTCATATTATTGATCAATAAAACCAAATTTTTAAAGAAACTAAATTTTTATTCAAAGAAAATAATAAGAAAACTATTTTGAATTCTAAATGCTAGGGATGTTAAGTCTCATGGTGGCTGTCCTGCAAGTGACTGATATAGTGGCTATTCTTGCATCTTCTTACTAATTATCTCCATGATTTCATTTTTTTGTACCTCAATTGGGCATGTTTCTTTTTTGTCTAATAACTTCTCCTCATTAAACTCATCACCCCCATCCTATAGGCACAATTGACTTGAAGGGTATGTCAAAAGAAGGTGGTTTAGTGTAAACACCTTATAGTCAAACTTGCCTGAGGGCTATCCATACAAATCTTCTACTCTTTCCATATATTTTAGGGCATTAAGAGATTTCTCATTACTTTTAAGGTCTAGGTCCTCAAGGGAGCTTAGCACTTCTTTCTCACTTACTCCTGAGTTGATCATCATGGTTGTCTAGGGAGGTACATTTTAATAGTTTAGGAAAGGATTATTTCTAGTGCTTGGATTTTTAGGGTCTGTGATTTATCTAGAGTTTATAAAGTTTTGGATTTCTTGTTTGTGATGAATGCAATTATCTGTGGACTTTTAGAGGTTTTGGTGGAATTTGCAGTTCTTGTTTAGGTTATAGCCTAGGGTGTTTGGGTTTGATAGGTTTAGATTAAGTAAAGGTTGAAGTAAGCCTTTTTGCAATAAGTGCTCTAAGACTTTTGACAAAGGTTGGTTAAAGTTCAAGAATCTCCTTGGTTGTTAGACAACATGCACTTCCATAGCTCAACTAGTGTTTCCTTGCTGTGTGTTCTCATTTAGGTAGTTTCTTGCTCTAGTGGTTCTATAGCTTTTCTTCTTTTCATTCTCTATCTCTTCAATTTACAAACCATCATCATAAAGGTCTATAAAAGATTTAGGGTTCATCATTTAGAACCTTTTAACCAAATTAGGAGACACATTACAGAAAATCATCCTAACTTGATCCTTTTCGTCCAACTTATTTTTCATCAATCCTACATTGTTCATGAATTTAGTGAGAAAATTAGAGAATAATTCATTTGGATTTTTTTTAGTCAATTCCAGAACCTGAATGGACATTTCCAACTTATTTTTATGGTTATACTATTTTAGGAAAGTAGTACATAGTTCCATCTAGTAAGCCTTAACACACTTTTCTAATCCATGATACCAGTTCACAATAATACCCTTCAAAGAAAGTAAAAATAACTTTATGACTATAGATAATAGAGCTTTGGTGGTGCTTATAGTTACTGTATATTGGCTAAAATGAATCCTTGGATCTCCAAAACTATTAAACTTTTATAGTTGAGGCATTTTGAAATTGTCAGGCAGCTTATCACTTTCCATGCATAGTATATCATCAAAGTCGAATGAGTAACCTATGCTTTGCCTTTTTATTAGCTCTTTTATATTAGACATTTTCTAAGTCAGTGCTTACATCTACTTGGACTCAAGTTTATGAACTAGCTCAAGTGATTCTTTTTTCACTTTCTCTACCATGTGTTTTTCAACATCCTCAAATTTCATCTCCACAGCAGGCACATTCCTAGTAGCATTTAATGGTTATTCCCTAGCATTATCATTGTTAATAGGTGGATCATCCACAACAAGTGGAACAATAACAGCAGGTGGTATAGTAATATTAAGAGCAGCTATTAATCCAGCTAAAGCTTGTGTCAATTCATCTTGCATCATCGCTCTCATGTCATCCATCAAACCTCCCTTAATGTCCTCTAAGGTCCAGTTGCATCCTTGTTGTTGTTCCATCTCTTATGTTTGAGTTAGTGTAGCTTCTAGGTTAAGTGGTTTGATAGGATCTTTTATAATCTTGAAAGGATCTCTTTAGTGATTGATTTTAGACTCAAATATGTTCTCACTAATCTACCATTATTCTGTTTCTAAACACAGGAAGACCCAAATGAATCTATGATGGCTGAAAAATAAAGTGTTAGTATGATGCATGAATCTATGACGCCTCTTTTATAATCTTAAAAAGATCTCTTTAGCGATTGATTTTAGACTCAAATAATTTCTCACTAATCTACCAGTACTCTATTTCCAAACATAGGAAGACTCGAATGAATCTATAATGGCTGAAAAATAAAGTGTTAGTATGATGCATTAACTATATATGATGCATGCTATGCAATAAGTAGTAAATAGCAAGTCAAATATACAAATAGCAAGTCAAGTATACAAATGGCAAGTCAAATATACAAATAGCAAGTTAAGTGTATAACATACTTCCTTCCAACCTTATTCCTCCTATACACGAGTTCAATAATGAGTCTCTTTCCTAGGATTTTTGGTTTTAGCCTTAATATCAACAGGGGATATCAAGAACCAATGTGCATGTCAAATCTCTCAAAGCAATAAAGCATAGAAATAACATTATAGGTATAAAAGATTAACCCAATCTTTATTAACCCAAATGGGCCTTAAAAGTAAGGGCTTAGGACTTTATAGATAGAAATACCTAATGGCAACATTCACAAGCAATTTTTGTAATCCTAGGGGAAGTTACTAGGCCACTACATGAGTTAAGTCCGGTGGAAAAGTTAAGGTTCCTTTAGCAAGATGCCCTCTTTTAAGACTTGAGTTATAGGCCAAGGTCAGAGAGGCCCAACACCTTTTGCAAACTTAAGAGAAGACTACCCCCTTTGGGACTTAGGTTACAAACTCTGGTTAAATGAGCCCAGTAATCTCTCTTGAATTGAGTTAAGACTAAGAGTGATGGTTAGCCAATATATAATCATATGAAGCTAGTGGAATCATGGAACCATAAACCAATACCATTGGTTTATAAGGACATGCAAAATGAATATAACAATAAAATAATAATTAATAAAATAATTTCAAAGAATACAAGTAAAATTGGTATCTCTTATCCCTAGTGGAGTCACCATTGTAGACAATGGAGTTTAGCACACATATAAACCACGACACTGTTTGAGCTCATGGCTCTAGAGAACACACTACTATATCATAAAAACATAATGTGGAGATGAGGAGTTGCCATCCAAGGTAATAATTAGGATAATTGATGAGTGGTGATAGTTTGATTCTTTAAAAAAAAGTTAGTATCACAACCAGGAGATTCTAGATACGGAATACCAACTTCTTTCAGTCTTGTGTTTATTTAGAATTACCTTATTAATTATTAAGTTATTCCTTATTTATATACAATTTTATTTAAACCCTAATTTAGTATACTCCTAACTCCAAAGGCAACTAGTCATGAAATAACATACAAACAATGTATTCATATAATGTAACATCCCTAAATTAGTCTATTTTATATTGATTTTAATTAAGTTAGCTAAATTTACATATTTTATTCACAAATGAAATGGGAACTAAATGTCGGCCTATATTTTAATTAAATTAGTAAGTCTAAGTCAACCATTTTAATTCTAAAGATAATGAGCCTAAATCTATATAATTTTTATGGAAATGAATTGGATTGATTTAGTGGGCCTAATTTTAATTAATTTTAATTGAAATGAAATGATCCTAAGTCTACAAATTATGAAAAAAATGCTTTAATGGACTTTACTAATGTCTAACTTAATTTTATTAACTAAAGTGGGCTTAAGTTTAAATTATCCTAATGTGCCTAAATTATTTTTAAAGTTAATTAAACCTAAAAACCAGTTTTAAAAGCCTATTAATTAATGAGTTAGAGTCTAACTTGGGTTTAAGGCCCAAAATGAATAATTGTGCTAATCTTGTAGATTTATTATATTTTAAGTTTGATTTATATATTCATAATCTCTTTTCCTTTTATATATATTTTGTTAGGAAAGGAATGTAATAATGATATTTCAGCTTTATTATCTTTCATTATTTAATGTATTGTGTGAATGCTATATAAATTGTCATTACCAAAATTGGGGTGTTGCGGTAACTATACATTGAATGTCATATAATGAGAAATAGTCATAAAGTAGATGCAATCCCCCTAACCCAAAAATCTATGCTGGGGGCAATACTCGTTGAGTGACCCGATGCTACCCTTTTCTTTTGTCGATTTTTTAAAAATCGGGTGGCGACTCCAAAAAATAAAAAAGCTTCTCATTCTTCATGAAACCAATCATTTATCCCTATTCGATAAAGTTGTCATGTCCATCGGAAAGAAAAAACAAGATCAAAACGAGACTTGAGGTCGTTTACAATATATATATGTATGTACGTTTTGTATGCTTTCAAGGTTGTGAAGGCTGCTGTGATCATATATCTACATACATATAAATAAGTAGGCTTTTAAAGTTGTATGTATGCAGATTATGCTTTCAAGGTTATATGAATCTATATATGTATGTGTGTGTGTGTATATATATATATATGATAATATATCTACAAACATACAAATAAGTATGCTTTAAAAGTTGTATGTATGTAGAGTATGCTTTCAAGGTTATATGTATCTATATATGTATACATACATATATAGATACATATAACCTTGAAAGCATACTCTACATAAATACATACATACATATATCCATAAAAAAAATTATGAAAATGCTTGAGAAAGCAATTAAAAAAAAAGTAGTTCCAAGCTAAAAGATCCAAAACGGTAATGTGGAAAATTTGCTTACATAATAAAACATTTGAAGCTATAAATAGATTTATGGATGATTCGTGCAAACACAAAATCATCAATTAAAAAAGCATGCACATCATTTGCAAGGCTAATCAAAATAGGACAATAAAGGCAAAATAAACATCCAGGGGTGAAAAAGAAATATAAATTTCTGGTATAAATACAAAATTAGCTTATAAGACTTATAAGCATATAGGGAAAAAATAAAAAGGCAAAGGAGAAACAAACAAAAGAAAAGAAAGAAAGAAAAAACAATCATGAAATAAAGAAGTCATGATTTATAATCACATTGATAATCTTTTGAAGTACCAATAACAGTTCATTCAATTACATAAACCATTTGTTACTAACAACACTTCATTCAATTACAGAAACCATTTGTTTAAACACCATTATTTACTAAAAGCCTAATCAATAACTAGTACTAAATGCATGCTCCATTAAAATCAAAACAACTTTGTCCACCATGCATATAGATCAGAACATTTTAAAAGAAAGTAAACAACTTTATCTTTTCTACTCTGCATCTTGAAGCCAAAGCTTCAAGATGCTGGCCAAGATCTTTATGGGATGAAGAAGACTTTATAGGGCTTCTGGTGTCGACAGAGCATAAGTTAGCAAAGATATTCTATCTGTGGATAGCCAAGTTTAAAAGTCGTAAGCCTAGAATAAAAGCATCACTATTTTAAGTGAAAGCTTGATCTCGTGGAGGCAGAGACTGGTTGAGGACCCATTAGAGAGGAGCTCTTTAAGAAAAAAAAGAAAGGAGGCAGCTGCAAAATGCAAAGAAAGGGAGAATAAAGAATAAAAAATAAGATTTTAATTCATAAAAGAAAAAAAATGTCAATATACCCAAAGCGACGGTACCATTTTTTAGCAACTTAAAGGGATGAAAATCAATAACCTAATGCGACGTCATTTTCTATAGGAGTTGCAAGCCTCCATGGGGCGGTGACCATTTTGTAATTTGCGTAAAATTAGAGCCTCCAAATTGTACTGTAGCATAACAGTAAATTATATGTCCAAGTTTATTATATTGTATAGATATTAAAATTATTTTATAAAAAATTAGGGAGGGGAATAATAAAAATTTTAGGGGCCCAAAAGTATAAATTTCAGGGGAATTAATGGAATTTAATTGGTGAAGATCCCTGAGCCAAGGATGGCTGGAACCCATAGTTCGGACAAGCTCTAGCAAAGTGTCCAAACTAACCACACTTGAAACACACTCTTTGCATCAAATGACAAGGACCTTGATGCACTCGCCCACATGTGGCACACGCACTAGCCCCAGACCTAGAACTGCCATGTCTAGAGCTCTGTCCACAGTTGCTGCTAGCACTACCACAAAATCTAGCAGCCCTACTACTACTACGATCCTGAGCAAGGCGGTGCCTACCAGCCATACTACTTCTGCGATCCTAAGCAAAACATCACCAGACCATCGTCCCCAGTAATATAATCAATATAATCAAATATTTTACTGATGCGCACACGGTCTTAATGAAACCCATCAGGTAGCCGGTTCTATTGTAGTTTATTTAAAATAAATAAAGATAAATAAAATAAGAAAAATTACAATAAATAAAAATAAAATAAAACAACTATAATTTAAACAATGCAATATCATATAAAGAATACCGACTTGAATTCTCACAAATACATAATCCATCAAAATTTAATATGATTTAAATTGAAAGACTCGACATTTAAATTAAATATTAACTTACAAGATGAAGACACTCCTCTAATACGTTATGTCCAACCTCAACTAGTAGATGCAACCGAAGGGGCGGCTAAAAGATAGAAAATAAAACGACAATCAAAAAACAGAAACCCTAACTTTTAAAATTTCTAAGGAAGACTTGATTCATAATACAAAAATTAGGATTGACCCAATGTCATATTTTACGAGAAATCTACCAAAAATTCAGTAGAGTTTCCTTTATAAAATGGACATCTCTCTATCAAAGTAGAGTCAATCCTGCAAGCAAACACACATCTAAATTCACACAACCTCAACACCTCGAGTTGGGACCCTGAACTACTCAAATCCCTAACTAAAGTTTACAATCCACCAAAAATAAATAATTTAATAAAAGAAATATTTAAAATCATTAAAAATCCATAAAATACTCAATGCCACAATTTATTTTATTTAAATAATAAAACATTAAAACTAATTATTTTTTCAAATTAGATAATAAAATCCCAATAATTTATATAATATTAATAAAATCCAATTTTACAATTATTCATCATAGAATAGTCAAATTCACATTTAATTATTTAGATAGTTTAAATATATTATAAAATTAATTAAAAACCCATTTAATCACAAAAATAATAAACAATTTAATATTTGAATATAATTTTTAAAAATTAGAATTGATTAGTTAAAAATAGTAATTAATTTACTCTAAAATTCTAAAACCATTTAAAATATAATTTAACTATATTTTCAATAAAATTACATAATTATCCCAAAATTCCAATATTCACATAAACATAATAATTCCTTAAAAATAATATAAATTTACTAAAAATAATTTTATTAACACAAAAATAACTAACTTAATATACTAACACTAATTACTCAAATTTCCAACCAAAAATAATTAATTAACATAATTAACAAAAATTACAATTTATATTATTAAAATATTCAAAATACCCATAATTAAAATTAACTAAAATAATTTAAAATCAACTAGTACATATAGATCAACTACAAAATTAACCAAATATTAAAAATAAATTAAGCAAAAATTATATTAATTAACTAAAAATTAAAATAAACACAATAACTAATAAACAACTAATAAATAACTAACAAACAACATAAAATCAACCTAACAAAATCAACTAGACCAATCTAGAATTCACCTAAAGTAGAATTCTAGGATAGGGAGAATTGCTTCTGTTGTTGTTGTTGTTGATGTCACTGTTGTTGTTGTTGTTATTGTTGTTGTTGTTGTTGTTGATGTCGTTGTTACAGCAAGAAAAAGAAAGAAGCAGGCGGTGGTGTGTTGCTGGAAAGAATAAAGACAACGAGAGAAAGAGAAGAAATGGGACAACATAAGAAAAAGGAAGGCAACAACACACATAATAATATATACATACATTAACATATAATACAATAATAATAATAATAATAATAACTCTAGTTTAAAAAAATAATGCTATGTAAATAAATAAAAAAAATGAGATGGAAATAATAAATATATTAATAGTTTTCAAATAGAATTTTAAATTTAGTAATTAAATATAGCAATTTAATGTAATAATAATAACAACATACGATAAAAATTATTAATAATGTTACAAATTTCGATATTTAATTATATAAAATAATTTAAAAAAAATTTGAGTTACTACAATATGTATGTATGGATATATACATACATATATAGATATATATAGTCTTGAAAGCATACTCTATATACATACATGCATATATGCATAAAAAAATTGTGAAAATGCTTGAGAAAGCAATTTAAAAAAAAAAAAAAGTAATTTCAATCTAAAAGATCCAATGTGGAAAATTTGCTTACATAATAAAACATTTGAAGCTATAAATAGATTTATGGATGATTGGTGAAAACACAAAATCATCAATTAAAAAAGCATGCACATCATTTGCAAGGCTAATCAAAATAGGACAATAAAAACAACATAAACATCCAGGGGTGAAAAAGAACTATAAATTTCTGGTATAAATAAAAAATTAGCTCATAAGACCTACAAGCATATATGAACAAAATAAAAAGGCAAAGGAGAAACAAATAAAAGAAAAGAAAGAAAGAAAGAAAAAGTCATGAAATAAAGAAGTCATAGTTTATAATCACATTGATAATCTTTTGAACTCCCAACAACACTTCATTCAATTACAGAAACCATTTGTTACTACCAACAACACTTCATTCAATTACAGAAACCATTTGTTTAAATACCAGTATTTACTAAGAGCCTAATCAATAACCAGTACTAAATGCATGGTCCATCAAAATCAAAACAACTTTGTCCACCATGCACATAGATCAGAACATTTTAAAAGAAAGAAAAAAACTTTATCTTTTCTACTCTGCATCTTGAAGCTTAGCATCTTGAAGCCAAAGCTTCAAGACGCTGGCCAAGATCTTTATGGGATGAAGAAGACTTTGTAGGGCTTCTAGTGTCGACATAGCGTAAGTTTAGCGAATATATTCTATCTGTGGATAGGCAAGTTTGGAAGTCGTAAGCCTAGAATAAAAGCGTCATTATTTAAAGTGAAAGCTTGATCTCGTGGAGGCTGAGACTGGTTGAGGACCCATTACAGAGAGCTCTTGAAGAAAAAAAGAAGGGAGGCGGCTGCAAAATGCAAAGAAAGGGGGAATAGAGAATAGAAAATAGGATTTCAATTCATAAAAGAAACAAAATGTCAATATACCCAAAGAGACGGTACCGTTTTTTAGCGGCTTAAGGGGATGAAAATCAATAACCTAATGCGACGTCGTTTTCTCTAGGAGTTGCAAGCCTTTATGGGGTGGTGACCATTTTGTAATTAGCGTAAAATTGGAGCTTCCAAATTGTAACGTAGCATAACAGTAAATAATATGTCCAAGTTTATTTTATTGTATGGATATTAAATTTAATTTATAAAAAATTAGGGAGGGGAATAATAAAAATTTTAGGGGCCAAAAGTATAAATTTCAAGGGAATTAATAGAATTTAATTGGTTAAGAGGGGCAATGGCCCCAACTTGCCCTCTGGTTCCATATATATATATGCCTACAAACAAATCTATGGAGATTGTTCAACAGAAAAAAGAAAAAGAAAATGAAAAGTTATATAGAAGTACGAAGGCTGGAAAGAATTTTATTTGGAGGCAAATCATGGGTGAAAATCACAATGCTTTTCAATTTTTGCAACTCGGATCAACTGAGCTAATTAATAAACTTCCAAAAAGGATAATCAAGCGGAATAATGATGGAATATGTACAGGTGATGTCACTGTCCCATTAGTTTATCTACGAGGCAAATGCCCCAAACGGTACATTTTATTATTTTTTAATTTATTTATGTACAGAACTGGGGCAACTTATAGGTGAAAAAATTACAAAAGAGAGTTCAAAAGCTTTTGGCGGTTGTTCTTTTCATGTTTCCTATTCATTTGGAATTTTATAAGAGATTGCGAATGAGAGTATTTGATGCAATTAATTAGTTAATCCTTTGACTGGGTTATTTTACACTATAAAAACTCAACAAATTCAAATGTGGTCATTGTTTCAAGAAAGTATACTTAGGGGTCCAGTGAAGCTACTTCGGCCACCATTACTAAGAACACATTTATCTTGGATGCAACGAAGCTATTGATGGTCAATTAAGCTCTTATGTTTTTAATATGAAAAAAGTATAATTTTTTTTTTTTTAAGAACTCAAGGGAAATGAAGAATCAAACTCATAATATTATCTTACAATATACTCACTTAAGTCAATAGGTAACGAAGTATAATTCTTATACAAGCGGTTTTGACTTGTAATAAATTAGTTACATGATTGTTTTTTAATACTTAGTTTATATATTTTATATTTTTGATGCTTTAACATACTACTAAATTGTGTCTCTAAAATTTAAAATTAAATATTTAGATAATATAAAATTTTCATAATAAAGTTTTTTAACAAGTGGGGTAGCATTCAAATAATTATAATGACTTCATAATAAATAGACTTTAGATATATTTTAAATTTTTATGATTAAAAAGAAATTAATTTTAAAAATAATCTTAAAATATTTTAAAAATTATCTAAATATTTAAATATATGATAAATTACATATAAATTATTTTTATCATTATAATTTAATATTATATTAATGTTTTATTATAAAAAAATAAAATATTAGTTGCTAAGATATTGAAGTGTAGAGAGATTACAGTATAAATATTTGTATATATACAAATGAGATTAGAATCGTTAGAAAACTACTAATTTTTCAGTACAAACGTGTATATCTATATAAATAAATTTATAAATGCCATATTGATACGTAGATTGATACTTATTTAGTCCTAACCATTTATGCATATTGCGGATATTGATACATAAGAACGATCAATGGTTATAATTAAAGAAAAATTAATCTAACAGTTTAAATTTTATTAATTTGTATAGATACGAACTTTTGTAACATAGTAAAAACCTATAATATTTAGCATATTTTATATTTTCATTAGTCAAATATACATTTTTAAAGGAACAAGAGTTAATTTGCCCCCTTGAACTTTTTCCTCAAGGTTAAATAAGCCACTTTGAACCTTTTAGAATCAATTTAGTCACTAACCTTTCCAATAAAGGTCAAATTGCCCCTAAATAATACAATCAACTCCTTTGTTGACCTTAGCAACAATCAATCTTAATTTTGATCTTAAAAAACTTATTTTTGAGCATTTAATTTGTTTATTTAAGTGTGTATAAGTTAGGACTTTATTGGAAATTAAAATGAAGTATAATTATCTTGGGATGATTGGACCTTTGAGATTTAATGAGACTTTTGACATCCTTAGAGTTTTATAATGAAAAAGTTATCTTCTTCATATTTGAAGTAGACATCTTGAGCTTTCTGAATTGGGTTTATTTGTCAAAATTCAAGTTCATTTGGTTATGCAAATTTTGAGTCGAAATCCATGTATATGTCTGCCATATAAGATTGCTCATTTATTAGCATTTTGGACATATCTAAAGATAAAGAAGTCCAATTTAGGTGATTAAAAATGATATGGAAAGTTAAGTCAAATATCTAAAACTTTCATAAAGAAAGTATGGGAAAATCCAAACTTATTCAATATCAAATCACGGGCTTAACTTGGGTATAACTATATGATAGTATTCTGCATTTCAGATTGCACAACTCTTAGTATTTTGGACATATCCTGAGCTACAAAAGTCCAATTTAGGTGATTCAAAATGATATGGAAATATAAATCAAATATCTACAACTTTTATGAAAAAAGTATGGAAAAATTCAAACTTATTCAATATAAAATCATGGGTTCAACTTGAGTATAGCTGTCTAATAGTATTTTGCATTTCAGATTGCACATCTCTTAGTATTTTGGATATATCTTAAGTTACATATGTTAAATTTAGGTGATTCAAAATGATATGAAAAGATAATTTAAATATCTACAACTTCTATGAAGAAAGTGTGGGTAAATTCAAACATCTTGAGTAGCCAATCACGGTTTCAATCCATGAATAATTGTCTGAAAACATCACTTTCAATGATTCAAAATATAGACATTGGCCACATCATTTGCACCTCTAATAGCTATATTTTTAAGTATAAATACCTCTAGAGCTGAATGAAAGTTAAGAAACTTATTTATCATTCATTCTTTCTTAAGCATTTATTGAGCTCTCAAATTCTTTTAAATAATTCTTTGTTTGTATAACTCATGTGAGAGTTGGTTGTGTGTTAGAAATAGAATTTCTTTTCATCTTAAATCTTGAGTTAGATTAGAAGGGAAGTGAGGTTTATTTCTAAAGGAATTGGTTTAATTATTTTCCATTAAAACACTTTGGTTTTGGTTTTTTTGAGTGAGCCTTGAAAACTAAAGTTGTAAGGTTGTAAGAGTAAGCTATAAAACTCTTGTGTAATCTCAATCTTATGAATAAGATTATGGGTGAATGAAAATCCTAACTTGGAGATAAGTTAGGTGGAGATGTATGATTGTTGTTGAATTTGAACTCCTTAAATTTTGTGTTCTTCATTCTTCCTTCTCAACTTCCATTCAATTCTTGCAAAGGATTCTTTTAATTTCTCATTTTTATTTGGTTTTATTCACCCCCCTCTAGGACTCCTTTCAATTGGTATCAGAGCTTGAATTCTAGGTACTTCATTACTAGAATACAAGATCATGGGGAGTGAATCACAAAACAACTATTCTCTTAGGCCTTTCTTTGATGGTAGTGACTATCCACAGTGAAAATTTAAAATGGAATTATATCTTGATTGTGATTCCATCAAACTTTGGGACATTATCATAAGAGGTTGGGAACCACCTATAACTATCATTGATGGTGTGGTAGCTACTCTTGTAAGAAGCCAATGAAGTATTAATCAAAAGGAAGAAAATCATAAAAATAAAAAAGCTATGATTACTCTAATCTCTTCAATGACAAGAGAGGAAGGAGGCAAGCTTCAACATTATACGTCATCCAAAGAAATGTGGGAGACCTTAGAAAACCACTATGAAGGCAACATTTAAGTAAGAAGCAAGAAGGTTCAACTTCATATGTATGAATATGAACTCTTCAAAATGAAGCCTTATGAATCAATCACGGAGATGACAAATCATCTCAATGCTCTCCTCACAACCCTCAAGAAACTTGGAAAACATTTCTCTAAGGAAGAGGTAAACAATAAGATTCTAAAAATCCTACCTAAGAAGGATTGGGAATCTCATGTTACTTTAATTGAGGAAGCTCAAGATCTCTCCACTCTATCAATCGATGTGCTCATTAGTAAGCTCTTAACACATAAGCTCACTATTAAGCAAAGAGGTGAAGAACAAGAAGAGAAAGGAGAAAAGAAAAAGAGCATTGCTTTAAAAGCTCTTCAAAAAGATAATGAAGAGGAAAGCATCAAAGATTATAGTGATGAAAATGATGACATTGCCATGCTCACTAGGAACTTCAAAAAGTTTTTGAGAAAGAAAAACTTCTCAAGAACAAGGGACTTCAATAAGAAGTTCGAAGGAGATGGGAAAAGAAAACTAAGGAGGTTACTTGCTATGAATGTAAGAAACTAGGACATATTAGAAGTGAGTGTCCCAAACTCAAATTTAAGAATAAGGGAGAAAAAGATAAGAAAAAGGCATTCAAAGCTACTTGAGATGATTCCTTCAAATTCGAAGAGGAAGAGGAACAACAAGAGGTGGCCAATCTTTGCTTCATGGCCCTTGAAAACAAAAATGAGGTATCATTTACTTCTTATTCTTCATTTAATGATTGTGATAATTATTATGATAATGATGATGATAATGAAAACTCTATTGTGAGCAAATTACTTGTTAAATGCAAAAGTTTATCATCTAAGAAAAAACATTATAAGCATGAGTTAGGTAGCTTAAATAGAGAATTAGAAATTTTAAAAATTAATTTTTCTAAACTTGTTGAATCAAATGAAAAACTTGTTAGTGATGAAAAATCTTTTAATTATTTGTAAGATTATCTTAAGAAAGCAAATGATGAAAATCATAAGCTTTCTAAGGAGGTCTTAGAATTAAAGAATTGCATTGCTAAATTTAAGAGAGGAAAAGAAACTTTAGATAGTCTTCTTGACTCTCAAAATTTTCATTGAGATACCTTTGGAATTGGATATAAGAATGGAATGTCTTCATCATCTTCATCACATATTAATTTTGTAAAAGCTTCATATGATTCCACGCCTTTAACCTCTAAATCAAATGAGACTCAAGCTTTCAAAACTAAAAGATCTCATGTGTTAAATAGCAAGGGAAAGTCTTATGAGATTCATCCTTCATTAACACAAAGAGGTAAGGGTTAAACTAGAGCACCTAAAACCAAACATGCTTATATGTACATTAGACATAATTATAATAGGCATGCTACACAATACAATGCACATAAACATATTACACAAAATTATCAAAATTCACATTACCATTGCTAATGCATGTCTCACTTAATGACATAAAATAATAAGAGATACACACAACACTAAAGGCATATTGCACACACTAGGAAAACATTTCATTCTAGGAGGAATAAATTAAAAAATATTGTATGTTCTTATTGCATGATCAAAGGACATACTAATCATTTGTGCTTCTATAGAAGATTACATATGAATTTACTTCCTACGGATTATCTTAAAACTAACCAACCTAGACCATAAAAGGTTTGGGTTTAAAAGAACACTTAAATTGTATTATGTAGATGTTCTTGAAATCCACAAGAACAAAAAGCAAGTGGTATCTCGATAGTGGATGTTCAAGGCACATGACAGGAGACAAAGAGCAATTCAATAAACTTGATGCTAAGGATGAAGGACACGTTACTTTCGGAGATAATGCAAAAGGAAAAATTATTGGCATTGGAGAAATAAGTAATCCTCAATCCTTATCAATACATCATGTGTTTTTTGTTGATGGTCTTAAACAAAATTTGCTTAGTATAAGTCAATTATGTGACATGGGAAATAAAGTAACTTTTTATCCTAAAAATTGCTTTGTTAGTAGTTTTGATGAAGATAAAGTTATTTTTAGTGGTGAAAGAGTAGAAAATGTTTATGTCATTGATAAAATTGATAACAAAGACATAAAATGCTTAGTTTCTATCTCCCATGACACATGGATATGACATAGAAGGTTAGGACATGCAAATTTTGCGCTTTTAAATGATTTTTGTAAACATGAACTTGTGATTGGTTTCCCTAAGCTTGAATTCACTAGGGATAAACCTTGTGATTCTTGCCAAAAGGGAAAACAATCCAAGTCCTCATTTAAGCTAAAAAAATATAGTGTCCACCTCTAGGCCACTTGAACTTATACATATGGATTTATTGGGACCAACTAGAGTTGCTAGTCTCGGTGGAATGCACTATGCATATATATTGGTTGATGATTACTCTAGATTTACATAGGTATATTTCCTTGCTCATAAGAATGATGAATTTAAAGCTTTTGGAAAGTTTACAAAAAAGTTCAAAAAGAAAAAGGCTTTTATATTTCTTCTATTAGAAGTGATCGTGGAACCGAATTTGAAAATGAATTTTTCAAAAACTATTGTAATGAAAATGGTATTTCTCATAAATTTTTCTCTCCTAGAACTCTCAACAAAATGGGGTAGTTGAAAGGAAAAATAAAACTCTTGTGGAAATGACTAGAACAATGCTTCATAATTATAATTTGCCTCTATACTTTTGGGTGAAAGTCATTAACACATCTTATTATATTTCAAACCGAGTTTTCAAATTACCAATTTTAAATCAAACATCTTATGAGCTATGGAACAATAGAAAACCTAAAATCTTATATCTAAGAGTATTTGGATGCAAGTGCTTTATATTGAACACTAAGGACAATCTTAGGAAATTTGATTCTAAAGCTGATGATGGAATTTTCCTAGGTTATTCTATTTCTAGTAAAGCATATAGGGTATTTAATAAGAGAACTCTAGTAGTTAAAGAGTCAATGCATATGGTATTTGATGAATCAAACTCACTTACTCCTAGGAAGGATGTTTGTAATGTTGATGATCTTATAGGTGACAATGAGATTATGGAAACACAAGAAGAAAATACTAGTAAGCCTTTAGAACTTGAAGATCCAAGCAAGGAGGAAAATGAGGAGACATCTCAACCTACCTTGAAGGATGATTTTCTAAAGGATTGGCAATTCAAGAAAGCTCACCCTCAAGACCTCATTATAGGTGACACTACAAAAGGGGTAACTACTAGATCTTAATTAAAGTTTATTATTAATTTAGCCTTCATTTCTCAAATTAAACCCAAAAATATTGATGATGCTTTATGTGATGAATTTTGGGTCCTTGCTATGCAAAAAAAGTTAAATAAATTTGAGAGAAACAAGGTTTGGACCTTGGTTCCTAGACCTAAACATCATCCTATTATAGGCACCAAATGGGTGTTTAGAAATAAGATGAATGAACAAGGTGTCATAACTAGGAACAAAGCTAGACTAGTAGCTAAAGGTTATAGGCATTGATTATGATGAAACCTTTGCCCCCGTTGCAAGGTTAGAAGCTATTAGGATGCTACTTACATTTGCATCATTCATGGATTTCAAACTTTATCAAATGGATGTTAAAAGTGCATTTTTAAATGGTTTTATTGAAGAAGAGGTGTATGTTGAACAACCTCTAGGTTTTAAAAGCTTTGATTTTCCAAATCATGTATTCAAACTTTCCAAAGCATTATATGGATTGAAATAAGCTCTTAGAGTTTGGTATGAAAGATTGAGCAACTTTTTATTAGAGAAAGGTTTCTCTAAAGGAAAAGTTGATACAACTTTTCCTTTAAAGAAATTTAAGCATAATTTATTAATTATTCAAATATATATTGATGAAATTATATTTAGTGCTACTAACCATTGCTTGTGTGAGGAATTCTCTAATTTAATGTGAGGAGAATTTGAGATGAGTATGATGGGTGAACTTAAATTCTTTCTTGGACTACAAATCAAGCAATGCAAAAATGAGATTTTCATCAATCAAACCAAGTATATAAGAGATGTTCTTAAGAAGTTTGTTATGGATGGAGCTAAGATAAGTAAAACTCCAATAAGCACCACAACCAAACTTAACAAAGATGAGAATGGAAAACTGGCTGATGAAAAGTGATTTAGAGGTATGATCGGATCTCTTCTTTATTTAACTGCTAGTAGACCCAATATTATGTTTGCTACTTGCTTGTGTGCTAGATTTCAATCAAGTCCTAAAGAGTCTCATTTGAATGCTATCAAAAGAATTTTCAAATATCTTTGTGGCACAATGCATTTAGGACTTTGGTATCCTAAAAGTTCATCTTTTGATTTGATTAGTTATTCTGATGCAGACTTTGATGATAGTTTACTAGATAGAAAAAGCACTTCTAAAACTTATCAAGTTTTAGGACAATGTTTAGTTTATTGGTTTAGCAAGAAACAAGTTTTGGTTGCCTTGTCCATTGTTGAAGCTGAACATATTATAGCAAGTCTTTGTTGTTCACAAGTTTTATGGCAAAAACAACAATTGTTAGAATATGGTGTAAAAATTCATCACATTCCAATCAAATATGATGATACAAGTGCTATTAACCTTAGAAAAAAATTCTATTCAACATTCTAGAATTAAACATATAGACATTAGACATCATTTCTTGCGTGATCATGTTCAAATTAGTGATATCTCATTTGAATTTGTTGATATACATAATCGACTTGCAGATATCTTCACCAAACCTCTCAATGAAGAAAGATTAAATTTCATTAAGCATGAACTTGGCATGATTGATGGTTCTGGTTTATCTTGATTTTATGTTTAATTGATGGTTAAACTGTTTTTATGTGAAATCATGTCGTGCTTATTGATTACTTTGATTGATAAATATTTTGATTTTGATCTTAATTTTTTTTTAGTTGTCAGCTTAAATTTGGTTTATCTTTTTAAATTTCCTTTTTCATTTTGTTAAAGGATGAGAAATAATTTGAGTTTACATGTGTACCTAGTTAATTTTTTTTAACATGTGTACTTAGTTTGTTTTTACTTTTAAAACTCCCTTAAAAAAATATGTTTAGGTTAGTGACATATTATATTTTTATTTGATATAGGGGGAGAAAACTTGTTTAAATTTTTGCATGCATATTAACATTATGATTAATTTTGCCGTACATCATATGTTACAAAAGGTCTTATTTTGCTTACTTTATGTATGACATAGATTTTATAAAGATTTTGAGTATCTTTGTTTTTCATTTTCCTTTTATATCTCTCTATTTTCTTTTTGCTTTTGAAAAAGGGAGAGAAATATATTTGAGTTTGTTATTTGTTACTATACATGTGCATAATATTTTATTATTATTGTGTTTATACATGTATAATTCATGTGTAATTTCTTCTTAAGAATGGTTTTTATCTTTGATAAGGCATGAATATCTTCTTAGGAATTGTTTTTATCTTTTATAAGGCACGCATTACTATACATGTGTATAATATTTTATTATTGTGTTTTTACATGCATAATTCATGTATAATTTCTTCTTAGGAATGATTTTTATCTTTGATAAGGCATGAATATCTTCTTAGGAATTGTTTTGATTTTTGATAAGGTATGAATATTTTTACAAAGATTTGGTGTATCTTTGCTTTATTCCTATAGGAAGTGATGCATTTTAGTAGGACTATGTGCATATATGTTTGAAATTATTTCCTCACACTGCCTAACATTTATTTAAATGATCATGTTATTATATTTTATGTTTTTAATACATTTGTCATAAGAATGCCATGTTTTTGTCCCCTCTACTATATTTTATGTTGTTTATATTTTTTTGTTAAGGGGAATAATCTATAAATTTATATTTCTTATCATGTCCATATTCATAGGGAAGAAATAAAGAAATATATTTTATTACATTTGGTAACATTATTATCATAAATATTATTACACACTTTACTTTGTGTTATTTTTTAATCAAACTCAAAACAAGTTTGTCAAAATAAAAAAGGGGGAGATTGTTGACCTTAGTAATAATCAATCTTAATTTTGATTTTAACAAACTTAATTTTGAGCATTTAATTTGTTTATTTAAGTGTGTATAATTTAGGACTATATTGGAAGTTAAAATGAAGTATAATTATCATGGGCTGATTGGACCTTTGAGATTCAAAGTGGCTTTTGACATCCTTAAAGCTTTATAATGAGAAAGTTATCTCCTACAAATTTGAAGTAGAAATCTTGAGCTTTTTGAATTGGGCTTATTTGTCAAAATCCAAGTTCATTTGGTTATGCAAATAGAGTTGAAATCCACATAGACGTCTGCCATCTGAGATTGCATATCTCTTAGTATTTTGGATATATCCTGAGATACAGAAGTCAAATTTAGGTGATTAAAAATATGGAAAGATAAGTCAAATATCTATAACTTTCATGAAGAAAGTATGGGCAAATTCAAACTTCTTTAATATCAAATCAAGGGCTCAACTTGGGTATAGCTATCTAATAGTATTCTGTATTTTAGATTGCATAGCTCTTAATATTTTGGACATATCCTGAGCTACAAAATTTAAATTTAAGTGATTCAAAATGATATGGAAATATAAGTCAAATATCTATAATTTTCATGAAGAAAGTATAGGCACATTCAAACTTCTTCGATAGCAAATCACGGGTTCAACTTGGGTATAGCTGTCTGATAATATTTTGCATTTTAGATTGCATAACTCTTAGTATTTTGAATATATCTTGAGTTACAGATGTCCAATTTAGGTGAATAAAAATGATATAGAAATATAATTCAAACATCTATAGCTTTTATGAAAAAAGTGTGGGCAAATTCAAATGTCTTGAGCAGCCAATCACGGTTTCAATCCATGAATAGCTGTCTGACAACATCACTTTCAATGATTCAAAATATAGATGTTGGACACATCATTTGCACCTCCAACATCTATATTTTTAAGTATAAATACCTCTATTGCTGAATTTAAGTTAAAAAACTTGTTTATCATTCATTCTTTCTTAAGCATTCATTGAGCTCTCAAATTCTCTTAAACAATTCTTTATTTGTATAACTCTTGTGAGAGTTGGTTATGTGTTAGAACTATAATTTTTCTTCATCTTAAATCTTGGGTTAGATTAGAAAGGAAGTGAGGTTTATTTCTAAAGGAATTGATTTAGGTGTTGTCTATTGAAACACTTAAGTTTTGATTTTTTTGAGTGAGCCTTGAAAACTAAAGTTGTAAGGTTGTAAGAGTGAACCATAAAACTCTTGTGTAATCTCAATCTTTTGAATAAGATTGTGGGTGATTGAAAATCCCAACTTGGGATAAGTTAGGTGGAGATGTAGGATTGTTGTTGAATCTGAACTCTTTAAATTTTTGTGTTCTTCATTCTTCCTTCTCAACTTCCATTCAATTATTGCAAAGAATTCTTTTAATTTCTCATTTTAATTTGATAGTCCTATTCACCCCATCTATGACTCTTTTCATCCTTATTTTTTGATAGATAGATTAAAAACGCCCCTAACAAATTGCAAATACCTCCTATAGTACTAGTAGTAGTACTAGTAGTAGTATTATTAGTTTTAGATTACTAGTACTAATACTAATAACTTTAGTTTTAGTAGTATTATTACTAGTACTAATACTAATAATTTTAGTTTTAGATTTTATTAATTTTATAATTTACAATTTTATTGTTATTTTTATAATTACTATATTTTATTACTTTAATCTTACAATATATTATTAAAACTAAAAATAAATTACTTTATTATATTTCATTAATTTTAGTATTAAATATAATACTATTTATTATTATAAAGTAATAAAAATATAATAATAGACTAGAACTAAAATTAAAATTATAAATTGGTCGAATCTAAACACAAAATTATAAAATTATATCATCATCATCTTATTATTATTATTATTATAAAATTTTATCTTAGTTTATTGTTGTATTTTTATCACTTTATTCTTAATATTTTAAAAGTAATAATATATTTGTAGACTCCCGGTTCGGTCGGCTCATGTTAGGGGATGAATTAGGGATGCTTAATTTGATCGGCCCATTATCAAGTCCAATGATGAGAATGTAAAACTTGGACATGAGAATGAAACTTGAATCTCTAATGAAAAGTGGACTGAAAAACCTAAAACCTAAAAAGCCTAAAACCTAGCCCAACTATCCAAATTTGGCCCAAACCCGTTTGGCCCAATACAGGCCCAAACCGAAGGGGCGTCGCCTCAATGCAATGAGGTGATCGCCTCTTTGGCAGCTACCAGTGAGGTGATCGACTCATCGATGAGGCGATCGCCTCATCAAAGAGGCATCGCCTCTATGACAGCCCACTTGTAGCTGTATTAAATGCAGCTACAACCATTATGGCTAAGTGGTGTGGGCTCCAGCCTCTAGACCTAATTCTTGTGTGAGAAAGAGATTTTTGGGGAAGAGAAAAAGGCTATGGAGGCTCATGATGAGCTAGAAGGCTTAGGGGCATGGGGAAGCTAGGGAATAAAAGAGAAAGAGACAGAAAAAGAAAAGGGGAAGGCCATTATTGAAAAAAAGAGAAAAAAATAGAGGGAGGGGCTCTGAAAAAAAAAAGAGGAAAGCAAAAAAAAAAACGTCCTCAAGCAAGAAGGTGAGATTAAGGTAAGGGAAAGTCCACCTTTTCCTAAGAGAAGAATGAAGAAGCTTATGTCAAAAGTAGAGATTACATCCTAGCAAGGATCACAATAAAAAATGTCTCTGAGGGCCTCTCATTTTAGTAGAAAACTTGCACTTAAACTTGACATGTGCATCATTTTATGTGTTCTTGCTTATGTGTGACTAAGTTATTAGTGTATTTTTGGTATATTTATAGTTTCTCTTGCTTAATACCTCATTTTATTGATGTCATCTTTGAATACTTTTGCATGTAGTTGTAGTTTGATGATTTTAGAGTGTGTATATGCATGTATTGTTACTTAAAATAGAAGTCCGAATGTTTAAGAGTTGGAATTGGCCTGTTGATCAGGCGACACCTCTATCGCCTCTTGTCAATGAAGCAATTGCCTCATTGACAGGCGATCGCCCCATTGACAGGCGATTGCCCCATTGACAAGCCTCTAGGAAGTCTTCCTTTTGTTTATGTGTGTTATATGCTTTTTTGCCTTAGAGATATTAGGGGTCCCTATTGATGAGGCGTCGCCTCATCAATGAGGCGATCGCCACATTGGTAGGTTGGCTCACTTTTAGCTTAGCTTTTCTATTAATGCTTATCGCAGCATTCACTTTGATATGTACTTTTTGACCTTAAACATGGCTATTTCATTGCATGATGACGTTCATCTTAATTGTTTGATGGTTTCTTTAGTTCATAATGTGAAAACCCCTTTTTATAGAGTCTCTTTATAAGCATCGTTATATGTGATTTCATTTTTTTTAAAGGATGGACTAACTGTGTGTTATTTGCAGGAATTACTTGATGATTTCCATCATTGAGTAGTCACCTTTGTTAGTTATCCCTTTTACATTACCGCATTTATGTTATTTTATTAGTTTATTTTCGGTATAAATTTAGTTTATTTTTTGTATATTATTCTTTTATTTAGCCTAAAAGCGTTGTAATCCTTAATCTCTTTCCCCATTTGATTTTGAATGTATGGTTGTAAATTATTATTTATTTTATTTTTGTTGAACATTGGGACTCAAAAGCATGAAATTGGATTAATGTGCAAACTTGGACTTAATTATAAAATTTGAAAAGTAAACGAAGGCAAGTGCAACTTGGAATGTAAATGAGGAAATAATTAAATAATTAAATGGTAATAAAACGTAAAACACAAACGGAGGCCAACTGCAAGGTTGGGTGAGCATTCAAACGCTCATACCTAGTTTCTGAACCTGATCTCTAATGACGACTTCTGGGAACCTCCGTGGGATCCAGTTGTTGTACAGTGTGTCCTGGTTTTTATCCAGGTGGTGACTCCATCTTCGAATAGGCCTAAGACCTATATTGTATTTCCTAGTGGGCTTTAAACCCATACAGTGTCGTGGTTGCCAAACACTTGAATGTGCGCTAAACCCTGCCGCCTACAATATTATATCAAAATAAACATTAAATTGTACATTTATATTTCTAAACTATATATAAAGTCGAGTGTTAAGTATACTTTTTAAAAATAAAATAAATTTTTAAATAAATAAAATTTTAAAATTTTAAAACTATTAAAAATTATTGGTGAATAACTAAATTTATATTAATATAATATAATATAATATATTATTAGATTTTAAAATTGTGCGAGTTATAAAAAAATTAAATATAATTTTGAAATTAAAAATTTTAATTAAAAATTGTTATACTAAAATAAAGATTTATTTGTTAACTATTTAAAATATTAAGGAGTATTTTATTAGAGACTTTTGTTTATCTTGTCAAAAAAATTGAAAAGAAAATTACTATATTATTTAATGGTAATTTGACCTTTATTTGAAAATTCAATGACTAAATTGATCCTAAAAGATCTAAAGCCTCTTATTTGATCTTCAGTGGGCAAATTGTCCTTGATTCTATTTTTTTTTAAATATATATGACAAAATCATTTTTTCCTCCTTTAAATTTGACCTAATTTATATTTACCTCACTCAGTTTTTGTACCGTTAACATTTAAATACTTATATTAGGGTTTGGTAATTTTTTTTATTAAATGGCATAAAAAAAGACTAAATGCTCATCCAAATAATAAAAACTATAATTAATTATAAAATACTAATGATATCTTGAGTTTATAATGAATCTATTGTTGCTAACAATCAAGCCTTTACATTAGTTACAATAAACACAAAAAAATGTCAAATTAATAAAATAAAAATAATTTTGAATGTCCTTATCATATGATGATATATTTCATATTGTAGATGATTCTTTTTTTTTTTTGGTTATCAATGCTTTTGTAGCAATATATATATATATAAAATGTTGTTAAATATAAAGGATTAAAATATCTTGTAAATATTATTAACTTTTTTTATAGTTAATTATTGTTTAAACAGATATTTTAGTCTTTTTATATGATATTTAATGAAAAGAAGGCCTAATCCTAAGGGAAGTTCTTTAATGTTAATAGAGTAAAAGTTAAGAGAGGTAAAGGTTCAACTTTTAAATAAGAGAGAGGTAAGTGTAAGTTATGTCAAATTTTAGGAAGAAAAATATAATTTGTTGAATATCTATTAAGCATAATACTTTCATGTCATTTTTCATTAAATATTGCATAGCTGATCTTTTTTAGTTGAATTATATAGAACAACCATATAGGGACATAATCCACTCTTTTCACATAACTATGATAATTTTATAATATAATTCAAATATACATACACTCTACAACCAATGCCAAATATTTCACAACTGACTTTCAAAAAAATTAGAACAATTGTATGTGTAACACTTTGAAGATGTTGACTGAAGGGTGAAATGGGTATATGCATAAGCAGATATTGCTGCTATCACTACGTAAATCGTAGAGACAAGAATCTAGCAGCAATAAAGTAAAAAACCTTTTTTTACCTGCAAAGGAATGTACAATCCAAATCACAGGATTTCCATCGGATTGTTTCACGAAAGTGATAAAGACATGTCTTCACATGTGGCAAAGCTGTAACAAATAATTCTACTGAATAGTTATGGAGATTGATGTTGGCTCAAATAGTATTATATATGTATACGATTGCATTAAAACTAAAGAGAATCTGATGCATAAGAACTGATGGAAGGAGGTGGAACATCCTCCATAAGTACTTGAGCCTCAGCTAAACTTGACGCCCATAATTGAATGGGTATAAGGAAAAGATCGAAAGTATGTTGCCTCTTATAATTAATAACATATGCAGACTTTATTTTAATTTATACCACACATAAACAAGTACTAAAAAAATTGAGGACATGCAATTTTTCACTTTATGACATGATTTTTTTTCCTTGTCATTTTTTAGTCTGGGGTTTTTGTCACATTATATTTTAGTACAATATTAAACTTGAGTTGTTGGCTTTTATTTGTTTTTATAATAACATTAATATAATATGAATTTTAATAATAGATTATTTTAGTTATTTTGCATGTAGTCTCACAATAAATTGTATAAATATGTATTTTCAAAATTTATAAATATTAATTTTAAATAAATTTGAAATGTATTAGAAGTCTTTTGTTGTTAGTTCCATATTAAATTACATGGAAAATAAATTTTATTATTGAATTTTTATATTATATTAATATGAAATCACTAAAAACTAATTATATTAGTTTTTTTGGTACATTAATAATAATTACTTTTTTGGTAAATCAATAAAATTCAAGTGATTTAATTTTTCAAGTGGAGAGTAGGAGAAGATGGGTAATTAAACCTTATTTTTTACATTTAAATATCCACAAATGTTGTCATTTAAACTACTCGTGAGTATACGAAAATAATTATTAATTAAAAAATGAAAAATGCATATATATATATATGTATGATTTTTCACCGCAAGCAACAAGTAGGAAAAATTAGACGAATAATACATAGTGTTTATGGATTACACGGAGTCACATTTTAGTAAAATTAAAACCCTATTTGTCCTGGAGGGAAGAGGTCTAATTTGTCCTTAGTTATGGCATCACATGGCAGAAGCGACCAAGTTAATCTTATATATAAAAATATCATATATATTTGCAAGGATTGCAATGAAGGGTATCCATCAATCACTAAACTCAATGGAAAAACCATATTAATCTCAACAATTATCATTGGATTTGTCTTAATTGGCATTCCGTGAGATCAAAATCGACAAATTCGGCCGGCTACGGCAACTTCCCTAACCTATGCTTTACCTTCAGCTCTACTACAGATAATATTTTTGTCTGAAGAGAATGAGAGGAGAATGAGTAACTTGCTATAGGCCAAAATAGCTTAGGAAAGCTTGTTATATTTGAATATGCCAAACTCAAAAGAATATGGATTAATAATGGATTCATTATTTTACTAATAATAAATGGCGACAAAAGGGAGATCCAGGTTGTTAATATTTGCTTTTGAAGTGCCACAATGGGAGTGGGAGATTTTTTTTTTTGGAAAGTAAAAGGCAGAATGCATTACTAAACATAAAAAAGGCACAATGGGAATGGAACATTAGAGATCAAGGGAAAAAAGAAAACTTTTAGAAATAGAAATCAAGGTTATTCTTAAACTTGTTAACTAAGATATAAATGAAAGACATATGATTGGATATTAGTCATCAATTTGCAAGTATATATAGCTTGACAATGAATGTTCCCACTTAAATTATAGCATACTCAACAGAAACTATTGCACTAGATAACATATAATTGTCATAATATTGGATGGAATATAGTTTCGATTGATATGCACGATATCTTTGGGTTTTAACAAAAAAAAACGAAAAAGAAAAAAAAGAGACTATTTGATTTAAATTACATGCGAGCTTCGCTAATCATATCAACATCTGTTTCCATTCCAATAAAAGATTATTTTTAAATAAATAAATAAGACATCTATCCTTTTGAGAAGCACATGACAGGAAGTATTAATAGGGTATTATTTTTCTACCTCCAGGAAAATCCATGCATACACTCATGTGCAATGCATTAAGTTACTGAAAGCATAGCACAACTTCAGAAAAATAGGCTATTCACATAATTTAAAATGTAAAATTATATATATATACTAATAAATAATTACATATTTAATACATAAATAAAAAAGTTATTTTATTCATGATATATAATAAATAAACAGGTAAACATAATAATAATAATATTATTATTATTATTATTACATAAATTTTTTAAAAAGATAACAATTTGATTCATTACAATTTTCATAATATTTTATTTAAATAATTATATGATATTAATTTAATATTCTTATAATTAGTTTTTTTTTAAGTTCACCTATTTAGAATAAAAAATATACTTTTAATTAGAATTTTTGTTGGAGATAAAATGGAAATTAACATAAATAAAATAAAAAACATACTTTCAATTAAATTCCTATATTTTAGTTAATTTAATTTTTATTAGAGATAACATAAAAGTTAACCTAATTAATATAGAAAATAGATTTTCTATCAAATTAAAATTATATTTAATTAATTTAATTTAATTTTTATTAGTAAATAATTAAATGATTAAATTTTTATATAATAATAAGTGAAGACTTTTTCATAATTTTACCTGTCCTTTGCGCCTCCCCCCTCCCGGCCCTCTGTGTGTGTATATATATATATATATATACACACACACATACTAGTAAACAGTTACATGTTTTATACGTAAATAAAAAATTTATTTGACTAATGATATATAGTAAATAAACAATTAAACTTCTTCTTCTTCTTCTTCTTCTTCTTCTTCTTATTATTATTATTATTATTATTATTATTTTATAAAATCTTATTTATTTCTATAAAAATTTAATAGTAACTTAATATAGTTATAATTCATTAAAATTTTTATAATTATTTTATTTAAATAGTTATATGATATTACTTTAATTTTTTTATAATTAACTTTTCTCAACTATAGAATAGATTTCATGTGAAAAAATATTGCGGTCATAATTAATCATAAAATAATAAAACATTATTAGTTATTTGATAATAAAAAATTTAAAAATTATAAAAGTTATATTTCTTTATATAACAGTTTGAATATTACAATCCCATTAAATTTATAATTTAGTAAATTTTTTATTTGAGTTATGACACTTTGTTTCTTTAATATTTTTAATATTAATACTTTTATTTACAAAAAAATTAATTTAATGTATTTTCTTAAGTTAACTAATAATTAAATGATAAATATTAATTAATTTAATTTTAACTTTTTTTTGTTAAATTTTATAAAAAAAATATAAAAATAGTAATTATACTATTTTGCTAACAAATTATATGTTTTATTTTTTATTTATGAATATTTAATTTATAAAAATATCTACTTTTAAAACAAATTATGTGCTTTTCATATTTTCATAAAATTTATTAATTTCATTTTAATTATTTACTTATTAAATTTAATATAATAAGACTTATAAAATTATATTATCTAATTTGATTAATATTGAATAAAATATAAGTATAGCTAATTAAAATTGAGAAAAATGTATTTTTAACAAAATTATCACTAAAATTTTAATTAATTTAATTTTTTTAGAGATAAAATAGAAATTAATATAATTAAAATAGGAAACATTCTTTGAATTAAATTAGAGTTATATGTTAATTAATTTCATTTTTATTAGAGATAAAATAGAAATTAACCTAATTAGAATAGGAAATATACTTTCAATTAAATTAGAATTATATTTTAATTAACTTAATTTAATTTTATTAGAGATAAATATAAGTTAACCTAATTAAAATAGAAAACATACTTTCAATTAATTTAAAATTATATTTTAATTAATTTAATTTTTATTAGAGATAAAATAGAAGTTAACCTAATTAAAATAAGAAATAAATTTTGTTATCAAATTGAAATTATATATCCAATTATTATATTTTAATTAATTTAATTTTACTTTAATTAGTAAATGACGGAAGTATCCAATCTTTATATAATAATAGTGAAGACTTTTTTACAATTTTATCTATCCCTACGTGAAAAAAAAAATATTAGACTCACTATATATAGGAAACAAATAATTAAACATTTTATTATTATTATTATTATTATTATTATTATAATAGAAATAAATAACATTGTTATTTTTTAATATAATAATTTGATATTAATTTAATATACTTATAATTTATTATAATTTTAACCAAATTAAAATAGAAAATATAAATTCAATTAAATTATAATTATATTTTAATCAATTTAATTTTTATTATAGATAAAATAGAAGTTAATCTAATTAAAATAAACAATAAATTTTCAATTAAATTAAGATTATATTTTAATTAATTTAATTTTACTTTAATTAATAAATGACTAAATTTTTTAATTTTTATCTAATAATGAATGAAAATATTTTAATAATTTTACTTATCTCTCTTTATACATTTATAGATATTATATAGATATTATAGATATATATGTTTCATTTTTGTCTTTGGCTGAAACATCCCGTCAAAATATGCGAACCTCAGATTTTTCCCCCCTTAATAAAAGAGAGATGAGTAGAAAAAATAACTCTTAAAAAATTAAAAATAAATCAGACCGGTACTTGCTTGCTAACCCTATTATTCTCTCGTCCTTAGGACCTTTTCTAGTTAAACATTTGGCCTCTAGCTATCTGGGTAATTATTGAACAATGACCTTTCTCCACTATATATATAGTTGCTTCAAGTAGCAGATGAACTAGCTCTCAGTTCTCAAACGTATTCCCCTTTCTCTAAACACCAACCAGAAACCAAAAGCTATCTATGGACTTGCAAAAGCCAGATCTACCTCTACAACCAGATAAAAGCCCCAAGTTCTTCAATCCCAACCTCCAACGTGGACCAGACATGTCTCGATGAAACAATCTGAACAGGCCTTTCTGCTCAGCATCCTTGCTAGCTCGCTCTCAAATATTGCCTCGAAGGTTTCAGACCTTTCTTCCATGCACGTTAAAGAAACAAAAACTAGCTATATATAGTTTGTCTCCCCTTTTGCACTTGCAGCCATGAAAACAGAACTCAGAACAAACACCGCTACGTCCATTAATCCTCTTCAAAACTCAAATCTTTTCAACAGCCCTCAAACTCAAAGTCCTCTCTCTGGTGCTCTTAGAGGATGTCTTGGTAATCTTGATGGAGCATGCATAGAAAAGCTTCTACTTCATTGCGCTAGCGCCTTAGAGAGCAACGATGGAACTTTGGCTCAACAAGTGATGTGGGTACTGAATAATGTTGCTTCAGTGGTAGGTGATCCTAACCAAAGACTCACTTCTTGGTTTCTCAGGGCACTTATCTCTAGAGCTTCTAAAGTTTGCCCTACAGCTATGAATTTTGATGGTAGCAGCACAATCCAAACGAGGCAAATGAGTGTGACGGAACTTGCCGGGTATGTTGATCTAATCCCTTGGCATAGGTTTGGCTTTTGTGCATCAAACAGTGCCATTTTTAACGCAATTGAAGGGTACCCTAAAGTTCATATCTTAGATTTTAGTATCACTCATTGTATGCAATGGCCTACCCTTATTGATGCTTTGGCTAAAAGGCCAGAAGGGCCTCCTTCACTTAGAATTACTGTGCCCTTTACTAGGCCACCAGTCCCTCCTTTGCTTAACGTATCTACTGAAGAAGTTGGCCTCCGTTTGGGAAATTTTGCTAAGTTCAAGGATGTCCCATTTGAATTCAAAGTGATTGATGACCCATCGAGTGAAATTTTATGCGAAGAACCCTCTTCTGGTTTTCACATTGAGTCACTGCTTAATCATTTGTCTCCCTCGTTACTAAACCTTCAGGACGATGAGGCCTTAGTAATAAATTGCCAAAATTGGCTACGCTATTTATCTGATAAGCAAAATTATATGGTTCAAGATTCTTCTTTGCGAGATATTTTTCTTCGTACAATTAAAAGCCTTAATCCTTGTATTGTAGTCATCGTGGATGAAGATTCTGATTTAGACGCGCCAAGTCTCACTTCGAGGATAACTACTTGCTTCAACTACCTATGGATACCATTTGATGCATTGGAAACTTTCATGCCAAAAGATAGTTGTCAAAGGATCGAATATGAATCTGATATCGGTCGCAAGATTGAAAATATAATTAGTTATGAAGGGTTTCAAAGGATAGAGAGGTTAGAGTCTGGAATTAAGCTCTCACAAAGGATGAAGAACGCAGGCTTTGCTAGTGTAGACCTCTGTGAAGAGACAGTTAGAGAAGTGAAATCTTTGCTAGATGAACACGCTAGTGGTTGGGGGATGAAAAGAGAAGAAGATATGTTGGTACTCACATGGAAGGGCCATAATTCAGTTTTTGCCACGGCTTGGGTACCGAGTTGTTTGGAGGATTAAGTAGCTAATTAACAATGCTTCATAACCGGTTTGTTTTGCCTTCATTTCTCTTTTATTAGTGGTCCTAGTTAATGTAGAAGCAATGTTTTTTTTTTTTTTTTTTTAAAAAAAAATAAAATTTCTCAAAAGGCTGCAAATGGGCACAAGACAAACAAGAAGAGGGAAAATGGCAGCAATTTGAGAAGGACCCTCATGCTACCTTTTTCTCATGCTACCTTTTTCTTGGTGCTCTCTAGCTATTATCACATGGAGGCAAAGAGAGAAATGTACATATGTCTTTGTATGAGACAAAATCGTATATCACATTGCTTTCGCATCTCTAGCTTCCACCTTTTGTTTTGGCAACTTTCAAAGTGACTAATATTCAGCTAGATAGCCCTTTCTTAAATAATATTACGGTTATCTGTCCTTCGTAGTAGAAATTTTATGATCATTCAGTCATTTTATGATTTACGTCTAATTCAATAAAATTAAGTCATTTAAAATTCATCAATGTGCTATTAATTTTTATTTTTTTTATCACTTTAATTAAATATTAAAGTTTTATTGATTTGAACTTTCAACTCATTAAAAGTCAGAATTACTATATAATAATGTTTCCCTTTATAGTTCATAATATAATTTATCATTTCCAAAAACATGCATTTAATGAGAATTTCTGTATAGGGTAGTCAAGAGTTTGTTTATGAGAATACCAACTGTATATACACTACAACAATTGTTACCTATAGTTTTAAAATGATTTATGGCTAAATTTATAAAATTTTATAGCTAAATATTTTAGCCACAAAAATAAGTTATGTAGTTTGTCATAGCAAGAAATGGTGTGACTAAAAGTTAGCTATGGAATTTAATTGTCATATATCTATTTTTCATATTTTTAGCTACATAATTTATGATAATAAAACTTATTGTAAAAAGATATTTAATTTAATTGCTATAAAAATATAAATTGTGTGGAAAAATATTTAATTATTAGCTACATAAGTATTGTTCTGTAGCAAATATATGTAGGAATAGATATATGGAGCTAATAAAACAATATAACATCCCTTTTTATTTTGAAATTTAAATTTTAGTTTATCATTTTTCATTTTAAAATTTAAAATATATATATAAAAGAAAACTAATAATTTCTTTTTTTATATATAGAAAAAAACTAATGATTTCTATTTATAATAGGAAGAGAAACTTTTTTATTGTTTGTTTTCAATGTAGGATTTAAAACTTTTTAGTTTCACATTTGTATTTTGTTAATTGGCCACAATTTAATTATTGTAGCTAAAATTTTATAAAACTAGCTACAAATTATTGTTGTGACTAATAATATATTTTAGCAATCAATCTATTTGGCTTGTAGCTAATAATGTCTATTAGTCACAACATTAAATATCATGGCTAAAATTTTAATTTTAGCCACAACATAATTCATATTTATGACGAATCGATATTATTAGTTACGACCTTAATTTTTATAGCCAATTATTTGTGGCTAAATATATAGTAAATATTTTAGCTATATAACTTTTGATACATGTTGCTAATAAATACAATTAGTTGTAGAGTTGTAATTTCTATGGCTATAGATTATATTTAGCCACAATTTTTTTGTTCATGAAATTTTTTTGTAACTATATATATAAATTGTAGTAGTGTTAATTGACAAAGTGTTGCATTACATCAATATATATACAAACAATAATACAACTAACTAATAAGTATTATATACTTGAATAACTAAAGATATAACTATGGATGTTTCTTTGACATGCCCCCATAAGCTGATGGTGTTATTGTAAATAACGAAGCTTGATTATAAAATGGGTAAACAAATTCCTAGATAATGGTTTAGTTATAATGTTTGTTATTTGATCCGTAAAAGAAAATGGTAAAACATTGAGCTATTTGTCTGAGACTTGCTATCGGACAAAATGAAAGTCGACCTCTACATGACAAGTTCTTGCATGGAAGACATGATTGGTGGACAGAAAAATTGCACCAACATTGTTACACCAAACATGTGGTAGTACAGTCATGGAAATGCCTAACTCCAAAAGCAAAGAAGCGAACCATTTTATTTTAACATTAACATTAGCCACTACTTTGAATTCGGACTTAGTGGACAAACGAGCAATAGTTAGTTGCTAGCAAGAATTCCAAGCTATTAAATTGTTTCCTAGATATATCAAATAACCACCAGTATATTTTCGATCATCTATGTAGCCTGCCTAATTGGCATCATCAAATGCAATTAAGGCATTTTGAGAACATTTGGTGAATAGAATGCGAGACACATTTTTCATAGCCTGAAAACGGACATTGGTTGGCTTGTGCATATATTGACAAAATCGATTCACTTAAAAAGAAATATCTAATCTTGTAAATGTAACATATTGTAGATTACCACATAATTTTTTGTATTGCAATGTGTAAACACTCAATTTTGGGATATAAGATAGAGGACTCAATGATGAAAATTAATTGTGAAATTATATTTTATTGGACCTAATTTATTGATTTTGAACTAAATTGTAAATTTCTTTTCAGACCTATTTTTAAATTTTATTTATTTATTAGTGTATATAAAATAAGAACCTATTTTTAAATTTTATTTATTTATTAGTGTATATAAAATAAGTTTTCAAAAAAATAATAAATAAATTTTCAAAAGAAAAATAAAATAAAAAATAAAATAAAGAAAATTTCAAGAAAAACAAAAAGCAAAAAAGAAGTTTTCGGCCAAATGGGCCAAAGACCAAAAAAATTGAAAAAGAAGCAAAATGTTTTGAAAATGGTTATTTACATAAATATACCAAAACCCAAAAAAATTTTCAAAAATTTCGTTGACTTTAAAAACTAATTTTCCAAACTTTTTTATTTCAAATATAGATCAGTTCCCTTGTCATTTAATAACCTGAATTTGTGTGGCTATTAATATTATTATTACTATTGTCATTCTTCTTCTTCTTCTTCTTCTTCTTCTTCTTCTTCTTCTTATTATTATTATTATTATTATAAAAAAGAGCAAATGGGTCATGGACACTTGGAGTGTCCATGAATAAATAGAGAAATAGCTCTGCAGATCAGGAAAAATGAAGAAATTAGCGGGTTTAGTGTGTTTTGAGTGGTAAATTACCTTTTGATACTTGAATTTTTCTTCTCCTCCATTAACCACCCAAAAGAGCTATGATTTAACCTAAATTTTGAACCATAGCTTCTCCTCATCCTCCTCTTAACTCTAGTAGCTTTCATTTCACAAGAAATGACCTAAACTAGTGCAGTTTTGAAGAAGAATAGTCAGCCATTCTACTGTTGTTTCTTATTAATCCAGTGACTTTTAGCTTCTAGGATTGCTTCGATTGCATTCCCCCTATTGCTAGGAATCTACAGCCACCAACGATGCATATGATCTCATTCGATTAATTTTCTATGAATTTTAGGTAATTTTTCTTTAATTTCTTGATCCTTGAATGCTGCATATAATTTGGTGCATTTAAGGTTTTAGTTATGTTCTATAAACAGTGGAGAAAATTTTAATATAATTTGTTTGGTCGATGGTGTGTTTCCAGTGAGAAATCTGGTGGGTCCCAGAATTCTGACGAGTAAACAGTATCGACCCAAAAATAATTGTGAACTATTTTTAATAAATAGTATAAATTGTGGTGATCAATTTCTGTAAGTGGTATTTAGTCTAGTTCCTTATAGATTTTGAGATATGATTTTTGGAATGGTTATGGTGGAAATTGTTTAATTTTCGTTTAAATTAGTTAACTTGTTAAGAAAAAAATCCTTTGAGCCTCAATTAATCATTTTGATGTTTTTAAGGCTATTTTGGTCATTTTCTAGAATTTTTATAATTTTCTAAGATTTTTAAGAATTTATTTAAAGCTATTTATTAAGTAAATATTATTTATTTAGAGAGTTCATGAGTAAGAGGTGCAGAGTCTAGGTAGTCGAGGACACATCGGCCAACACGCTTCACTTGTGAGTTAATTTTATAAAATGTTTGTTGAGAATACTTAAATTTTAATTATCATGTGAATATATTCATGATAATAAATTTTGCCACATGCATGGCTTATTTATTTTATTATAATGGATAATTTTGGAAGGAAGCATTAGTTGATTTTATTTTATTATATTTTATCTCCTTTTTGTTTTATGACATTTTATTTTCTATATGTTTTGGAGTAAATGGTAGAACATGCTACCTAGTGGGTGTCACTAGGACCACGTGCACACTAGTTGAGATCTCGAGTCTAAGTATGTTGATTGACTCGATAGAGCTTATTCTTTCGGATAGTATATGGATTGAGCTTGGTGGAGCATGTATTCTTGGGCCAAAGTTCGGTGGAGCTTGTTCTCTTGGGACATAAAAAATGGATTAAGTGATTGGACTATGACTGTAACTTGGTTGTGCTTGAACTCTTGGGATGACAGTCATTTGGATTTAAGAGAGCCTAAAGGCTACTAGAATTGAGATTTAGGGTTCTACCATTGTTTTCCACCAAGGATTTAAATTATATGATTTTCATATGATGAATTTATAATAAGAGATTTATGGATTTTGAAAGGATATTTTATAAAAATAGATTTTAACAAAAAAAAAAAGATTTTAAATAATTATTTTCTTTGATGGTTTTAAATAATGATTTTTAAAACCATCACGTATTTTATAAGATTAATTCACTCAGTGAGGTTTGATTCTCCTTAATTTTATTTTTCCAGGACCTCATAGATAGTTTGGTAGTTATAATCATTTACGCCAAATTTCTTTTTCATTAGCTATATTATGAAGGTCCATTTGATATATGTATCGTAAATTTGAATTCTAGAACACTGCAACAGTAAACAAACTTGTATAATTTGTATTGTGAATATTATTATGATTGAGCTATCTGTATTTGTGGTGGATTATTAGAGTATTTGTGGAGAAGTATTGTTTAGAAATTATATTAGGAGTGTTATTTTTATTTCTATAGGTTGTGGTTTTATCCTGGTATAAAGAAAACTCTACTAGATTTTTTGTAGAAATTTAAAATTGATTTAATTTTATTATGCAAATTCTCTTAAGGTTTACTACAAGTTTTGAAAGCTTCATGCTTTCCTATCCCCTCGTGCTGGTCACATGCCTTTGGGTTTGGATTGTGACAAAGTTGGTATTAGAGCAATGGTTCATTTCTTATTCATTTGGTTGTTAGTTTCTATCTTTTCTTAGAATTAATGTGGTGGTTAGGTTGATAAATGTCATTTGTTGTCATCATTGTTTCTATAATTCCACATAGATGTTAGTTCCCTTATTGTGTTTTGAATCCTATTGGTTTTTGTGCCTTTTAGAATAGAGAGGAAAGCACAAAATGCTCCTACTGCAACATATGATGATGGCTAGTAGTCCATTCAAGATGAAGCTCCTCCTTTTGCCCCACAAGGTAGAAGAAGGGCTAGGCCTAAGGTAGTAACAACTCAGAGATAAGAGCAACAACCATATGTGGAAATAGAAGCTCCAGAGATAGATCCTATAGCCTTTGTAGCTGGAATAGTTGGAATAAATTAAGGTTTAGCTATACTTAATCAAGCCATGCAATTGGTATAGTAGATGCTCTAACAAAGGAACCAAGGGACAACTGATGTTGATGCTCTTCTTCTGCACTCCAGAGTTGGTAGATGCACTGGACATTATTAATACCATTGAGTCTAGGACTAGAACTAGGTATACAGACTACTAGAGGATCTTTATTATAGAGTTATCAGTCCAAGCAGTAACTCAAGATTGGTTCATGCAGTCCATATAACCTTATGTCAATACTATCACTTAGATAGAGTTTAAGGTTGATTCTTAAGATTTTTGTATCCACCTGCTTTGAGGGATGCACACAGATAGTAGTTGTTGCATATCAGTAGGGGAGATAGATCTGTTAAAGACTACACTAGGGAGTTAGGTTGTCACGTCATGCTGAGGATGTGATGAGTGATGAGCGTAGAGCAGTGGGTTTGTATGTGACTGGATTAGGACTAGCGTATAGGGGGATTCATGTAGAGGGTCATACTTTAGAGAGTGTTATTAATAAGGCTAGACAGTTGGAGAGGTGACACATAAGGCACATACAAACCTAGATCCTTACATGAGTGAAGATGGCAGGGCAACTAGTGTTCATGAGACTCGCCAACCAGTGTTTCAAATGGGTAGTATTAACGTTCAGACTGCTAGTACCTCACAGTAAGACTACAGAGGTTATTGTGGGTATAAGAGTGCAAGAAATGGCGGAGGGAGTGGTAGATCTATGAGATTTGGGCCTAGGGCTAGTAGTAGCAGCAATGGTAAAAGTTTTAGGTATGGTAGTATAGGCTAGGGCCTAGTGTATAGTATAACTATGGCCAAGTACATTAAGGCCCTTGTTACTTACCATAAGGAGCATGCTTCAGATGTGGGCATGTTGGAAATTTTGCTAGACCATGCCCAAATTTTAGTTATTAATAGGCATACTCACATGATTCATTTACTATAGTTGTTTAGTTAGTACTATAGATTCTTTAGTTTTATGTACCATTGCATCCTTAATAGAGTGGTACTCAATTTATGGGCTAGTAGGGCCATAGTACAGAAGGTAGACATGGAGGGAGACCTAGTGGTAGAGGATTTATGTAGCCATCTACTTCATAACAAGTAGGTTATGGGTAGGCTCAAGTGTTTACATTGACTCCTCAGGATGCTTAGGCATTTAATATAGTTGTGGCATGTACTCTTTTAACTTGTTATTTTGATGTTAAAATTTTATTTGATCCTAGTGCATCACATTCTTTTGTATCTCCTATTTTGGCTTTAAGAATGGGATGGCAACTATCCAAGTTATTAATTCCATTATCTGTAGCAACTCCTCTCAATGATGAGTTGGAAATAAATATAGTTTTTCCATCTTGTCCACTATTGGTGGAAGGTAGAGAGTTGCTTGCAAATCTAGTTTTATTAGATGTGATATATTTTTATGTTATTTTAGAAATGGATTGGTTAGCTCAACATTATGCTTTTTTGGATTATCAAGAGAAGGAACTAATTTTTAGAATCCTAAATGAGATGGAATTTTGATTAAGAGGCGACAATAGTTCAATGCCTCAGAATCTCATTTCTATAATCACAGCCAGAAAGATGCTTAGAAAGGGTTGTTGTCAAGACTACTTGGCTGTGGTTTAAGATTTAAAGGCAAATAAGGGGGCAGTTGAGAATGTGCCGGTTGTGTGTGAATTTTTGGATGTCTTTCCTAAAGAGTTACTAATTTTGCCACTAGAAAGAGATAAAATTTTGCATTAATATTGTACCTATTACAAATTCTATCTCTACGCCACTTTATAGAATGGCACCTGCAAAATTGGAAGAACTTGAAGAGCAATTACAAGAGTTTCTTGATAAGGGTTTCGTCAGACCCAACACGTCCGCTTGAGGTGCACTGATGTTATTTGTAAAGAAGAAAGATGGTGGTCTCTGACTTTGTATCAACTGTAGATAATTTAACAAAGTCACCATCAAGAAAAAATATCCTCTTCTAAGAATTGATGACTTGTTTGATAAGCTTCAAGGAGCTCAGTGTTTTTTAAGATTGACTTAAGGTCAGGATATCATCAGTTGAGAATTAGAAGTGCAGATATACCCAAGACTGCATTTCGGACAAGATATGGTCATTATGACTTTTTGGTGATGTCCTTTGGGTTAACTAATACCCCAGTAACATTTATGGACTTGATGAATAAGGTGTTTAGGCCATTCTTGGACTAATTTATGATAGTATTTATTGATGATATTTTTATGTATTCTAAGAGTAAGGGGGATCATGCTATGCATTTGAGAATGGTGCTTTAAACTCTAAGAGCGCACCAATTGTATGCCAAATTCTTAAAATGTGAGTTTTGGTTAAATTAAATGGCATTTTTAGGCCATATAGTATCCAAAGATGGTATACAAGTGGACCCTATAAAGATTAAAGCCATTACAGAATGGCTGAGACCCATAATAGTTATTGAAATAAGGAGTTTCCTAGGTTTAGCTGCTATTATAAGAGATTTGTGAAGGTTTTCTCTAAGATAGTTGCACCTAGAAAAATGCTAAGTTTATATGGATAGATAAATGTGAGCAGCACTTTCAATTGCTTAAGGACATGTTAACTTGAGCACCAATTTTGACTTTACCTTCGGGAAATGAAGGGTATACAGTGTATTATGATGCTTCTCGAGTAGGATTGGGGTGTGCATTGATACAAAATAGGAGAGTAGTTACTTATGCTTCACGTCAATTAAAGAAGCATGAGCAAAACTACCCTACTCATTATTTGGAAATGGCAGCAATGGTATTTGAATTATGTAACTTATGAAATATACATTAACCATAAGAGCTTAAGTATATTTTCCAATAGAGATATTTAAACTTGAGGTAGAGGGATGGATGGAACTCTTGAAAGACTATGATTGCTTTATCCTATACCATCCGAGCAAAGCTAATGTGGTGGTTGATGCTTTGAGCAGGAAGTTTGTAGGGAGCCTTGCTCATATTAGCTTAGAGAGGAAGCCAAACATTAAAGAATTGCATAAATTAATTGATCCATGGTTTCAGTGGAAGGTAAACAAGAAATGTTTATTAGCTCAATTCAAAGTACGATTAATGTACTTAGATAGATTCAAGGCAGCTCAAATAAGGGACCCATAATTGCAAAGGATAATTGTAAGCACCCAATTTCAGGATGCATTTGTGCATGAATATACAATGAAAACCTTTATGATGAAAATTTAGTCAAAAATTGACCTCTAGTGTTAAGTTTCGCGATTTCAGGGACTAAATTGCAATAGTTTTTTGGTATAATTTTAAAAAATTAAATTTTACAAGGGTCTATCTAAAAATGTGCATAATACTAATTGACATTACATAATACTAATCGGCATTACACAATGCTGGTTTACATTCTGTAATGCTGAAGCGCTAAAATTTCAGAAAAAATTATTTTCTTGATTTTTTTAATTATGATTGGTCCAAATTTAATTTATTTTTAATAAATGAATTAATTTTGATATTTATTTTTCCAATACGTGTCTCTTATGTGTATAATATTTTGAAATTAAAATTCTTATCTTGTTTATTTTGAGAGGGAGGATCATAACTGTCTCTCATGTGATCACATAAGTGGTTAGCTTGGGTTAGAATGAGATATAAAAAGAAAAGTTTGACAAGAAAAAAAGAATGAGGGGGAGAGACTGCATAAAAAGAGAAAATCCTAATAGCTATTGCAAAAAAGAGTTGATTGGAAAAAAACACAAAGAGAAAAGAAAAGAAAAGAAAAGAAAGTAAAAAAAACCTTTTAAAAAAAATACATTCTTTTCAAGGTCCAGAATTCAAGAAAAACATAGAGTCAATTTTCTCAAGATGATGCAATCCCATTCTGAGAGGCATTCAAACAACATCTACATAACATCCTTCTACTCCTTTCTTTCTTATTTTATTTTATTATTAATTCTTTCTTTTATATTATTTTATTAATTTTGATTTTTTTTGTTTTTTTGTTTAATTTTCATTATTTTGTTTTTTTGTTCATTTATTTTAATTTTTTTCTCTATATTTCATGTTTTTATGATGATGAACACATGATTGAGCCAAGGAAAACCCATGGAGAATCCATAAATGAAAACCAAAGAATCAAGATCCCAATGTAATTCTTATGTATTTTTTTTTATTTTGTTCTATCTAATTTTTTAGGTTCTGAATTTGTTTAATTTATTTTCTTAAGGGTTGTAATTTTAATTTTATTTTCTTTGTTATTTTTGGGTAGATTTTGTAATAGTCCCAATAGTGGAAATAGTGAAACTCTTTAATTTTCTGGATTATTAAAATTAATTAGTAATTTAGGTTCATTTGATAAAACCATAATAAAATCAATGGTGACTTTAGATTAATTTAGGTTGCATGGAATTAAAATTAGGTTAGAAATAATTGAATGTATATTTTTGATTTATTATTTGTTTTAATTTGTTTTTTGGGATTGTTTGCATGTTTTTATTCTCTTTAGGCCCCAGACCCACGTTAGGTTTAATAAATAGGCTTTTAATTGGATTTTTAGGTTTAATTAATTTTAAAATCAATTTAGGCCCAATTAAATTAATTTAACTTAGTCCAATTTTTAGTTTAATTAAAATTAATTTAAACTTAGCACAACCCATTAAAGCATTTTCTTTTTAAATAAATAGATTTACAATCATTTCACTTAATTTAAAATTAATTAAGAATTAATTTTAAATTAATTCTTAATTAATTAAAATTAATCAATTTAGGCTGATTAATTATCTTAAAATGAAGGACCATCTTTAGTTCATTTCACTTATAAATAAAAAAATTTAGAATTAGTTAAACTTTAAAATAAAATTAACATAATTTAGACCTAGGGACGATGTGCTTCGTATGCATTTTTTACATGCAGTTTTATGACTAGGTTGCTTTAAGGTTGGATGGATGTTTAATTAGGGTTTAATAAAATTGTGTGTAAATAGAGAATAAGATAGTAATTCATAAAGTAATTCTAAATGAACACAAGACTGAAAGAAATTAATATTTCGTTCCCAGAATCTCCTAGTTTTGGTGTTAGCTTTCTTTTAGAGAATCGAGTACCACCAAAATGATTTGTCCCGGTTATTACCTTGGGTGGTGACTCCTCATCTCCATGCTATGTCTTTATGACAATGCTTAGTGTGTTCTCTGGAGCCCTGAGCTCAAACAGTGTCACGATTACTAAAATCTTGGACACGCGTTAAACCTTGTTGTCTACAGTGGCAACTCCATTGAGGATAAGAGATACTAATTGTACTTGTGTTCTTTAAAATTATTTGATTAATTATTATTTTATTCTTACATTCATTTTGCATGTCCCTATTAAATCGATGGCATTGGTTTATGATTCCATGATTTCACTAGCTTCATGGAGTTGTAAATTGGCTAACTATCACTTTTAGCCTTAACTCCATTCAAGAGAGATTATCGGGCTCATCTAACCAGAGTTTGTAACCCAAGTCGTAAAGGGGGGTAGTTTTCTCTCAAGTTTGCAAAGGATGTTGGGCCCCTCTGACCTTGGCCTGTAACTCAGTTCTTAAAGGAGATCATTTTGCTAAAGGAACTTTGACTTTTCAACTGACCCTAACCATATATGACAACTTATTTACTTCCCTTAGGATTTATCCAAATTGTTTGTGTATGTTGCCATGAGGTATTTCTATCTATAAAAGCCCAAGCCCATACTTCAAAGAGCCCATCTAGGGCTAGACCTTAAGAGAGATTTGGGCTAGACCTTTATGCCTAAAAATACTATTTCCGTGCTTTTATTACTTTAAGAGAGATTTGGCATGCGCATCAATTATTGATATCCTCTGTTGATATTAAGGCCAAGACTAAAAATCCTAGGAAAAGAGACTCACCATTGAACATGTGTGTGGGAGGAATAAGGTTGGAAGGATGAATGTTGTACACTTGATTAATACTTGCTATTTGCTACTTGTTGCATAACACGTGCATCATGCATACATGCATTTCATTCATCACACTAACACTTTGCTTTATAGCCATTATAGATTCACCTGGGTCTTCTCATATTTGAGGAGGGAAAGGTGGCAGACTAAGAAGAATAGATTTAAGTCCTAAATCCATAGCAAAAGAGATCCTTTATAGATTGGAGAAGAGTCCTATTAATCTGCTTTACTTGGAAGCTGAACCAACTTCAACTACGTGTATAGAATTGGAACAACAATAAGGAGGGAACTGGACCTTAGAAGACATCAAGGGAGCTTTGATGGATGACATGAGGGCTATGATGCAAGATGAATTGAGATAGGCTTTATTTGGATTGATGCAACATGTTATTGCTGTCATACCACCACCTGTAATTAATCAACCACCTATCGCCAATAATGTTGGGGGATAACCTGTTGCTAGAAACTCACCTACTGTTGATGTGAAGCTTAAGGATGTTGAGAACTACATAGTGGAAAAGGCAAAAAGATAATCACTTAAATTGGTACAAGACCATGAGTCCAAGCAAATGCAAGCATTAACCCAGAAAATGTCTAAGATGGAAGAGTTGATTAGAGGATAAGGCATGGGATATGCATTTGACTTTGATGATATGCTATTAATAGAGGGTAATAAGCTAGTTAAGAAGTTCAAAATGCCTCAACTGTAGAAGTTTGATGGAGCTGGAGATCCTAGGATTCATCTCAGTCAATACACAATAACTATGAGCACTGCTAAGGCCCTATTAGTAGTGATCACTAGGTTATTTGTATTGTCTTTAGAGGGAATGGCTGTAAACTGGTATTATGGGTTAGAAAAGTCTGTTAGGGCTAACTGGAAAGAATTGTGTATTGCTTTTTTGAAATAGTATGATTATAACACTAGATTGGAAGTGTCCATCAAGGATTTGGAATTGACTCAACAAAAATCAAAAAAATCCTTTTTTTTTATTTCTTGACCAGATTTTTGAACAAGGTAGGGTTCATGAAGAATAAACAAGCTAAGAAGGATTAAGTTAGGATGATAGTCCAAAATGTGTCACCCAATTTGGTTGAAAGGCTATAAATGATGAATAATAAAAGATTTATGGACCTTTTATGATGATGATTTGCATGCTGAGGAGATTGAAAGTGAGAAAAAGAAGGTTGCTGAAAGCATTGGAGTAAGAAACTACCCAACTGGGGGCTTATAACAATGGAGCACTAGCCAAATTATGGAAGTGCATGTTGTTCAATAACCAAGGAGATTCTCCAATTTTAACCAACCTTTGTCAAAAGTCCTAGAGCACCTAATACAAAAGGGCTTACTTCAACCTTTACATAATTCAAACCCATTAAACCTAAACACCCTAGGCTATAACCAAAACAGGCACTGTAAATTCCATCAGAACCTCCAACACTTAACAGATAACTATATCTACCTCAAACATAAAATCCAAAACCTTATAGACTCTAGAAAGATCATAGATCTTGAAAACCCAAGCACCAAAAATAATCCTTTCCCAAACTACTGAAATGTACCATCCCCAGCTACCATGATGGTCAACTCAGGAGTTAGTGAGAAAGAAGTGTTAAGTTCCTTTAAGGACCTAGACCTTAAAACCAATGAAAAATCTCCTAATTCCCCTAAAGATGTGGAAAGAGTAGAAGACTTATTGGGTCAGCCTTCATGCAAGTTCAACTATAAGGTGTTTTATACTAAACTACCTTCTTTTTACATACCCTTTGAGTTGATTGTGCCTACAAGATGGGGTGATGAGTTTGATGATAAGAAGTTATTAGAGAAGAAAGAAAAATGCACATTTGAGGAACAAAAAGATGAAGTCATGGAGACAGTCGGCAAGAAGATGTAAAAATAATTGTTATGTCAATCATTTGAAGGACAACCACTATGAGACTCAACATCCTCAACATCTAGAATAGGAAATAAATTTTCTTATTGTCTTCTTTAAATAAAACTTTAGTTTCTTTAGAACTTGTTTTGTTTTAGTAATCAATGATATGAATTCTGATTATGGTTACTTATGTACTATGCATTCTGATGGTACTATGCATTATAATATTGATTGCATTTGCATGTTTGATATAAATTCAATTCAATTATATTCATTCAAAATGGGCAAAAATGAACATACATATATCACATTATATAAATTTTAAAGATAGGAAATTTGAGGAAAAAATAAAAAGAAGAAAAGAAGAAAAAATAAGGAGAGAAAAAAAAAGGAAAAAGAACGATAAGGTAAAAATTAGAGAGAAAAAATTTAGGACTGACTGGTAACAGGAGTTGTATCATGTGATGTAATGAATGTTCTCATTTTTGCCCTAATGAATGAGTAAAATTGAATTTGAAATTTTTGTTCAAATATCACATTTTCATTTTTATCATACTGCTTAAGTATCTGAATGGAAAGACAATATATAATGAAAGCTAAAATCAAAGCTATGAGATCACTATTTTATCTTTTTACCACCCCTTTGTGATTTTATTTGTAAGTCTAGTGTCCTCTTGTACATAAAAAATTTAAGTGTCTTAATAATTTGCATTGCAAGTCTTATCTTGTGACTATCATCAATCATTGCATCAACATCAACCCTCATATTCTGCTCAAGAGTTCTTTAAAGAGCAAGTCTAGTTGATTTCATCATCAATAACTCATTTCAGTCAGTTCACCCACTCCTCTACATCTTTAATGCATGATATTACAATTAATAGGGTTAGTATGTTAAAGGATCAACAACAGTAGTGAACAAACTAGATCTCTTACACATGAAAGTGAAAAGACTACTAGAATAGTATGAATGAATACATAATGAAGCTAGGGGCAAATTACAGAATAGTAATTACAGAATAGTAAGCTAGGGGCAAACCCACTTGCTAATATAGTCATCTATTTGAAAAATGGTATCAGAGGCTCTTATATTAGAAGTACCAACAGTGAGGCATTCCATGCTCGAACCTACAAGCTGTTGATGAGGCACCTCATTCTTACACTCAAAGATATGAACATAGCTTTGTTCCAAATAGGGGACCTATTAGAATCATGCATGTCATACATAACATCCATACATTTATTGTGAAATACTTTCTTTGCATAATAAAGTCTTTGAGCCTAGGCAAGATTGTGTGAACACTTTGCTACTAACATGCAAAATTAGTGTTGTAAAAGTGCACAAAGGTAGTCAAAATGTTCATATATAAAAGAAAAAGGTAACAATATTAGGGTGAACTTGATGCTTAACAGGACTTTAAACCTCAAGAGCCTAATAAATAATGGTTCCATATAATAAGGGAAATATTACCGACAGTGATACTTCAAAAAGCATAATCCTGGCGACCTCAAGAGGTTGGATAGGACAATCAAGCTCCTCAGATTCAACATCCATCTCTATAGTCTTATTTGGAGCATCATCTAGAATATCTCTCCATAATAGTTAGACCAGTGTAGAGTATGGAATATGGTGGTGAGAAGGTCTAACATATCAACAATACATTTGTTAGCCATAAAAAGGGAAGAATGCACTCAAAACTTAAAATGAATGCACTTTGAAAATTATTTGATCATGAAATAAGATCTCTGACTCCTTAACTTTTTTTACTGGAGATGTCAATAAGAGGAATGAAGCCCTCTGTCATAGCATCAATAGAATGTCAAAAAGATAAATTCAGCCCAAGGCCACAACTTCAATGGTGGAGTATCATAACCCTGCGATAATAGAAATCATCATCACAATCAAAAGGGAAGAATGTCAAAGAATGACATTGCATTTTAACAAAATATCTTCACTTGCAAATAGACTATACTAACTTATGACATTTTGTGCAAGAAAAAACAGAAGAGAATGAAGAAGGGGAAAGGAACCGATACATCAATAATAATGGGCTAGATAGCAAATGCCAAACACTCATCAAAATAATAAAGAGAAGTAATAAAACTCTGTTTCCTTAGATTCTATAATAAACTACCATCTTAATAATAAAATCCAAAAATTGAAAGTAAATTCATCAACTTTATGAGATTGTGTGCAAAAATCCCATCTTATGACCTTTGATTATAATGGATCTTTTTATTAGCCTCATAGAATTCAGATGTTTAGTTAATAATTTTGTATTGCGAGCTTATAAACTCTAATCAATCTAATGCTTGCTTTGAACTTAAATAAGGGGAAGAAAATCCAAAGACAAAATCTATGGACTTGCGGTATAAAGTGCTTGAATTTTAAAGTATCATTTTAGCCTTTTGAATGATAAGTGTGCATATAATCTACTCTAATGCTTAGAAATGAGTATGAGTACAAATCCCTTGACAGTATCCACATTGAGTAATATGAGAAAGGTGAGAAATACTAAGAGGAGAATCAAAATAAGAGCAAGCATAATTTACTCCAATGCTCAGAAATGAGTAAGAGTATTAATAAGAACCTTTAGCGGTATCCACGCTAAATAATACAAGAAAGGCGAGGGAATACTAAAAGAGGACCATGCCAAAAATTACTCTATTTACTCCAATGCTTTGTAAGGGCATGAGTATCCAAAGGACCTTTCCAATGGTATCCACATTGAGTAATATGAGAAAGGTAGGGGAATACTCGGATAAGGAAGAAAAGCAAAAACATAATTCAAAGGCTATTTTGATGCTTAGAATTCGATCTTTTTTTGCTCAATTTTCATAAGTTTTGTTTAGCATACTCTCCCTAAAATTAGGTGTGGAAGTAAGTACTTCACTTGGTAAAAGATATGCTCTCAGCATAAGATGGTTAACGATGCCTTTGGCTTTTGCATAAATGACAGTCATGAAAATAAAAAATAGTGAGATTCATTGAGTGCATGCTATCACGTGAAAAAGTAATGAATTTTCTCATGAAATTTCAATATTATAATGTACTTTTGTACATTCATCATGATTGAAACTAACTTCAACAAGTATGCAGGAATTACAAATCCAGAAGGACGTGCACCCAAGTTGTAGAGTTGGTTAATAGAACAAAATTCAAAGTTAATCAGCAAAAATGCTAATCAATTAGCACAAAGAATTCAAAGCATTTGAGTTCAACAACCAAAGATAAAAATCTCAAGCAATTATAGATTATAGCATTATCAATGAGTAATGAAAGGGTTGCAGCTAATTGCGAGCAATTATGGATTGCAGCATCATCGGTGAGCAATGAAAGGGTTACAGCTAATCGCGAGTAGTTATGGACTACAACATTATTAGTTAACAATGAAAGGGTTACATCTAATCGCGAGCAGCATCATCAGTGAGTAACAAAAGGGTTGAAGCTAATCGTGAGCAATTATGGATTGCAGCATCATCAGTGAACAACAGAAGGGTTACAGCTAATCGCGAGCAACTATGGATTGCAGCATCATCAGTGAGTAATGAAAGGGTTTCAACTAATCACAAGCAATTACAAATTATAACATCATTACTGAGCAATGAAAGGGTTGCAACTAATCATGAGCAATTATGGATTGCAGTTAATCGTGAGCAATTATTGATTGTAGCATCATTAGTGAGCAATTATGGATTAAAGCTAATCACAAGCAAGTATTGATTGCAACATCAAAGTGAGCAATGTAAGGGTTGCAACTAATTGAGAGCAATTATGGATTGCAACATTATCGGTGAGCAATGAAAGGGCTGCAGCTAATCACGAGCAATTATGGGTTACAGAGAAAATGAAGGAAAAGAAAATGAAGATGAAATGAGAAATGGAATGTGAAATGCAAAAGTGAAGTATATAGGATGGAAAATATCCATTTTGATCTACCAAAACTTGCTTGCATTCAAGTCCAAATTTCTTCCTTACAATTTGGTCCATTTATAATTAACTCATGAAATTCATATCATTAATTAATAATTCACAGAATTATTAGTTACATAGTTAGTTTGTATTAAAATTATGAATCCTTTACCAATTACGAAATATAGAATATAATTATAGAATTCAATTTTTGCATTTTACATGCATTATCATTTTTTGTCAAGGATTTTAAATTTGTTTGGTTATATGCTACACAATAGTTATAATAGAAATTTCATATTATTTCATTATGCACTACCCAGTAGTCATAACATAAATTTCAAATTCAATATGTTATATGCTACAAAGTACTTATAACATGAATTTTTTAATCTTTTGATCTACTAGACACTACACAGTAGTTATGGTATCACTGCTAGATGTTCCACATGAGCTATAGCATGTTCTCAAATCATAAATCACTAAACGTCCCATAGGGAATATAGTAAGAATCATTACATATATTTCATTAAATGCTTCATAGGGAATATAATGAAATCCATTGTCACTAGACTTCCTAAAGGGAATATAGTGCAGTTCACCAGACACTACATAGTAGTTATGGTACTATTGCTAGGCGTTCCACATGAGCTATAACATGTTCTCAAATCATAAATCACTAAACGTCCCATAAGAAATATAGCGAGGATCATTACATATATTTTGTTAAATGTCTTATAGAGAATATAACGAAATCCATTGTCATTAAACGTCCCAAAGGGAATATATTGCAGTTCACCAGACACTACAGAATAGTTATGGTATTATTGCTAGATGTTCCACAGGAGATATAACATGTTCTCCAATCATGAAATGCTAAACGTCCTATAGGGAATATAGCTGAACTCATTATATCTCACTAGACATTCTATAAGAAATATAGTAAAGCATGCTAAACATAACATCTTGCTTAAGAATTGCATAACAATTTAAGCATCAATCCATTAATTAGGATACAATTAAGTATCCTAACTCTTTCCTTCGAAATTGTGTGCTTCTATTTCTTTATCATAATTTATCAAGCAAATAGCGATAAAGGGGGGCAACTGTAAGCCCCCAATTTTAGGATGCATTTATGCATGGATGCAATGAAAGCCTCTATGATGAAAGTTTAGTAAAAAATTGACCTCTAGTGTTAAGTTTTGTGATTTTAAGGACTAAATTGTAACACTTTTTGGGTTTAATTGTAAAAAATTAAATTTTGCAAGGGCCTATTTAGAAACGTGTGCAATACCAATCAACATTACACAATGCCGATCAGTATTACACAATGCCAATCGGCATTTTGTAATGCCGAGGCACTAAAATTTCAGAAAAAAATTATTTTCTCAAAATTTTTAATTATGATTGGTCTAAATTTAATTTATTTTTAATAAATGAATTAATTTTTATATTTATATGTCTTGTAGGCATCTCTTATGCATATAATTTTTTGAAATTAAAATTCTTATCCTGTTTATTTTGAGAGGGAGGATCAAAGCTGCTACTCATGTTATCACGTAAGTGGTTAGTTAGGGTTAGAACGGGATATACAAAGAAAAGTTTTGAGGGGAAAAAAAAAGAGGAGGGGGAGAGACTAAGTAAAAAGAGAAAATCCTAATAGCCATTCAAACAAAATTTGTATAGCATCCTTCTTCTATTCCTTTCTTTCTTTTTATTTTATTTTATTATTAATTCTTTCTTTTATATTATTTTATTAATTTTGTTTTTTTCTGTGTTTTTTTGTTTAATTGTCATTATTTTTTTCTTTGTTCATTTATTCTAATATTTTTCTCTGTGTTTCATGTTTCTATGATGATGAACACATTATTGAACTAAGGAAAACCCATGGAGAATCCATAAATGAAAACTAAAGAATTAGGATCCCAATTTAATTCTTATGTATTTTTTTTATTTTGTTCTATCTAATTTATTTTTTTAGGTTCTGAATTTGTTTAATTTATTTCTTAAGGGTTGTAATTTTAATTTTATTTTCTTTGTTATTTTTGGGTAGATTTTGTAATAGCCTCAATAGTTGAAATAGTGAAACTCTTTAATTTTCTACACTATTAAAATTAATTAGTAAATTAGGTTCATTTGATAAAACCCTAATAAAATCAATGGTGGCTTTAGATTAATTGAGATTGCATGCAATTAAAATTAGATTAGAAATGACTAAATGTATGTTTTTTATTTATTGTTTGCTTTAATTTGTTGTTTGGGCTTGTTTACATGTTTTTATTCTCTTTGGGCCCCAGGCCTATGTTAGGTCCCAACCCATTTAATAAATAGGCTTTTAATTGGATTTTTAGGTTTAATTAATTTTAAAATCAATTTAGGCCCAATTAGATTAATTTAGACTTAAGCCCATTTTTAGTTTAATTAAAATTAATTTAGACTTAACTCAACCCATTAAAGCATTTTCTTTTTAAATAAATTGATTTAGGATAACATCACTTAATTTAAAATTAAGTAAGAATTAAGCCCACTAATTTATTTCTTAAAATTAATCGATTTAAGCCCACCTTTTAGAATTAAAACAAGTAGACTTAGGCTCATTAATTACCTTAAAATGTAGGACAATGTTTAGTCCATTTCACTTGCAAATAAAAATGTAGAATTAGTTAAAATTAAAATAAAATTAACATAGTTTAGATCTAGGGATGATGCACTTCGTATGCATTTTTTACATACAATTTTATGACTAGTTTGCTTTAAGGTTGGATGGATGTTTAATTAGGGTTTAATAAAATTGTGTGTAAATAGAGAATAAGATAGTAATTCAAAAAGTAATTCTAAATAAACACAAGATTGAAAGAAGTTAGTATTCCGTTTCCAGAATCTCTTGGTTATGGTGCTAGCTTTCTTTTAGAGAATCGAATACCACCAAAATGATTTGTCCTGATTATTACCTTGGGTGGCAAATCCTCATCTCCATGCCATGTCTTTATGACAATCTAGAGCCCTAAGCTCAAATAGTGTCACGGTTGCTAAAATCTTGGACGCACATTAAACCCCACCGTCTATAATAATGTTTGAAGTGTAGCAAGGTCAATCTAGAGAATTTTTTATTGATAGTGAGGGTGTACTATGTTTGGGCACTAGGTTGTATGTGCTAGATGTGAATGAGCTAGAAAAGAAGATTATGGAGGAAGCTCACTTTTCTACTTATAGTGTTTATCCAGGTTCTTCCAAGATGTATATTAATTTGAAAGATACATATTGGTGGAATAGGATGAAAAGAGACATTGTAGAGTTTTTATCTAGGTGTCTCACATGTCAACCAGTGAAATTGGAACATTAGAGGCCCTTAGGATTGTTACAACAGTTGGCCATTATAAAGTGGAAATGGGATATGATTGCTATGGATTTTGTGACTAGATTACCTCATACAACTAGATGTTATAATGCCATTTGGGTGATAATTGACAGGCTAACCAAGTCATCTCACCTTTTGCTAATTAAGAAGACGTACCCTACTAATAGGTTAGCAAGATTACATATATATCAAATTGTTTGCCTCTATAGGGTACCAAAAAGTATAGTGTCTGATAGAGGAGCTACTTTTACTTTAGTCTTTTAAAAAGAGTTGCATAAGGCCTTACGTATGAGACTTGAATTTAGTATAATGTTTCATCCTTAAATGGATGGTTAGTTAGAAATGACCATTTAAACCTTAAAAGATATGCTAAGAATGTGTGTGATAGATTTTGGTGGTTAATGAGATTTGCACTTACCTTTGATTGAATTTGCATATAATAATAATTATCATACAAGTATTGGAATGGCTCCATATGAAGCATTGTATGGAAGGAAGTGTAGATCACCTTTATGTTGGTAAGTTAGAGAGAGGTAGATAACAGGCCCAGAATTGGTGCAAATGACTTTTGAAAAGATTCCTCTCATTCAACAGAGGTTGAGAATAACTTTTAACCGATAGAAAAGCTACACTGATACTAAGAGGAAAGATGTATTGTGTTCTATTGGAGACATGGTGTTTCTCAATGTGTCAGCAATAAAAGGAGTAATGAAATTTGGTAAGAAGAGCAAGTTAGATCCAAGGTATATTAGACTGTTTGAGGTTCGTTCAAGAGTTGGTGATGTTGCTTGTAGACTGGTGTTACCACCAGAGTTGCTATAGATTCGTCCAATATTCCATGTTTCTATAGTAAGGAAGTACATCTCTGATCCTTCACATGTTCAGTCATAGACAATGGAGCTTAGTGAAGATTTGACATATAAAAAGTACCCAGTGGCAATCATAGATGGACAAATTTGTCAACTTCACACCAAAGAAATTCATATGGTGAACGTATTGTGGAGTAACCATGTTGTGGATTTAGTCTGTTTTGAGTGGCAAATTACCTTTTGATACCTAAAATTTTCTTCTCCTCTGTTAACTATCCAAAGGACCTCTAATTAACCCTAAATTTGAACCATAGCTTCTTCTCATCCTCCTCTTCACTCTAGTAGTTTTCTTTTTATGAGAAATGGCCTAAAATAATGTAGTTTGGAGAAGAATTGTCACTTATTATGTACTATCATTTCTCATTATTCTAATGACTTTTAGCTTCTAGGATTGCTTCAGTTGTGTTCCTCTCATTACCAGGAGTTTGTAGCCATTAATCGAGCATTCGATCTCATCCGATTCAACTTTTTATGAATTTTAAAATAATTTTTCTTTAATTTTTTAATCCATGAATTCTGTGTATATTTTGTTGCATTTAAGGCTTTAGTTGTGTTCTATCAATTGTGGAGAACATTTTGGTATAACCTTTTTGGTCAGGTGTTATGTTTTCAATGAGAAATCCGATGGGTTCCACCTAAATTCTGGCGAGTAAATGGTACTGATCTGAAAATAATTGTGAACTATTTTTAATAAGTAGTATAAATTGTGGTGATCAATTTCTATAAATTGAGTTTAGTCTTGTTCCTTATGAATTTTGAGATATGATTTTTGGGATGATTGTGGTGGCAATTGTTCAATTTCCATTTAAATTACTTAACTCATTGAGAAAAATCCTTTGAACCTCAAAATTAATTATTTTGATATTTATAAGGCTATTTTAATCATTTCTTGAATTTTTATAATTTGTCTAAGATTTTTAAGAATTTATTTAAAGTTATTTATTAATTAAATAATATTTATTTAGAGAGTTTTGAAGCAAGAGGTGCAGAGTCTAAGCAGCCAAGGAAGCATCAACTAGCACACTCCAACTATCAGTTAATTTTATAGAATGTTTATTGACAATACTTAAATGATAATTCTAATTTAAGTATTGTCAACAAACATTCTATAAAATTAACTCATAATTGGAGCATGCTAGTTGATGCTTCCTCGGCTACTTAGACTCTGCACCTCTTGCTTTCGAACTCTCTAAATAAATCTTATATATATATATATATATTAAAGATAATAAATCTTGCTACATGCGTGATATATTTATTTATTTTATTATTGTGGATAATTTTTGAAGGAAACATTAGTTGATTTTATTTTATTATATTTTATCTCCTTTTTTTTATCACATTTTATTTTCTATATGTTTTGGAGTAAATGGTAGAACGTGCTATCCGATTTGCTCACTAGTTGTGATCTCAAGTCTAATTATATAGATTGGCTCGATAGAGCTTGTTCTCTTGGGTTGGAGTAATGATAGAACATGCTATCCGGTCTGCTCACTGGTTGTGATCTCAAGTCTAATTATGTAGATTGGCTTGATACAACTTGTTTTGTTGAGTAGTATGTGGATTGAGCTCGGTGGAGCATGTACTCTCAGGTTGAAACTCAGTAGAGCTTGTTCTCTTGAGCTAGAATTAAAGATATAATTTGGTTGAGCTTGTTCTCTCGGGATATCGAAAATAAATTAAGTGATTGGACTATGGCTATAACTCAATTGAGCTTGAACTCTCGAGATGACAGTCAATTGGATTTAATAGAGTTTGAAGGCTACTAGAATTGAGTGTTAGGATTCTACCATTGTTTTCCACCAATGATTTAAATTATATGATTTTCATTTGAGGAATTTGTAATAAGATATTTATGGATTTTGAAAGGATATTTTATAAAAATAGATTTTAACAAAATACAAAAGGATTTTAAATAATTGTTTTCTTTCATTGTTTTAAATAATGATTTTTAAAACCAGTATGCATCTTATAAGATTAATTCATTCAGTGAAATCTAATTCCCCTCAATTTTATTTTTCTAGGACCTCAAAGACGGTTTGATAGTTATAATCATATGTGTCGAATTTCTTTTTCACCAGTTATATTATGTAGGTCCATTGGATATATATATATATATATATATACATATATATATATGGTAAATTTGAATTCTAGAACACTACTGCAGTAAACGAACTTGTATAATTTGTATTGTGAATTTTATTATGATTGAGGTATATGTATTTGTGGAGAAGTATTGTTTAAAAATTATATTGGAAGTGTTATTTTTATTTCTACATGTTGTGGTTTTGTTTTGGTACAGAGGAAACTCTACTGGATTTTCGTTAGAATTTAAAATTTATTAATTTTATTGTGAAAATTTTCCTAAGGCTTACTACGGATTTCGGAAGCTTCATGTTTTTCCATCCCTTGGTGTCGTTCACGTGCCTTTGGGTTTGGGTTATGACACCACCCTTATTTTTAGGGCTATCTTTTCTTTCTAGCATTTTTTCCTTTTTACTGGTTTTTTCAACTTTGTTTTGCTTTATAATTTTTTTCTCAACATTTTATTTGTTTTCTTTATTTTTTCAACATTTTCTAGCTTTATAGTGTCTTCATCTATTTTTTTTTTCTCGATATTTTTTTGCTCAACATTTTTTCTATCGTCTTCATTTTTTTTCTCAATGTTTTTTTGCTAAACATTTTTTTTGTATTTTTATGGTACTATCTTTATCCTTTTTTTCCTACTATCTTTATATTTTTTTCTCAACTTTTTTGCTCAATTTTTTATTTTATTTTTAAGGTATGGTCTTCATTTTATTCTTAATGTTTCTTTTTTTTAGTCACTATTTTTTTCTCTTAAGACTTTTTTTTTCAATTGAATAATTATGAACTAAACATCTTCAATTGTTGTTAAAACCAAACAATAAATATCTTCAACTATTATAATAGCAATAAATAAACAAAATTTTCTCCTTTTATTTTCTTATAGAATATGGATTTTATTTTTTTAACATGAATTTGTTTATTAAAATGTCTAACTTTTTTTTTTAAAAAATCCATCAACATATAACAAGTTTATAATTCTTATGTATTTGTAACATAAACTAAAAAACACCGAAAAAATATGAAAAAAAATCAACAAACTGAAATAACAAAAAAAAAAAAAAAACTAAAAACAACAATTGAAACAACAAAAATAAAAAAAAAAATTATAGTTGTTGATTGTTGATGTTTTTTATTCTTTTTAAAATTGTTTTTTTTTTCATTATTAATAATAAAATTAAGGCCAGAAATAAAATTTTACTTTTATTAGCATTAATAATAATAATAATAATAAATTTTTTGATATATTTCATAATTTTTTATTTTTTTGTTAATTTTTTTTTTATTTTGAACAAAAATCAACAAATAAAAACAATTGAAAACAACAACCAAAACAACAAAAATCAACAAAATTAACAAAAGCAACAAAAAAATTGCAATTGTTGTTGTTTGTTGCTATGTTTTTTTTAGTTTTTTCATTATTAATAATAAAATTAAGACTATAAATATAATTTTTACTTTTATTATTATCAGTAAGAAAAATAATAATTTATTTGATATATTTCATAATTTTTTTGTTACTTTTATTGGAAAAAATAATTATTGACTACTATGGGTAATTTTTAGTTTAGTTAGTTTAATCTCTAAATTCTAAATAATTATGAAGAAAATTATTGAAGATTATGGGCAATTTTTTGTTTGCTTAGCTAATTTTTATATTTTAAATAATAGTAAATTTTAAAATAATTTTTTTTATTTAGAATATAAAATTAAATTATTTAAAATATACAAATCAAATAAATACATATAATCACTTAACTTAAATTAAAGATGACTTCAAAACTAAAAAATAGGTAAAAAAATTACATAAAAAATAAAAAAAAATGAAAAAAAGGTGGAAAACACCAAAATTAATGAATGAAAACACAGAGCCAAAATGGGTACAAAACTAAAAACTGCAACAACAAAATTGAATGGGCAACACACCAATGAAATTAAAGAAGTCAAAGGAGACATGAGGTGAAATTTCCTCTTTTGAAAATGCGAGGAAGTGGATATAGTGGCCATTTTCTTTCAATTGTTTTTGTTGGAATTGTATAATTCTAACAAGAATTATGTAATTCCAGCTGGAATTATATAATTCTGATTGATAAAATAATTCCCACAATTTTTTTTTGTTTTAATAAATTATATTATTTTTATTTTATGTCATCCTTATTTTTTATTGTTTGTTATTTGATAAATTTGTTTTTTTTATTAGATAAATATTAAAGATATTTTTTTGTTATTTTTATCCTCTTCCCAACTTATGGTTACAGGGTATTGTTTTTATAAATACGTACTTCTTTTCACAGAGGAAGGGAGAGACTTCCTAGAGGGTTTTGGATCTTAGCTGTGGAGACTTACTTGATTTTAGCCATGAAAGTTTTTATGTAGTTTTTAATTGAGAGTTTTCAAAAAGAAAAAAAAAACTTCTTCCTAGCTTTTAATTCTTTCTCGTGACCTTTTTAATTTTAGTTGTGAGCTAAAATTACTGTCTTTCCTCCTTTATTTTCACATATTTTTTTTTAGTTCTTTGCCATGAATTAGATTCAGATAAACTAAAAATTCCTAGACAAGACAAAAGTCATAGACTTTCCATTAATGGTGATCGCTTTATAAGGGGAATCAATACTATATCCACTAAATCATCTCTTCTTCTACTCTTTTTTTATTTGATTTTGAATTTATTTAATTTAATTTTAAATTTTATTAATTACTAATCTTTTTTTTTTGTTTATGATGGATGGGGTGATATGAATCAACTGTGAAGAATAAAACCCATGGAGAATCCATGAATAAATTCAAGTTTTTATTTTATTTTGTTTAGTTTTATTTCTTTTATTTTTAGGTTTTGTATTTGTTTAATTTATTTTATTAAGGGTTGTAATTAATTTTTATTTTTATTTTTAGTAGATCATTGTAATAACTCCAATAGTGGGATAGTGAAATCATGTGTGCGTTGTGTATTTTTATTTTAATTAATTGGTTAGTAATTAGGGTTTCAATTGGGTAATTTACATGGCATAGATATTAAAATTAGGGTTTTTAATTAAAATTGAATTAGATTTAAGTGAATAGAATTAGAATTGCTTGTTAATTATTTGTTAATTAATTTATTTTAAGCCCATTTTATTTGATTTGTTTAGATTTGTAAATAAGCTAATTAGGTGTAGTTAATTTATTAATCCCATTTAATTAGTAGCTAGGTTCATTTAATTTTAAGTCCAATTTAATAGGCCCAACTAATTTAACATTTTAGGTTTAATTAATGCATCATTATGCCCATAATTAATTAGATTTAGGTTAGAAGGCATTTAGGCCCACTTCACTAATTTAGACATAGACCCATTTAGTTTAATTAATTAGACATAGCTCATTAATTTAAACCCTTTTTCCATAATTTATAGAGTTAGGATCATTTTAAAACTAAAAATTCAGAATTAAGCCCATTAATTTAAAGCTTTTATAATTTATAGATTTATGCTCTTTTTTAGAATTAAAATAAGTAGACTTAAGCTCATAGGAATTAGGCCCATTTGTCATTAGGCTTGCTTGTAAATTAAAACATGTCGAATAAGCCCATCTAATTAAAATCAATGTAGATTAGAATAATTTAGGGTTTATGAGCTTAAATGAATGCATTGTTTGTATGCTTTTCATTGACTAGTTTTCTTGTAATTATTATTAAAATAAGGGTTTAAAATGAAATTGTATGTAAATAAAGAATAAGATAGTAATTCATAAAGTAATTCTAAAAGAACACGAGACTAAAAGAAGTTAGTATTTTGTATTTAGAATCTTCTTAGTGTGGTGCTAGCTCTCTTTTAGAGAATTGAGTTACCACCACTCACACATTGTCCCGGTTATTACCCTGTGTGATGACTCCTCATCTTCACGCCCTATCTATGTGATAGTGGTTAGTGTGTTTCTTAGAGTCATGAACTCAAACAATGTTATGGTTGTCAAAAACTTGGGTGCATGCTAAATCCTGCCGTCTATAGTGGCAAATCCACTAGAGATAAGAGATACTGATTACGCTTATGTTTTTTAAAATTATTTTACTAATTATTATTTTATTCTTGCATTCATTTTTCCATGTCCTTATAAATCGATGGCATTGATTTATGGTTCTATGATCCCCTAGGTTCATAGGATTGTAAATCGGCTAACCATCACTTTTAGCTTTTACTTGATCAAAGAATATGTGCTAGGCCAATCTAACCATGGTCTATAACCCAAGTCCTTAAGGGGGGCACTTATTTAAACTTCAACAATTGCTTTGATCAAGTGGACATAAGACTGGATCACTTTGATAGGAGGATGGATCATGTGGAGTATGACATTCACCACCTTTATGCCTACCATAACCTATAATGAACTTGGTCTTCTCATCCTTTTCCTTAAGCATTTCAAGTTCCATCTCATAAAGAAACTTAAAGAGATGACCAAGCCATTGATCCCTTATCCTAGATGCTCTTTGTGCATAGTTTATGTTTTCTTATATTTTGTTTTTCTTTGGTTTATATTTAGATATGTTTAGTTTTTTTTTTTTAATTTTGTGTTTAGATTTGTTTAGTATGTGATCCTTTATTTCTTAGTTTGGCTTATGCACTACATGTTCTTTTTTATGTTTAATGAAAATTTCATTTGCTATTACTCCTTTTAATCATTAAAAAAGGGGGAGACATGTATGTGCATGTATGTTCTTTCATATTGCTAATATGTTTGATGCAAACTCATTAATAAGTTTGATGCAAACATATGCTAATGTGTAGTTATAATTTTTGTTATCATGCACATATTACTATTTCCTTTGCTATTCTTTTTATTTAGGCATGAATTAAGGGGGAGGAATATACGCCTTATATAGTTCACTTGATTATGCACAAAACACACACACTCAAATTATTTGTCAAAGTAAAAAATGGGGACATTGTTGACCTTAGGTTTATTCAATCTTTAAAGTTTTGACTTTAACAAATAATTTGATTAATCTAATATGCTTATTTAACTGTGTTTTAGATTCAATCATATATGAAGAACTAAGATGAATTAATTCAAGACCTTTAACTCACCAAAATGCCCTAATAATCTTTAAGGTTTATTAGGGAGAATTCAAGAATAAAAGGTGTTCAAAACTAGCCTATAGGGTATCCCCCACGGGTAAGGCTCACAACTCAGAGCCTTACTCATGAGCTTAATATGCTTATAAGCTCGAGAATGAGAAAATTGGCTAGAGTTGCTTACGGGCACCCCTTATGATTATGAGCAGCCCCTCCAGGCTATGACTACCTCATGATTAGTGATCCAAATCTTGAGCCATAACAACCTCAAGTTGGCAAAGTTCCTGAGCCACTCACGAGCTGTCCTTACAACTATGAGCAACTCGTGACTAGGCATCTCTCTAAGGCAAAATAGTCACCTGCAACAATAACGACCATATTTTCATCCATCACTCCTAAAGCATGCCCTTAAGTGTGAGTAACTGTTTATTTATAAAAAGCTATTTTGCATTTAATGAAATTTAAAGATGATTGTGGATGAACTTAATGCCTCCAATAGCTACATTTGTGATGCTCAAGTACTTAAATCACCCCTAAAGCTTTATTCAAGAATAATAAACTTTGGTGGTTGAATTTTTCTCTCTTAGCATTAATTGAGCACTTTTACTCTCATCTACCTTTCTTATGATTCATTAACTCTTTTAAGAGTTGATTGTGTGTTAAAGGTATGCCTTAAACTTCATCTAATTCTTAGGTTAGATTAAATAAGAAGTGAAATTATTTTTAAAAGGATTTGGTTTAACTGTTTCTCCATTAAAACACTCGGGTTTATGGTTAGAGTTAAGCCTTATTTAAAAGCTCATTATTGTAAAGTTTAGAGTTAATCTTAAAACTCTTATAATCTTAATCTTTGTGTATAAGATTGGTGTGTGTATTGAAAATACTAACTTGGGGATAAGTTAGGTGGAGAAATAGATTCATTTATGAATCAAACTCCTTAAGTTCTTATGTGCTATCCTCTAACTTTTAATTCTCCTTTATTTTCTGTCACAACCCAAACCGTGAGTCATGACCGGCGCTAGGGAACTTGAATTATTTCGAATCCGAAACTCGTAGCAAGCCTTAAAAATAAAAGCATGCAATAATTAAATAAAAATATGATAGAATTAAAAATTTTCAAATCGATATATAAAAATAAATACTTAATATCATATTCTAAATAAAAATATTCATACAATATACTGGATGCAAAGTATCAATAATAAAATAATACTCTTCTGATACAATAACACTACTACTGTAGTTTCTAGAATACAAATCATAGTTTAAATATAAATTTTACATAATCTTGCCGGGGCGGAAGAACATCGGTGAAGAGCAATACTACTAAGCTCTGACAATTTAAGATCTCTTGAAAAAAATAATTAAAGGGGCTCAAACCTCACTGAGTGAATTATTATAATATATATATATATGCAATCTAAACCATATACAACCAAACATCTATATATATATATATATATATATATATATATATATATATATATATATATATATACATTTCACACAAATGCCAAACTCTGCTTTTATATATATAATAAATGCAGAAAAAATTTATTTGAATACATGAAGGATCAAATAGAACCATATTTAATTGTAACCTCAATCAATAATAACTCTCTAACCTTACAGGCTCACTTAATTCCAAATCAATTCACTTATTCCATTATGGATAGTAGATTGGCCCCGAGACATTAAGTCAACCGAGCTCCAGCAGTCTCACTGTCAGTGTGATTGGCCCTGAGATAGTAGGTCAATTGAGCTCCCATAATCACACTACTCAATCTCATCAATCTTAATAAATAATCAATCAAATGTCACCTCAAATAAGTTAGTAAATCAACCCTAAAATCTATCGCACCAATACGTACTCGGTCCTAGTGCTGCCCACTAGGTAGCACGTTCTATTAATATCCTTCAATTAAAATTAAACATACATATGGAAAATAAATAATGCATAACCACATTCATAATAACAAAATAAACCATATATATACCAGAAATATACCTAAAATAAACTAAGTATATTTCAAGTATATATATGCTAAATAAATTCGAAATCAACCATAAAAATATACTAATTATAAACCAATAATATACTAAAACATTCTAAGTATATATATTGAAAATATAACATACATTTATTTTGAAACAGATAAAAAATATACTAAAAATATACCTAATTATGTAACATGCATATATCAAAATAAACCCTAAATATACCAAAGATATATTAAATGTATATTGAAAATATGCAAACATATATATCGAAATATACTAAAAATAAACTGAAAATATACCAAACCATGTTATAAATTAAATCACTTTTAAAACATATAATGAAAATGAAAAATCCTAAGTCATGCATCCTAAATGCAATGCATATATATATATATATATATATAGTATAATAATTCACTAATTCGCTCTCCATGAGACAGACTCGGCGGGCCTGGTCTGAGAGGTCTTAGTCGCGGCATAGCTAGAAAATAAATAATAATGAATCAGAATAAACTTCTAACTTTACACTTCTAAGATTGCTATAGAAAAACTTAATCAAAATTCCAAAACTAGACTCGGACCGATGTAATGTTTTATGAGAAATCTACCAAAAATTCGGTAGAGTCTCCTTTGTAAAACGGATATCTCCCTACAAAAGTAGGGCCGATTCTGCATAGAAAATACACTTCTAAAATCACAAAATACAAAACCTCGGGTTGGGACCCCAAACTGCACAAATCTTCAACCAAGGTTCACAAATCACAAACCAACAATATTAAATAATAAAATCATAAAAATCATAAAAAATCCATAAAAATATTATAAACCTTTATTTTCCAACAAAAATATAAAATTCTGGTTTTTTAAATAATATTTAGTAATAAAATTCATAAATGGAACAAAATTCCCATTTAACAATTAAATTACCATAAATTGCAAATAATTATTAAAATTACAATTTAACATCATAAAAATAATAAAATACTATTATTTACATAATATTCCAAAATTATCACAAATTAACTAATAAAATCTCAAATATTAATAAAAAAAAACCAAAATTTCAAATAATTAACCTAAAATGTTTAAATTCACAATTAACTACGTAATAGTTTAATTATATAATAAAATTAATTTAAAACCCATTTATCACCAAAATAGTAAATAATATATATTTGAATATATTTTTCAAAAATTAATATTAATTGGTTAAAAATTACAAATAATTTATAAAAATCATTTTAATACTCTATATAATCATAAAATCATTTAAAATATAATATTTGACTATATTTTCAACAAAAATCAAGAATTAACCTATATTATAAAAAATCACATAATACAAATAATTTCCTCAAAAATTATACAAAATCATTAAAATTATTTTATCACCATAGATTATACCAAAATTATCTAAAACATATAATTAAACAATATTTTCAACAAAAATATAACTTTAACCCAAACTTCCAATATATACATAATACAAAAATATTATTAAAAATTATATAATATTCTAAAAAATTATGTTCTCAACACTAAAATTAATATCAACATATAATAACACTAATTTAACCAAAACCATAATTAAAATAATTAATTAACAAAAATTCAATAATTAATAATAAAATTATAAAAAATTAACCAAAATTCATAAATTCTAAAAATTAAAAAATATGTATTTGAAAAGCTTGAGCTACTAGGATCAATTTTTGTGAAGCAAGATTTCACAAATCAACTAAATTTAACTTAAAAAAAATTAGAAACCTTAAATAGCCATAAACCAAAAACCAAGAAAAACTTACAAATGAACAAACCAGAGCTTGAACTGAGCCTAGGATCGACTTCCTCATAACTCAGGGAGTTGAACAACACTAGGAAGACAAGCTGTGGTGGTCGAAGGAGGGAGCAATGACGAGGAACCACTTGTTGACGCTGCTGCAACTGCTTGCTATCCTTTGGCATCGTGAGGAGGAAGATAGACTGAGGAGGAGATGACGGTGGAAGGATGAAGGTTGGACGGTGAAGGCTAGGGTGGCTTCGATGTGAAGAGAAGAAAGGCACAGTGGCAGGAAGCAAACTGGATTGTGCGAGGGAGAGGGAGATGGATTTTTGTGTTTTGTGTTATATATATAGGTACACACACATGCACCTAAATACAAATAAATATAATATGAAAATTGAAATTAATACTATTAATAAAATAATTGGATAATAAGAATAATATTCATAATAATATTAAACAATAAAAATAATACTAATGATAATAAAAATAATAACCATGACAATAATAACATACAATAATTATAATAATAACCCATATAAACTATAGTATATATATATATATATACACACACACACACATGCACTAATAAAATAAAACAATGTAATGTTGACAAATAATAATATTAATAATACTAGTGAAATAATTTAATAATAAAAAAATGCTCACAATAATATCAAACAACAAAAAAATAATAATAATAGGGTACTTAAAATAATAATATTAAAAATAAAACTATTAAAAATGACATTAATAATATTAACCCTAATATTTAAATAATAAACTTCTAATAAATATATATTTTACGTGAATAATTCTCTAAAAATAAAATACATAATTAACATTAATAATTCACGATAATAATACACAATTAAATTTTAAAATTATTAATACCACATATCCTGAAATATATTTTTATAATTTAAAAAAACAAGGATCATTGCATTTTCTTAATTATTTTTTAATTTTTCAAAAGGCCTATTCACCTCCCCTAAGGCAATTACAACTAGTTTTATAATTTATTATGAAATTTCATTATTTTATATGTTTATCCTTTTTATGCTTTAATATTCTATTAAATAGTATCATTAAAATTTTATGATGATATAATAAAATAATATGAATATTTAATAGTAAACTTATTTATAAAAAGTTGAACATTTAAAGAATTATAATAAATTTAAACTTTATTATAAATAAAAATTAATCTTAAAGTAAATTTATACTATTAAAAAAATATCAAAATAATTAAGTTGATAATAAATCACATATAAATTAATTTTGACATCAAAATTTAATATTACATTAATATTTTATAATAAAGTAATGATGATGTTAATTAGTTAATAGAATGTTAAAATATAATAAAAACAAAATACAGTATATTTAAATATTATAAAAATTTTGAAATTAATTTTATCACAAATTACAACCATATAATTTGATCGTACTTCTCTAAATAATGTCATTAATAGTACGATCATGGTGTGTGCAATGTGAATTTAACTATATATATATATATATATATATATATATATATATATATATATATATATATATATAGACACACACACTAGTAAACAACCACATATTTCGCACATGAATAAAAAATTTGTTAGACTCATGATATTGTAAATAAATAATAAATACATTATTATTATTATTATTATTATTATTATTATTAAAAAATAAAAATTTTAAAATAACAACATTATTATTTATTTACATAACAATTTGATATTAATTTAACATATGAAACTTTTTTATATACTTTCAAATAGAATAGAATAAAAGTTAACCTAATTAGAATATACAATATTGTTGAGGTCGTTTTTCAAAACCCTAATAGTCGATGATGAAAAAGCTAAAATGTCTCATCAATCAATCAATTTAATGAAGAAAATTGACATTCAAATCAATTTAAAACTCACCGAGCCATTAAAACCTTACCCAATTACCAATTACACCATTTTAAGACCTAACCAAACCCCGATCAAACCTTAGCTGAACCATTTTAGTATTGAAAAAGAGGTTTGAGAAGAATAATGAGAGAGACATTCACTGAAGTCGTGTCTTTTAAACTAATAAGTGAAATCCTATGTAAGGGCTATTTATAGTCTGTATTCTATAGTTTTCAATCTAGTTTTGATTCATAAAGCTTAGGTTTAATCTCTGGAAGCCCTAAGAACAAAAGTCAAACTTTGGTCAATGAGATTTTTCAGTGGTCAAATAGAGCTTTTGGAGTTGAATTTTAGTCCAAAATTGTCTTCTAAAATTCTAGTGTATCAATGGGTCTCATTTGGCAAAAAGTCAAAATTTGACCTCTAGTGGTCAAACCGGGCCTACAACTGTCTACCTCTCCTTGTCCTTATCCAAAAAAGGACACTTGTCAAAAAGGTTGCTTTGAAAGTTTACAATATTCCAAATTTAGAATATATTAGGACAAGTGTCAACCTAATAGAGGGAGGGGATATACTATTACCTAATAACCTTAATATCAAAGAGTATTTACACTAAATGCCACTAGCCTTAAATGCCTATAAATAAGAGCTTTTCAGAGCTTTTTTTACCACTTCCTAATGAAGAGAAATTAAAGCATAAAAATCTAAAAAGATTACCAAAAATTCACTCCAAAAAAGCCTTAGAAAAATAGGGAAAATTAGGAAAATAAAGGGAAACTATGCCAAACTCTATACCTAATTTCTCTCTATTTTCCTTTCAATTCCTTTCATAAATACCAAATCAAACATCCAAATTCAAAACCTAGCTCTTGTAAACTCAATCATATCAAACCAAAACCAAAATCCTCATAAAAAACTCACAAAAATCATACTTTACCTATTGAGTTCAATCTCAATTCTCTTTAGTCAATTATTGATTTTTGGTAAGTTCTTACCCAAATTCTGAGGCTAAAAATTGATTTTATCTTAATTATGGGGTTTAGGGCTTGGGGCTTAAAATTTAAATTTTCAAAGCAAAAGAGAGCAAATCTGGATTGTTCAGTGATAAATAGCCAAATTTGGCCTATGAACAACCACCAAATTTGATTGTTGAGGCCTCTTAGATCAGCTATTGAGGTCTTAAAATTGGCTGGATTGAAGACTAAATTGGTTGTTCATCTCACTTCATTCTAGATGACTATAATAATGGATTTTAGGGTTCCCAAAGGTTCATACTTATTTGAGCATGGCTCTATCCCTTTCCTAAGATCCTAGGATGATGGAATTGAAGTATTTTAACAGATTTTTATAATTTAAATTATTTTCCAAAGATTTGTCTATTATTTCTTAAAATTTTTCTTTAAGTGCTTTTAAGTGCGATCTTTGTTATTGCTTTTGTGATTGTGTTTATTGATGTTTGTGTGACTTGAAATTGAATATGTTATTGCTAGTCTTTATGATTTATGGTTTATTTTGGTTTATTTTTAAGTCAATACTTGTTAAAAGCCTTGTTTAGTGTGTGTTGTGATTATGTGTTGCTTAATTATGCTTTAATATGCTTTGGTTGTTGATTTATTATTATTGTGATATTATTTGTAGAATTTATGTCCTAGTTTGGGGTTTTTATTTTTTTGTGTTATTTTCATTGTGTTTTTGGTTATAAATTATTATTTGTGTATTTTATGAACTTTGTGTTGATTTATGAGCATTAATGTCCATAACTTGTGTTCTTGGTGTTTATTACTGTCATCTTTAACATAAGTACTTTATTTATATGATTAGCCTTCAATGTTTAAATCTTATGAGTCTCTATATGTGATTATATTGTTATTTTCTTTATTGGCCACAAAATTCATCCAAATGTAAGGATATGGATCACAATTTCCTTTATTTTCTAATTTTTCAAATAAATGATTTGATAATGTGTTCAATAATTTATAATGTGAGAAATATCCATCCAAGGTACAAAATTCATATTTTGAGGCCTAACTTGATGGAAACTCATGTTATGAATAAATGGTTCATATAATTAATCAAATCTTATTTTAAATGCTTTTCTAAACTATTTGTGAGCTCCCAATTTTGGGATAGTTGAGTGCGGATGAAATAGAGGACTCTAATGATGAAAATTTATTACAAATAGGTCTATGGACATTGGTTTTTTAATCTCAAGGCTTAGTTGCATTTTTTTAAGGACTTAATTGTAATGTTTTCTTTAGGGATCTAATTAAGAAGTTTTGATTCTTTCAAGGGTCATTTCATAATTAAAAGTTAAAAAAAAGATTACTGATTATAATTCCATGTTTTTTTTATCAGAAATATGGGATTCATCATAATTCCACATTTCTTATCAGAATTGTATAGCTCTGACCAGTTTTCGTTCAAATTTTTCTAATGTTGAAAATATTTTTCCTGATTTTTTATTGGATAAAAATAAATAATCCTAATAAATCAAGATTTATGAGGTTGTTTTATAAATAAATTTTAAAAATAAAATCTTTATCTCATATGATTTGATAATCATAGGAGGTGAGCCTTTGGTTTATAAAAATTGAGAGGTATTTAACATAAAGGAGGTTTGTCTAAAAAAAAATTACAAAGGAAAAAGGCATGTAGAAAAAAAAAAGGTTTTAAAAAAAGGTGTTTCTTTTACATTTGGTTCTTAAAAAAGAACGCAGTAAAGCCTTGAAAACAAAATCAACACTGCAGATTCTATTCCAACAACAAATGGTGAATCAAATAATTTCTAAGGAGAAAATCAATGTAGCATCACACTTCATCCTTTTCTTCTTCTTTTGTTCTTCTATTATTATTTTTTATATTATTTTCATTTTTATTTTAGATTACTTTCTAACTATTTTCTTGTTGTTTTCTATGTCTTTTTTATTTTGATGGTGGGATGGCTTGCCTGAGGTGATTGAATGAATTAGTAGCCATGAAGATCCATGGAATGCCATGGATAAAGGCCTATATTAATTTATATTGATTTTAGGTTATGTGTTTTCTTATTTCTCTATGTTTCATTTATTTGATTTATGGTATTTGCATTGTGTATTTGATTTTGGGTATGTACTAATTAGTTTTTTTTTTGTACGTAGGAATTGTAATAGCCTTGATAGTGGGAATATATTAGAACCTTTAATTTTTTTCACTTTAAAGTGAATTAGTAAGCTAGGCATAATTTGGTAACCCTAATTAAAATCAATGGTGGTTATAGTTAATTAGGTTGCATGTAAAAATTATGGTTTAGAAATCATATAATGTATGTTTTGATTGATGAGTTGATTTAATTTGTTATTTGGGCTTGTTTATTTATTTTTTGCATTTTGGGCTGCAAGCACACAAGCTTTAACCCATTTAATTAATAGGCTTTTAAATTAGTTTTTTAGGTTTAATTAATTTTAAAAAGCAATTTAGGCCCATTTAGGTTAATAGACTTAGGCCCACTTTAGATTAATTAAAATTAACTTAGACTTAGTTCATCCTATTAAGGCACTCCTTTTAAAAATAAATACATTTAGGATCACTTTATTAATTTAAAATTAATTAGAAATAGGCTCACTAAATTCATTCAACTTATTGCCCATAAAATCAAATAGATTTAGGCCCATTTTTCTTTAAAATTAAAACAAGTAGACTTAGGCTCATTGAATAAATAATATGTAGGCCCATCTTTAGTTTCCAACTCACTTGTAAAAAAATATGTAGAATTAGCTAACTTTAGTTAAAATCAATGTAGATTAGACTGTTGACCATTTGCATGATCAAACTCCTAATTTTGGACTATGACAAACAATTTTGATTCTAATGATTTTAACTAAGTGTGTAGGAAGTTGATCTATCATGAAGTTTAATTGTTAAATGATTGGCGATAATGAAATACACCTTAAAAAAGTATAAATATGCATTTTGATGATGTATCTCAATCTATGCATTTGATATACAGTGGTATACTCACAAGCTGCCTCACGACCTAGATTGATAAGTATGCTTTTGAGCTAATTCGATCTCTGAGATTTAAGGAGGCTTTTTGACATCTTTAGATCTCTATGATGAGAAAATGATCTTTTCACATTTGAAGTAGACATCTTAAGCTTTCTGAATTGAGCTTCCTTGTCAAAATTTAAGCTTATTTGGTTATGAAAATCTTGAGTCGAAGTCAGCATATGCAACTTTCATTTTAGGTTGTGTAGCTCCTAGTATTTCAGCAATATCTTGAGCTATATAGGTTCAATTGAGGTGATTCAAAGTGATATGGAAAGATAAGACAATTATCTATATCTGTTATAAAGTAAGTTTAGGCTGATTTGATTATCTTCAATCCTGGTCGTAAGCACTATCTTCATTGGACTCAACACAGGGACTAAATTACACAAAACGTACAAATCTTGTCATGGTCTCGATTGGGACAATGGTAGTCTCGACCGAGACTAAGGTAGACTAATTTCTGCAAAAGCTTAATTTTTGGCAAAACTAATTCCAATCCAATGTCCAGACTAGGACATTACTTGGGATAAAGTAGTCCCAACTAGGATAAGGTGTTAATGATATACCCTAGGCCAAACATGTAATGGTTATACTTTGACATTGTCATATTTCTATTTTAGTAATAAAGAGACATTTTTATTATTATTAGCTAATATTAATTTTTTCCTTGATTAGTTAATTCTACTAAGATAATTAAGTATATGACTTGATAGTAAAACTCTTAGGTGATACTTGAATTCTAATTTAAATATCCCTAGTTGATTATTGTTATAGGAATAATAATGAATAAAGACTAGTATAAGGTTAACTGATGATTAAGTTTAACTAATAAGATATATGAGATATTAAGTCAAACTCATAGGTACATATTTAGGGAAATGATGTACTGGATCTACCCACTGTGAGAATACTACATGGATTATTGCCATAGATAATTCTAATCACAGTAGTACTATTTGAGTCCTTTGACTTGAGATCACCATGGTTTCCTGCATGATAAGTTCTATATTTTGATGCATCCCTACACTATACTTTAATCAGATGGTAAAACAAGTTGTGATTGGATATAAAATGAGTTGTGTGAGGAATGTGAGTGGTTAAGATGAAATTTTTCCCTTAGTTGTTTGGAGAAGATATATGTTGGGCCCCTCAATAAGTTAGACTAAAGAGAAATGCATGGCCATGCTAGAATGATAAAGAGTTATCAGTGTCAGTCTACTTGGGATTGAGAAACAATATGATTGAACAATATAAGGATGACATAATCCATGCCTTATGTTCAATTAGGATATCATATAACAAATGGACTATAGTACATACTATGTATTAGGTTATGTCAGATTATCGACCTTCACACAACTTAGGTAGTCAAACTGTCTTGCTAAAAATGAATTATGACTTGTGGGCTAAAATGGGAATTTTAGGCCCACTACTAATGTTGTGTGAACTTATAGGGTCACACATTTAGAACAAACCTAAAACATACTTGCATTAATAAGCCTAACAATTATCTCTGTGTAATATTAAATAGATAAGTATATATATATATATATATATATATATATATATATATATATATATATAAGATTATCGACCTTCACACAACTTGGGTAGTCAAAATGTCTTGCTAGAAACCAATTATGACTTATGGGCTAAAATGGGAATTTTAGGCCCACTGCTAATGTTGTGTGAACCTATAGGGTCGCACATTTAGAACAAGCCTAAAATAGACTTGCATTAATAAGCCTAGCAATTATCTCTATGTAATATTAAATAGATAAGTATATATATATATATATATATATATATATATATATAAGATTATCGACCTTCACACAACTTGGGTAGTCAAAATGTCTTGCTAGAAACCAATTATGACTTGTGGGCTAAAATGGGAATTTTAGGCCCACTGCTAATGTTGTGTGAACCTATAGGGAGCACATTTAGAACAAGCCTAAAATAGACTTGCATTAATAAGCCTAACAATTATCTCTATGTAATATTAAATAGATAAGTATATATATATATTTTTCCTAATTTATTTAAGCTAAGAGTTATCTAAAATAAATAGGAAGGATTCTATTTTGGAATTAAAATCAAAATAGAAAGAGAAGTTTAAACTTACCAAAAATTGTTTTGGTAAGTGGAGATGTATGAAACCCTAGAATGGATGGCTATAAATACGTCTCATTCTCTAGGGTTTAGTAAGAAGGTTAAGCCACATTTTCTCCTTCTTCTTCCTACACTTCTTTTGTAAAAAGAAAAGACATATAAGGAAAACATGTTGTAAGACAACAAAGGTTTTAGTAGACCTACTTTTCTTTAGATCATCTTATTCATGTGGATACTGTAGAGGACGTGATCTTTTGGTGACGTCTTAATCCGATAAGAAGACACGAAAAGCTTGAGGTAGGGTGTCATCGGAGTGAACCCCCTCTCTTCCTTCCAACTATCTTGCCATTAGATTATCTTGGTAAGTGTTTAGAAACCCTCTCAATTAATCTAAGTCAAATTATATGGATCTAGGTTATGGGTTTTGTGGTTAAAAGTTTTATTTTTCATTGCATTATGTATCATAAAACCCAACAGTGGTATCAGGGCCACTTATAATTTGGTTAGATTGATTTTTGATATATACAAGAGAATTGAAAATTAATTTTTGAAATATATGTGATATATTTCATTTTGAAAAGTGTTTTTAAAATTTCTTTTTATCATTTTTATATGATGATTTAAAAAATCCATATCGAAAAAAATTATGTACATTACTTGGATTAATGTTTATGGTTGTTTAGTATGATTACACACCATTTGTAGTATGAATTTTTGGCAAATACATACTATTTTTTAAGGCAAAAATTCAGCTACACAGGGCACATGACTGTGCGCAACGTGGAACACTGCCATGCCTATGAGTAATATTTGCAGAATACAAGGCACATGGATGTGCGCATTAAGGCACATGGCCATGCCTAACTGCAAATCTACAAAGTGCAAATGGAAAGACTGATGGCATTCTTGTTCAAGTGTTGAACAAAATTGACATGTTTTGAACATATAGATTTAATGTAATATGATTATAATGGTTTAAGGTTTTGGCAACTACTTCATCAAAGAGTTTTGGTAAATCATTTATTGTCGAATGGGTCCACCGAATGGATTCTCCACATAAATCATTCTCATCATAGTAACTAATTTTAATGAAAATTAATTTATTATGCTTTATGTGTTTAGTGTAAAATTGCATGGTGCATGACATGGCCCTTAAGACCAATGTGATTAGATTTTTATTATTCATTTTTATATGTTGTAATTTATTAAATATGACTTACAAGTAGTTTTTCATTTGTTGTAATTTTATTTTAATAAGTAGTAATAGAAAAGTATCGATTACATCTTTACTTTAGGCCATGTTATGTCACATTTACTTTATTATTATATTATGTATGAGATGTTATGCATGTGATGTATGTCTATAATAAAATAATATCCAAATAACGTAAAAAAATGAGAGCTCTCATTTAATTTTAAGTCACTATGATGCCTCTTATATGCTCAAACCCTTGTCAAGCCTTAGATTATTATATATGGGTCTGCCACAATAGGGTGTACTAAATCATCCGAGCAAGGCAAGTTGGAAAAGAGTGATTTCCAAACATTCATTATGGTTTGACTTAACTAGGTCATCAAAAGGGTTTTGGACCTAGGGCATTAGATAGGATTTAAGGTAGGACATGTGATGTCAAATTCCATACCCTTCCAAGAATTACATGAGATGTAATTGGTAAGAGTTACCTACCTAAATAACTATATCTTTAGGCAATAAGCCAAAGCTCAGTTAGAGTATGGTGAAATATGGATCTTAGACCACTAAAATTTACAAGTTAACTTGAGGGTTATTAATTTGAATAAATTTTTATGGTATTTATAATTATGCCTTATTAAAATAACTTAATAAAATACTAAGTACACTACATATATATTTATTGTAGATAATGGCATCAAATACCACATCTAATATGTCATTGTGATCAATCCTTAAGAAGGATAAGCTTAATGAGACTAACTTCCTTGAATGGTACAGAAACTTAAAAATTATTCTTAAGTAAGAAAGAAAGAAATATATTCTTGATAAAGCTATCCTAGATGAACCAACTGCTAACGCTCCTAGAGCTCAAAAGGATGCTCATGGTAAGCATCTTAATGACTTTGTTGATGTCACTTGTCTCATGCTTGGATGTATGAAATCAGAACTACAAAAGAAATTAATGGAAATGGATGCTTATACCATAAGAGGCCATTACAAGGAAATGTTCCAAGAGAAAGCTAGAATTGAAAGGTTTAGTACCATAAAAGCATTGCTTTCTTGCAAGTTAACTACTGGTAGCTCTATGGGTCCTCATGTTCTTAACATGAAAGGTCATCTTGAAGATTTGGACAGACTTGGTCTTAAGATCAAGCAAGAATTGGCCATTGATGTTATTCTCTAGTCTTTGCCAAAAACATATGATGGTTTTCTTATGAACTATAACATGCATTGCATGAACAAAAGTAACTCTGAATTGCATAGGAAGCTTAAGACTGCTGAGAAGAACATTAAGACTACCAAGGATATTCTCATGGTTAATAAAGGGAAAGGTATAAAAAGGATGGGAAAGGGTAAAGGCAAAACTGAGGCTTTTAGAAGCTCAAGTCCAAGCCTAAACTTGCACCTCAAGCAAAACCACCTAAGGAAGGAACATGCTTTTCCTACAATGTGTCGGGCCATTAGAAAATAAATTGCAAGCTCTTTATGGATGATCTAAAGAAGAATAACGATAGTACAACTACCTTTTTAGGTATTCATGTTATAGAAGTCAATTAATCTACTAATTCTTAAGTATTAGATACTGGTTCTAAATCTTACATTTGTACTAACGTGCAAGGTCTAAAAAGGAATAGAATCTTGGCTAAAGGCGAAGTTGACCTATGAGTTGGAAATGGAGCAAGAGTTGTTGCATTAGTTATAGGAACTTATGAATTAACTTTTCCTAATGGACTTATTTTGAGTTTGGAAAACTATTATTATGCACTACCTACTATAGGTAGGAATATGATTTATTATTAGTAACAATAAATGCTCCATTTATCATGATAATTTTTTCTATGGATATGCTCCACGAAATCATGGTCTTTATGTTTTAGATATAGAAGACACTAATGAAAAGTCCATCTATAACATTAATACAAAGAAATTTAAATCTAATGATTTAAACATAACCTATATTTGGTATTGTTGTTTAGGCCATAGAAATGAGAAACACATTTCAAAAAAGCATCAACATGGAATTTTTAAGTCATTTGAAACTTGTGATTCTTGTTTATTAGGAAAAATGACTAAGGCACATTTTACTGGACATAGTGAAAGGGCTAATGACTTATTGGGCCTTATACATTCTAATGTGTATGGTCCATTAAGTTCCATTGCTAAAGGAAGTTATGAGTACTTTATTACTTTTATTGATGATTTTAGTAGATATGGCTATGTCTATCTACTGAAGCACAAATATAAATCTTTTGAAATGTTCAAAATTTTCAAGAATGAAGTACAAAATCAACTTGTTAAGAATATTAAAGCACTAAGATATGATCAAGGTGGTGAATATTTAAGCCAAGAATTTATTGATTATCTTATAGATTGTGGAAAAGTTTCATAATTGACTCCATCAGGAACACCACAATGGAGTGCTATATCTGAACGGAGAAATCAAACTTTATTAGATATAGTTTGATTTATGATGAATTAGTTAGATCTTCCAATCTCTTTTTGGGGTTATGCTCTAGAAATTATTGCATTCCCTTTGAATAAAGTTCCATTAAAGGCAGTTGAAAAGACACCATATGAGGTATGAAATGGGAAAACTCCCAATTTATCTTTTCTTAAGATTTGGGGATGTAAGGCTTATGTGAAGCATCAAATTTGAGATAAATTAGCACCCAAATCAGACAAGTTCCTTTTTGTAGGATATCCTTATGAAACTAAAGGATATTACTTTTATAATGCTTTTGAGAACATGGTGTTTGTTGCTTATGATGATGCCTTTTTGGAAAGAGAATATATTTCCAAAGGAATTAGTGGGAGTAAGGTATCACTTGCAGAAATTCAAGAACCATAGAATAACATTGCACCACACATGGAACCTTAACTAGATCAACAAGTAAATATTGAATCTACATTAGTACCATAAGGTCTTAAAAGGTTTAGTAGGGCACATTATAATCCTGAGAGATATGGATTTCTTATAACAGATAATAATGATGTAATGATTATGGATTAAAATGAGCCCATATCCCAAAAGGCTATGGAAAGTCCAGACTCTAAGAAATGGTTAGAGGCCATGAAATCAGAAATGCAATCCATGTATGATAATCAAGTATGGACTTTAATTAGTCCACCTGAAGGTTGAAATACTATTGGGTGCAAATAGGTTTTTAAAATGAAAAATAACATGGATGGCAATGTGCATACCTTTAAAGTAAGATTGGTTACGAAGGGTTTCAAGCAAACACATGGTATAGACTATAATGAAACTTTTTCAGCAATTGCTATGCTTAAGTCTATTTGAATTCTCCTCGCCACAGCTGTATACTATGATTATGAGATATGACAAATGAATGTCAAAACAGCTTAATGGAAACTTAATTAAGGATTTGAATATGACACAACCAGAGGGTTTTATTAATCTTGAGAATTTTTAAAAGGTTTGCAAGCTTCAAAGATCTATTTATGGATTAAAGCAAGCTTCATGGAGTTGGAATCTTCATTTTGATAAAGCAGTTAAAGAGTTTGGATTCATAAAAAATGAAGATGAACCTTGTGTTTACAAAAAGGTTAGTGGGAGCACAAAAACATTTCTAGTGCTATATGTTAATGACATATTACTTATTGGAAATGATATTCCTACTATGAAAAATGTTAAATAATGGTTAGGGAATTGTTTCTCAATCAAAGACTTATATGAAGATGCCTATATTTTAGGCATTAAGATCTATAGAGATAGATCTAAGAGGCTTATTGGCCTAAGTCAAAGCACTTACATTGACAAGGTACTAAATCGATTTAGTATGAAAAACTCTAAGAGAGGATTCTTGTCAATGTCCCATGGCATTAGTCTTAGTAAGACTTAGTGTCCAATGACACAAGATGAGCAAGACTATATGAGTAAAATTCCATATGCTTCTGCTATTAGATCCATCATGTATGCCATATTATGCACTCGACTAGATGTCTTATATGCTTTTAGCATAACAAGCTAATACCAGTTAGAGCCAAGTGAAAGTCATTGGAGAGTAGTAAGAATATCCTTAAGTACTTAAGAAGGACTAAGGATGCATTTTTACTATATGGTGGGCACGAAGATGAGCTAGTTGTGAATGGTTACATAGATGCTAGCTTCCAATTTGAAAAAGATGACTTCCAATCATAAAGAAGTTATATGTTTTGTTTAAATAGAGGTGCAGTGAGCTAGAGAAGTTCAAAGCAAGACACCATTGCCGATCCTACAATAGAATCTTAGTACATAGCTGCCTCGGAGCTAGCTAAGGATGCTATTTGGATTGAGAAGTTCATAAATGGATTAGGAGTTGTTCCTAGTATATCAAATCTAGTGGACTTGTATTGTTATAACAATGGAGCCATAACATAGGTTAAGGAACCTAGATCATATCAATGATCTAAACATATACTCATGTGTTATCATCTTATTAAAGAGATAATTAAGAAAGGATATATGAAAATATGCAGAGTACCAACAAATGACAATGTTGCTGATCCACTAACTAAGCCTCTTCCACAGGCTCAGCATGAAAGTCATACTAGGTCAATGGGTATAAGATACAATGTTGTTGGGCCTAGTGCAAGTGGGAGATTATTAGTGATATGCCTTAGGCCAATTATGTAATAGTTATTGTAGACACCTCATTTTGGGATGATGAGTTATGAATGTGATAGAGGACTCCAATGATGAAAATCTCATGAATAGGTCCTCAATACTTAAGCTTTAAAATTCCAAGGGTTTAAATGCATCTTTTAAGGGAAGGATTTAGTGTTTTCAAGGACTAAATTGCAATGTTTTTTAGGACCTAATTGAAAAACTTAAATTCTTACAGGGGTCTTTTAGTGATCGATGATATAAATTCTGATTATGCTCACTTATGTAATATGCATCCTGATGGTACTACGCATTGTGATATTGATTGCATCTAAATGTTTGAAAAAAATTTAATTCAATTAAATTCATTCAGTATGGGAACAAATGTAAACTTAAAGAACAGTCTTATATCACATAACATAACTTCTAAAGAGAGCAAAATCTAAGGAAAAATAAGAAGAATGATAAAAAAGAGAAGAAAAATAAAGAGAGAGAAAAAGAAAAAGAACAGTAAGGTGAAAAATTAGAGAGAAAAATTCAGGATTAATTGATTATAGGAGTTGTTTCATATGATGTAATGAATGTTCTCATTTTTGCCCTAATGAATGCGTAAAATTGAATTGGAGATTTTTGTTCAAATATCACATGTTCATCTTTATCATACTATATAAGTAGTTGAACAGAAAGACAATACATGATGAAAGCTAAAAGAAGAGTTATGAGATCACTATTTTACTTATGTTTTCTTTTTGCCACCCTTTTATAATTTTCCTTGTAAGCCTAACATTCCCTTATACCTTGAGAATTTGGGTGGCTCAGTAACTTACTTTGCAACCTATACATTGTAGCTATCATCAATCATCGCATCAGCATTAAGCCTCATATTTTGCTCAAAAGTTCATCGAAGTATTCATGAGACACGTAACCGGGTTGGTAAGTTAAAGGATCAACAATAATAGTGGATAAACTAAGTTCCTTACACACATAAAAAAAAGACTGCCAGAATAGTGTTGATGAATTCAGAATGAAATTAGGGGCAAAGTGTAACTCTGGGAGCAAGTTAGAATAGAAAAGTCAATTCAAATTCAAAAAGCGAAGATGGAACACTGAGGTATAAGAGTCAGCAAAAGAATATTGGGGGAAAAAAGAAGTAAACTACAACCAACATCCAATAGCTCATCAATATAGCCTAGCTTGGTCCTTTATCTAACAAAGTGTATCAGAAGGCCTAACATCAGAAGTACTAACCTCGAAGTATCCAATGTTTAAAGCTACCAGCTGCTGATGAAGTGCTTCGTTCTCATAATCCAAGATCAATAATATAGCTCTACTCTAAACATAAGACCTATTAGGATTATGCATATCATATATAACATGCATACACTTGCATACATATTTTGTGAAGCACTTGTTTTGTATAATAAAAGTCTTTGAGCCTAGACAAGATTGTGCAAATACTCTGCTACCAACATTTGAAATAAGTGTTGGAAGAACAAGAAAGTAGTCAAAGTATTTGCATATGAAACATTTGAAAGAATGAAAATAAGAGGAGTGACACTACCAAGAAGCATTATCCTGGAAACTTTAAGAGACTAGATAGGATGTTCAAGCTCCTCAGATTCAATATGCTAGTGATACATGCGCTCGGCCCTAAAAAGGGAAGAATGCACTCTAAGAACTTCTTTGATTATGAAATAAAAACCTCTAACTCCTAAATCTTTTCTTTTATAGGAAATGTTGGGAAGAGAAATAAAGCCCTCTACCATAGCATCAATGGGATAAAGCCACAACTTTGATGGTGGAGCATTACAACCCTGTGATCGGAGACATCATCACCACAATGAAAGGGAAGAATGCAATATAGCAACATTGCATTCTGATAATTTTTTTTACTAACTTATGGTGTTTTATATAGGGAAAATAAAAGAGAACGAAGAAGGGAAAAGAAACTGATACATCAATAAGAATGGGCAAGATAGCAAATACCAATCACTTGTCAAAACCTCACCTTGTGCAACAAAACACCCTAACAAATACCAAAAGGAAGTAGTACAACTCTATCTCCTTTGATTCTACAATAAAATAAATCCTTAATAAGAAAATTCACAAATTGAAAGGAAATTCATCCACTTCACGAGATCATGTGTGAAAATTTATCTCATGACCTTTGATTTTAATGGCTTTATTTTATTAGCCTCACAAAATTCAGATGTCTTGTTGATAGTTCTATACTGAGAATTTTTAAACTCTAATCAATTTAATGCTTGCTTTACACCCAAGTAAGGGGAAGAACATGCAAAGGAAAAATCTGTGGACTTGTTGTATAAATTGATTGAATTTTAGGTTATCATTTCAGTCTTGTGAATGATAAATGTGCATGCAATCTACTCCAATGCTCAGAAATGAGTATGAGTACAAAATCCCATGACGGTATCCACACTGGGTAATGCATGAAAGGCGGGGGAATACTAAGAGGAGAATCAAAATAAGAGCAAGCATAATGTACTCCAATGCTTAGAAATGAGTACGAGTATCAATATGAACCTTTGGCGATATCCACACTGAGTTCAAAGCATTCGACTCAAATAACTAAAGATAAAAATCAACGAGCAGTTATGGACTGTAGCATCATCAAAGGTGAGCAATAAAAGGATTGCAGTTAATTTGCAAGCAATTATGGATTGCAGCATCATTATTGAGCAACAAAAGGGTTACAGCTAATTGCGAGCAATTATGGATTACAGCATAATCAGTGAGTAACTAAAGGGTTGTAGCTAATCGTGAGCAGTTTTGGACTGCAGCATCATCAGTGAGCAATAAAAGGGGTGTAGCTAATCGTGAGCAATTTTGGACTACAGCATCATCAGGGAGCAATGAAAGAATTGCAGTTAATCGTAAGTAGTTTTGGACTGCAGCATCATCAGTGAGCAACGAAAGGTTTACAATTAATCGCTAGCAGTTTTGGATTACAGCATCACTAATGAGCAATGAAAGGGTTATAGCTAATCACGAGCGTGAGCAATGAAAGGGTTGTAGCTAATCACGAGCAGTTTTGGACTGCAACATCATCAGTGAGCAATGAAAGGGTTATAGCTAATTGCGAGCAGTTTTGGACTGTAGCATCATCAATGAGCAATAAAAAGGTTGCAACTAATCATGAGCAGTTTTGGACTGCAACATCACTAATGAGCAATAAAAGGGTTATAGCTAATCACGAGTAGTTTTGGACTGTAGCATCATCAGTGAGCAATGAAAGGGTTGTAGCTAATCGCACAAGCAGTTATGGGCTATATCATTGAAAGTGAGCAATGGAAGGGTTATAGCTAATCGTGAGCAATTATAGATTGTAGTATAATTGCATAATTAATCAACACTATACAATAGAGTGTAGTCAGCATTGTACGACTGAGTGCAATGTATCTTCAATCGATTATACGATCGAGTATAATTGGCATCATATGATCAAGTGTGATGTTTATTTCAAATCAGACTATACGATCGAGTATAGTCAGTATTGTATGATCGAGTGCAAATGTATCTTCAAGATTATATGATCGAGTATCATCAACATCATATGACCGAGTGTGATGTTTCTTTTCAAAACAGACTGTACGTCCGAGTGTAGTCATCATTGTACAATCGAGTATAATGTGTTTCCAATTGATTATACAATCGAGTATAATCAGCATCATACGACCGAGTATGATGTTTTCTTTTCCAATCAATTATGCAACCGAATATAATCGGCATCATACGGCCGAGTATGATGTAATTTCTTAATTTAATGCTATACGTCTGAGTGTAGTCAATGTTGTACGATCGAGTATAGTATGTTTCTTTCACCTAAGGTTATATAACCGAGTATAATCAATATCATACGACTGAATATGATATGTCATTTTAAATGATGTATGTCCAAGTATAGCAAATCCATAAGTAGAAGCTTCAAGGAGCATAGGTAAGTATTCTAACTTTCAATTTAGAAATTGGGTGTTGTTTTACCTTGCCACAATTTGTCAAGCAAACAATGACAAAGAGGGGCAACTGTAGACACCTAATTTCGGGATGATGAGTTATAAATGCAATAGAGGACTCCAATGATGAAAATATCATGAATAGGTCCTCAATACTTAAGCTTTAAAATTCCAAGGGTTTAAATGCATCTTTTAAGGGAAGGATTTAGTGTTTTCAAGGACTAAATTGTAATATTTTTTTAGGACCTAATTGTAAAACTTAAATTCTTACAGGGGTCTTTTAGTGATCGATGATATAAATTCTGATTATGCTCACTTATGTAATATGCATCCTGATGGTACTACGCATTGTGATATTGATTGCATCTAAATGTTTGAAAAAAATTTAATTCAATTAAATTCATTCAGTATGGGAACAAATGTAAACTTAAAGAACAGTCTTATATCACATAACATAACTTCTAAAGAGAGCAAAATCTGAGGAAAAATAAGAAGAATGATAAAAAAGAGAAGAAAAATAAAGAGAGAGAAAAAGAAAAAGAACAGTAAGGTGAAAAATTAGAGAGAAAAATTCAGGATTAATTGATTATAGGAGTTATTTCATGTGATGTAATGAATGTTCTCATTTTTGCCCTAATGAATGCGTAAAATTGAATTGGAGATTTTTGTTCAAATATCACATGTTCATCTTTATCATACTATATAAGTAGTTGAACAGAAAGACAATACATGATGAAAGCTAAAAGAAGAGTTATGAGATCACTATTTTACTTATGTTTTCTTTTTGCCACCCTTTTATAATTTTCCTTGTAAGCCTAACATTCCCTTATACCTTGAGAATTTGGGTGGCTCAGTAACTTACTTTGCAACCTATACATTGTAGCTATCATCAATCATCGCATCAGCATTAAGCCTCATATTTTGCTCAAAAGTTCATCGAAGTATTCATGAGACACGTAACCGGGTTGGTAAGTTAAAGGATCAACAATAATAGTGGATAAACTAAGTTCCTTACACACATAAAAAAAAGACTGCCAGAATAGTGTTGATGAATTCAGAATGAAATTAGGGGCAAAGTGTAACTCTGGGAGCAAGTTAGAATAGAAAAGTCAATTCAAATTCAAAAAGCGAAGATGGAACACTGAGGTATAAGAGTCAGCAAAAGAATATTGGGGGAAAAAAGAAGTAAACTACAACCAACATCCAATAGCTCATCAATATAGCCTAGCTTGGTCCTTTATCTAACAAAGTGTATCAGAAGGCCTAACATCAGAAGTACTAACCTCGAAGTATCCAATGTTTAAAGCTACCAGCTGCTGATGAAGTGCTTCGTTCTCATAATCCAAGATCAATAATATAGCTCTACTCTAAACATAAGACCTATTAGGATTATGCATATCATATATAACATGCATACACTTGCATACATATTTTGTGAAGCACTTGTTTTGTATAATAAAAGTCTTTGAGCCTAGACAAGATTGTGCAAATACTCTGCTACCAACATTTGAAATAAGTGTTGGAAGAACAAGAAAGTAGTCAAAGTATTTGCATATGAAACATTTGAAAGAATGAAAATAAGAGGAGTGACACTACCAAGAAGCATTATCCTGGAAACTTTAAGAGACTAGATAGGATGTTCAAGCTCCTCAGATTCAATATGCTAGTGATACATGCGCTCGGCCCTAAAAAGGGAAGAATGCACTCTAAGAACTTCTTTGATTATGAAATAAAAACCTCTAACTCCTAAATCTTTTCTTTTATAGGAAATGTTGGGAAGAGAAATAAAGCCCTCTACCATAGCATCAATGGGATAAAGCCACAACTTTGATGGTGGAGCATTACAACCCTGTGATCGGAGACATCATCACCACAATGAAAGGGAAGAATGCAATATAGCAACATTGCATTCTGATAATTTTTTTTACTAACTTATGGTGTTTTATATAGGGAAAATAAAAGAGAACGAAGAAGGGAAAAGAAACTGATACATCAATAAGAATGGGCAAGATAGCAAATACCAATCACTTGTCAAAACCTCACCTTGTGCAACAAAACACCCTAACAAATACCAAAAGGAAGTAGTACAACTCTATCTCCTTTGATTCTACAATAAAATAAATCCTTAATAAGAAAATTCACAAATTGAAAGGAAATTCATCCACTTCACGAGATCATGTGTGAAAATTTATCTCATGACCTTTGATTTTAATGGCTTTATTTTATTAGCCTCACAAAATTCAGATGTCTTGTTGATAGTTCTATACTGAGAATTTTTAAACTCTAATCAATTTAATGCTTGCTTTACACCCAAGTAAGGGGAAGAACATGCAAAGGAAAAATCTGTGGACTTGTTGTATAAATTGATTGAATTTTAGGTTATCATTTCAGTCTTGTGAATGATAAATGTGCATGCAATCTACTCCAATGCTCAGAAATGAGTATGAGTACAAAATCCCATGACGGTATCCACACTGGGTAATGCATGAAAGGCGGGGGAATACTAAGAGGAGAATCAAAATAAGAGCAAGCATAATGTACTCCAATGCTTAGAAATGAGTACGAGTATCAATATGAACCTTTGGCGATATCCACACTGAGTTCAAAGCATTCGACTCAAATAACTAAAGATAAAAATCAACGAGCAGTTATGGACTGTAGCATCATCAAAGGTGAGCAATAAAAGGATTGCAGTTAATTTGCAAGCAATTATGGATTGCAGCATCATTATTGAGCAACAAAAGGGTTACAGCTAATTGCGAGCAATTATGGATTACAGCATAATCAGTGAGTAACTAAAGGGTTGTAGCTAATCGTGAGCAGTTTTGGACTGCAGCATCATCAGTGAGCAATAAAAGGGGTGTAGCTAATCGTGAGCAATTTTGGACTACAGCATCATCAGGGAGCAATGAAAGAATTGCAGTTAATCGTAAGTAGTTTTGGACTGCAGCATCATCAGTGAGCAACGAAAGGTTTACAATTAATCGCTAGCAGTTTTGGATTACAGCATCACTAATGAGCAATGAAAGGGTTATAGCTAATCACGAGCGTGAGCAATGAAAGGGTTGTAGCTAATCACGAGCAGTTTTGGACTGCAACATCATCAGTGAGCAATGAAAGGGTTATAGCTAATTGCGAGCAGTTTTGGACTGTAGCATCATCAATGAGCAATAAAAAGGTTGCAACTAATCATGAGCAGTTTTGGACTGCAACATCACTAATGAGCAATAAAAGGGTTATAGCTAATCACGAGTAGTTTTGGACTGTAGCATCATCAGTGAGCAATGAAAGGGTTGTAGCTAATCGCACAAGCAGTTATGGGCTATATCATTGAAAGTGAGCAATGGAAGGGTTATAGCTAATCGTGAGCAATTATAGATTGTAGTATAATTGCATAATTAATCAACACTATACAATAGAGTGTAGTCAGCATTGTACGACTGAGTGCAATGTATCTTCAATCGATTATACGATCGAGTATAATTGGCATCATATGATCAAGTGTGATGTTTATTTCAAATCAGACTATACGATCGAGTATAGTCAGTATTGTACGATCGAGTGCAAATGTATCTTCAAGATTATATGATCGAGTATCATCAACATCATACGACCGAGTGTGATGTTTCTTTTCAAAACAGACTGTACGTCCGAGTGTAGTCATCATTGTACAATCGAGTATAATGTGTTTCCAATTGATTATACAATCGAGTATAATCAGCATCATACGATCGAGTATGATGTTTTCTTTTCCAATCAATTATACAACCGAATATAATCGGCATCATACGGCCGAGTATGATGTAATTTCTTAATTTAATGCTATACGTCTGAGTGTAGTCAATGTTGTACGATCGAGTATAGTATGTTTCTTTCACCTAAGGTTATATAACCGAGTATAATCAATATCATACGACTGAATATGATATGTCATTTTAAATGATGTATGTCCAAGTATAGCAAATCCATAAGTAGAAGCTTCAAGGAGCATAGGTAAGTATTCTAACTTTCAATTTAGAAATTGGGTGTTGTTTTACCTTGCCACAATTTGTCAAGCAAACAATGACAAAGAGGGGCAACTGTAGACACCTAATTTCGGGATGATGAGTTATAAATGCAATAGAGGACTTCAATGATGAAAATATCATGAATAGGTCCTCAATACTTAAGCTTTAAAATTCCAAGGGTTTAAATGCATCTTTTAAGGGAAGGATTTAGTTTTTTCAAGGACTAAATTGTAATATTTTTTTAGGACCTAATTGTAAAACTTAAATTCTTCCAGGGGTCTTTTTATAATTAAAACCTATTAAAATTCCATAATTCTGATCGAAATTATGTAATTCCAGTTGGAATTACATAATTTCGATCAAAATTACACCAATTTCGATAAAAATTGCATAATCCCGGTAGGAATTGGACTCTTCCGCCTCTGTTTTTTTATTTTTTTTAGGCTTTTAACTAAATCCTAATTGGTCTAAAATTCCTAAATATGATTTTAAGTATTAATCCTATATTTTTAGGAATTAGAATCACATTAGAATTGAGCTAGGGCTTTTGGTTTTCTTTTTTCTATATAAAGAGGACGGCAAGGGAAAATTTTAAAAAAAAGAGGGAGGAGAAGAAAAAAGGAGGCAACAACATATTTTTAAGCTTTTGGGGTTTTTTTTTGTGCGTTAATGAAAACAATTTTCATCCATTGTTGATTCTTAAAAAGAGCTTTCTTAATTATTTTTTTTAGTTGTTTTTCTACAAAAATTCCTTTTGGTTTATCAATTAATTCAAGATCCTTGGAGAATTTTTGAAGAACAAGATTCGAAGACTTATCAAGAACGGTGATTTACAAATTTGAGGAGTACCCCAAATCACTCATAAGCATCATCATCTTCTTCTTATTCTATTTTTTTTATTTCTTTTTGATATTATTGATTATTTTTATTCTTTTAAGTTATTATTATAATTTATTCATTAATCATAATTTTATTTTATTTTTTTATGATGATTATGGAGGAAAACACATGGTGATCATGTTGAAGGGATGAATTCATGAGAAGTCCATGGAAAATCATGGATAAAGCCTCGTAGATACTTAGTTTCTAGGGTTTTTACTTTATTTTACTTATTGCTTTTATTTTTTTATTTTATTAACTATTTTATAAATTAATGTAATAGCCCCAATAGTGGGAGTGTGAAATTATGTGTGTGGTTGCATGTTGATTAAATTGGTTAGTAAAATTAGGTTTTAAATTAGGTAATTACTCAAAATAAATGGAGGAAGTAGATTAATTTAGGTTGCATATTAATAAAACTAGGGTTTTTTTAATAAGGGATTAATTTAATTAGTTGTTTGATCTTTTTTTAATCGTTTTTGTGTTTTTATTTGTTTCTGGGCTTATTTATTATTTTTTTGTGTTTTAGGGCCTTAAGCCAATTTTAGACTTTGATTTATTTATTTAAGTTTAGGTAATTCTTTTAGCCTATCTCACTTGATAATTAATTAGGTTTAATTAATTAAAATATATTTTTAGGTCCATAATGAATTAGATTTTCGATTAGAAATATCCTTAGGCCTATTTAGTTAATTATACATAGGCCCACGTAACTCAATTTAATTAATTTAGACTTAGCCCACTTAATTTAAGCCTTCTTTCATAATTTGTAGATTTAAGATCACCATTTAATTAAAATATGTAGAACTAGGCCCATTAATTTAAATATTCCATAATTTGTAGATTTAAGCTCATATTTAGAATTAAAATTAGTAGACTTAGGTTCATTTAATTAAAATCAAAAGGCATTAGGTCTTTAGGTTCACTTATAATTTAAAATATGTAGACTTTAGCTCATTTATTTAAAACCCATGTAGATTAGACTAACTTAGGGATTATATGATTTATTGAATGCATTATTTACTTATATATTTTATAACTAGTTTTCCTTGGAGTTGATTGTTTTTAGGGTTTATATGAAATTGCATGTAAATAAAGAATAAGATAATAATTCATAAAGTAATTCTAAATGAACACAAGACTGAAAGAAGTTGGTATTCTGTATCTAGAATCTCCTAGTTGTGGTGCTAGCTTTCTTTTAGGGAATCGAGTACCACCTTTTCGATTTGTCCCAGTTATTACCCTGGGTGGCGACTCCTCATCTCCACGCCATGTCTTTATGATAGTGTTTAGTGTGTTCTCTAGAGTTTTGAGCTCAAATAGTGTAACGGTTTCTAAAATCTTGGATGCACGCTAAATCCCACCATCTACAGTTATCTTTGACATTGTCATATTTCTATTTTAATAATAAAAAGGCAATTTTAGTATTACTGGCTAATTCTAATATTATCCTTAATTAGTTCATTCTACTAAGATCATCAAGTACATGACTTGATTGTAAAACTCTAAGGTGATACTTAAATTCTAATTTAAGTATCCCTAGTCGATTATTATTGTGGGAATAATAATGAATAACAACTAGTATGAGGTTGATTGATGATTAAATTTTACTGATCATGTATATGATAAATTAAGTCAAACTCATAGGTATATATTTAGGGAAATGATGTACTGGATCTACCCACTATGAGAATACCACATGGATTATTATTATAGGTAATTCTCATCACAATAGTATTATTTGAGTCCTCTGACATGAGATTACCATGGTTTCATGCATGATAAGTTCTATATTTTGACATATACCTACACTATACTTTAATCAGATGGTAAAATAGGTTGTGATTGGATATGCAATAAGTTATGTGAGGAATATGAGTGGTTAAAATGGAATTTGTCCCTCAGTTATTTTGAGAAGATATCTGTTGGGCCCCTCGATGAGTTAGACTGAAGAGAAATGCATGGCCATTATAGAATGATAAAGATTTATCAGTGTTGGTCAACTTAGGATTGAGAAACAATAAGATTGAATAATATAAGGATGACATAATCCATGCCTTATATTCAATCAGGATATCATGTGATAAAAGGACTATAGTACATTAAATGTATTAGGTTATATTAGATTATCGGCCTTCACACATCTTGGGTAGTCATAATATCTTGCTAGAGACTAAGTATGACTTGTGGGCTAAAATGGTAATTTTAGACCCTCTGCCAACATTGTGTGAACCTACAAGATCACACATTTAGAAAAAGCCCAAAATATACTTTTGTTAATAAGCCTAATAATGATCTCTATGTAAGATTAAATAAATAAGTGAATAAATAAACAAATATATATGTATATATATTTATATTAGCATTTATTTATTTATTTCCTAATTTATTCAAGGTAAGAGTTATCTAAAATAAATAGGAAAGGATTCTAATTCAGAATTAGAATCAAAATAGAAAGAGAAGTTTAAACTTACCAAAAACTATTTTGTTAAGTGGAGATGTATGAAACTCTAGAAAGGATGGTTATAAATACATCTCATTTTTGAGGGTTTAGTAAAAAGGTTAAGCCACCTTTTCTCCTTCTTTTTTCTACACTTCTTTTGTGAAAAGAAAAGACATACAAAGAAAATGTATTATGAGACAAGAAAGGTTCCAGTAGACCTACTTTGCTTTGGATCATCTTGTTCGTGTGCATACCATAGAGGATGTGATCTTTTGGTGACGTCTTAATCTAATAAGAAGACATAAAAAGTTCAAGGTAGGGTGTCACCGAAGTGAACCCCCTTTATTTCTTCTAACTATCTTGCCATTAAATCATCTTAGTGAGTGCTTGGAACCCTCTCCATTAATCTAAGTCGAATTACATGGATCCAGATTATGGGTTTTGTGGTTAAAAGTTTTATTTTCTACTATGTTATGTATCACGAAACCCAATAGTGATATCAGAGCCACTTGTAATTCGATTAGATTGATTTTTGATATAAACATGAGAATTGAAAATTAAGTTTTGAAATATATGTGATATATTTCATTTTGAAAAGTTTTTTCAAAATTTCTTTTTATCATTTTTATATGATGATTTAAACAATCCATATCGAAAACAATTATGTACATAAATTGGATTAATGTTTATGGTTGTTTAATACAATTAAACACCACTTATAGTATGAATTGTTAGCAAATACATACTATTTTTAAAGGCAAAAACTCAACTGCATAGGGCATACGATCGTGCGCATCATGGCACATACCATGCCTATGAGTAATAAAATTAAAGTTATGTGTTTAATTTTATTGCTCATAGGCATGGTATGTGCCATGATGCGCATGACCGTGTGCCCTATGCAGTTGAGTTATGTGTTTAATTTTATTGCTCATAACTTTGATCTTCTTTTGTGTCTCCATATTGCCTCTTCATTTACATTACATTACAAGATCAAGGATGGAGATCCAAGGTGGAAACTCAAAGTTAAAATCCAAGGTGAAAGGCTCAAAATGGAGGAAGTCTTATTATCTAGAATTGACCATTGATCTTCATATTGGCTTATAAAGATCAATCTAGATTTGGGTCATGCTATGTCACATTTACTTTATTACTTTATTATTATGTTATATATAAGATGCTATATATATGATGTATGTCTATAACAAAATAATATCCAAATAAGGTAAAACAAATGGAACACCTCATTTAATTTTCAGTCACCATGATGCCTCCCATATGCTAAAAAACTTGTCAAGCCTTAGATTATTATATATAGGTCTGCCACAGTAAGGTGTATTAAATCATCTGAGGAAGGCAAGTTGGAAATGAGTGATTTCCAAATGTTTGTTATGGTTTGACTTAACTAGGTCATCAAAAGGGTTTTAGAACTAGGGCATCGGATAGGATTTTTTTCCAAGACATGTGATGTCAAATCCTATACCCTTCTAAGAGGTACATAAGATGCAATTAGTAAGAGTTACATATCTAAATAACCATATCTTTAGATGATGAGCCAAAGCTCACTTAAAGTATAGTGAAATATGGATTTTGGCCCACTAAAATTTATAAATTAACTTGAAGGTTATTAATTTAAATAAATTTTTATGGGATTTATAATTATGCCTCATTAAAATAACATGATAAAATATTGAGTACACTGTATATATATCTATTATAGATAATGACATCAAACACCATATATAATCTATCATTGCTGTCGATCCTTGAGAATGATAAGCTTAATGGGACTAACTTCCTTGAATGGTACAAAAACTTAAGAATTGTTCTTAAGCAAAAAATAAAGGAATATGTTAGTGATATGCACTAGGTCAATCATTTATGATTATGTATTGACTTTCTTATTTTATTAATAAAGAGGTATTTCATTATCATTTGATTTTATGATAATTATATGAATGGTTAATTCTTACTAAGGCCATCAAGTATGTGACTTGATAGTAAAACCCTTAGATTAAAATAAGATTTCTATTCTAATTATCCCTAGTCATTTATTCATTATATAAATATTAAAGTATTAAGGCTAGTATGATGTTGACTGATGGTTATGTTTTACTAATCATGAATATGAGATATTAAGTCAACTCATAGGTACATGATGAGAGATCATATACTGGATTAACCCACTATGAGAATACTGTATAGATGATTGTCATAAGTATTTCCCATCACAGTAATTTTATTTCGATCCTTTGACCTTGAAATCATCATGGATTTCTATATAGCTATTTTATGTTTTGACACATTCTAACATTGTCTTTAACCAGACGATTAAATAGGATGTTGTTGGATATGAAATTAGTTATATAAGGAATGTGAGTGATTCAGAAGGAATTTATCCCTCATTAATATGAGAAAGATATCTATGGGCCCCTTGATGAGATAGACTGAAGGAAAATGCATGGCCATGCTGAAATGAATTTATAAAGATCATTTTCAGTCTACTTGGAATCAAGTCATAATATTGAACTATATAAGGATGACATTCTATGCCTTATGTTCAATTAAGATATCATGTGATAAAGGGACAATAAAATTCATTGTAATTAGGTTATGTCAGATTATTGACTTCACATGATTTAGGTAGTCATAATGTCTTGCTAGAGGCCATTTATAACTTGTAGGCCTAAATAGAGATTTAGGCCCACTGCCAATGTTATGTGAACCTACAGGGTCACACACTTAGAATAAGCCCAAAATGATTATGGGTTTAATAAGCCCAAAATAAACTCTATAGAAATAAATATTTAAAGTGTTTTATTTATTTGTTTATTTATTTAAGATAAATGTTATTTTAAATAAATAAATAAGATATTATTTTTGATTTTTTTAAAACAAAATTAGAATATAATAAATGGGAAATTACCAAAAGGTCATTGGTAAGTGAAACCCTAAATTGGAGTCTATAAATATATTATATTCTCTAGGGTTTAACTCACTTGTTTTTCTTGCCTCCAAAATAGTTTTTTGTCTTTTTAAAAAACAAACACAGAGTTTTTCTTTTGTTCTTAATTTGTGAGACAATCAAGAAAGTTGCTAGCACACACTCCAATTCATTTTTGTGAAAGGCTATTTGTGTTGATACCTATAGAGGACGCATCCTTTTGGAGACCTCCAGATTCGAACAACCAAAGCAAAAAGCTCGAGGTAAGGCGTCACTGGTGTGAACCTCCTCTCATCCTTCTAGAAAATTTTGCCTCTTTTGCATCTTGGTAAGATTCTTGAAACCCTAGATTTAATCAAGTAGTCAAATTACATGGATCCAGGTTTGGGAACGTGATAAATTTTTAATTTTTTTGCTATGTTTGTATCACGTAACCCAATAAAATATATCCTTGATCAACCTATCCCAAATGAACCAGCTGCTAATGCTCATAGAGCTCAAAAGGATGCTCATGGTAAGCATATTAATGACTCTATTTATGTCACTTGCCTCATGCTTGGATGCATGGAATCAAAACTACAAAAGCTATTAATGAAAATGGATGCTTATACCATAAGAGGCCATCCCAAGAAAATGATCCAAGAACTAGAATTGAAAGGTTTAGCACCATAAAGGCATTGCTTTCTTGCAAGTTGACTAGTGGCAATTTTATGGGTCCTCATGTTCTTAAAATGAAAGGTCATCTTGAAGATCTGGATAGAATTGGTCTTAAGATCAAGCAAGAATTGGCCTTTGATGTTATTCTTTAGTCTTTGCCAAAAACATATGATGGTTTTGTTATGAACTATAACATGCATGGCATGAACAAAACTATTTTTGAATTGCATAAGATGCTTAAGACTGCTCAGAAGAACATCAAGACTACCAAGGATGTTCTAATGGTTAGTAAAGGGAAAGGTACAAAAAGGATGGGAAAGGGTAAAGAAAAAATTAAGGTTTCCAAAGGCTTTCAGAAGCTCAAGCCTAATCCTAAACCTGCAACCGAAGTAAAACCACCTAAGGAAGGAATATGATTTTTCTATAATGAGTCGGGCCATTGGAAAAGAAATTGCAAGCTCTTTATGGATGACTTGAAGAAGAATAAAGGTAGTGTGACTACCTCTTCAGGTATTCATGTTATAGAAGTCAATTTATCTACTTCTGATTCTTGGGTATTAGATACTAGTTCTAGATCTCATATTTGTACTAATGTGCAGGGTCTAAAAAGGAGTAGAATCTTAGCTAAAGATGAAGTTGACTTATAAGTTGGAAATAAAGCAAGAGTTACTTCATTAGCTGTAGGAACTTACAAATTAACTTTGCCTAGTGGACTTGTTTTGAGTTTGGAAAACTACTATTATATACCTGCTATGAGCAAGAATATCATTTTTGTTTCTTATTTGGACAAGAATGGTTTTGAATTTACTATTAGAAATAATAAATGATCCATTTATCATGATAACATTTTCTATGGATATACTCCAAGTAATCATGGTCTTTATGTTTCAGACATAGAAGACATTAATGAAAAGTCCATCTATAACATTAATATAAAGAAATTTAAGTCTAATGATTTAAACACAATCTATCATTGGCATTGTCGTTTAGGCTACATAAATAAGAAACACATTTCAAAACTCCATCAACATGGAATTTTAAAATCATTTGATTTTGAATCATTTAAAACTTGTGATTCTTGTTTATTAGGAAAAATGACTAAGACAACTTTTGCTAGACATTGTGAAGGGGCTAATTATTTATTGGGCCTTATACATTTTGATGTGTATGGTCCATTAAGTTCCACTGCTAGAGGAGGTTATCAGTACTTTGTTACTTTCATAGATGATTTCTTTAGATATGGCTATATCTATTTAATGAAGCACAAATCTGAATCTTTTGAAATGTTCCTCGCATAGCTGTATACTATGATTATGAGATATGGTAAATGGATGTTAAAACAACTTTCCTTAATGGAAAACAAAATGAGGAAGTGTATATGACACATCCAGAGATTTTTGTTAATCTTGAGAATTCTAAAAAGGTTTACAAGCTTCGAAGATCCATTTATGGATTAAAGTAAGCTTCTTGAAGTTTGAATCTTTGTTTTGATGAAGCAGTCAAAGAGTTTAGATTCATTAAGAATGAAAACGAACCTTGTGTTTATAATAAGGTTAGTGGGATCATAATAGTTTTTCTAGTGCTATATGTTGATGACATATTACTCATTAGAAATGGCATTCCTACTCTACAAAATGTTAAATCACGGTTAAGGAATTATTTTTCATTGAAAGACTTTAGTGAAGCTACCTATATTTTAGGCATCAAGATCTATAGAGATAGATCTAAGAGGCTTATTGGCCTAAGTCAGGGCATTTACATTGATAAGGTACTAAATTAATTTAGTATGCAAAACTCAAAGAGAGGATTCTTGCCAATGTCCTATGGCATTAGTCTTAGCAAGACTCAATGTCCAAAGACACAAGCCGAGCAAGACTGCATAAGTAAAATTCCATATGCTTCTGCTATTGGATCCATCATGTATGCCATGTTATGCACTTGGCAAGATGTCTCATACTCTTTGAGCATAATGAACTAATACCAGTCAAACCCAAGTGAAAGTCACTAGATAGCAATAAAGAATATCTTTAAGTACTTGAGAAGGACTAAGGATGCATTTTTATTGTATGGTAGGTAGGAAGATGAGCTAGTTGTAAATGGTTACACAAAAGCTAGCTTCTAATATGAAAAAGATGATTTCCAATCATAGTCAGGTTATGTGTTTTATTTCAATGGAGGGGCAGTGAGTTGGAGGAGTTTACAGCAAGACACCATTGCCAATTCTATAATAGAATTTGAGTACATAGTTGCCTCAAAGGCAGCCAAGGAAGCTGTTTGGATTAAGAAGTTCATAAATGGATTAGGAGTTATTCCTAGTATATCAAATCCAATGAAATTGCATTATGATAACAATGGAGCCAAATCATAGGCTAAGGAACCTATATCACATTAACGATCCAAACATATACTCAGGCGTTTTGATCTCATTAGAGAGATCATTGAGAGAGGAGACATGTACCAATAAATGACAATGTTGTTGATCCATTAACTAAGCCTTTTCCATAGGCTAAGCATGAAAGTCATACTAGGTTAATGGGTATGAGATATAATGTTGATTAGGCCTAGTGCAAGTGGGAGATTATTAGTGATATGGCTTAGGCCAATTATTTAATAGCCATACTTTAACTTTGTCATATTTCTATTTTAATAATAAATAAGCATTTTTATTATTGTTGGCTAATTCTAGTATTATCCTTGATTAGTTAATTCTACTAAAATCATTAAGTATATGACTTGATAGTAAAACTCTTAGGTGATACTTGAATTATAATCTACATATCCCTAGTCAATTATTGTTGTGCAAATAACAATGAATAAAGACTAGTATGAGGTTGATTGATGATTAAGTTTTATTGATCATGTATATAATATATTAAGTTAAACTTATAGGTACATATTTAGGGAAATGATGTATTGGATTGACCCACTATAAGAATACCACATGGATTATTGTCATAGGTAATTCTCATCATAGTAGTATTATTTGAGTCCTCTGACCTAAGATCATCATGGTTTCCTGCATGATAAGTTTTGTATTTTAACACATCCCTACACCATACTTTAATTGGATGGTAAAATAGGTTATGATTGGATAGAGAAGGAGTTGTGTGGGGAATGTGAGTGGTTAAGATGGAATTTGTCCCTTAGTTATTTTAAAAAGATAAATGTTGTGCCCCATGATGAGTTAGACTGAAGAGAAATGCATGGCCATGCTAGAATGATAAAGACTTATCAATGTCATTCTACTTGGGATCAAGAAATAATATAATTGAAAAATATAAGGATGACATAATTCATGCCTTATGTTCAATTAGGATATCATATAACAAAAGAACTATAGTACACGATGTGTATTAGGTTATATAAGATTATCATCCTTTGCACAACTTAGGTAGTCAAAATGTCTTGCTAAAGACCAATTATGACTTGTGGGCTAAAATGGGAATTTTAGGTCCACTGCCAACATTGTGTAAACCTATAGGGTTACACACTTAGAACATATCAAAACAGACTTGGGTTAATAAGCCCAATAATTATCTCTATGTAAGATTATATAAATATAGTATTTATTTATTTATTTCCTAATTTATTTAAGGTAAGAGTTATCTAAAATAAATAGGAAAGGATGCTAATTTGGAATTAGAATCAAAATAGAAATAGAAGTCTAAACTTATCAAAAACTATTTTGGTAAGTGGAGATGTATGAAACCCTAGAAAGGATGGCTATAAATACATCACATTCTCTAGGTTTTAGTAAAAAGGTTAAGCCACATTTTCTCTTTTTTTTCCCTACACTTCTTTTATGAAAAGAAAAGATATAGAGAGAAAATGTGTTGTTAGACAATAAAGGTTCTAGCAAACCTACTTTGTTGTGGATCATCTTGTTCATGTGGATGTCATAGAGGACATGATCTTTTGGTGATGTCTTAATTTAATAAAAATACATGAAAAGCTTAAGGTAGGGTGTCACCGGAGTGAACCCCTTCTCTTCCTTCCAACTATCTTGCCATTAGATCATCTTAGTGAGCATTTAGAAACCTTTTTAATTAATCTAAGTTGAATTACATGGATCCGGGTTATAGGTTTTATGGTTAAAATTTTTGTTTTCCATTGCTTTATGTATCATGAAACCCAACACAAGGATATCTTAACCGGGACCAATGCAAAAATTCAAATACAAAGGCTTATAATGGCTATTCAATGCTCATCCTAATCAAAACTGATGATATCCTAATCAAGATCTAACAAATTGCAGCTCAAAAGTCCAAATTAGATTCAAATGGACTTTGATTTTATTGGGAATGAAATTATTGCTTCCAACAGCTATAATTGAATTGCTCAAGTATAAATATAACCTCTAAAGAATATTTTAAGGTTAAGAAACTTGTTTATTCATTATACACTTTCAAGCATTCAATTAAGCTCTCTAAACTCTTAAATTTTATTTTATTATTGAATACTCTTATACGAGTTGGTGAGTGTTAGAATAAAAATTCTTATTCTTCTATTTTCTAGGATTAGAAAATAGGGAGTGAGATTATATTCTAAAGGAATTGGTTTAAGTGTTTAGCCATTAAAACACTTGGGAATTCGGTTTTAGTGTGAGCCTTGAAAACACTTGTGAATTGGTTTTTGAGTGAGCCTTGAAAACTCAAGTTGTAAAAATCAATCTAAGGAAATAGATTATGGTGATTCAAAATCCTAACTTTGGGATAAGTTAGGTAGAGACGTAGGATTATTGAGAATCAAAACTTGTTAATTTCTTGTGTTCAACATTCCTCCTTATTAACATTCCTTTTAATTTTTGTTCAAATCTTTTTAATTTCTTATTATTTTTTGACAGTCCTACTTACCCCCCCCCCCTCTAGGACTCTTTCATAAACTAATTTAGGGATGTTGTGTTATATGAATGCATTGTTTGTATGCTCTTTCATGACTAGTTGCCTTTAGAGTTATATGTATGCTAAATTAGGATTTAAATGAAACTGCATGTAAATAGGGAATAATTTAGTAATTAATAAGTTAATTCTAAATGAACATAAGACTAAGAGAAGTTGGTATTCTATATCCAAAATCTCCTATTTGTGGTGCTAACTTTCTTTTAGAGAATTAAGTTACCACCACTCATCAGTTGTCCTAGTTATTACCCTGGGTGGCGACTCCTCATCTTCATGCTATGTCTTTGTGATATAGTAGTGTGTTATCTAGAGTGTTGATCTCAAACAATGTCACAGTTGCTAAAATATTGGACGCGTACTAAACCCCACCGTCCACACTATTTTTAATTTAAAATCCATTTTTTCAAGTATTCTTCCTTTCTTTTAATTTTTCAAGTTATTTTTCTATTTAAATTCTCAAAGTTATTTAATAAGAATTTTATTATCTTTAGTTTGGTTTTTAAGGTTATTTTTCATTAATTTTTCAAATAAAATGTTTTATTGCCGTGAAACTCAAAATATGTAGAGGATATTCATAAAATGTGTTGGCCATTCTCATCTTCCTTCTCTTTTAATTTATTGCTTTTATTTCATAATTTCTTGTTTAGCATGCACATGTTTATCCATAACATGATTTTGCCATGCCATGGGTTAATTGTTTGCCTTTTGTTTCTTTATTTGCATTTTATTTATTTGGTATGTTTATAATTTGTTCATAGAAAATATTTTTGTCATGTTTACATGTTTACATGTTTCATGTGTTATGTTGTATACCATGCTTTTATGATATTGCCATAACATGTAGATTTACCATGTTTATTTATTTCATTAATTTTTCCTTATTTATAATTCTATGCCATGTTTTTATGTTATTATATCATGTAAATATGATATGTTCACACCATGTGTACTATAATATGTGCATTAGTTTAATATTTTCTATGATCATGAATCATTAAAATATTATGTCATTATGCCATATTCATACATCATTTTATCATATTCTTTTTATGCTTGTGTGTATATATTATGTTTGCATTTGCATGTATTAGTTTATGTATAATAGTACATATTTTATGAAAGCACTATATAATAAAGAAAGTCAGACAATGCTCAACATTCGAGCAGTATGGAGATGCTTTGAACAAAAGAGTCTAATCCTACAATAAAGTTCCAAGTGAAGTATTCAAGTTTGCCTAAGTCCCTAAAATGGACAATTTCTTGGGTGATATCGAGTGGCGACTCCCTATTTCTCCTACTTGAGTAAAGGGTTATAAGCACTTTTATGCCATCCCTAAGCTCTTTTAGTACTCCCCTCACGAACCTCTATTTTCCCATAATAAGGAAAAAGGGTTTATGATCCAAAGAGTGTCAAGTCCACTAGGGATTGAGATGTTGATCCTGATGTTTGTACTTTGCTTCCAATTATATATACTATTATTGGCCAACTTGCACCACAACACTTCTCACACGTGCACAAGCTCAATGACCCCAATGTCATATTATGATTCACCATGACTCCACTCGACTCATGGGTTGATTGGTTTGTCCTTTAGCCTTAACTCAGTTCAAGAGATACTAGCAAGCTCATCTAACTAAAGTCTATAACCCAAGTTCTAAAGGGGGTAGTTTTCTCTTAAGTTTGTAAAAGATGTCGAGCCCCTCTAACCTTGGCTTGTAACTTAAGTCCATAATGGAGGACATCTTGCTAAAGGAACCCTTAGCCTTTTACCCTAACTAACCCATGTAATGGCCCTAGAAACATCCACTAGGTTTGTACCTTATTTTGCAAGTGTTTGCTTGATTTGTGCCTATATAATATGTTTTGATTTAAAATGAGTCCTTGGTGATACATATATCTTATACTATACTAACTAGAATCAAGGTAAACCTTATTACACTTTATATACCCATTTGAACTTGAAAGGTCCATGAGAACCAAGTCAGTCTATCATGACACATTTATTACATACTATTTATTTCTTATGATCTAAAATGATTAATGCCATTTAGGCCATATGTCTCAAACATTATAACTCTTATGGTTATGATAGGTTGCCTTCTGGTATGAATATATATGTCTTGTCTGAAAAGAAAACTTGAAATATCTCAATAACCTAACCCTAATTGTGCGGATGCCATATCCATGAGGTTATTTTAATATCCCATGTTTTTGGTAACTTGAATTTAATCATCAAAATATAATATATACATATTACCATTAGTCCTTTAATATATAATTAATCCAATGAAGCAATAATTTTGGCCTCTTTATATCCAAATAAACCAATTTGGAACTTATTATAATACAATCCAATGTTCATAATAAGCTAATATATGGTTTACATCTATGATTCATTTGGATATATATGGATTAAAATCCTGAGTTTGTTATGTCCTTATAGCTAAATATGGTTATCTCAATATCACAGCTTCACTCCAAAAGATTGGTTGGTTTAAATATTCAAGAACCATGAAACTTTGCCAAAATCAAGACATGCATATAAACACAAATCATCCTTGTATGTTAATTTTTCTTTCTTGAGAGTTACAAGATAGTTCATCCCTTGATAATGTTCTAGTAAGCCCTACCTAGGAAAGAAAATGAATGACTACCTGTGTGGGAGAGATAAGGTTAGAAGGGACTTTATTTGCTTTTATATGTTATATTTTATAACTATTTATATTGCATACACATATGCATTCACGCATTATTATAATGCATGGATACATACTAATACATACATAGTCATTATAAGTAATCCCTCAAATGTCTCAACACCGCAATTTAGTTAGAGGAGAGAAAAAGGCAAATTAGTCAAATTTGTTATAGAGAGTTCATCATAGCCTATTAGAATGGTAGAAGTTGACAAGTTGGTTAATAAAAGGGTGAATGAGTACATTCAGAATAATCTGGGTCAGTTTTTACAAGTTACTAAGGAAACTGAAAGACCTTCTTATAAAGCAGTGCTAATCTACCACACTAAGGAGAGACTAGTGAAGAGGAAGTTATTGTTCTTAATGCTCCACCTTTGACTAAGGATCATATTAAGTCTTATGAAACTTAGAAAATATAGTATAAGGAAAAGGCACCAGTTGTGACTAAACCATTTAGTGAAGAAAAGAAAGTAATGATGGAAGAATATGCTCAAATTACTAAATAGCTTCAAAGGCTACAAACTCAAGTGAAATAGGCTTCCATAGATTTTCACATTGATGAATTCTGTGCATTTAGGAATCTTAATCTCCCACCTAAGTTTAAAATGCCCGAAGTGACTAAGTTTTTAAACATTGGTGATCAAAAAGTACATCTTTAGTACTATAAGGCTATAATGTCTATTATTCTAAGGTTGACAGATGATTAGATATGGGGTTATTCTCATTTTCTTTGTAAGGTTCAGCTTTTATATGGTACCTTTGACTTGATAATACTATAAAAAAGAATTGGAATGAAGTTTGTGAATCAATTTGTTAAGTAGTATTTCTATAACATTCATATTTAAGTTTCTTTATTGAACTTGCAAAGTTTGACTTAAATAACAAATGAATCCTTCGTTGATTGCATCTCAAGATTTAGAGAGAAAGCTGCTTGTATGAGAAATAGGCTAGAAGAAATTCACCAGGTGAGAATTATATAGGAAAATGCACAAGATTCTATTAGATAGGAAATTGGAGTCATGAGTATGAGATCATTTGCAAACTAGTATTATATTAGGGTTCAAGTTGAAAGGATTGCCAGATTTAGAAAACCTGTACAAGTTTAAAAAAAGGGAACTCTATCTTTATATGTTCCAAAAGTTACTGCTACATCTTCTTTTATGATAGCAAATGTAAGGCCTCTAAGACAATTTTCTAAGTTTCTTATACAATTGTCTAATGTGTTTGATACATTGTGCAAGAGTGGGATTTTGAAACCATTAGAACTAAGGTCGTTGCTAAATGTAGTTTCACTTAATTATAACCTACAAGAATTCTACAAGTATCATCAACAGGTGTGATATAATATTAATAACTGTATGAGACTCAAACATATTATTCAAGATCTCGCTAACTAAGGTAAGATTCCTAATCTGGAATAATCTAAACTTGCATAAGAGGTTAAGAAGGTGATGATGATAGAAGATGAAGGTGTCAATGAAGAATTTTAATGAAGCATTTTAAGCAAGTCAATCACAGGAAAAGGGCTGGGGAGGAGGAAGATTATTAGAATTTTAATCGAGGAAGTCTTGAATTTGATTATGTTATTGTAAGCACCCAATTTCGGGATAAGTCAAATTGGATGTGACATAGGATCTGATGATGATAATTTTTTTATAAATAGGTCTTTAGATATTGACTTTGTAATCTCAATGCTTAATTGCAACTTTTTAAGGACCTAATTATAAATTTTTGATTCTTTGTAAGGGTCATTTTGTAATTAAAAGAACTTCCAACTGGGGAATTATGCTAAAAAAAAGAGTAAATTCCAACTGAAAATGTGTAATTCTGATTGGAATTATGTATTTTCCATCAGAAATACACAATTTTGTTCGGAATTGCACACCTTTGATCAATTTTTGTCTTTAATTTTTAATTTTTCAAAAATATTTTTCTTGATTTTTTATTAGTTTGAAAATAAATAAAAATGATTAAAAATTTAATAAATACTTTTTTATCCTTATAAGTACCTTATCTTAGGTATTTATCAAATAAATAAAGGATTTTTTTTTAATTTAATCCCTTGTGATTTATTAAAATCACAGGAGGTTCTATTATGTCATTTTGCTTTTATAAACTTACGAGTTTTTTATTTAAAAAAAGAAAAAAGAAAAAGAGGGATATAGGTTTAACATAAAAAAAAGTAGAGAGAAGTTTTGGCACTATATAAGAAAAACAAAATTTTTCCTTTCTTTTGTTCTAACGTTAAAAAAAGGTTCCTTGAATTAAAAACACAATAAATGTTGAGAAAGAAAAAGAAACTCTAAAGATCTTATTCCAACATGGTGATTCAAATACTCTAAGGAGCAATCATATAGCATCCACTCGTTCACTCCTTTTTTATTTTCTTTATTTTATTTCATTTTCTTCTTCATTTCTTTATTATCATTATTCTAATTTTATTTCTTTTCTTTTTTGTGTTTTGTGACAGTTGTCGATGCTATAATGGTAGGAGTGATTTGAACATGGTATTTTTATGTAATTGAATTGATAAAAACCCATGAAGATCCATGGCCATGGATTAAAGCCATGTAGCATTTTTACATAGATTTTAGGTTTTATTTATTTTTTTATTATTCTATGTTCTTTTTTTATTTCATTTATTAGGTTGTATAATTATTTTTAATTTTTGTATGTAGATATTGTAATAGCCCCGATAATGGGAGAATAGTGAAATTTTATTTTCAACCTATTTAAAATTAATTAGTAAATTAGGTTCACCTGGTAAACACTAATTAAAATCAATAGGGCGATAGATCAAATTAGTTTTCATGTAAAACATTAGCCTAGGAATATAGTATGTATGTTTATTTCATTTGATGTGATTGTTTAGGCTTTTATTTTGCTTTCCATTTTGTTTTGGGCTTATTAGCCTCCATTTAGGTCTAACTCATAAAATAAGCCCATAAAATTGGTTTAGGTTTAATTTAACTTTAAAATGAATTTCCATTTAGGTTAATTTAGGTGTAAGCCTACCATAGATTTAAAATTAATTTAAACATAGTCTAGCCCATTAAATAAGTCCATTTTAAAAGTAATAGACTTAAGATCATTTTAAGGCTAAAATAAATTTAGAATTAGGCCCACTAATCCAAATCAATCCAATTCAATTCCCTTAAAATCATTAGACTTAGGATTATTTTCTTTAGAAATAAAATAAGTAGATTTAGGCTCATTGTAGATGGTGGGGTTTAACGCGCGCCTAAGTATATTACAACCACAATGTTGTTTGAGCTCAGGACACACTACTATATCATAAAGACATAACATAAAGATGAGGAGTTGCCACCCAAGGTAATAACTAAGACAATTGATAAGTAGTGGTAACTCAATTCTCTAAAAGAAAATTAGCACCACAACTAAGAGATTCTGGATACAAAATACCAATTTCTTTTAGAATTAGTTTATTAATCACTATATTATTCTCTATTTACATGCAATTCATATTAAACCCTTATTTTACAATAAACTCCAAGGCAACTAATCTCATGAAAAGCATACAAACAATGCATTCACAAAGCGAAAAGGTGTCCCTAAGTTAGTCTAATCTACATTGATTTTAATCAAGTGAGCTAAGTCTATATGTTTTAATTCATGGGTGACCTAATTCCTACTCAATTTTGATTAAGTGAACTTAAGTCTATTTATTTTATTTCTAAAAGTGGGCCTAATTCTACAAATTATGTAAGGATTCAAATTAGTGGGACTAATTCTAATTAATTTTACTTAAATGAAATGAACCCTAAGTCTATAAATTATGGAAGAATACTTTAATGGGCTTAGCTAATGCCTAAGTCAATTTTAATTAAATGTGGGCCTAAGTTTAAATTAACCTAATAGGCCTAAATTAATTTTAAAGCTAATTAAAACCTAAAAACCAATATTAAAGGCCTATTAATTAAATAGGTATTAATTAAATAGGTTAGAGCCTAACATAGGATTGGGGCCCAAAACACACAATAATAAACAAACAAACCCAAATAACATATTAAATCAAATCGTCAATCCAACCATGCATTCTATTATCTTTAACCCTAATCCAATTTACATGCAACCTAAAAATTACTACTGCCACTGTTGATTCTATTAAGATTTTACCCAATTGAACCTAATTTACTAATTAATTTTAAAAGTAGTAAAGTAAAGGTTTCACTATTTCCCACTATTGGGGCACTTATAGTTCCTACACTCAGATTAATTATACACCATAATAAACCAAATAAATAAATAAAATAAATAAATAAAACACAAATAACATAAAATAAACCTAAACCTAAAAATCTACATAAAATGTCTACAGGGCTTAATCCATGGCATTCCATGGATCTTCATGGACTTTCATCAGTCCAATCACATACTTCATATGCTCAGGTTACTCCCACATCAACCATTAGCATAAATAATAATAATAATAATATAAGGTTAAATTAAGAACAACGAATTAAATTAAAAAGAATGAAATAAATCAAAAGAAATAAATAAATAAAATAAAATAAAAAATGGATGAAAATGTCAGATGCAGTATTGATAGTTGCTCAAAATGGTTTTAATCACCGTGTTTTTGGAATTGAGTATATGATTTTGATTATAGAAGCTCAGGTGGTCACTGTTTCTTTTTATAACAAAAGGACTTCAAGAATGTAAAGAAGAAAAGAAATATTTTTTTTCTCTCTACCTCTAAAGCTCTTTTCTCTATGATTTTTTTTTTTTTTTGCAGGAAAAAGACCACCTCAAATTAAAAAATGTAGGTTTTTATAAAAAAAAAAACAAAACAAAACAAAACCCTCTCCTGTGATTAGGAGATAAATGTAAAATTTATCTAATAAAATGAAGTGATAACACACCTATATTAGATAAAATAAAAACATTTATCCTTTATATAATTATTTTTTTAACAAATCAGAATTTATGAAAATATTTTTTAATATTAAAAAATTGAAAATTTTGGACAGAAACCAATTGGAGGTGTGCAATTCTAACTGGAATTGTGTGTTTCCAATCAGAATTATGCATTTCTAATAAAAAAAATGTAAAATTCCAATTGGAATTGAACATTTTCAACCAGAAATGTGTAATTCCTGTCAAAATTGCATATTTCCAATTGAAAATATGTATCAAAATTACAGAATTTTGATCAAAATTACATAATTTCAATCGAAAAATAACCTTTTTTCATTTTTAATTGCAAAATGACCCTTTAAAGAATTAAAACTTTGCAATTAGGTCCTTAAAAGTTGCAATTAAGCCCTGAGATTCAAAATTCAATATCTAGAGACCTATTTGTAATAAATTTTCATCATTGGAGCTCCATGTCGCTTCCACACTCAACTATCTAGAAATTAGGTGCTTACACTCATTAATTAAATTAAAGTGTAGGCCCACCTTTAGTTTCTAATTCACTTGTAAATAAAACATATAGAATTAGCTAACTTTAGTAAAATCAATATATATTAGACTAATTTAAGGACGCTTTGCTTTGAATGGATGCAATGTTTATATGCCTTTTATGAAATTAGTTACCTTGAGTTAATTGTTTAAATGAGGGTTAAAAATGAAATTTCATGTAAATAGGGAATAAGATAATAATTCATAAACTAATTATAAATAAACACAAGACTAAACGAAGTTAGTATTCCGTACCTAGAATTATCTTAGTGTGGTGCTAACTCCTTTTTAGAGAATCGAGTTACCACCACCTTTTACTTGTCCCAATTATTACCTTGGGTGGTGACTCCTCATCTCCATGTCATGTCTTTGTGATATGGCTATTGTGTTCCCTAGAGCCCTAAGGTCAAACAGCGTTGTAGTTGCTAAAATCTTGGATGCGCACTAAACCCTACTATTTATAGTTGTCATATACAATCCACCATTAATCCAAGTTCCTTTTGAAGAAATAGTTCCACCATATTGGACTTTTCTAGAGCAACCAAGTTATCAAGAGGTTTGGGATACTCTGGGAGAATCATTAGGAAAGTTTAACTATTTAGTAAAGTACACTAATCTAGCATTTACAGATCTTCTATTTGACTCAATCATTCTGAGTGGTTGGGGTGAAGAATTTGGTGACAATGGATAAATGAATTGTTATGCCAATTAAGTTTATGATCATGTTCTCTAGGTTAGAGAAAATTTAGGAAATTTGCCTAAAAAATTTTAAGAAGTGATGGAATAAAAGGATTTTAAAAATGATAATCTATATTCAGACTTTATTGCCTTATGAGAATTGTCAAGTGATTATGAGATTATTGTAAGTCATATTAGGAAGTACTATCCAGATCCTTTTATGCCATAAAAGGATGGGTCACTAATGCTAGATAAAGGGAAATAAAAAATGTTTAAAGAGGAAGAAGAGGATATTATTTTGAAACAATTGAAGAAAATAAAAGATAATGTCAGTGTGTGGGATTTACTGGTTGTATCAAAGAAGCACAGGGATACTATGTATGAAGCTCTTAAGAATTTGTTGTTTTCTATAGTATCTACTCCCAAAGAGTTAGTCATGCTAGTGGGTTTGAAAAATAATATGGAGATTTCTTTTTCCAACAAAGACATGATAAGGAAACATAATAAAGCTTTATATATCTAAGCTGAAGTGCAAGGTTTTGTAGTCCCATGTGTTATGTTTGATGACGACTCAGCAATCAATGTTTGTCCTTTCAAGATTTTAAAAAAACTGAATATGACAAAGGAAGATCTCACAATGTCTAATCTAGTGATTAAACCCTATTAAGAGTCAAAAGGTACTTTTAAGGCAGTTATGAAAATTGGACCAATTGAGATTGTGATTGAGTTTGTTGTGCTTGATATTCCAATCACTTATGTGTTACTTTTGGGATGACATTGGATCCATCCTTTGGGAGGAGTTCCTTTAACTATTCTTCAAAAAATAAAGTTCCCTTATGAAGGAGGTGTGATTACAATTAAGGTTGAATCTAAAGATGGTTATTTTATGGTTTATTTTTATATGGGTCCACCTGGATTTCTAGTTGCTCCCATTTTTTTAAGATTATATGGATTCAAAAGTGGTAGTAATGTTAAAGAAGTCCAAGTTTATGCCTAGTACAGGTTTAGGCAAAAATCAGCAAGGAATTGTTCAATTCCCAGATTTCAAGAATCATGATGCATACCCATGGATTAGTTTATTTGCCTGAAGAATCCTAGAAAGCAAGCAGTCAAACTAAAAATGGGGTGTTTATTTATTCAGGAGGTAAAAGGATTTACATGAAGAAGTATGAAAAAAACTAAAGGTTGGGAAGTTTTTTATGATGTCGCGAAAGGACCTAAGAAATTCAAAGAAGGTCAAATGATGATTCTGGATGTTGAGCTATTATGGACACTAGAATTAAGCTAACACCATTTACTACTATTAATATTGAGGACTTTATTTTGAAAAATATTAAACCTATAGTATGTTAAGAAAAATAAGTTTTTAATGTTGACTATGTAATTTCTAATAATCCTTTCTTCTCTAAGTTTAGTGCAATAACCTCTGATTTCACTTACTTGTTCTATGTTTATTGTAATAGCACATTGCATGCAGTTGATTATATCATGAGCATTTCACATTAAAATTCTATTCATACTAAACCATTTAATAAAAGTGATACTAATTCACTCAAAGAACTTTAAATTGGCAAAAAGTGTTTCTTTAAAAGAAAAAAAAGTAAGCTTGAGAGAATAATAAAAAAAAATGGAAAATAGTCTATACTTAGAGATACAATGATATGCTAAGAATAGATCAAGAAGTGGTAGAGCATTTTGTTCCAACTGATCTTAAAATAAGGCCAATAAGTATAAGTTTAGGTGCTTAAGACCTAAATGGGCTCAAAAGATAAAAGAAAAAGTCAATAAATAAATAAAGACTGGATTTCAAGAAGTTGATTATCCATAGTGGTCAGCCAATATTGTCCCTATTCCAAAAAAGGATGGATGAGTTAGAATGTCTATTGGCTACAGAGATTTAAATAAGACAACTACGAAGGAAGATTTCCCTTTGCCTCATATAGATGTTTTGATAGACTCTGCTACTAGTAAAAAGTATTACACCTACTGTAAGCACCCAATTTCAAGATGCATTTGTGGATGAATGTGACAAAAGCCTCTATGATGAAAATTTAGTAAAAAATAGACCTCTAGTGTTAAGTTTCGCAATTTTAAGACTAAATTGCAATATTTTTTTAGGTTTAATTGCAAAAATTGAATTTTGCAGGGACATATTTGAAAATGTGTATAATGCCAATTAGCATTACTTTGGGTTTAATTGTAAAAATTGACTTTTGCAGGGGCATATTTAAAAATGTGCGTAATGCCATAATGCCGATCGACATTCTGTAATGCCGAGGCGCTAAATTTCAAAAAAAAATTATTTTCTCGATATTTTTTAATTATGATTGGTCCAAATTTAAATTATTTTTAATAAATAAATTAATTTTGGTACTTATCTATCCAATACGTGTCGTATAATTTTTTGAAATCAAAATTCTTATCCTGTTTATTTTTTAGAGAGAAGATCAGAGCTACCTCTCCTGTGATCATGTCTCTCCTGTGATCACGTGAGTGGTTAGCTAGGGTTAGGAATGGGATATAAAAAGAAAAGGATTGGTAAAAAAAGGGGGGGGGGGGGGGGGGGGGAATTGCATGAAGAGAGAAAAAAAGAGAGAACCCTAATAGCTACTGCAAAAAAAAAAAGAGTTGATTGAAAAAACACAAAGAGAAAAAAGGGAAAAGAAAAGAAAGAAAGAAAAAAAACTCTTTTTTAAAAAAATAAATTCTTTTCAAAGTCCAAAAATTAAGAAAACACAGAGGCAATTTTCTCAAAAAATGGTGAAATCCCATTCTGAGAGGCATTCAAATAGCATTTGTATAGTATCACTCTCCTACTCTTTTTTTCTTTATTAATTCTTTCTTTTATATTATTTATTATTTTATTATTTCTATGTTTTTTTCATTTAATTTTCATTATTTTGCTTTCTTTCTTCATTAATTTTAATCTTATTTTCCTTTTTTATTCTTTGTGTTTCGTGCTTTTGGGGATGAATACCTTATTGAACCAAGAAAACCCATGGAAAATCCATGAATAAGAGTCAAGAGTCAAAGATCCCAATTTAAATTTTATCTTGTTCTATTTATTTTATCTTATTGTTTTTTAGGTTTTTGAATTTGTTTAATTTATTTTTTAAGGTTGTAATTTTAATTTTATTTTCTTTATTATTTTTTGTAGATCTTATAATAGCCCTGATAGTGGGAATAATAAAAAGTCTAGCTTTCTCTTGTTCTTAAAAAATTAATTAGTAAATTAGGTTCAATTTGGTAAACCCTAATTAAAAATCAATGGAGGCAATAGATGAATTTAGGTTGCATGTTAATTAAATATAGGTTTTTTTTAGATGAAATAATTTAATTGCATGTTTGATCTTTTTTATTTGATTTATTTATTTATTTATTTTTATGTTTTTAGGCTTGTTTGTTGATTTTTGTGTGTTTTGGACCCCAAGCCCACATTAGGTTCTAACCCATTTAATAAAGGGAAAATGTGCAAATATCCCCTTGAAGTTTTACCCTAAGTGCATATATGCCATCAATGTTTTTAGGGGTTTTTATATACCATTAACGTTTCAAAAAGGAAGCACATAACCCACCCACCCCCCCCCACACATACACACCGTTTGTTTTGAACGTTAATTGGTGTCTATATGGCGGCTGGGACCTATAACTCAAGAGTTATTTTGCTTATATGGAATGTGGGTCCCACTTTAAACCCCTACTTTATAAAAATGTGAAATCCTAAATAAAAACAATCTAAAAAAAATGTAAAATCCCCAATTGTCTTTGCCTGCACAACTAAGTCCCCTCTACTAGTGATTTTCTCACCATTATCATCAGTTCCAACTAACATTTCATTCTTTAATTCTGAAGTCCCTATGTCCAGTTTTTCATTTCCACTAACCCAAAACCTCCTTTCCTCGACTACCAACAATCTCAGCCCAACTCATCTCTAAACCCTTATTATTATCATTATTATTCTCACTCTTTGCAAAATCCCCAACCTTTGAATCCTCTATGATTCATCATCATTTCCACTGCCTAAAACCTCCTTTCCTCAACTACAATGTTCTCTGCCATCAAAATTCAAGACTGGATAATAAGGAAACCATTCCCAACTTTTCATCATTAGATGAGTACTTAACTCCTAATTAAATAGATAGCTACATTTCTCTCAACTTGTTCTTTCTGAGCAAGAAAGACACACATATTCTTCTCAGTAAGAGCTTTGGCGTGAAAGTGACCCCAAACAAAGAATAACCATTAAGAATTAGAAAATTTAGATCCATGTATTTACTTAAGAAACAAGAAGTATACTGCACGTTCTACTGCCCATTGATTCTTGTCCAATGTAGCCTTACACCTTTCAACTTATTAACAATTGGTGCCATTAAGTTTGTCTGTTGAATAGGGAACTTTGGGAAGTAAAAGAAATATCATTCAGAACGAGGTGCAAAATGGGTTCTAAAATCTTCATAAATATAATACATCTTTTTTTAACGTCAAAGAAAAAAGGGTAGTTGATAGTATATCGCATCATCATGATTTGAAGAGCTTGGATGTTTTGAACTGCTAGCAGGATCTAAACCTTTTCACCCCAACCTTCCCTGTCTCCGTATCAAAATCCTCTTCACCACTCACAAACCCCCCATCGCTACTCCTATCACCACTAGCTCTAGTATTATAACTATTACTATTGCTAGCACCAAAATTATCGATTTTCATAACTGAATTATCAATAATTGAATCATTTAAAGAAGCTGAGGATGATGAAGATGGAGAAGAGGAAGAAGAAGAAGATGGAGAACCTGGCGATGAGTTAAAGACATTCAGTGACGCCGTTTCTGGTGTTGAAGCATTGAAGTCCATTTCTTAGGGTTTTGGATTTGTTATAATTGGATGAGGTTTTTAGAGATGTGAGTCTGTTGACTATTGAGTGAAGGTAGAGTAAGCAAAGAACAAAGAGGGAAGACGAAAGGGAAAGACAATTGGGGATTTTACCTTTTTATAACATTTTGATTTACGTGTTTGACATTTTTTATTTAGGATTTCACATTTTTAATGAAGTGGGGGTTTAAGAGTGGGACTCATATTCCATATAAGCAAAATAACTCTTGAGTTATGGTTCCCAAATACCTCATACAAACTAATTAATGTTCAAAATAAACGGCATGTGTGTGTGTGTGGGGGGGGGGGTTATACGCTTCCTTTTTTAAACATTAATGGTATATAAAAACCCTTAAAAAACATTAATGGAATATCTACACTTAGAGTAAAACTTTAAGGGGGTATTTACACCTTTTCCCTTTAATAAATAGGCTTTTAATTATTTTTATCAGGTTTAATTTTAAAATCAATTTAGGTCCATTTAGGTTAATTTAGACTTAGACCCATTTTTCTATTTAGACTTAAAACATGTAGAATTAAGCTCACTAATTTAAATACTTTATAATTTGTAAATTTAGGCCCACTTTTAGAATTAAAATAAATAGACTTAGGTTCACTTAATTAAAATTAAATAAGAATTAGGTCCACTAATTTATTCCTTTCTTTTAAAATTTATAGACTATAAGCCCACTAATTTATTCCTTTCCTTAAAAACTTGTGGACCATAGGCCCATTTCTTTTGTTAAATTAAAATGAATAGAATTAGGCTTATTTATTAACATGTAGGATCACCTTTTAGTCCATTTCACTTATAAATAAAAAATGAAGAATTAGTTAAACTTTAAAATAAAATTAATATAGTTTAGACCTAGGGACAATGTGTTTCGAATGCATTTTTTACATGCAGTTTTATGACTAGTTTGCTTTAGGGTTGCATGGATGTTTAATTAGGGTTTAATAAAATTATGTGTAAATAGAGAATAAGATAGTAATTCATAAAGTAATTTTAAATGAACACAAGACTAAAAGAAGCTAGTATTCCATTCCCAAAATCTCTTAGTTGTGGTGCTAGCTTTCTTTTAGAAAATCAAGTACCACCAAAATTATTTGTCCTAATTATTACCCTGGCTAGTGACTCCTTATCTCCACACCATGTCTTTGGGACAATGGATAGTGTGTTCTCTGGATCCCTGAGCTCAACTAGTGTCACAATTGCTAAAATCTTGGACACATGCTAAATCTTACCGTCTGCAGTGGCAACTCCATTGGGGATAAGAGATACTGATTCTACTTGTGTTCTTTAGAATATTTTATTAATTATTATTTTATTCTTGCATTCATTATGCATATCCCTATTAACCGATGGCATTGGTTTTTTATTCTATAATTCCACTAGCTTCATGGAGTTATAAATTGGCTAACTAACACTCTTTGCCTTAACTCGGTTTAAGAGAGATTATTGGGCTTATCTAACCAGAGTCTATAACCCAAGTCCTAAACAGGGGTAGTCTTCTCTCAAGTTTGCAAAGGATGCTAGGCCCCTCTGACCTTGGCCTATAACTCAAGTCTTAAAGGAGGGCATCTTACTAAGGGAACCTTAACCTTTCACCAGACCCTAACCACATATAATAGCTTAGTTACTTCCCCTAGGATTTACCCAAATTGCTTGTGTATATTACCATGAGGTATTTTTATCTATAAAAGCCCAAGCCTTTACTTCAAAGAGCCCATTTGGGCTAATAAAGATTGGGCTAGACCTTTACACCTAGAAATACTATTTCTATGCTTTTATTTCTTTAAGAGAGATTTGGTATGTATGTTAGTTCTTGATATCCATTGTTGATATTAAGGCCAAGACTAAAAATCTTAGGAAAAGAGACTCACCATTGAACACATGTGTGGGAGGAATAAGGTTGAAAGGATGAATGTTATACACTTGATTAATCCTTGTTATCTACTACTTATTGCATAGCACATGTATCATGCATACATGTATACATGCATTTCATCCATCACACTAACACTTTGTTTTGCAACCATCATAGATTCATTTGGGTCTTCTCATTTTTGGGGATGGAAAAGTGGTAGACTAAGAAGAACAGATTTAAGTCCTAAAGCCATAGCAAAAGATATCCTTTATAGACTAAAGAAGAGTCCTATTAATCCACTTTACTTGGAAGTTGAACTAACTTCAACTGAGCCTATAGAAATGGAAGAACAACAAGGAGGGAACTAGAACTTAGAAGACATCAAGGGAGTTTTAATGGATGACATGAGGGCTATGATGTAAGATGAACTGAGACAGGCTTTATCTAGATTGATGCAAGATGAACTGAGATAGGCTTTATCTAGATTGATGCAACCTACTTCTATTGTTATACCACCACCTACAATTGAGCAGCCACCTACTGCTTTAGCTATCCCACTTATTATAGATGCTCCACCTGCTGCCAATAATGCTGAGGAGCAACTTGTTGCTAGAAACCCACCTGTTGTTTATGTGAAGCTTGAGGATGTTGAGAACTACATGATAGAGAAGGTAAAAAGAGAATCACTTGAACTAGTGCAAGACCATGAGTCTAAGCAGATGTAAGCACTGACCCAGAAAATGTCCAAGATGGAAGAGTTGATTAGAGGACAAGGCATGGGATATTCATTTGACTTTGATGATATGCTGATAATGGATAGTAATAAGCTACCTGAGAAGTTCAAAATGCCTCAGCTGTAGAAGTTTGATTGAACTAAAGATCATAGGATTCTTCTCATTAAGTACACAACAACTATGAGCACTACGCCCCATTAATAGTGATCACTAGGTTATTTGTATTGTCTTTAGAGGGAATGGCTGTAAACTGTTATTATGGATTAGAAAAGTCAGTTAAGGCTTACTGGAAAGAATTATGTACTGCTTTTTTAAAATAGTATAATTATAACACTAAACTTGAAGTGTCCATCAAAGATTTAGAATTGACCAAGCAGAAGCCTAATGAATCATTTTCATATTTTTTGACTAGGTTCATGAATAAGGTAGGATTAATAAAGAACAAGCTGGCTGAAAAGGATCAGGTTAGGATGATAGTCTAAAATGTGTCACCCAATCTAGTTGAGAGATTACAAATGATGAACCCTAAGACATTTATAGACCTTTATGATGATGGATTACAAGCTGAGGAGATTGAAAGTGAGAAGAAGAAGATTGCTAGAAGCACCGGATAGAGAAATTACCCAACTAGGGCCATACAACAAGGAAGCACTAGTTAGATTGTGGAAGTTCATGTTGTTCAATAAATATTCTCCAATTTTAACCAACCTTTGTCAAAAGTCCTAAAGCACCTAATGCAAAAGGGCTTACGTTAACCTTTACCTAATCCAAATCCATTAAACCCAAACACACCAAGCTATAACGCAAAAAAGCACTGCAAATTCCATTAAAACCTCCAACACTACACAGATAACTGCATCTGCCTCAAACATGAAATCCAAAACCTTATAGACTCTAGAAAGATCATAAACCTCAAAAACCCAAGCACCAGAAATAATCCTTTCCTAAACTATTGAAATGCACCACCCCCAACTATCATGATGATCAACTCAAGAGTTAGTGAGTAAGAAATGATAATCCTTTAAGGACCTAGACCTTAAAACCAAAGATAAATCTCCTAAAGATGTGGAAAGAGTAGAAGACTTATTGGGTCATCCTTTAAGCAAGTTCAATTATAAGGTATGCTACACTAAACCACCTTCTTTTGATATACCCTTCAAGTCAATTGTGCCTACAGGACAGGGTGATGAGTTTAATAATGAGAATCTGCCCGACAAGAAAGAAATATGCATAGTTAAGGTACAGAAGGATGAAGTCATGGAGATAGTTAGCAAGAAGATGCAAGAATAGTTCTTATTTTAGCCACCTAAAGGACAATCGCCTTGAGACTTAACATCCCTAACATTTAGAATAGGAAATAAATTTTCTTATTTCCTTCTTTAAATAAAATTTTAGTTTCTTTAGAACCTGTTTTGTTTTAGTGATCAATGATATGAATTTTGATCATGCTTACTTATGTATTGTCATCCTAATGGTATTGCGCATTGTGATATTGGTAGTATCTACATGTTTAACATAAATTCAATTCAATTAGATTCATTCAGCATGGGCACAAATGAAAATTTAAAGAACATTCATATATCACATGATGTAACTTCAGAAGATAGGAAATTGGAGGAAAAAATTAAAAGAATGATAAAAAAAAAAGAAAAAACAAAGAAAAAGAAAAAAGAACATAAAGGTAAAAATTAGAGAGAAAAATTTAGGACTAACTGATAATAGGAATTGTATCATGTGATGTAATGAATGAGTAAAACTAAATTTAAAATTTTTGTTCAAATATTGCATATTTGTCTTTATCATACTGCAGAAGTATCTAAATGGAAAGACAATATATAATGAAAGCTACATCAGAGCTATGAGATCACTATTTTAGCTATGTTTTCTTTTTTTGCCACCCCTTTATGATTTTATCTATAAGCTTAGTGTCCCCTTATACTTTTGAAATTCAGGTGGCTCAATAACTTATGTTGCAACTCCTGCCTTGTAACTATAAATTATTGCACAAACATCAAGCCTCATATTCTACTCAAGAGTCCTTCGAAGTACAAGACCAATTGATTTCATCATTAAGAACTCGCTTCAGTTAGTTCACCCACTCCTCTGCATCTTCAATGCATGAGATTATAACTAATAGGGTTAGTAAGTCAAATGATCAATAATAGTAGTGAATAAACTAGGTCTCTTACACACAAAAAAAGACTACTATAATAGCATGAATTAATCTAGAATGAAACACTATAGTAAAAGAGTTTTGGGGGCAAAAAAAAGTAAACCATAAGCAATAACCAATAATTCATTAATACAACATCACTTGTTCATCTGCTAGACAAGCTATTTCAGAAGTTCTAACATCAGAAATACCAACAGTGAAGCATTCAATGCTCAAACCTGTAGGCTATTGATGAGGCACCTTGTTCTCACACTCTAAGCTGTAACATAGCTCTATTCCAAATAAAAGACCTGTTAGGATCATGCATGTCATACATAACATGCATACACTTACATACATTTATTGTGAAATAATTGCTTTGCATAATAAAGTCTTTGAGCTTAGGTGAGATTGTGCAAATACTTTGCTACTAACATGCAAAATTAGTGTTATAAAAGTGCAGAAAGGTAGTCAGAATGTTCACATTTGAAGGAAAAGGGTAACACTATTAAGGTGAACCTAACACCTAATGGGATTTTAAACCTCAAGAGCTCAATAAATCATGAGCTCATCTAGTAAGGGAATATCACCAACAGTGATACTTGCAAAAGCATCATCTTGGCGACCTCAAGAGGCTAGATAAGACACTCCAGCTCCTCAAATTCAACATCCATCTCCATAGTCTCACCTGGCGCATCATCTGGAATATCTCTCCACAACAGTTAGACTAGTGTAGGGTATGGAATATGGTGATTAGAAGGTCCAGCATGTCAACAATACATTTGTCAGCCCTATAAAAAGGGAAGAATGCGCTCAAAACTTAAAATGAATGCACTCTAAAAAAATTATTTGATCATGAATAAGATCTCTAACTCCTGAACCTTTTTTTTTTTTTGCAGGAGATGTCAATAAGAGGAATGAAGGCCTCTACCCTAGCATTAATGAGAATGGTAGAAATACAAATGCAGCCCAAAGCCACAACTTCAATGGTGGAGTATCATGACCTTTGTGATCAAAGACATCATCATCACAATCAAAAGGGAAGAATACAAAAAGAATAATATTGCATTTTGATAAAATTTATTCGCTTGCGAATAGACCATACTAACTTATGGTATTTTGTGCAAGGAAAAACAAAAGAGAATGAATAAAGGGCAAGGAACCAAAACATCAATAAGAATGGGCCAGATAGCAAATGCCAAACACTCATCAAGATAAAAAGGGAAGTAACAGAACTCTCTTTCCTTAAATTCTATAATAAAGTACTAACTCAATCATAAAATTCATAAATTGAAAGTACATTCATCCAATTCATAAGATCATGTGCAAAAAGCCTATCTCATGACCTTTAATCATAATGGCTCTTTTTATTAGCCTTGTGGAATTCAAATGATTAGTTAATGGCTTTCTGTTGAGAGTTTATAAACTATAATCAATCTAATACTTGCTTTGCAACTAAATAAAGGGAAGAATATGCAAAAAACAAAATCTGAGGACTTATAGTATAAATTGTTTGAATTTTAGAGTATCTTTTCAGTTTTTTGAATAATAAATGTGCATATAATCTACTTCAATACTTAAAAATGAGTATGAGTACAAAATCCATGAATAGTTTCCACGTTGAGTAATATAAGAAAGGTGGGGGAATATTAAGAGGAGAATCAAAATAAGAGCAAGCATAATTTACTCCAATGCTTCAAAATGAGTAAGAGTATCAATGTCAACATCTGGTGGTATCCATGCTGAGTAATATAAGAAAGGCAGGGGAATACTAAAAGTGGACCCACATCAAAACTCACTCTATTTACTCTAATGCTCTGTAAGAGTATGAGTATCCAAAGGACCTTTCCAATGGTATCCATACTTAGTAATTTGAGAAAGGCCGGGGAATACTCGGATAAGGAAGGAAAGCATAAAAATAACTTAAAGATTATTTTAATACTCAGAATTCGATTTGTTTATGCTTAATTTTCATAAGTTTTGTTTAGTAAATTCTCCTTAAAATTAGGTGTGGAAGTAAGCACTTCACTTGGTAAAAGATATGCTGTCAATATAAGATGGTTAACAATGCCTCTAACCTTTGCAAATGGCAAACAAATGACAGTCATGAAAATCAAAATAGTGAGATTCGTTGAGTACATGCTATCTTGTGAAAAAGTGATGAATTTTCTCATGAATTTTCAATATTATAATGTACTTTTGTACAATCATCATGATTGAAACTAACTTCAACAAGTCTTTAGGAATTGCAAATCTAAAAGGAAGTGCAGCCAAGTTGTAGAGTTAGTTAACACGACAAAATTCAAAGTCAGTCAGCATAAAAAATTCAAAGCATTCAACTCAAATAACTAAAGATAAAAATTATGAGCAATTATTGATTGTATCATCATCGGTGAGCAATTATGGATTGTCATATCATCTTGAGCAATTATGGATTGTAGCATCATCAATGAGCAATGAAAGGGTTAGAGCTAATCACTAGCAGTTATAAACTGTAGCATTATAAAAGTGAGTAATGAAAGGATTGTAGCAAATTCACAAGTAGTTATGGATTATAGATCAAAGATGAGCAATGTAAGGGTTACAACTAATCATAATCATTTATGGACGATAGCAGTATCATCGTATCATTGATGAGTAACGAAAGAGTTGTAGCCAATTCACGAGCAGTTATAGACTATAGAATCAAAGGTGAGCAATGAAAGGATTGTAGCTAATCATAAGCAGTTATGGATTGTAGCATTATAAAAGAGAGTAATGAAAGCATTGCAGTCAATTCGTAAGCAATTATGGATTACAGTATAATCGGTAAGCAATGAAAGGGATAATGGAAATAAACAATGAATTGGTAAAAGGCAAAGCATAAAAGAGATCAACACTACACAACCAAGTGTAGTGTATTTCAATTCACATTATATGACCGAGTATAGTCGACATTGTATGACTGAGTGCAATGTGTCATTTCAATTCAGACTATACAACCAAGTATAGTCAACATTATATGACCGAGTGTGATGTGTCCCTTTCAATCCAAACTATATGTCTAAGTATAGTCAACATTATATAACTAAGAGTGTGTATCCTTCCAATCTGACTATACGACTGAGTATAGTCGACAATGTATGACCGAGTACAATGTATTTTTCAATCAAGACTATACGTCTAAGTATAGTCAATATTGTATGACTGAGTATAATGTATTTTTTCAACAAGGAATAATCCCACAGGGAATATTGCGAGAATCATTACATATATTTTGTTAAACGACTCACAAGGAATATAACGAAATCTATTGTCACTAGACGTCCCAAAGGGAATATAGTGCAGTTCACCTGACACTACATATTAGTTATAGTATAATTGCTAGACGTTCCACAGAAGCTATAACGTGTTCTCAAATCATGAAATGCTAAATGTCCCATAGAAAATATAGCAAAACTCATTTGCATATATCTCACTAGACGTTCTACAGGAAATATAATGAAGCATGCTAAACCTAGCATCTTGCTTAAAAATTGTATAAAAATTTAAGCATGAATCCATCACTTAGGATATAATTAAAAACCCTAACTCTTTCCTTTGAAATTGTGTGCTTCTATTTCTTTATCGCAATTTGTCAAACAAATAGCAACAAAGGGGGGCAACTGTAAGCACCCAATTTTAGGATGCATTTGTGCATGAATATGATGAAAGCCTCTATGATGAAAATTTAGTCAAAAATAGGCCTCTAGTGTTAAGTTTTGGGATTTTAAGGACTAAATTGCAACATTTTTTTTAATTGCAAAAATTGAATTTTGTAGGGGCATATTTGAAAATATGCATAATGTCAATCGGCATTACACAATACCGGTCGACATTCTATAATGCCGAGGCACTAAAATTTTAGAAAAAAATTATTTTCTTAATATTTTTTAATTATGATTGGTCCAAATTTAATTTATTTTTAATAAATAAATTAATATTGGTATTTGTCTATCCAGTACGCGTCATATAATTTTCTTGAAATTAAAATTCTTATCCTGTTTATTTTTTAGAGGGAGGATCATAGCTGCCTCTTCTGTGGTCATGTAAGTGGTTAGCTAGGGTTAGGAATGGGACATAAAAAGAAAAGGATTGGCAGAAAAAAAAAGGGGGGGGAGACTATGTAAAGAGAGAAAAAAAGAGAAAACTCTAATAGGTACTACAAAAAAAAGAGTTAATTGAAAAAACACAGAGAGAAAAAAGAGAAAAGAAAAAAAACTTTCTTAAAAAAATACATTCTTTTCAAAGTCCAGAAATCAAGAAAACATAAAGACAATTTTCTCAAAAATGGTGAAATCTCATTCTGAGAGGCATTCAAACAACATCTGCATAGCATCACTCTCCTACTCCTTTCTTCTTTACTAATTCTTTCTTTTATATTATTTTATTATTTTTTATTTTATTATTCATGTGTTTGTTTCATTTAATTTTCATTATTTTTTTATTTCTTCATTATTTTTAATCTTATTTTCCTTTTTTATTCTTTGTGTTTCATGCTTTTGGGGATGAATACTTGATTGAATCAAGAAAACCCATAAAGAATCTATGAATAAGAGCCAAGACTCAAAGATTCCGATTTAATTTTTATCTTGTTCTATTTAGTTTATCTTATTTTTTTTAGGTCTTTGAATTTTTTTAATTTATTTTTTTAGGTTGTAATTTTAATTTTATTTTCATTGTTATTTTTGGTAGATCTTGTAATAGCCCTGATAATGGGAACAATGGAAAGTCTAGCTTTCTCTTGTTCTTGAAAAATTAATTAGTGAATTAGATTTAATTTGGTAAACCTTCATCAAAAATCAATGGAGGCAGTAGATTAATTTAGGTTGCATGTTAATTAAAATTAGTTTTTTTTAGAAGAAATAATTTAATTGCATGTTTGATCTTTTTTATTTGATTGTCTTGATTTTTTTGTGTTTTTGGGCTTATTTGTTGATTTTTGTGTGTTTTGTGCCCCAAACCTATGTTAGGTTCTAACTCATTTAATAAATAGGCTTTTAATTATTTTTTTTAAGTTTAATTTTAAAATCAATTTAGGCTCATTTAGATTAATTTAGACTTAGTCTATTTTTTATCTAAAATTAAAACATGTAGAATTAAGCCTACTAATTTAAATACTTCATCATTTGTAAATTTATGCCCACTTTTAGAATTAAAATAAATAGACTTAGGTTCACTTAATTAAAATTAAATAAGAATTAGGCCCATTAATTTATTCCTTTCTTTTAAAATTTATAGACCATAGGCCCATTTCTTTAGTTAAATTAAAATGAATAGAATTAGACTTATTTATTAACATGTAGGATCACCTTTTAGTCCATTTCACTTTTAAATAAAAAATGTAGAAGTAGCTAAACTTTAAAATAAAATTAACATAGTTTAAACCTAGAGACGATGCGCTTCGTATGTATTTTTTACATGCAGTTTTATAACTAGTTTGCTTTAGGGTTGGATGGATGTTTAATTAGGGTTTAATAAAATTATGTGTAAATAGAGAATAAGATAGTAATTCATAAAGTAATTCTAAATGAACACAAGACTTGAAGAAGTTAGTATTCTCTTCCTAGAATCTCCTAGTAATGGTGCTAGCTTTCTTTAGAGAACTGAATACCACCAAAATGATTTGTCCCAGTTATTACCCTGGGTGGCAACTCCTCATCTCCATGCCATTTCTTTATGACAATGGTTAGTGTGTTCTCTGAAGCCCTAAGTTCAAATAGTGTCGAGGTTGCTAAATATTGGACGCATGCTAAATGCCACCATCTACACCTGCAAAGATGGATGACAGGATTTAATCAGATAATGATGGTTGTTACAAACAAGGTTTAAACTACTTTTATCATTGAATGGGGCACTTTTTGCTACAAAGTAATGCCATTTAGGTAAAAAAAAAGCTTATGCAACATATCTAAGAGTTATGACAAAAAATTTTAGGGATATAATTCATAAAGAGATGGAAGCGTATGTCAATGATATGGTGGTTAGATCAGAAACCTTTGAAGAACATTGTAGAGATCTAAAAAAGTTTATGGAAAGATTGATAAAGTTCAATGTTAGATTCTATTTCTCTAATTTTTGGATTTTGGGTGCATGCTAAAAAGATTATTGGCTAAGTTTTATGAGCGCGCCAAAGGATAAATTTCTCAAAATAAAAACCTGACTTCTTTTTCAAACAAATGTGAATTCCAAACTCCTTCACCATAATTTATTTGGATTTTAAAAAGATTTTATAAACTTGACTAAGATGTACTTGTAAAAGTAAATTAAAAGAAACTTTGTATTGATGAAAGAGCTATTACAAACTGAATAAAGTAGTAAATAGACAAAAATAGGGCAATTTATAGTCCGTAAGCTAAGCTAATGGCTACTAAATGAAAATGATTAAAATGTGTTATTGTAGATGATTGATTGTACATTGGTTTTTAGATATCCTACTTGTGTTCTTCCCCTTTACTTTTATAGATGATCTTCCTTGCAGGCTACTTCTCCAATTAATTTTCCATCAGCTCAAAAGCCTTTCGTTCCTAAAATAAATTCATATAACTCTTCTTCTCTAAGCTTGATTTTTTCCCCAAGGCATTCTCGTCTAAAATCTCTTAGAATTTTCTTCTTTAATCATTAAATTGACCAGGCTAGGCTTTTCACTCATTTTAGGGTTCAAAAATTAAATTATATCATAAATTTAATGACCTTAATATTTTAGCCCAAAGATTTTCAAAAATGGCACAAACAATGCCCTCCATATGTAATTAGCTTAGGCAGTCCCAATGCTAATTTACATGTAAAATAAAAGCCAATATATTCATGAAAATTAAACTCCCCTCACCTCTATGATTATGGAAAATCAAAAGTGAAATTTAGGTTGGCAACCCAATTTTCAAACAAAAAAGCATATCACCAAAGCTAGGCATATTGACATCACCAGGCAGTAAAATTAAACTTTATGAAATTCTCTGTTCTTCCCAAGCTGTCAATCTTAACCAAGTTCTTCTTCCTCAGCAAAAAAATTCAAATTTTTGCAAAGAATTAATGACGAAAATAATTTAATTTCTCATTAATTTCTCCAGCTTCCCTAATAAAAACCTAGTGTTTCTTCTGTAAATTACTTTTAAAACTCAAATACCCAAATAATAAATTGCTCAAAATCCATTAAACCCAATTGAATTTCCATAAATTTTTACAACACATATAACACACAAACTCCCAAATTTAATTTTCTAAAATTTATTATTATCATGTTTTTACTTTTTCTTTCTTTCTTCTTCCCTTTTTTTTTCTCTTCCTTTACTTTCTTTTTTTCTAGTTTTTCTTCCTCTAATCACCTACCCACTACTGGATAGCAACTTATAACTACCACCTCGTCGAACAATAGCCTTCTGTGATCACCCTCCATGAGCTGGAACTATAGCAAGTCACTGGAAAATTGCAATCTGCATATCTTGATCAAGCCATAGCAAGCTGCTATCGAAGATTAATGTGCAAACCATCGATGTTTAGCATAGTAATGTGCAAACCATCGATGTTTAGCATAGTCCCATTGAGCAATAATCCATGTAGACTAATGGCTCTTCTCCCCATCACAAGCTTCAAAATTACTCATTTCCCATGCAAGCTGTGTTGCATCACAAGCAGCAATGCTGCTTGCCTTCTCATTGTCGCCAACCAGTACCAAGGGACTTTATCTTTCACCAAAGCAGTAGCTTCCCCAATGCCATTGCCAACTAAAATTTTGCACACATCAAGCTCTTATATCCAAATTTCCTTCCCTATTGACCATGTGAAATTGTTCTACTCGACATAGTAGCTCCCTCAACCTAAGTCACTAGCTTTGCATTCTTTGCAAATTATAGGAGCACTTTATTGTCAATTCCCTAAAAAATCACTTCTGAAATCTATTTTAGAAGAACTAAAAGAGGTATTTCACTCTTCTTTGTTTAATTTTGAATAGGTTTGCTTTTTTCCTTAGGAATTAAACTTGATATGGATTGTAATTTTTTATATAAAATTTCATATGGTTTGTTGTTGCATTTAAGAATAACTTGAAAATGCTTGTATACTTGATGATTAGCTAAAAAATTTATATGTTTAATTCGATAATGTTCTATTGATTTTAATTAGCATTTGATTTCTTTGGATTATTTTGATTCTAGCCAAAACTTTATGTAGTATTTCGAGCCTATCGGCCCTTGTTGTTTGTCTCTACTATAGATCTAAAATAAATCCCTTTCGGGTTGAGCTCCTAAAATATTTTAGGTTAGGTCACAATTCGAGTCACACACAAATTTTATTGGTGAACTTGAAGCAAATGGCCAATTTTAGCTTTAACCAAATATTAAAATTCTTGGTTCACCATTAGCTATTTTTAGATTTTGGCTCTTTGAATATATTTTAGCAATTTATGCCAAAATAAAATCACAAATGCACTCCATCATTATCCAAAAATTTATACATGTTTTTGCCATATTTATCTTTTGTAATTTATTTATTCTTGACCAATCGCTATGTACTTTCATGTTTTAAGAGCCATGCTAACTTAGCTAATCATATAGCCAAATTATTCTAGTCAAAATATTAAAATTTTGGCATAGCCAAGTAAATTTACAATTTGGCTTTAAAATATTACATCCCTTTAGTTAAATTTGATGCACTAGTTTTTTGCTTTCACTCTCACCCTAATATGGCCAAATTTATTTTCTTATCATGGCCATATGCTTGTTAGCTTTAAAGATGTTAACTTCTTAAGCCAAAAATAATTTTCACTATTTCACTTTCAAATTAGCTTAACATGATTATTCATTTCTTTAAGGCCTAAAGGCCTTTAAAAATAATTTTATCAAGCCAAATATTTTGACAAAATTTACCTTTTAAAATTCTAATTCTCAACAGGGTTTGGCCAAGATAAAATGGGCTTTTCTTGGCTTAAAATTTAATTAAGGCTCTTAGGTAAATTACAGAACATTATCATGAATTTGTCTTGCAATTTAATTTTTAAGTAAGAAATATTTTAGCTAATTAGACCAAAATAACCCTATCATACCCATTCTACATCTTTATTTGAGAAAATTGACCTTCCTCATGTTAGCATAGATGTGTCCTAAAGCCATTCTTTTATTTAATAATGACATTGTTAATAATCCCAATGGCAATATAATATTCATTTAAATAAAGAGTTTATTTATTTTAGTATTTACCCTTTAACATTATGTTAAATAAATTTATTATCAAGAGTTGATAATATGAGTTACAAATTTATTTAGTACATATGCTATAAATAGGTCATTGTCTTATGCTACTTGATATGAGATATCATAATAGACATGTGGATACTCATGTGATGGGTGGATCAAACAATGATGTTAGATTTGTGATCGCAAGGATATTCACTTATAATCAATAATCACTATCTAGGTCATAATGGTGCATATAGTCCTTTGACCTAAAGTGACACAGTCATCCACATTTGAGTGGTTAGAGTTTGTTACTGCTTACATACTTGTGTTAATCACACATGGGTATATGGCGTGTGTTAGCTCTAGTCAATTAAATGTAAGGATGAGTGTTTGACCAAGATAGGATTCATTGCATGGAGTGAACTGGGATAAGATCCTATACTATCTGAGTTTGTTCTTAATGAATAAGTTCCTGGCCATGACAGAAATAACACACGCTGAAAAGTTTCAGTGCTAGAAAGTGTTTCTAATATTTGTTATGTTTTATCAAGAATAGAACTTGATATGAGGTTAAGTGATAAAGATATTATAGTTTGGCTATATTGGGATCTTTTAATGAAGGGATTTTAATGCATGGTAATTATGACCAAAGGGTTAATGTGAATTAATATATATACATTCATTTCTAATTGGGTATTTATGATATTGATGCTAGGGGTCAATCATAACTTATGAGAACTAAATGTGAATAATTGGGATTTTCACATTTAGACTTGAAATAGTTTCAAATAATATCAAGTATTGATATTATCTTCTCATTGCCAATTAGACATGAACCTAGTAAGTCACACCTATAAGGTTTTACCAAATCTCCATCTATATATTAATCTAATTATTGATTAAAGAGTTTAATCAATTAATTAAGATTAAAGAAATTGGATTTATGCTTAAAGTAATGATTCTAGCATATCATGAAATCTAATTTCAAAGAAGGGTTTAATTATTAATTTGTACTTAATTAATATGAGATATTAATTAAGGCATTAAATTAATAATATGTTGTTTCTATTGGATTTGGATTAATAACCCATGTTTTATAAACCTAGGCCCAAAAGAGTTTTTGATCAAAGATTAATCCAAAGCTCAAGCATCTTGTCTAGACCCATTTAATTAATAGATTGGGCTAGGACCAAGAGTTGGCCTAATCATCAAGCCTAAGTCTATTAAATAAATGTATTCAAATTTGTCTTGTTTGACATTATTAACTTTAACTACATTAAGGATGAGATCATATGGACGTTATGAGAATGGATGTAGAGAATTATATAGGAAATATTTTCTACATAATTCTTAATGCAATTTGTCGTCATCCTATATTAGTGAATTTATGTGTGCCAGGTGGATGTGTGTGATCTAATGGGTCATGTGACAAGGAGCCTCCTTTTCTCTACACATATAAATATCCTTATAAGTATTCTAAGGGTAAGGATGGATTGTGATGTCATTAATCTTTACAATCATTTCTTATCATATATATAAATATATATCTAAGAGTTAGTTGATATTCTTTGATAAGAAGAAGAAAATTATATTGAAGAGAAGAAAAACTTGGGAGAGAAAAGAAAGACAAGAAAATGAAAAATAATATATCAACAAACCTAGAGTTCTTGCAAAAGGGGATCAAGTTGATGCAAGCTTGTAAGGTCAATAGAGAGGGGATGCTTGCCACTACTTGATCAAAGCAAGAATGGAGATATGGTGAAGCTTGGTGTTTTAAGCTAGAGGTCTCACACTTGAGAGACTTAAAAAGTTGATTCAAGAGTTGAATCAAGGAGCCAACCATTGTAGTCGATTAATTATGGTCTACACTAAACACTTGGGAGATTATAAGTATTCTGCAACTTAGATTTCCTAAATTTTGTATTTATACATGTTGATGTATATTAGCTATGTGTTAAATTAAAAATTGGATCCTAGGGTTGGAATTCTTTATGAGATCAAGGGTTATGTTGAGGAAAATTTTGAAATTTTCCTCACTTACCATTTGATGTCTAAGTCATATAAACAATTCCTTTCACCCCATTCTGAGGAAATGAACCAAAACACATTACTGCTTCTTTCTGAAACACTTCACCATATTTATTTTAGCAAAAATTTTGCCTAAATTTCTTCTTTTGTGGAATATATTTATTTAATTCAACTTTTACTAAACCAAATAAAATGCTTCTTGGATGGTCATCATTTATCCATCTTTAATTTTATAGTAACAAATGAATTTTTCTTAGGGAAAAATATGTTTTGCTTATTTTCTATGCATAATTTGCAGGTTCCAACATCTTGGCTTGGTAATACTAGGTAAAACATTCCATTTTAGCATAAGCCATTAAGCAAAACATTTTGAAATAACATGTGGCTTATGAAAACCATAAACACTTTTGTCTCCAACTACAATAATGCTTGCCTATATATCACCATAAGGCAAATTTATTTTAGTAGTAAATTACCAAAATACTATAGATTTTCATTGAAGATTATATTTCCAAGGTTGTTCTTATGTCATGACCAATTTAATTACTTATTTAGCCTTTTTTTTCTTGCCTAGGAATTTGAGAAAAATGCAATTTATTTGCATCTTGTTAGGATATTTCTCTAGTTTTTTTCTTCATAATGAAAAATAAATCCACTATCTTATCTTTTGGGGATTTTCTTTGTATTTGCCTGTCTGCTTTCAATTCATCCTTTTGTATCACTGATCACACCACACACATACACTATAGCCATGCACCAAAATAAAAATGTCCAATTTCCAGCCGTTATACTGAAATTAAATCAACACATCATTGTACCTTATTCACACACTAAAAACATATTAGAAAAATAATAGTAAATATAAACACACTAAAACTTGCAAAATCCAAACTTGGCTATCAAGCCAATTTTCAAAACCAAGGAACAAAATATTGCCATTTTATGGCAAATTTATGCCCAAAGGCCAGCTATTTTTTTTATTTTCCCACATAGTGGGAAATATTTTTAGTTCCACCTCCTTTAACACCCTTCTTTGGCTTAACAAGAAAGTAACATTCAACCACTTGATATGTAAAAGAATTCCTTTTAAAGCTCAATATTTCAATTGAATCTACTAGGGATTTTCTGTTATCATCAATAATTGGAAAAACCATTATTATTGCATTGATTACCTCTCCTGATGACTTTTCTAGGATGAGTCATTCTATTTCTCATAGGGCAATTGCCCCCCGAGTGTGGAACCTAGTGACACCTTCCTTAGCCTCTTGCATTAAGGGCTCCTCTTTGTTAAAAAGTAGATTATCTGTTGCTTTAGGCCTGAGTTTGACCTTAGCATTAGGTTGGACCTTCTGTTCTTCAAGTGCCCTTTGTCTTATAGTCTTCTTTTATGTGCATGAGTCAATGGCTAAGAAAATTTCTTGTGCTCCATTTTATGCCACTGCTTGTCTTATGAAATAGACTATAGTACCTCAAAACTAGATTGTACAGGTCTTTCATCTTTCATTAGCCTACTTTTATGGTTATTTTTTTAACGAATTTAGATCATGTGCCCTTTTGTCTATTGGTAAAAATTTCTTGTGAGAAACTGGCCTCTAATGACTTTTGAACCTGTTTGGATTCATATTAAAATTTTAAATTACCTCTTTTTCCTCTATTTTCTATTTAAAATCCATATTGATAGAATTGGTTGATGCTAGTGACGAAAGTGAATTTTCCTCTATTAGCTTTGTCTCCTTTTCTACATTCATATTCATTTCCACCCTTAAGGATTGAGGAGAAGACAAATAGTCTTGATGCGTCAGTATTTAAACTTGAGGAACTAGTGTTTGGCCTTGAAAATTTGATTGTTCCTCAGGTAAAAAGTAACCCTCTATGTTTTATCCTAATCCTTTAGGAAGCAATGTCTGAATTTAAGGAATTATTTATAAGGCATATATACTCCATATGCTTTACTTTTGTCCCTAGGAAAATGACACTTTTGCCTGGGGAAAAGGCATATGAGTCTGGAGATTTAGCATGTAACCTTAGGGAAAATTGCCCCCTATGCATTTTCCTTCTTGTTCATATATTTTTTACTACAAGGCTAGGTTAGTCCTTTCATCAATGACTAATTAAACTTTTAGAATTTTTACAAAATTTTTGGACTCCTCCTGAGCTATATTTAGCTTGGATACTTTATGTTGTTTGGATTACCACTCACTCCTTTTGCAAAATTTTTACACAACACCCTACATCATTTTCTTAAAATTTCCAATAGTGCTATTAATACGTCTAATAGTGTTATTGATAGCGAAGGTGGCTTGCTTCAGAATATTTACCATTTAAGGTAGTGCATCTTGAAGGATTTTTTTAAAAACTTGAGTACTCTTAACCACACCAACTCTTTTTAGTTTCTGACTTATTTAGTTGATTAGGTTGCCTTTTGTGAGAAAATTTTGAACACTAATGTCTTAATTAATAGTACTATTCAAAATTTAGCTTGAATAGTCAAAAGGTACCTTAGTCCAAAAGTGATATTGAGGCATCAAGTCTTCATTAGTTTATTTCTAGAAATCATATAGGTTTACAGGTGAATTATTGGTCTAGTAACTAACTTCAAAAAATTCTTCTTCAAATTTGTTTATCTTTTTTAAACATCTCCCACTAGACATGCCAAAAGATTGTTTCTCTAATTTTTGGGTTTTAGGTGTGTGCCAAAAGATTGTTGGCTAAGTTTTGCAAGCGTGCCAGAGGAGAAATTCCTTCAAATAAAAACTTGACTTTGTTCAGACAATTATGAATTCCCAAACTCCTTTACCATAATTTATTTAGATTCTAAAAATATTTTATGAACTTGACTAAAATGTACTTGTAAAAGTAAATTAGAAGAAACTTTGTATTGATAAAAGAGCTATTACAAACTAAATAAAGCAACAAATAGACAAAAATAAGGAAATTTACAGTCTGTAAGCTAAGTTAATGGCTACTAAATGAAAATGATTAAATTGGGTTATTGTAGATGATTGATTGTATATTGGTTTTTAGATATCCTGCCTGTGTTCTTCCCCTTTGCTTTTATAGATGATCTTGCTTACAAGGTACTTCTCCAATTAATTTTCCAGCAACTCAAGAGCCTTTCGTTCTTAAAATAAATTCACGTAACTATTCTTCTCTAAGCTTGATTTTTTTCCTAAGGCATTTTCATCTAGAATCTCATAGAATTCTCTTCCTTAATCATTACGTTGACTAGGTTGGGCTTTTCACTCATTTTGGGCTTCAAAAATTAAATTGGATTATAAATTTAATGGCCTTAATATTTTAGCCTAAAAAATTTCAACTACAACACAAACAGACTCAATCAAAAGAAATGTGTTTTTACAGTATCTTCGTGTAAGCTATTGGGATATATGGTCAGTTCAAAAGTCATAGAGATTGATCCAAATAAGATCAAGGCAATTCAAGAAATGCTAGCTCCTAAAATAGAAATGAAAATAAGATCTTTTCCAAGTCATCTCTATTACATCAATAGATTTATCTCTAAGATGTCTTCGATATATAAGCCAATATTCAAATTATTGAGAAAAGATCAACCCACAATTTGGAATGAGTAGTGTCAAATTGCATTAGCAATACTTATTGAATCCTCCGGTACTTAAACCACTACAATTGGGGAATACACTTGTCTTATATCTATGTATTAAAGAATCAGTATTAGGGGCAATGTTAACTTAAGCAGACGACAGGGGAATAGAATTTGCAATTTATTACTTAAGCAAGAAGTTGTTTCCATATGAAGTGAAATATAAGATTAACAAGAAAATTTGTCTGGTTGTGGTATCGGTAATAAGAAAACTTTGGCATTATTTTCAGTCTTATAGAGTAAAAATTATTTCAAGAATGGATTCGATTAAATATCTATATGCTACTCCTTCATTGGTTGGAAAAATTGGTAGATGGTTGATTTTTCTCTCTGAATTTGATATTGAATACTTGATAAAAAAAAGTGATCAAAGGAAAAGCAATTGCAAAATTTTTAACTTAATAACTGATTAAAAACAATAAAGTAGTTGAAATTGCTTGTCCAAATAAAGAAACAAGCTTGATTGAAGTACAAAGTTGGAAAATGTATTTTGATGGTGCAATGAATAAGAAAGGAGCAAGAATTGGAGTAATCCTAGTTTCATCGACTAAAGATTGGATTCCAATAGCAAAAACATTGGACTTCACTATTTATAATAATATCTCAGAATATCAAGCTTGCATATGTGGTTTAATAGCTCTTATTACAATGGGAATCATAAGAGTTGAGGTTTTAGGTGACTCAAAACTAATCATCTCATATATCAATAAAGAATGGGAAGTTAAAGAAGAAAAATTGAAGCTAAGTTGGGAAGGTCCTTATCTTATGAAGAAGATACTTTCGAAAGGTGTAGTCAAGTTATCAAATCTTGAAGGAAATGAATTCTCAAAGCCTATGAATATGGATATATTGAAGAAGTGTTGCATCTAGTCTTTAGACAGAGTACTAAATAAATAAAAAATGAATAAAAATAATAAAAATGTGCGCTAAGTCAAAAACCCAAAACGACGGCTTAAGCAAAAGTTAGAGGTTCTTGTTAAGTCAAAAACCCAAAAAGGGCAGCTTAGGCAAAAATTAAGGAAAAAATAAAAAAAATAATAATGATTCTCGCTATGATGAAAACCTAAAAAGGGCATCTTAGGCAAAAGTAAGGGATATTTGAGAGTTACATTAGCTATAAGACTCAAAAGAGCTAGTTAACATCATTAGAAATTTTTCTTGCTAATGAATTAATCTTTGAGCAATTTTATATCATTTACCCCTTTTATGGTTTAGAATGATTAACTTTAAGTTGATAATGCTTGGGTATATGCATTCTTGTCATTAGCTTATGCATTTGAATATGTATGTGAAATCATGATATTTGTTTTACAAGCAATAAACATGATTCAAAATTTACTTTATTTCTAGTATGTTTCTTTTCAAAAGAAAATTTTCATTGTATTTCATTTCATTCCATTTCATAAGCTAAAGTTCACACAATAAAAGCTTGCATCCTAAATAAAAAGCTTTATAAAGCTTCAAGTTAAATATAGCCCCTAGAGCTACCTTCACCACTACCACTTAGTTCATTGTGACTTTTTAACTAATCCTTATACTCTTGAGTGGTTGAGAAGTCTAAATTTCTATGAATGTGGGTAGTATGACTCTTCTAGGCCATAATTGAGTGATTGCTTCAATAAAAGATTGGTGAGTGCACTAATATTTGGGAGATAAGGCATATGAGTAGGATATTATTTCAATCATAGTTGTCTTGCAATCCTTAAGGGATGATAGAAAGAGCATTGCCTCTATCCTATAAGTGCAATATAAGTGTGAAAACTACTTAAGCACACATCAAAGAAATTCCACCAAACATTAACCCATTAAACATCCTTCTCACCCAAACCATACATCTAAGCTACCCATTTTTCTTTCTTATTAAACCTAACCAAAATTCTCCTTCTTAAAAAGTGATTAAGGCCATAATTTGTTGCAAAATAATAGGGCATCACTGCCTTCAACTTCTCTATAAGCCAAACCTACAAAACACAAACACAAAGCCACATTAAAGTGTGAAAAATGCAAAATCGGCTATCCATTGTGAAAATTGACTATTGGAGTTTGAAAATCAGCTATTCATGCCTCTTAAATAGGCTATTTAGGTGGCAAATCTGGTTGTTCATGTATGAAATCTAGTTATTCATCTCTAATACATAAAAATTGACCACCTTACCTTGCAAAACCAATACACTTCCACTAAATTGAGCATTCCTATTGACCTTAACATTGTCTAAACCATTCAAAGTCTCCATTAAAACCATCAGAGTAACCAATTTTGGTGTCAAATTCATCTCAACATCAATTTGACTTAAAATAGACAACACCCTTCCATCTAAAAGCCCTAATATACTATTATCACATTCAATGAGATAATAGACATTGATAATGCTCTTAATGATAGAAATCAGATTGCAAGAACCATGATTAGATTAAAGAAAATGGATTAAAGCAAAAAAATAAATGAAAGAACTTGAAATAAGGCAACCATTAGCTTCACTCTTGCTCATGCCAAAGAGGTGATTCATAACATAAACAACCACTAGTATGGCCATCTCTTATTGAGGAGATATCTTGGTATCTAAAATTGCTAAGAATCCTTCCATAGTGGGGCATAGCTCTGTTTCTCTAAATTGACACACATGGAGAGTAGGATCCCAAAAAGTGAGAGCACTATGAAGAAAGTTGTAGTCAAACTTTAGATTTAAAAAGAACTTGAGATAAAGAAGGTTGTATCTCTTGAGATTTAACCAATCATCATTTATGAGGGTGTTGATGAAGCTTTGAACAAGAGATTTGGTTATTTTAATGCTCATTGTGGTTAAGAAAATAAGAGCTTAAAGAGATTGGAAGTATAAAGAATGCTAGGGGATAAGGAGATAGGTGCCTTCTATTTGACAATAAGGATGAATTTATAGTCAAAATAAAACCCTAGGGTTACCTTTTACCTTATGGGTAAATCTTCATTATCCTTTGGTCAATAACCAGTATGGGGGACTAAAAGATAAAGTGAAATCTTATTAGTTGAATGAAGATTATATAGGGACCACAAGATGACTACAATTTTATCCATACCGATGTCTCTATCAAGGACCAAAATGCAACATTTTTCAAAACTTTTGTTCATTTCTTTTAACCCTTTATTAAACATGAATTCTTGTTCATTACCCTTTACCTTGCTTTTTACATCATTTTTAGGGTTTTATTATTAAATTTTTTAGAATAATTTATCATCTCAAAGATAAATAGAAAGCAAATCTAACATGCTTGTGTAAATATATTTTACAAGTTCAACATGTCCATAATAACATTCTCAAGCATAATAAGTATAAGTACTAAAAGCAAGATAACATGTCCATGATAGTGATCAAAATCTTGGAATCTCAATAAAGCCATAAAGATACAAAAGTCTAGGAAACATAAGAGATAAGTGAAACATAGAAAGAGTAGGAGTCTATTTGGTGCTACGACTCCTAGTAAGCTGCTTCTTTAAGTCAAGAATTTTTTGCTCTTATTTGGTCATCTGTTGTTTAATGTGTCTATTCTTGGAAAGGAGCTCTTATAGTTGAGACACAACATGGGTTAGAATTTGTACAACATACATGCATCAATACATGTATATTCATATAATACATTAACATTCATAAACATAAATATTCATATGCATGCATTAACATTTATACATGTTCATATTCATACATTTATGCATCATTATTTGCATATGAATTTATACACATATATTTCCACTTACTAGAGCTTTCTTGTTAACTTCAGATATACGATTCTTTGTGCTGTATAATCCATGTATTAATTTCTCTAATAATGATCTTTTAACCTGTAAATATGATTATTATTATTATTATTATAGTTTTTTATTCACCACTAACACAATTTCAAGATGAAGTTTTAGGAATCTTATATGAGTAGTCTCAACAGGTGTATATGCAACAGGTTGACAACCCAAAGTAGGAAGTTCTTCATGAATCTCAGCCTCATAAACAAGGTCCAAAACTGAGAATTCCAAGTTCACCTCACGAGTAAAATCCCCATGGATGACATCAATGCTATGGTAATAAAATGTGGCCTCACCTTGAGTGTTGGACTCTGCATGACCTCTCTTATGAACCTATAAACTTGAATTAGAAATAGAAGTACAAGAAAAGAAAATTAATAATAATAATAATAATAATAATAATAATAATAATAATAATAATAATAAAGAAGTAATACCTCAAAAGTGGTTAAGTGAATCTTGGATGGTATCGCACTTGGTCCAACGGGATACACATTATCAAGAATAATATGCAACATGCATGTATGAATAAAGTGAATATAAGCATGCTCCTAAAGAGGCACCAAGAACATATCATAAGGGGAAGCCTATCCAAGAAAGCTCCAAATCTCTGCCATAAACGGTTTTAGCAGAAGTCATTGTAGATGGTACAAGCCAAGGAACATGATGACTAACAGGACCAAGCCACCAACGCTAAACTCACTCTCCCAGAAACTAACTCCTATAAAAAGGACCTTTAAGTAAAACTCATCTCATACACAAAGCCCTCATAAGTCTATATGTGCTAGTATTGACTCCAAATGGATTAAGTCGAAGGTGTTAAATAAAGTTAAAATTAAATAAATAAAGATAAAAATACTAACTAAAATTTTCTTTCTTTGTAGGAACTTACATCATGAAATCCTAAGTTGTTCAGGCAGTTTTTGCATCTAGATAAGTCCTTAGAAGTCCCTCTACATGCACTAAGATACCAAGCTTCTTGAGGACTACTAAGGACGTCATCATCATCATCATGCTCCATCTGAGGTATAGTCTTTCATCTTCATACCATGGACATGCTAATCTAAGGTTTCCATCACCTTTTATTAGTGTAACTTTATCTATCTAAAATACTAAAACACCCAAAAGTCAAACCCTAACCACCCATCATCCAAAAATACCCAAAATTCATCAAAAATAATAATAGTTGATTTTGGTTTAGTTGCTCATAAGGAAAATTAGTTATTCATGCTCAAAACAAGGCCAAAAACATATGGAAAATCAATTGTTGATAAGGTAAATCCTATTGTTCATGTGCCTAAATTGGTTATTCATCATCCTTTTCCAAAAAAATCACCCAAACACACAAAAATCCAACCACAACACATCCTAAACGTCAAATCTAACATAAATCAAGTTCCTAGGTGCATAGGTACTTAAAATTTTAAAGAACTTATAAGAAAAACTAACCGAATTTATGAAAATATGATGGGAAATATCAAAAAGCAATGAAGAAACTTCCCTTTATAGTAATTTGATGGTGGGAAAATGTAATCCATGTTATTTCTTTGACAAAGGATGCACTCAAGCACATCTGAATATTACTAGAGTTCTCTGTTGTGCCATCTAAAGTTGCAGAGTCTTTAGAGCATTTTTAGAGAGTTTATGGATAAAATGAATAAAATGTGAATAAGTGGATATATATGGGAGAACTAGAGACTAAAATTATACAAATGCCCTTGAAAGTGCTTTAATTTAATAAGGGGTTTAGCTTCATCAACATAACCTATCCTTGATGATCCTTGGGCTAATATTCAAATTTGGATGCACGTTCTATCTCTATTATAGGTAGGGTTCATATCAGTTTGGTATCCTTGTACAAGATTTTGAAGTTTGTTTTACAATTCTCTATAATAGTGTGTAGGAACAAACCTCTTGCGCATGATTGCCTTCATCTCCTCCCATGTCTCAATAGGTCGATCATGGTTCCTTCTTCTACTAGTCACAAATTGATCCTACCAAACAAGTGCATAATCAGTAAAATCTAGGGCAGCTAGCTTCACCTTCTTTTCTTCAAAGTATTGATGGCACTCAAAGATGAACTCCCACCTTTTTCTCCCATTCTAAATAGGCTTCAACATCACTCTTGCCTTGAAAGCTTGGAATTTTCATCTTGATGCTTCCTAAGTTGTTATCAACTCTTGCATGCTCATTTATACCCGAATTGGATGTTTGTTCTTCATCCTCTTGTTCTTGTCTCCAACAGGTTCTAGTATTGGTTGTACTAACATCTCCATGATGACTTGACTCCATCTTGTCTATTCGGTCTGCTAAGTCTCTAATTTAATTTGCCAAATCTAGTCTCAACTTCTCAAACAATTAGGTTATGGATTTCATATACATCTTCTGATCAAGCATTCCTTTTTCACCTTCTTGAGCCATTGCTTTAATTTTTCCTATAAGAAATTATTACTAGTAATAAAAAAAATCTCACAAAACACTCCCTTATGTGTTTCACTCTATTTAAATGGTACTCACACTCGTGCTTCACTTAATAAGGCTCTTACCCTCTTATGAGCTCACCACTTACCTTTTTCCACTCAAATTCCCCAAATCTCGATTCTAATAAAACTAATGCAAATTATGAAAGAATTGCTCAATCAACTCAACACCACAATCACAAAAATCAAATTAAACTTAAAATTCAAAGAAACTATTCATGAATCAAATAAACAATAAAATAAGCAAGTGAACAAAACTTCACTCAAAATCAAGAACAAAACCCTATTTTTAGAAGCCAAGAAATCGCACATAATGAAAATCAACAAAAGAAGTCAAATCTAAGTTTTAAACCCACAAACACAACTAACAACACAATTCTAAATTAAAAACAAAGTAACAATTTTTTTTTCAATAGATGCAAAAATTGAACAAACTAAATCAATTAAGGGTTGATAGATTTTGAACCCTTTTGCTTAAAACACAATAATTGGATTTTTTTTTTAAATTGAGAAGAATTAAGAAGAAGAAAAAATTATGAATGAAAATTAAATGATAAATATCCAAACTTTGAAGTTTGGCTCTGATGCCAAACTGATACGAACCCTACCTATAACAGATATAGAACGTGCATCCAACTTTGAATATTAGCCCAAGGATCATTAAGGATAGGTTGTGTTGATGGAGCTAAACCCCTTGCTTATTAAATTGAAGCAATATACTTAGCTATTAAAATATTAACAATCACACAATTCTAAGTCTAACCTAGCAATTGTAATGAAAGATAAATGTGAAATAATTTTTAGTAAACTTGCAAAGTTTCAAAAAAACAAAGTTAAAGGAAAACCTCACTTAATTGATTAAAATTGTTAAAAATCATCCTAAATTCATCGAAAATATGTTTAGCCCTTATATAGTCATGTAAACAACCTAACCCTTGAAGGAAAAAGTTTTCTTCCTTATTCCTAAAGATGCCTATATAGAAAAATCATTAATTAAAGAGATTTCCTTTAAAATATGACAATTCATCTTTGAAAAGTCAAAATTGACAACTCATGACAATTAAGAAAAATGACAACTCAGGACTACTAAGCATTGAAGCATGCCATGTCACATGTTGACCATTGACCCTTGACTTTGACTTATTAACTATTTGACTTTAACTTGGAATATCCTTGAATCTTCTCACATCTTTTTGAATCTTCTTGAATCTTCCTTATTAACTCCAAAATAAGAAAATAACTCAAAATTCATCCATATCAAGCTAATTAATTTCAAAATAGGAAATTAAGCTAATTAGCTTAAATTCTTCATATTCAATCACTTTTTATCCCTTTTAAGGTTCATATTATCAAGGATCGATGAATCCACCTCAATATCAATCTAAATTTCAAAATGTGGATTTGAGGACTCACAAGTCTAAGGAATCAAGGATCTATAAATCCAACTAGTGGATATGAGGACTCACAAGTCTGTAGGCTCAAAGATCAATGAATACACCTTAAATTCTTTATGAACAACCTATAAGAGTCTAAGGACTCAAAAGTCTATAGACTTATTTTTAATTTCAATTTCAAATGAATTTTATTATTAACTTATGTTTTCAAGTTTGAGTTCATAGGAAGTAATGGAAAATGACAAGCAGAAATGAACTTAAGTATAATCTTTGAACTCTGAAGTTTGTTTTTATACTTTGTCAAAATTTATATGTGATGACCATGACATGTAAATCATAATTCATCCATCAAATATTTTGGTAAGAATACATAAATTCCTCCAAAGTATGGGGCAAACTATTAGGGTCATTTTTTAAAACCTTGATAGTTAATTATGAAAAAGCTAAAATTTCTCATTAGACAATCAATATGACGAAGAGAATTGACATTCAAACCATTTTAAAACCCATTGAACCACTAAAACCTTACCTGATTACCAATTATACCATTTTAAAACATAACCAAACCTCGATCAAACCTTAATTGAACCATTGTTGTATTGAGAAAGAGGTTTGAGAAGAATATTAAGAGAGAAGTTTACTTGAGTCGTGTCTTCTAAAATAATTAATGTAGTCCTATGTAAGGGCTATTTATAGTCTGTATTATGTAGTTTTTAGTCTAGTTTTGATTCATAAAGCTTATATTTAACCTTTGGTAGCCTTGATAATAAAAGTCAAACTTTGGTCAATATGACTTTTTAGTGGTCAAATAGAGCTCCTAGAGTTGAATTTTAGTTTCACACTGTCTTTTAAAATTCTAGTGCATCAATGGGTCTTATTTGGTAAAAAGTCAAATTTTAACCTCTAGTAGTCAAACTGAGCCAATAACTATCTGCCTCTCATTGTCCTTATCTAAAAAAGGACACTTGTCAAGAAGGGTGCTTTCCAAGTTTAGAATATTTCAAATTTGGAATATACTAGGACAAGTGTCAACCTAGTAGAGATATACTATTACCTAATAACCTTGAATATTCAAGAGTATTTACACTAAATGTCACTAACCTTAAATGTCTATAAATAATGCTTTAAAGAAACATTTAGGGACTTTTTTTACTATTTCATAATTGAGAGAAATTCCAACACAAAAATAAAAAAGATTACCAAAAAAGCCTTAGAAAATTAGGGAAAAAATAGGAAAATAATAGGATACTATGCTAAAATTCTTCTAGACCTAATTTATCTCTAATTTCTTCTCCATTCCTTTTAGAAATACCAAAATCAAACATCCATATTCATAACCTAGCTCTTGATAAATCAATCATATTAAACTAAAACCAAAATCCTCATTAAAACTCATAAAACCACACTTTACCCATTGAGTTCAATCTCAATTCTCTTCATGTAATTGTTGTTTTTTGGTGAGTTCTTACCCAAATTCTAAGGCTAAACACTTTCAAGAACATCTTATTCAATGATTCTCATCTTAATTCTTTGTTTGGGGTTTGAAATTTGAGTTTTGAAAGCAAAAAAAAAAAAGCAAATTTAGGTCATTCAGTGATGAATAGCCGAATTTGGCCCATGAACAGCCAATCAGGTATTCATGCTCTAAATTTGGCTATAGAGGCCTCTCAAATCAGCTATTGAAGTCTCAAAATTGGCTGGACAAAGGGCTAAATCGGTTGTTCATCTCACTTCATCTTAAATGACTCAAATAATGGATTTTAGGGTTCCCAAGGGTTCACACTTATTTAAGCATGATTCTAACCTTTCCCTAAGATCCTAGAATGATGGAATTGAAGTATTTTGACTCATTTTTCTATTTTTAAATGATGTTACATAGATTTTCTACTATTTCTTAAAACTCTTCTCTAAGTGCTTTTTAGTGTGACCCTTGTTCTTGCTTTTGTGATTACATTTGTTGATGTTTTTATGACTTCAAATTGAATATTTTATTGATTTTATTTGTGATTTATGGTTTATTTTGGTTTATTTGGAAGTGAATACTTGTTAAAAGCCTTGTTTAATGTGTGTTGTCATTATGTGTTGCTTGATTATGCTCTAATATGCTTTGGTTGTTGATTTGTTATTACAGTGATATTATTTGCATAATTTATGTTCTAATTTTTGGGGTGTTATTTTTTATGAGTTATTTTCATTGTGTTTTTGTTATAAATTATTATTTATGTATTTTATGAACTTTGTATTGATTTATGAGCATTAATGTCCATAGCTTATGTTTATAATGTTTATTACTATCATCTTTGACATAAGTACTTTGTTTATATGAATAGCCTTCAATGTTTCAGTCTTGTGAGTCTCCATTTGCATATTTTATCCTTTGATTAAGTTAATTTAGGGATTTATATATGTTCATATTCATTTATGTGTCAATTTTGCTTTTAAATGGCATTTATCTTTATCTGATGTCTCTATTTTAAAAAGAGTCTTGTTTATTATTGTTTTTAGTGTCCATTTGTCTATTTCATATTTAATGTTGTTTTCTTGTCTCTACTAACCTTTTCTCTATTATTATCTAAGCTATATTTCAATTTGCCACTTCTCCTCCTATTTCTTTTGCATCATTGCATTTTCATGCATTCATGTGCCTTTATGCATATCACTTGCTTAATGCATATCACTATCATGCATGTGCTCATTTTTAGATTCTCTAGATACACACTTGCATGCTTCCCATGCTTGCATCATTCATCATCCTTTGCATGCACCCCAGAATTATTTAATGCTTGTGTGAGCATGCATTTGCATTAACATCATTCATTGCATTATATATCTTGTTATCAATCTCAAGATCTCAATCTCAAGCTACTAACATTTATTACTAATGTTATTTATTTTGTAAGCTTTTTCTTATTATTTGTCTATTTTGGTTATCAATTCTCAATTTATGTTTTATATTGTTATGTTATATGAATTGCCAATATAATCTCAATCTCAACACTCAATCCTCATTTTTCCACATTTTTTTATCTTATTCATGCTTTTATTTTCTTTTTATCTTTTTACTTGTAATCTCTACTACTACTACTTTTTCTTTATTTATTTGCTTTAATTTGTAAGTTTACCATTCTATATTCTTCTTTTTATTATTCTTCATGCTTTATTTTGTTATGATATCATATTAATGGACTTACCTTTGTTTCTTATGTTATATTTATGTTTTATTTGACATCATTTACTAAAAATAAAACATATTGCTTTTGGTTGTTGTATTGCTTAATAAATGAATTTTCTTGATTTCTTTTAATAAATTAATTTCTCTTTTATACTTATTTTTCTTACCAAATTTCTTTCTTTTTATGAATAAATACTTCTTATTTCCATTTATTATTAAATATGGAATTTTGCATTTTCTTTAATAAAAGTTAATCATTTTCATGAATGTATTGTTTTCTATTTTCATATTTCATGTATAATCTTCTTTAAATTATTTTGTTTTTAATAAATATAGCACCTTTTGTGTGTTATATGTGATTATGTTGTCATTTTCTTTGTTGATAACCAAATTCATCCAAATGCAAGGATTTGGATTACAATTTCCTTTATTTTCTAATTTTTCAAAGAAATGATTTGATAATGTGTTCAATAATTTATAATGTGAGAAATGTCCATCCAAGGTACAAAATTCACATTTTGATGCCTAAATTTATGGAAACTCATGTTGTGAATAAATGGTTCACATAATTAATCAAATGTTATTTTTAATGCTTTTCTAAACTATTTTTAATTTAAAATCCATTTTTCAAGTATTCTTCCTTTCTTTTGATTTTTCAAGTTATTTCTTTATCTAATTTCTTAAAGTTAAGCATTTTTCTTTTCTTCATTTTGGTTTTTAAGGTTATTTTTCATTTATTTTTCAAATAAAATGTTTTATTGCCCCAAAACTTGGAATATAGAGCAGTCATGAAGAAGATATTCGCAAAATTTGTTAGCCATTCTTATCTTCCTTCTCTTTTAATATATTGCTTTTATTTATTTTTCATTATTTTTTATTTAGCATGCACATGTTTATCCATAACATTATTGCCATGGGTTAATTGTTTGCCTTTTGTTGCTTTATTTGCATTTTATTTATTTGGTGTGTTTATAATTTGTTCATAAAAAATATTTTTGTCATGTTTACATGTTTCAAGTATTATGTTGGATACCATGCTTGTGTGATATTGTCATAACATATAGATTTACCATGTTTACATATTTCATTAATTTTTCCATGTTTATAATTCTATGTCGTGTTTTGTGTTATTATATCATGTAAATATGCTATGTTTACACCATGTGTACTATGATATGTGCATTAGTTTAGCATTTTCCATGATCATGTATCATTAAAATATTATGTCATTATGCATACATCATTTTATCATATTCCTTTCTGCTTGTATGCACATATTGTGTTTGCATTTGCACGTAGAAGTTAATGTGTAATAGTACATATTTCTTTGAAGCATTGTACAATAAAGTAAGATCGGCAATGCTCAGCATCCGGGAGGTATGGAGATGCCTTGAACAAAAGAGCCTAATCCTACTAACATCAACATCTGAACCCAATGCTTTATCTAATGGGTGAATGCGGTTCCAAGCGAGGGATCCGAGTTTCTCAAGTCCCCCAAAATGAACAATTTCTCGGGTGATACCGAGTGGCAACTCCTTGTTTATCCTACTTGAGTAAAGGGTTATAAGTGCATTTATGTCATCCCTAAACTCTTTTAGTATTCCCCTCACTACTCTCTATTTTCCTGTAATAAGGAAAAGGGGTATGTGATTCAAAGAGTGCCAAGTCGGTCCTACTGGCATCAAAAAATAAAATTTCAATTAAATTAGAATTTTTGTTAGAGATAAGATAGAAGTTGACATAATTAAAATAGGAAACATTCTTTCAATTAAATTAGAATTATATTTTAGTTGATTTAATTTTTATTACAGATAAAATAGAATTTAACCTTTTTAAAATAGGAAATAGACTTTCAATCAAATTAAAATTATATTTTAATTAATTTAATTTTACTTTTATTAGTAAATGACTAAATTATCCAATTTTTATATAGTAATGAGTGAAGATTTTTTTATAATTTTGTCTGCCCCCCCCTGGTTACATTTATATATATACGAAATAGACTTTAATCAAATTAAAATTATATTTTAATTAATTAAATTTTACTTTTATTAGTAAATGACTAAATTATCTAATTTTTATATAGTAATGAGTGAACACTTTTTTATAATTTTGCCTTCCCCCCTCCCCATGTACATTTATACACACACATGTAAATAAAAAAAAATTTAGACTCGTACTAGTAAATAAACTATTAAACATATAATTTAATACTATTAATAAAAATTTTAAAAATAATAGAAGTGTTATATATTTATATAACATTTTAATATTACAAACTTAATGCAGTTACAATTCATTGCAATTTTGATAAATCTTTTACTTAAATATTTATAAAATATTCCTTCAATATTTAGCATATTCAATATTTTCTCAATTCTAGAACTAATTTTATATAAAAAATATCACGGCCATAACTAATTATAAGATAATAAAAAATTGTTAATTATTTTCTTAATAAAATTAAAATTAATGAAAAAAAAGTTGTATTTTCTATATGTAACAATATAATATTACAATCTCATTAAATTTGTAATTTACTACAATTTTAGTAAATTTTATATTTGAGCAATGAAATATATTTTTTTATATTTATAAAATTGGACGACAAAACATTAGTAACTGCACGAGATCATCCCAACCAAGTTAGCACACTCTTGTCACTCTCATAATATGTTAAGGAGCCATCTCTTTATTAAATGAAGGAAAACAAAAAACAAAAGAGTTTACAAACAACCCAAAACATGGGCAACACAGGAAAACAAAAAACGTCAATGAAACCTATAGGATTCCATACTAGTAGCATCCTGAAACATTAATCTATGACAGCATGTGGGATGGGTTGACCACCATTGACATTACTGAAGCCGAAGACCAATAGAGGCAAGCTTATTTGAAACTTTATTTCCTTCACAAAAAATATGGCTGACATGAGTTTGCATTGTGCTCAACTAATTAATACACTTTTGCCAGGAGCTCGAACATTCCAAGGGACAGCTGCACTGGGAGACAAGAGAAGTTTAACAACAAGAATATAGTCTAATTCTGTCCAAATGGGTGACAGTCGAAGATCTGAAGCTTTTTGAACAGCAAAAGCAACTGCTAATAATTTTGCTTCAAGAGCAGATTTTTACCAACCGGAGCTGCAAAAGAGGCGATGGCCGAACCATGACAGTTGCGGAGAACACCACCAACAACTACTCTTCCAGGCGAACCCAAAGCAGCCCCATCACAGTTTATTTTATTCCAACCTGAAGGAGGCCGACACCACAAAATAGGAATAACAAAAGGCATTTTGCGTGGGAAAGCAGCTACCCGAAGATGTATGTCCTAAGATAAGAAATTCTGATTGCAAATTTCGCATTGGACCACAACGAAAAACCTCTGCATCGTTAATGCACTGACAAATAAAGCGTAAGGAGCTAGAAATTGAAAAATGAGTATCCTTAAACAACAAACTATTCCTAGCATGCCATATCCCCCGAGTTGCAGCATGAACGCCAACCATCCATAACACTGAGATCTGAGAGGTGAATTGAACCTTAGAAGCTGCAACAAATAAATGCCGAAAACCAGAAGATAAGTCAAGTGAGGTCTTTTCAATATATTTAATATTAATACTTTTATTTAACTAAATGTAATGTTATGTATGTTTACACTTTCAGCTAATAATTAAATGATAAAAGTTAATTAATTTAATTTTAACACTCTTTTGCTAAATTTAAAAAAAAATCTAAAAAATAATTAGACTACTTTTCATATATAACAAAAAAAAATTACTTTCAAAAAAATTATTTGCTCTGGTTTTAAATTTATGATTATAGATCAAGACAAATAAAATTTTTAATCAATTTATTTTTAATTCTTTACTTAATAAACTTTAATTTAATAATTTTTTAAAAATAGTCACAATATTATTTTATTAATTATATGACAATGTAATTTTCAATTTTGAATGATATTATAACATTTATTATAATTTTAATACATTTTATATTTGAACAATTATATATTACTCTTTCAACATTTTTTATTTAAGTAATAATCTAATTTTATACACTTGATAGAGTTATAATATTTATTACATTTTTAGAATTTTTTTTAAATAATTATACAACAATCATTCAATATTCTTGACACTAATATTTTTCATAATTAATTATTTTATAAAATTTGTTAATTTTGATTCCAATTATTCACTTATTAACTTTAATTTAGTAAGACTTATAATATAATTTGTAAATTCAATTATATAGAGAGAGAGAGAGCAAAATTGCAACTAAAATTTTATTTAATTTAGTAAGTAAATTTAATTTTAATTCACCTGTCATAAATTATTACCGACATCTACTAAATCTGTTACATTTATCAAGTTAGGACTAATGGTTAGATTTTTGAAAACTTAGAGAATTTAACATTTAATTATTAGTTGAATTTTAAAAATTACATTAAATTAATTTTTGAGTAAATAAAAGTATTAATATTAAAAATATTAAAGAAATACAGTATCATAACTCAAATAAAAAATTTATTAAAATTGTAACAAATTACAAGTTTAATGAGGTTGTAATATTTAAATTGTTATATAAAGAAATATAACTTTTATTATTTTTAAAGATTTTATTAAAAAAATTGTCATGACTTTAACCCCAAGGGCACATGACCAGCACTAGAAAATGAGAAAATATAAAACTTCTAAAACTCATAGTAAGCCTTAAAAATTGTTCACATAAAATTTTAAAGAAAAATTTGGTAGAGTTTTATCTATACCGAGACAAAACCAAAACCTGTAGAAAAGAAAGAACGCTTCCAAAATAATTTTTCATTCAACACTACTTCACAACAACTCCAATAATCAATCACAATCCATAAGGCAATACAAAAGGAAGACATTAAATCACAATTATAAGTTATACTAGTGAACTAACTATTGCAGTGTATAGAATTGAAATACACAATACACATGCCAAATAGACCTACATAAGAAAGCCAGAGAAGAAGAAACTCGGCACAAAAGACGATAACTATCAGACTACCTATAAGGTCCTAAAAAAATAAGATTAAGGAGAATCAAACCTCACTGAGTGAATTAACCTTATAAAATGCATGTTAGTTTTAAAATACTTATTTAAAACCATTAAATAAAAAAATATTTAAAATCTATTAGTTTATTAAAAATCCTATTTATTAAATTCCTTTCTAAAATTTATAAATCTCTCTAATGCAAAATTTCTCCTATAAAAATCTTATGAATTAAAATCTTTACAAGAAATCATGGTAAAACCCTAAACCTCAATCTACTATTGATGTCCTGAGAGAACAAGTTCAATTGAGTTACATCATAATTCTAACCTAAAAGAACAAGCTCCACCAAGCTCAATCTACATGCTACCCGAGAGAACAAGCTCCATTGAGCCCAATTCATAACACTACCTGAGAGATCAACCTCTACTGAGCCCAAAAAACCAATCCATACATAACCACCCAAGATTTTAATCAATGTGCAAGTGGTCCTAGTGACACCCACTAGGTAACACGTTCTATTATTTTCTCCAAAACTTATTTATTTCTTATATAAAATAAAATAAAATGAAACCAAGCTAAATCATTTCCAAAATCCTTAACAATAATAAAATATATAATCATGCTTGCGGGTAAAATTCATAAGCATAATTAAATTTATATGTTCAACTTTATTATTATGTTTATCACATGAAAATTCTCATTTATATATAAGTTCAACAGACATTTTATAAAATTAACTCATAGGTGGAGTGTACCGGCTGACGTGTCCTCAACTGCCCAAACTCTACAACTACCGCTTTGAAACTCTCTATCATAAATGATATTTATTTAATAATTAAGTAACAAATAAATTCTCAAAAATTCTAGAAAATTATAAAAATTAAGGAATTGAATAAATTGATTTGAAAACACCTAAATATGATATTTTAGGTGAAAATAATTTACTTTGACAAGCTAAAATAATTTAAACGAAAAGTGGAGCAATTTCCACAAAAACGCTTCCAAAATATTTATCTTAAAATCCGTAAAGAATTGGACCTATCTCTAGTTATGGAAATTAATTCTCATAATTTAAAATATCTATTAAAAATAAAATCATAATTTTCTGATCTGGTCATTATTCCTCACTATAATCAAGTTGGAACTCATTGAATTTTCTCACAAAAAAATGTCTTTTACATAAACCAAATATATCAACGTGATCACAATAATTTACAGAACACAAATACATCTTCAAAATCTCCAAAAAAACACCAAAATATTAGATCAGAGAGGAAAACAAACTAATTAAATTTTGACGAAGACTAAAACGGTATAGATTAGACTTGAAATTAGTCTCTATAGACTGCTGGAAGTAAGATGAGTTTGATGGTTATGGTCTTAACAACTAGCAATCACCAAAAATGGTGATTCAAATGCCAAAAGTTTAGGTTGAAACTTAAAAGCTTGAACTGATTAAAACTAAACCAAGTTTCATAAAATAAAAATTACTAGCATGGTGAGAATATTGATGAAGGAATCAATTATGCAACTTTGGCATTGGAAATATGTGTGGTAAGCACAAGCTTAAGTAGGGAAAATTTCAAAAATTGTACTTGTATAGCCCTTCATAACATCAAGAATTCCATTCCTAAGGATCCATTTTGCATATTACACGTAACTAAATACCAAGACAACATATATATAATCATCAACCTAGGAAACTCTATGTTTAAAAAAACTTACAAACTCCTAGTTTGATGAAGACCACAATAGTGAAGATTTACAAGCTTTAGGTGCTTGAGGTTCAACACTTGAATTAAGAGCTTTCTTTAGCCTTATAAATGAAAGGCCTTTAGCTTGAAACACTAAAACTTTACCAAATCACCTTCTTGCCTTGATTTGATTAGTAGCAAGTATCCTCTTAGTTGACCCCTCATAAAACTTACACTAACTTAATCTTTTGTAAGAACACTTAAGGTTTTATGTTATGTAGATGTTGTTTTCTATTTTATTATATCTCTTAACATTCTCTACATAACCATAGAAATTTTCTTAGGTTATATGTGTAGAGAAAGGAAACACCTCATCACCTATTACATCACAAACATGCCACTCAGCATAATAAGTACACCACGTGTACAAATCACTAGTGTGTAAAAAGAAGTATATAGACAATATATCTCATGTGTTTGTCCACATTCATCTTCTTACACTTGTGAATGTAACCTAATCTTTATTTGATAAAGGCAAATGTTTACACATTAAAGATTTTATGTGCATAAATGCCAAATTTGACTATATCACTTTATAGACTTGGGCTTGGTAATTGGGCCATCACTTAGCCCAAACCCAATCCATCAAATAAGTGGGCCTAGATTAGGTTCATGGGCTTTGTCAATATTTTAGATTAATTTTTGATCCAAAACTCTTTTGGACGTAGGCCCAAACTACTTGGACAATTAACCCAAGTCCAAATAGAAATAACATATATTTATATTATATCTCATATTAATTAAGTATATATTAATAATTAAACCCTTACTTGAATTAGATTTAATGATATGCTAGAATCATTGTTTAAAATATAAATCTAATTCCATTAATTTTAATTAATTGATTAAACACCTTAATCAATAATTAAATCAAATTGATGGTGATTTGGTAAAACTCTTTTAGGTGTGACTTCATAGGTTCATGTCTAATTGGTAATGAGAAAAAAATATCAACACTTGATATTATTTGAAACTCCTTTCAAATCTAAATGTAAAAATCCCAATTATACACATTTAATTCTCATACGTTGTGAGTGACCCCTAGCATCGATATTACAACTATCCAATTAGAAATGAATGCATATATTAATTCACATAAACCCTTTTGGTCATAATTACCATGGACTAAAATCCTTTCATTAAAAGATCTCAATATAGCTTAGAATCAAGGTTTAGTCAAATTTTAATAGCTACATCATATAACATCATCTGAAGTTCTAATTCTTGATAAAACATAACAAATACTATAAACACTTTTTCTAGCATTGAAACTGTTTCAAACTGTGTCATATTTGTCTTGGCCAGGAACTTATTCATCAAGAAAAGACTTAGATAGCATAGGATTTTTTCCTGGTTCACTCCAGGTAATGATTCTCATATTGGTTAAACACTAATCCCTACATTTAACTAACTAGAGCCATCACACGCCATATACCCATATGTGATTAATATAAGTATATAAATGATAATAAACCCTAACCACTCAAATTTGGATAATCGTGTCACCTTAAGTTAAAGGACTATATGCACCATTATAACCTAAATTGTGATTGTTGACTATAAGTGAATATCCATGCTATCACAAATCTAACATCATTGTTTGATCCACCCATCACATGAGTATCCACACATCTATTATAATATCTCATATCAAGTAGTATGAGACTCACTACCTCCCACTATTAGTATCACATACTAATCAAGAAAAATAAATAGAGGTGATAGTCTAATCAATATTATCTGAATATTAATTATTCGACTATAAACATTTTATAACACATGTATAAATAAATTTATAGCTCATATTATCAACTCTTGATAATAAATTTATTTAACAAGTTGCTAATGGATAAACATTCAATTAAATAAACACTTTAGATAATATAATATTCTTTTATTGCCATTTGAGATTATTTACAATGTGAAAATATGTGATTGGCCTCTAGAGCATACCATCTATACTAACATACCATCTATCACCTTGAAATCCAGAAAATTGCTAGCAAATAATTGAGTTAACGCCATGTAACACAACCAATCAACAACCTAATAACAACAGTAATATATAATTATTTATATAAATAAATTTTGGGTTATTACAAAAATAACTCATGATTTTTTATTATCTTGTGATCAACTATAACCATAGTTTATATATATATATATATATATATGAAATTAGTTTTAGTGTGGAGAAAAACTCATTATAAAAAATATTTAAGTAAAAGATTTTAAGTAAAGGATTTTATCAAAATCATAGTGAATTATAACTATATTAAGTTAATATCAAATTGTTATATGAATAAATAACACTGTTCTTATTTTTAAAACTTTTATTTAATAATAATAATAATAATAATATGTTTAATAGTTTATTTATTACATATCACGAGTCTAAAACATTTTTTATTCATGTGCATATATATCACTATATTGATGTGTTTGCTTGGTCTAAACCTCAACTCATTTCAAATAAAAAGCACAGACTCAAATTTATGTGATGCTCAAGCATGCGGGATTCCAATTTCATGTCTCACGACCTTAGTCTTTGCGTGATATCTCAATATGGATAATAAAAGTAATTTTTATTTTAAATTTTAATTTTAAGATAAATCAAATTAAAAAAATAATAAACGTACTTGTATTCTTAAAATTAATTGTTTGAAAATAATTCAAACAATATGGAAATAAAAAAAAAAGGGAAGAGAAAAAATATATAGAAAATAAAAATAAAAGAAGGAATGATTGTTAAAATTGCCCCCACTACGTTTACTACAAGGTTAAGGCAATGTACCTTCAAGATACAACAAATCCTTGAATATACAGATAGCAATGTCTGTAAATTCACAGAGAACTTCCTTTTATTTTGGTTGAAATCTTGCAGAAAAAATTAGAAGAAAATAGAAAACAAAAAAAAATTATCTTATTTGCACTTTAACTATCATATAAATAATAGAGTTTTACAGTTAATAAACAACCTTTCAAACAGGTTGCTATTGCTCATAATAATAATAATAATAATAATAATAATAATAATAATAATAATAAAATAGTTAACTGCAGGACACTTAGTTTGTGCCCAAGTGCCAAGTGTCATCATTAGACTATAATATATATATTTATTTATTTATTTATTTATAGTAATTAGTGCATGCATTTGCCACCAAATTTGAATTAAATTTGGTTTCCCTCCAATTTCTCTTAAACTAATAGTTTAGGTGTACTAAGAAAATAAGGAACACCAAACCCTTTCCCACAAACAATGTAAGATAAGATTTCATCAACCAACTAATATACAAGCTACTTATATAATAATCCCTCACTTAGCTTGTAAAATTAGGTTAAACTTAGTTTTATGCATTAAGAGAAATTATCTTTCGATTTAAACTTCTCCTTTGTGTTAGTACTTCAAAATCCTATAGAAATCTTGATAGTTAATTGCTATAGCTTAAATCAATATTTGTAATTATAGAATCAGAAATGCTACACATATAATTCCAAAACTTAATGTTGAAGTTCACCATTAAATGAGCACTACTAAGGCCTTGTGCTACCTCTTGAATCCATGAACATTTATAAAGTTATCCAAAATTTTATTAAAGTGGCACCACTTCCTATGTTCACATAGGTGAAATTTGAATTTTATTAAGAATGTCTCATTTCAACATTCACCCTCCCATTTAATATGTATTCCAATTACCAATAACTTGTTATTACCCTTTAAAATTTGACTAAATTATTAATAAAGTTAGGTTCCTAATATTAGTAAGCTTATATAAATGGCTTTAAACCTAATCCAACAGAAATTTTCTTAACAACATCTCTGGGAAGAGCCTTAGTAAAAGGATCTGCTAGATTATTAAAAGACTTAACATATATTATAGAAATAATTCCATCAAAAATTAATTGTCTTACATATTCATGTCTCAAGCTAATATGTCTAGATTTTCCATTATACATTTTACTAAATGCTTTAGACATAGTTTTTTAATTATCACAATGTAAGGAGATGGTTGGCATCAATTGTGGCCACAACTTAATATCCAATAACATATTTCTCAGCCATTTTGCCTCCTTACCAGCAGCTGCTAATTCTATGAATTCAAATTCCATTGTAGAATGGGTTGTACAAGTTTATTTCTTTAATGCCCAAGAAACAACACCACCTGCTAAAGTGAAAACCCATCCAGAAGTTGACTTGTTATTTTTTGTACTAGTTATCCAACTAGCATCTATATAACCTTCAAGCATAATCAGAAATTTGTTATATAACAATATTAGATTCATAGTCTTTTTCAAGTAACTAAACACTCTTGTAATTGCTTTCCAATGTTCCACACTAGGATTACTTATAAACCTAGACAACTTACATATTGTAAAAGCAATATTTGGTCTAGTACAATGCATGGCAAACATTAGACTTCCAATTGCACTAGCATATTCAATTTGAGCAGTTGATCTACCAGTATTTTTAGTCAATTTAGAAGAAACATCATAAGGAGTATTTGCTTCTTTAATAGTTAAATGTTTAAATTTATTCAATATTTTATTTATGTAATGAGATTGACAAAGAGCAAAACTCCCATTATGTTTTCTATCTTTAATACCCAAAATAGTATCTACCTTATTTAAATCATTCATTTTAAATTTGAGGTTAGATAATTTTTAGTATCACTAATTCCATGCATGTTAGTACTAATAATAAGCATGTCATCTACATAAAGGCATATAATCACACCAAAAATATCTATAAAATTATAATATATACTCTTACCAGAATTATTATGAGTGAAACCATATTCTAAAATCACAAAATCAAAATTTTTATGCCATTTTTTTGGTGCTTGTTTTAATCCATACAAGGATTTTATCAACTTGCAGACTTTATGCTCATTTCCTGGTAGAACAAAATCTTAAGGTTGTTCTATTCAAAAAGGTTGTTTTAACATCCATTTGATGTACATATAAATTGTATATTGAAGATAAAGCTAAAAGTACTCTTATAGATGTTATACAAGCCACAGGAGCATATGTATCAAAATAGTTTATTCCTTCCTTTTGCCTATATCCTTCGGCTACCAACCTTGCTTTAAAAGTTTGTATAGAGCCATAAATATTATATTTTCTTCTAAAAACCCATTTACATCCAATTGCCTTGGATCCTGGAGGCAAATCAATAATTTTCCAAGTATTATTAAATAATAATTAACCCATTTCATCATTGATAGCCTCTTTCCAAAAAGCAACATCTCAAGACAATATTGCCTTTTTATAAGTTTTAGGATTATCTTCAACCAATAATAAAATTGGAATTTTATTAAGTACATCAACTCTATTGCCCTTAACTAGGAAAATAATAGATTATAAAGATATGAAATCTGGATGCAAATTCTTTTCCTTTTGAGCTTGTACACTTCACCTAACTTCAATGGAAGAATCAATTTGATTCCTTTCATTGCTTGAAGAACTAATATTTATTGGCTACTTGTCAACTTGAGATGTATTATGTTCATCTAATATATGTGAATCATTTTGAAATTTATTTTTAATAAACTCAACATCTTTATATTCTATAATTACATTAGAATTGGAATCTAAAATTCTATATGCTTTTGAATTTTCAGTATAGCCAAAAAATATACCCCTTAAAGCTCTAGGTCCTAATTTCATCTTTTTAGGATCCGGGACTTTATAAAATACAAGGCAACCCTAAACTCTAAGATAGCTTAAATTTAGCTTTCTTTTCTTCCATAATTCATATGGAGAAACTTTAAATTTTTTAGAAGGAATTTGATTATGTATATGGCAAGCAATAAGTAATGCTTCTCCCCACAAATTCGTAGGCAACTTAGCATTTACTAACATAGAATTGAGCATGTCAACAAGTGTTATATTCTTTCTTTCTGCTAAACTATTCTGTTAAGGTGTATAAAGGGCACTTGTTTGATGTAAGATTCCATTTTCTTCATAAAATGAAGAAAATTCCGTATGGAAATATTCACCACCTCTATCACTCATTAGAACTTTAACTTTCTTTCCCTTTTGATTTTGTACTTTTGATTTATAAATCTTGAACATTGAAAAAGCTTGATCCTTATGTTTCATTAAATAAACATAAGTATATCTTGAATGGTCATCTATAAATGTGATGAAATATCTATTTCCTCCTCCAGTAAAGATGTCATTCAATTCATAAATATCATAATGTACAAGATCTAATAATTCAGAATCTCTATCAACCTTAGGAAATGGCCTTTTTGACATTTTTACTTGAATACATATTTCACATGTTTTTGTATCTACATCTTTATATCAAATTAATCTATGTTTAGCCATATATTTTAGTGATCTAAAACTAACATGTGCCAAATGATCATGCCATAAAGATAAAGATAAATATGCATGTAAACAAAAACATATGTATTATAATTATTAATACTGAGTTTGAACATTCCATCACATTCCCACATACAAGCCATTCTTGGACAAAATTATACTCTCCGACTCTAAGATAACTTGAACCCTTTCTTACAAAGTAAATATGTAGATACAAGATTCTTTCTCATATCTGGTACATATAGAACATTAAGCAGCAACAACTTCTCTCTTTAAGTGAAATTCAGTTCCACACTTCCTTTTTCTATAACTTTTGCAGCATTAAAATTTCCCATTAGAACTTATTGGCCATCTTCAGCAATTTTATAGTCTTTGAATTGATTCTTGTTGTTGCAAACATGAATTGTTGCACCAAAATCATACCACCAATCATGCGATATAGTACTTGCTGCCATATAAAGTTCAATGATCATCCCAATATGCAAACTTGAAACCATAGCAATTAATTCAATAATATGCTTAGCCAAATTTGCATTATTGGAATTTTGGACATCATTCTTATTGTCTTGCATCTGTTTCTTTTGAAAACTACATTCACGTTTGTAATGCCCTTTCTTGCCATAATTGTAACATGTTCTTCCCTTCTTAGAGTTGCTTATCATGCTTGAATTTCCAGAATTCTTTACAGGAGCCTCAAAAAATTTCCTCTTATTTCCAACCTTGTTCTTTCCAAAATTCTAAAAATTCTAGTTTGTTCGAACAAAGTGAATTTTTATTGCAAATTCACTTGCAAAATTCTTTACATGAATTATGGTTTCCTTTTCAATTCACAAGGGCAGTTATTTCTTTCTATAATCATTCTAACTAGAAGGGAAGTTTAGCAATCATTCCTCCTACTTATAATGATTCAGAAACTATTTCTTTCAGGTCTTTGAGTTTAGAAACAAGGACTTGAAACTCATGCACTCAATCCATAATAAAAACATTATCAATCATAGTAAATTCAAAAAATTTCATAATAAGGAATTTGTCCACACCTTGTTTCCCTATGTTGTATTTGTACTCTAAAGAATTCTATATTTCTTTTACAGAATTAATGGAAGTAAAGAGATTATATAAATGATCAGACAGATTATTGAGGATACATCATCTACACAGTAATTCATCTTCTTCACATTTCTCCCAGTCTGCCTTCATTTAATAAGTGTCTTCATCTTTGGGTGTAGGAATATTAGACAAGGTTGGATCAAGTATGTATGATATTTTCAAAGCAGTCAATAGAAATATCATCTTGTCTTTCCAACCTACAAAATTGGTACCATCAAAATAGTCCAATTTCATAAACTCCTAACTCACAATAGTCTTGGACTCCATTGCGAATCAATACCTTAAAATTGTTAAAACATTGGGTGTAAAATTAGACTTTGAGGTGTAAGATTTCACTATCTTTAAGATATTGATTCCTCCTACTACTTTTGCTACAAGGTTAATTACGTTTGCTATAAGGTTAAGGCAATGTACCTTCAGGATACAACAAAGCCTTGAATACACATATAGCAACTTTTGTAAATTCACAGAGAACTTCCTTTTGTTTTGGTTGAAATCTTATAGAGAAAATTAAGAGAAAATCGAAAACAAAAAAATTATCTTATTTGCACTTTAACTATCACATGAATAATAGAGTTTTACAGTTAATAAACAACCTTGCAAACATGTTGCTACTGTTAATAATTAAAAAAAAATAACTGTAGGACACTTAGTTTGTGTTCAAGTGCCAAGTGCCAAGTGCAATCATTAGACTATAATGTGCATACATTTGCCACCAAATTTGAATTAAATTTGGTTTCCCTCTAATTTCTCTTAAACTAATAATTTAGGTGTACCAAGAAAAATAAGGAATACTGAACCCTTTCCCACAAACAATGTGGGATAAGATTTCATTAACCAACTAATATACAAGCTACTTATATAACAGTGGAAAGCAAAAAGAAAGGAAAAAAGGGGAAATTTAAAAAAAAAAAAAAAGGGAAGAGGGAACAAGAAGGAACAAAGCAAAAGAAAAAAAAAGTCACAACAAAAAAAAGGAAAAAAAAAAGGTATGCAAAAAACAAAAGAGCCAAGAGCACATGTAATTAATGAAAAAGTGGAGTTTTTTGTTTAAATAATAATAATTGTGGACATTTTAGGTAAATTGTTCATAATAATGTAATGGGTTTTGTTTTATGATGGACTTGAATTTCTGATAGGCAAGCCCGTAACTCTTTTTGTTTAAAGACTTTTTTAGAAATGTATAAGAAAACAAAAAAAAATTCAAAAACACAGGACATAAAGAAAGTTTTGCAAAACCAAGGTAAGACAGTAAAATTGTTTCAAAAATATGTTTTTCCTTTTTTTTTTTCTTTTTCTTCTTCTTTTCAACTTTTTTTTTGTGTTAGATCTTCTTTTACTCTCTATGTTTTTTTTTTTACATTAGATATAATCAAATCATTTCTTAATTTTGTTGTGGTTTTTGTTTTTGGTTTTTTTTATGATTTTTTTGTTATTTTTTCAATTTTTTGTTTTATTTCTCGGTTTATTTTCAATTTTTTGAACTTGTTGTTGTTATTTTGTGGTTGTTTTTCGTGTTAGTTTTTTCAATTTTTTCCTTGGTTTTATTTTTAGTTTTTTTAGTTTATTTTTTAACAATAAACATCGAGAAAAACAACCAGAAAATACAATTGCCAAAACAACCTAAAAAAAACCAGCATCCTAAAACAACCACCCAAACAACAATTTTTTGGGAGGTTTTTGTTGTTGTTTTTTTTTTTAATTTTTTTTTTATTCTTTTACAATTTTATGAGCTTGTTATCTAGTGGTTTCCTATTTGTTTTCATGGTTTTTTTGAAAAACAAAAACCATAAAAACAACAAGAAACAACCAGAAAAAAAAAACAATTTCAAAACAACCTCATAAAACATAAAGCTGAAGCAACAAAAAATAAAAAATGATTGCCAAAACAACTATAAAAATAACCAAAAAAACATTGTACAAATGGAAAGATTAAGCAAAAAAAAAAAAGCAAACAAAAATTAAAAGTAAAAGTAAATAAAAAATTACAAACAACTAGAAAAAACCCAAAAAAAAACAAAATAATAATAAAATAAATAAATAAAAATAAAAAAGGGAGAGAAAGAACATAAAATAGAAAATAAAAAAAAATAATGGAATAATAATATCAAAATAAAATGTTTATGAAATAATAATAGTAATAATAATAAGGACAAGAACAAGAAAATACCGTTAAAATAAAAAGAAAAAGAAAAAAGTAAGAAAGAAAAGTGGAACGTTATGCATGAAAGAAAAAATAAAAGTCACCATATTTTTGAAAATTTTTTCCGAAAAGACATGCAAGATGTAATTTTCCCTTTTATTTAGGGTACCAATAATATAAAAATGGGATATTTACAAAAAAAAAAATACCTTAAAAAGTCAACTTAATAATGAAAAAACCCATACTTTTCATTAATTACTAAAGTGTCCCAAAAACTAAAAATAATTACCTGTTTACCCCTTCCTATATCAACAACTTCGTCACCTGTATTTTCTCGAAACTTAAACTAAAAAACCCTTCCATCCCAAAACTCCCTCGAAACCCACCATTTTCTCTCTCTTTTCTAAATATCTGCCTGTCTAAACCCAATTCCAAAAATATTTTAAATCTTCTTCTGTCTAAACCTAACTGCATCACCATTATTGCTACCATGAGAGGTCTCATTTCTAACCAAACTCCTTACTAATACCCCCTAAAAGCATAATTTCCTTACTATCGAACCCCTTCCATTGGGAACACTTGCCTGTATAGCCTTATTCTCATGGTGATAGAGTAGTATCTCGAGGGGAGAGAGCCTACGATATATTCTCTAAGCTTTAAAAGAGTGAATTTCTTGCATCAATGGTCTTATTAATAATGATATTGCCCCATGTGGTTATTGCTCAACTTCTCTTCCTCGAGAAGAAGCAATTTGGAAACTAATTAAAGTGTGTTGTATTTTCCCCACATTTTCATGTATGAAGATTATCAATATTTGTTATTGGTCTCATATGAATATGGATTGCCTCAAACAGCAACTTTGAACATGTGCTTTACCTTCAGATGAGAACGAGTTATTTAACTTTAGTTGCTCCTTATTCCTTATTCACTCTCCAAGCTTATTTTGTATTCTCGTTTATTCCTTTTAGATAGATTAAATGCCTATTTATTTGTAACTTTGGCTCTTAAATGGTAAGATTTTGAATGATAACCTAGGTGTACCCTTGACTGAACCAAGTTTAGAGAAATTCTAGAGGAATTTCTAAAGTTACAAATTACTCAGTTTGAGAAGTACGAATTTGGTGTTGATTAAAGCTTAAGGCTTGAACATATTCTTTGTTAGAAGTATAAGGTATTTTTATAAGGTTTTTGAAGGTTTGTTTCCAATTGGATCGGGTTTTGGAAAAAGCATCATAAGGATTAAAAAGAGGGGCTTTAGATTCTTCTATTTTTTGATCTTCTGGAAGATAAGTAAACTCATATAAGTAGTTGGATTTTTCTGTAATGGTGTGGCTAACTAGAGGTAATATGGTTATAGAGGTGGATTTAGTAAGTACATATATATTGTCACAGATGATTAAGGGTGTTGAAGAGTTGGAGGTTTCAAACATGGTTTTCAAAAATTCCTTTTCTCATCAAGTTTTTAATAATAATAATCTCTCCTTTTAACAATGTTAGGCTATGATACTAATTTTCCAAAGCTCTACCAAGATTATAGTTAAACAATCTATATCATGGACTAGCCAAAGTCGTACTTATCATCACAACAACTAATTTCTAGCCAGACAGCCTATCCCCTTTTTACAATTCATCTAACCATAATCTTAATAGAGTTGGTAAACTGGATCATGTATTATTAAATTTCTATGAGGACTTGGAAAAATAAGATTGAGGGGAATCAAACCTCACTAAGTGAATTAATATTATAAAATGCATGTTAGTTTTAAAATAGTTATTTAAAACCTCAAAATCATTAAATAAATAAATATTAAGAAATCCTTTATTTTAATAAAATCATTTTTATTAAAAAAAAACCTTTTCAGAATATATAAATCTCTTAAATACAAAGTAGCTCATGCAAAAATAATATTTTATAATAAAATAAAACTTTTAATTGATATCATGGAATTGATATCATGGTAGAACCATAACCTCAATTCTACTAGCCTTTCGACTCTTCTAAATCCAAATGACTATCGGTCTTAGAGAGCAAACTCAACCAAGGTCCAACTATAGTCGATCTTTTACTCTAATTATCTACTGGCATCCATAGAGCAAGCTCAACTAGGTTCAAACCAGCAAATCGCCATATACCTATCTAGAGAGTTTTACTCAACTAAGGCCTAACCATAAACCTAGCCAGAGAGACTCACTCAACCAAGGCTCACAATCAATCAATGGCCAACTCATAAATCAATACTGATGCGTATATAGTCTTGATGACACCCATCATGTGGCACGTTCTACCATTTTCCCTGAATAATAATATTATGAATCATATATGAAATAAAATAAATAAAATGAAACTAATCTAAAGCATCTTTCCAAAATTCTTAACAATAATAAAATAATAAATCATGTGCGGGTAAAATTAATAATCATAAATAAATTTATATATTCAACTTTAACCTTATATTTTTTGCATAAAAATTCTTGTGTATAAATAATTTTAACAAAAATTTTATAAAACTAACTCACAAGTGGAGCGTGCTGGCCAACGTGTCATCGATTGTCTATGCTCTACACCTCCTACTCCCAAACTTTCTAAATAATCAAAATATTTATTTAATGAATAGTTTTAATTAAACTCTTAAAAATCTTCAAAAAAAATTATAAATATCAAGGAATTATTAAAATAATCTTATGAACACTATAAATGATTAATTTCTTAAGCTTAAGAGTATTTTTGATGAATTAAACTAATTTATATGAAATAAATAATTTCCACCATAAATATTCCAGAAATTTCATCTCATAATCCGTAAGGAATTAGACCTAACTCTAGTTATAGAAATTGATCACCACAATTTATACTATTTATTAAAAATAAATTTAAAATTTTCAAGGTTGATTACTATTTATCACAGAAATTTGGGTGGGACCCATTGGATGTCTCATGGGAAACACAACGCATAACCAAACCAAACATACTAATATGTTCATATAACACATATATAGCGTGAAATATTCCAAAATACTCACAAAATAAAGTGATTATCATTTAAAATGAAAATTATCAAAAAAATTCATAGAATATTCTACCAATGGAGATTAGATGTAAGGTTGGCATCTATAGACTTCTAGGATGATGGAGAACAAGCTATCAGTGGTGGCTTTCATTAATAAAAAAAAAAATAAGGTGAGTTTTTCAACGTTCACAACTTGGGCTGAAATTTTTGAAATTAAAATTGAATTTTTTTCATGACTTTTCTATAAAAACAAACACTACCAGTGCGTAGAGGATATTGAGAAATGTATGCGATTAAAATTCAGGTCAATCTAAAGTCGTTTGAGTGGTTAACAGAGAAGAGAAAAATATAGAGACTAAAATAGATATTTGTCAAGACTACTACTCTTCCTCCTTTGGCAGCCCTGATCTCTTCTTATACACATTCATTTATGAGTTATTCTCAGCAACCAAAAAAACCAATGTCAACTAATATCAATCTATCAACTTAGTAACTCAAAACAGCCTTAATCAATCATCTTCAACTAAGCCACCACCAACAACAAAACAACTCAGCAACCATATACTCTTAACTATCATTAGCAACCTTGGCAACCTTTATACCTCTAGCAACCAAAGCAACCCAAAAAAACCTCCATCAACTAAACAACCACAAAACAACCATACACCAATTTCCACCCAAAACAACTTATATCCACATCAATCTATATAAATATATATTACATATTCCTTGCCTCATATCAAGCCATATCAACTTTAGTTCACCTTCAACCTTCTCAACCCGCATACATTGATTCTTACCCCCTTTTTTTTAATAATGATAGTATGTTCATTTTTATTTTTATTTTCTCTCTCTTTCTTTTTCTCTTCTTTTTGTTCTCTTTGTTTGGTTATTATAAAGAAATAAAAAAAAAGAAAATAGAAATAAAAAAGAAGGGAATGAAAAAAATAAAAAATAAAGTAAAAGGAAGAGAGGGGTATGGTTGTAAATAAGTTGGGTTAGATTTATAATTAATGAAAAATAGAGTTATTTTAGTTGAAAATATTTAGAAAGTGTTTTTTAAAATCCCTATAAAAATGTTTTTAGCCGCACATTCCACCTTCTTACCGTTTGTGGCCACTCTTTTAATCCATCGGGAGTGGAATATACTGTTAAAGAGAGACCACCTTCACTCATCAATAGGCAACCAAAAACAACTCATTGCTTACCAACTCTACGGACCATATCTATGTAGCATAGAAAAGGAAACGCATAAATGGGAAAATATGGAAACAAATACAATAAAATTACATTTTTTAAAATTATAAAAAATTAAAACGAATAAATATTAAAAGTATAAGGGTATATAAATAAATATTAAATATATATGAATAAATAAATTTAAATTTTATGTATAAATCTAAAAAATTGTATCTATTTTATCAAGTAATAATATAATTATAAAAATTATTTATTTAGTTGGAAAAAATGTAAATTAGTTTTTAATTTACTTTCTTTTTTTAAAAGAATATTAAAATATATTTTTGAAGTTGAAAATACATTTCTAAATAAGAAACATATTTTTTTATTTTTTATTTTTGCAAAAATGGCCATGAAACGTTTCAAATGAGTTTCTTAAAATTGTTGGTACAAAAACAATCTCTGAAATGTGGAAATGTCTATTCAAAAAAGTTTTCATAGGACCATCTAAAATCTCTAATAATACCCGCCTCAAGATTAATATCATAAATGATAAACAATTGCGTCTCCATTGTGGTGTGTTGACTGTGTTTTCTTAGTGTAGAGACTTCTTTTTTTTTTTAACAAGTGGGGACCTAAAATAAAAAGAAAGAATGGTTTGGGTCCAACAGTACACCATAGAAAAGGTCTTTACGGACAATTGAGTCATTATTCAGCCCCATTAGATACTGCATAAATATAAATGCAATCATCGGAAAGAGTAATTTGTATTGGATAATGCAAAGAAAAGTTAGAATAAGAGTGAATCAAAGCCAGCAAAAAAGCTTGAGTTCTAAGTTTTTAACAGATTCATGAATATTTTATGAAATATCTTTGTTCTTATTGAAGATTTGTTGCCAATACAAAAGAAATATTATTTTAACAAGAATGTCAGATGTGGCTTAGTAATCAAGTGGTCACACCTTCACCAATTTTTGTTCTCTTTCTCTCGTTCTCTGCAAGAGGTTGACATGACTCTGCTGTTATAAATAAAAATAGCACTAACATTACTTCTGTCCTGTGTCTTTCTATATACTCGTTGTTGTTGCTTCTCTCACTCTTTTTCTTTAGTGGGTTCTTATGTGTATTTATCTATGCCAATTGACAGCCACATTTTTTTGCTTCTGCACCAATTGACCACACCCCATTTTTGCATAACCAAAGTCACTTCCTTGCCTCTTTCTGTTTGTCGCCTTCTCCAGTCTTAGAATATGGTCTTTTGCGTTCTTTTTCACTTCCTGTTTCCTCTATTGGTTTGTTAAATATTTTTCTTTCCTTGTTTTCTTCTTTTCGTGCAAATTCTAAAAAGAAGGGAGATATATTAAAAAGACACCAGATTTGAAGTGGGTTTTTAATTTGTTTAACTGGGTCATGACAATGTGCTGTGATCTTGAAGTGGATGTCAATGGAGAAGAGACTTTCATTGTGGATAAGGTAATGCAACAATGCGGTTCTCTAGCTTTTCAATTCTTTTCAACTTTATGCTTCTTATACCTTTTTAAGAATGATAACTGCTTTTTTCTTAATTTTTTCTTTTAGATTTTATATGTTTAATTCGACATATGCCTTAAATTTAGCGTGTGTAAATTGTCTAATTACTTTCTTCCAGCTCCAATTATTCAATTTTGTTCACATATTTGTTGATCTAGTCCTGTTTTTGCCTCTTTTGGCTTTTCTTTTTTTTTTTTTTAAGATCACGGTCTCTCTGCTTTAATTTGCTTTTCTTTTGTTTATTAAATGTGGAATTTGAGTATTTTCATGCTCTTCTAAATTTTTTTTTTTCTCTTCCCTTTTCATGTTGCCATATCTGATTTCCGTGGCTGTACAAACGCTCATTAAAATTTGCAACTGCATCGCAGTACTGTGGGGTAGGCACAGTTCTTGTAGCTTCCAATTTGCTTCTGTTTTGAATACTTACTTGTTCACAACGGTTGTCACTGTGTAGACCTTTCTTTTTTGTTTCTTTTTCCCTCATTAATTGCCTTTGTCATGGAGTGACTTAAATGTTCATACCTTCAATTTGTGTCCGTTCACCGCTCTTGATAACAACAGAAAAAAAAAAAAAAAAAGTTGCTATCATGTCATTAATTACTGTTTATTACCCTGCTTTGCTGGGTTATTTAGGTGACATCTTTTCTTAATTGCCCCGGACATAATTTATTGTCTATAACGACCTCACGGCTTTTTGTTGCAGGTTTCAGCTGTAGATGCCCTTTATAATCTTGCTTTTTGTTTTGTTAGATTCAATGAGTTCATTCTTTTTGGTGGGTTGTTTTAGACGCTTTAGAGGTTGCATTTTGACAGTGATTCAGGGCTCTCTGTATTACATTATCAACTTTTTTACGTTTTCTGTTGTCTAAGTCCTAGGTAAATTGTACCGCTATGTTTTTTTTTTTTTTCCTTCTATGTTGTAGTTTTTCAGTGTTGGTTCATCTAATGAGTCACATTGTCTAACTCTGTTTTCAATTGGATATTTGCTTGCAGAAGCTTATTTCTTCATATTCAGGAAGATTAGGCAAATTATTTGGTAAGTCAACATCTTCAGCAAGGTGTTTCAAAGTGATATTCAATGACTTCCCAGGAGGGTGTGAAAGTTTTGAGCTAATGTCCAGGTTCTGCTACAACAATGGTAAAATTGATATAACTCCATACAATATTTCACTTCTGCATTGTGCTGCCCAGTTCATGGAAATGAACAATTCTGTTTCTGGAATTCAAAATTTATTGGAACAGACTGAGAAATCACTTCAAGAAATCAATGACTGGACATGGTCTGAACTATTAATCGCTATAAAGCAGTGCCAAGGTTTATTACCCTTGACGTCGTCTGTTCTTGAGAAATGTATGGATTGCCTTGTTGGGAGGATGGCTTTTTCAAGTGAATCAAGTTCATCGTGTCTATCTACTTCTTCCCCAGATAGTTCTGGCATTCGGTTATCATGTGACACTAGAAGCACCGAGAGTTTGAAGAATATCTTCTCTAAAGCAACTTGGTGGTTTGAGGATCTTTTGGTTCTGAGCACAGGTTTGGTTGAAATGCTGATAAAATCCATGGTCTTACAGAAGTTTGATCATGCCATCTTAAGTAGGTTCCTGTTTTATTATCAGAAAACAAGGTTCTACAAGGCCACATCTGATGAGAATCGAAAAATTGTGGAGAGTGTCATTGATATGCTTTATGTTCTTGATTGGAGTTCTGTTTTGTGCAAGAGTCTTTTCAGTATTCTTCGAGTTGCTTTGAATTTAAAGATAAGCAAAAATAGCAGGAACAACTTGGAAAGAATGATAGGTTCTCAGATGGATCAAGCAACTTTAGATAATCTGCTTATTCCATCTCCATATGGCATCAGTTACTTGTATGATGTTAACATAGTTTTAAGGTTCCTGAAAGCATTTCTACATGGGAGGAACTGTGAAATAAATTCAATGCAATTAAAGAAAGTTGCTAGATTGATGGATTTATATATAGCAGAAGTAGCTCCTGATCCTTGTTTAAAACCTTCAAAGTTCTTAGCCTTAGCCATGTCCTTGCCTGACTCTGCTAGAGACTCTTATGATGAAATGTACCGTGCCATGGACATTTATCTAGAGGTAGTAAATATTTGTAATCCAGTATTTGGAAAACTATATTTTAGAATACACATGGTGTAGCTATTGCCTTTCTCTATACAATTTTCAAATTTTCAATTTTCGTCTTCAGCTGAGAGCTATTGACTGTTATTTTTATTTACAGTACTAAATATGATTCTCATGCAGGTTCATGCTGCATTATCTGAAGACGAAAAAATGAAGATATGTTGTGCATTGAACTACGAGAAGCTCTCAGCTGAGGCTTGCATACACCTATCTCAGAACAGTAAGTTTTCATCAAGAACTACAGCCCAAGCTCTCAGGTCTCAGCAACTGAAGCTAAAGAACTTACTTCAAGGAACCAATAACTCAAAACGCTATGGTAGTTCACCTTGTTTTGATGAAATTGAAAGCATGGGAAAGACAAACGAAGCCAGCGAACAAATTGTGCTTTATGCTGGTAAACTTGAGCTCTCAACTGACAGTGAGAGGCTTCGAGCCCATTTGCAAGGAATGCAATGGAGGGTGATGGAATTGGAGAAAATTTGCAGGAAAATGCAAACCCAGATGACAAAAATCAAGAAGTTGAGAGCATCAAGTCATAGCAATGCCAGATCCCTACCTAAGCTCTGTTCATGATAGGAAGTTCTGTTAGATATTTTTATTTATTTATCATGTCTTTCATTTGTACATAGCATGAATATATCTTTCTCCAACTTCGTTTTTGGGGTTTCCAAGTCCAAAAGTTTCTTTCTGAAAATCTAAGGTAAAAACTGGGTGAGACATTGATTGTACAGCTAGTTACACAAAGAAGACTTGTGTGTGTTTTGCCATATGTGTATATGCATATTCTCTGTACTGTTTTGCCATTATAGCATGTAATGCAACATTTTTTTATTCTTTTTTTTTAACAGGGTCTTCCCGGATGCCAGGGACTATAACAATTATTACAATACAAAAACTTTATCACTAACTAAGACGACAACAACCTATTAAAAATATCATTAACAACTATATTATATATATATTTCAGTTCAAGTCATTTGGACAATTCCAGGAATTGACCTTTTGGTGCAACTTGATAGAGATACTCAAACGCAATTATTCTATGGACCCTCATTTAAAATAAAACTTCATCTGTATTGAGAAATGCACATATTGCAAAGTTTAAGCCTTGACTCGAGCTTTCTAATCTTGGCGTACGGGGCACTCATAGTGACTCTACCTGTTTATCTATATATGTTATCAATGTCACCAAAGATCTCGCGTAAAATGGTTAATAATTCTTAGATCAACGATACTTTTTTTTTTTTTTGGTTGGATAAGTGTGTTAACAAACAGTCAAATTGCTTAATTGTCTCGACTGAACCTTTAAGTAAAGCAACTGTAAAATTAATATTCGGAGGAAATCATCATCTTGATGACTCAAATAAGGCCTTAAAAAATGAGTCTCTAACAAACAGCTGGACTTTGAGGAGACGCGCATAATTTCAATGCTCTTACAATGATATAATTGAAGCATTTGATAGAATTGACATTATTTGGAATGCCAACCATCAACTGACAAATCCAGCAATGCATGGAACTGCTGCTGATGTGCATTATTGGTCTATGAGCACCCCACGCTCATACGAGTTCTATAATCCATGCTTATTATTATTATTATTATTCTTTGCCAATCTTAAATGGCCAATTGGTATTCACTTATTAGCTGTTGAGATTATCTAATAAAGATTCTTTTTTCTTTTAAATTCGAATTATGATATAAATATTTATTTATTGATCACTAATTATGATATATATAATAATATTAAATTAAAAAATAATTATTTTTTACTCTCTATATTTTAGTCTATTATATTATTTTATCTCTAACATTTAAAAAAATATTTATTTATCTATAATATTTGTAATAGTTAATATTTACTAGTCATTATTTAATGATAAAATAATATATGATTTTATAAATATCAAAAATAAATAAATAATTTTTAAATGTTAAAAATAAAGTAATATAATAGGTTAAAATATATGAGATATACAGTAATTATTCCTTAAATTAATTATTAAAAGTCATACTAACTAAAATAGTTAGAATTTTGAATAGCAGTAGTTTAAATAAAACAAAAAAGGTTAAGTGGCATTAAGCTCCACATTAAATGTAGGTGCGCTCTACAGGTTGCTGTCTGTTTGGCAAAGCTTAAGGTAAGTTTTTTTTTTTCTTTTTTGTCAAAATAAGGTTAAATAAAATTGTGTACGTAGGTTGAAATATTTAGCCTTATTTTGTTTGGAAGGATGAATTATAATCGTTGAGTTGATACCTCTTTAGTTTGTTGGCCAAAAATTAAGCTTATTGGTGGAAAAAATTTAAAAGTTCATGGCATTTATAATTTTTTTTAATTTTGATAAAAATATTCTAACTGCATCAATTTTTGACAATTTTAATACAAATATATATTTGGCTAAAATTAAATAAAGAATGTTGATATGATATTTATAAAATGTCAAATTTCTCCTTTATATTGTAAAATCTATAAAAGTTTATCCGCATAAAAAAAATCTAAATATTTATTATTTTAGTAATTTTATTTTATTTTTAAAATTAAATTTTAAAATTATTTTATTAAAATAAAATAAAGAAGTGTTGGAGTCCAATGACAAACCTTGGATTGTTATACCATGGACGTTTCAACTAGAGAAGGTAAAACACGTTTCTAACGGGTTTTTTTTTTTTTTTTCTTCACGTTGTTGATCATCAAGCTGTAGGATTTTGGAGCCATCTGAATTGTTATTATATATATATATATATATATATTAATAAATAATTACATATTTTATACGTAAATAAAATTTTTATTTGACTTATAATATTTAGTAAATAAATAATTAAATATATTATTATTAAATAAAAGTAATTTTATAATCTTAATTTTTTTATTATTTAAAAATATATCTCTAAATAAATTATTAATTTAATTTTTTTTAAAGAAATATTCATACAATTTATGCATTTTTATTATTATTAACTCTATTTATACATAACAAAAATAAACCTCAAATTTAAAAAAATTATAAAATAACTCTAGAATTGATAACTAGTACGTTTCGAAAAATAGAAAAGTTATTAAATAAACACGTGTTTATAGTTATAGCTAGAGATAGATCATAAAAAGAAATTAAAAAACATGTGTTTTCAAATTCCATTAGAAATTAGAATTGATAGATCATAAAAAGAAATTAAACAACATGTATTTCCAAATTCTATTAGAAATCAGAATTTGTAAGTTCAATGGGAAAAAAAAGACATCATTAATATTGAAGGATCACAAAATAAAATTATAATAAAAAGAATAACAAAATTTGTAGTCTTGAAAACAATACACTTTTTACAATTAAGTTATGAATATTCAATTTGTAATAATTAAAGACTAAAAGTTTTTAAAAATTTAATCGTTAGTTCTATGTTGTTAACTTTAATAGATTGAGCACACGTGATATTAATTTATGACACATGACATCCATGTAAGAACTCAAATTTACACATCATCACCATTATCAGAACCGCATGCCACATAAGCTGCTTCTTCTTCTTCTTCTTCTTCTTCTTCTTCTTCTTCTTCTTCTTCTTAACAATTGCTAAAGCATAAACAAACAACAAGAAGTTGTAGAAGAAGTCTCAATCTATGGAGACATCCTATATCTATATTCGCTCATATACCTCTCATCGACCTTGTCTCTACTTTCCAAGTTTCCAAGTCCTAGAAAAGCTCTGTTTCAACGTCTCTCACTCGTTTCAACATAATCAAACCATGGCACATCGTCCACACATAGTCCATGAGGTTTCCTTACTCCACAACCACACATGCTTTTGATCCTTGCTCGCATATTTGGATATAGGTTCAAGAGCCCTCAATTACTTACATCTCATCGATGCTCTCTTGTCACTCCACTGTTCTCTACATGCTATCACCTTCGAAATTCTCATTTTCTTTTGACCATTTGCATTGGCGATGGCATCACATTAAAGCACCTCAATTTGGAGAACATACCCTATTACGGTCATGGTTGGCCATTGCATCATCATTGCTGGTGGAATTTGTGATTTTAAGGATGAACCTTTAACTGTGGAGATGTATGACATAAAGACACCACATATTTGAAAATGGGCTGAGTCTTAATGTGGTAACATTCACCGCATTGAACGGTTCATTTTGTAAAAAGGGTAGATTACAGAAAGCTTATGAAATCTTTGAATTAATAGGAAATTTTGGTTGCAAACCAAATGTGCAAACATGCTATTACTTGTTTAAGGGATTGTGTTATGTGGAGAAGGTAGAGGAAGCATTTGAGATGATGGAAGATATCAAGAAATCAACTATAGAACCAGATATTTATACATACACAATTATGATGGATGGTTTTAATTAAATAGGCAGATCAAATGAGGCAATGGAGTTGCTTAATGAAGCTATTGTAATATCCCGAGTTTTTAAATAATTTTAAACTGCATCGGGATATGCAGTGTTAATAATTTTTATATTTTTTTTATTATTTAATTAGCTTATTATTTATTAAATTTATTTTTAATTATTTTAAGTCTTTTACGTAAAATTTTCCTGAGAGTTTTATTTTCGGAGAAATTAAAACTTAAACAAATAAATATTAATTATTTTAGACGGTTTTGTAAAATTGCATGAGTCCATGCAAGATTTTTAAGAGTCGTATTAAAATATATACATATACATGCATATATGCACATTTAATTAATTAGGGTTTATTTTAATTAAATTTATATTATATTATATATTTTTAATAATAATTAATGTGTATATATATGTATATGTATAGAGATATTATTAATTTTGTGTGTGGTGAATAATTATTGTGAATATAATATTTATATATTATAATAATATAAACTATAGTTATATATATACATATAATATTTACCAAAAACACAAAGTTTACCATATTTACAAAATTGCCATCGACACCATCTTCTTCGTTCCCGATGTCCCTCACCCATTTCCGGCCACTATCACGTCGATTTCTTGCCATCGGCATGCCTCTCAGCCATCCTCCTCCATCTCCAGCCCATTCCGCCGCCCTGTCCTTCCTTTTCCGGTGTTGTTTGATCAGTTTTTCCCCTAGAAACAAAAACTTAGTTCCAACTTCAATTACAACGATTCCGGCCACCGTTTGAAGTGCCACCTGTCTCTATCTCTTCCTTGAGCTCTAGTGAGTGCATTTCTAAGCTTGGTTTCCCTTGATTTGGTCTAGATTTCCCTAGGTTTTCAATTTTTAATTTCTGCCACTTTGAGTTCTTGATTTTTTTGAGCTTAGATTTCAATGATTCAGGAAAACTTCCTTCACAAATATTGATCCTATTAGCTCAATATACATGTGGTAATTTTTGTAGAATTTTTGAGCATTATTTTGATTTTTTGTGAATTTTTTATTATTTTATTAATATTTTCTAATTTTCGTAAATTAATTAATTAAATTATGAAATTGTGATTTATGGTGTTTATAGGTGTTAAAATGAATTTTAGAAATTTATTTGTAATTTTTATGATTTTTTTATAATTATTGTGAATTTATTTAGTTTATGTGATTTTTAGAAAATTAGGTTAATTAGGTATTTTATTGAGATTAATTAGTTAATTGAGTATATTTGTTGATATTATTGAATTATATGTTGAGAAATTAGTTTTTGAGTAATTATACTATTTTTGGTGAATTTTTGAATAATTATAGTGAATTTATATATAGTAGGGGTATTTTGGTAATTTGGCACTAAATTGGCTAACAATATAATTAAATTGATTTTAATAGTTATTTGAGGTATAAAAATGATTTCTACAAATTATTTAGTATTTTTAACTAATTAAAACTATTTTTCGTAAATTATTTTCAAATTACATATAATATACTATTTTTCTAAATAAATGACTTCTTATCGATTTTTAATATGTTTTAGGGCTAATTATGTAAATTGAAGTTTTAAAATGTATTTTAGTCAATATTTATGAATTTATTGAGAATTATCGATTTTTTATAATATTTTATTAAGATTAGGGTTTTGTTTTAATTATTGATAAAATAATTATTTTCAATGTTTTAAATAACTAAATTGTTATATTTTGAGTATTAAAGGGTATTTTTGGCATTTTAAATGTGTTCTGTGCTATCTCGTGAATTGTGAACCTCGGTCGGTAGAATTGTAGTTTGGGAGTCCGACCGAGGGGTTGTGAGACTGTGTTTATTCGAAGTGTGTTTTCTTGCAGGATCGACTCTACTTTCTGAGTAGAAAGATGTCCATTTCACAGGGGAGGTTCTGCCAAATTTTTGGTAGAATTCTCATAAAACGTGATGTCCGATCGAATTCTTATTCTTTATCTGTGTCTAGTATTTTAGATCGAGTCTCTAGAATTACGTTTGATTTATTCTAATTCCGTATTGTCGTTTATTTATTTAGTTGCACCGAGACCGAGGCATAGTGGACCAGGCCCGTCGGACCCGTATCAGGGAGCGCAATAACCATGAGTATATTTGTAGAAATGTTTTTAGAAATTTATGTTTTATTTGTATAAAATATGCATGTATAGTTTAATAATTGCTTAGGTTTATTTTTGGTATATTTTAAATTATATGCATGTTTTATTAATGAATTATTCTTAAAATTTTCTAAGTATATTTATAGTTTATTTTATATTAAACTGAATTTATTCGACGTATATATACTCGAAATATACTTGGTTTATTTTTGGTATATTTCTAGTATATATATGGTTTATATTGTTATTTTGATTTATGTCATGCATCATTTATTTTATGAATGTATGTTTTATATATAAATGAAGGATATTAATAGAACTTGCTACCTAGTGGGCAGCACTAGGACCGAGTACGTACCGGTACGACGATAGAATTTAGGTTAAATTACTAACCTATTTGTGGATATTGATCAGATTGATTTATTTGATGTGAGATGTGATTTGAGAGTGTGATGCTGGAGCTCGGTTGACCAAGAGTCTCGAGGTCAATCACATTGACAGTCAAACTACTGGAGCTCGATTGACTTAGTGTCTCGGGGCCAATCTACTATCCAAATGGAACAAGTGAATTTATTTGGAATAAGTGAGCCTGTAAGGCTAGAGTGTTGTCTAACACTATTTGAGGTTGCGATCATTTAGGGTTCTATTTGATCCTTCATAAACGGTTATTAATTTCAGTATTATATAAAATGATTTTTGCTGCATCTGTGTGTGTTTGCCTGTATATATATTTATTATATATACTATTGAGTGTTTGCATTTGTCATTTAGTTATGCATGTATATATATTATAACAATTCACTCAGTGAGGTCTGACTCCCCTCCGTTGACTATTTTTCAAGAGAGTCTTCATCTTCAGACCTCAGTAGCAAACTCTTACGTCGGATTTCTTCTGCCCCGGCTTTATAATGTAATCTGCTCGCTTGATTTTATTTTATAATCTAGACACTGCAGTAGTTATAGTCAGTTTATAGAATTTATGCATTATATTTGTATGAGATATGTATTTTAAAGATTTGAACTAAGATTGTTTTAAAAGTCTATATATATATGAGATGGATTTGTATTATTAAATCTATTGGTGGATTATTATTTTATTTCAATTATGAGAATTATTTCCACTGCGAGGTATTATACTTATTTTTATTATTGTTGCATGCTTTTATTTTATTTTTAGGCTTGCTACGGGTTTTGGATTTGAAAGAATTCTCGTTCCTTAGCACCAGTCATGACCCCTATTTTGGATCGTGACAAAGTTGGTATCAGAGCGGATTTCTGTGTTAGGGCTTAGTTAAGTGAGTTATGGCCCTAGTTTTCAATATTGTGTTTTCTTTGAAATTACTACAGTGAATTAGGTTCGAGTAAGTCTTGATACGTATTCCTTGCTTTAGTTTTTTGCATTATCCTTTGTCGTCTATTTTTTCTGAATCATTCTGTTTGTCTTTTCAGAATGAGGAGGTGAGCGCGTGTCGCTCCACCAGTCATTGAGGTCGAGGATGATGAGTCCTTTTAGGATAAGGTTTTACCTCCTGAGCCGCCAGTTAGGCACAGAGGTCATAGCAGAGGTAGACCTCGAGGAGCGGCAGGTCACCGTAGATAGAGAGAGATACAAGATGAGGAGCCTGAGTATGAGGATGTTCTTGTAACTCTAGTAGTTCTGCCTATCAACAGGGTATGTCTGACCCTGAGGTAGCTATATTCTATGCCAGAGTTGGCAGGATCGCTTTTGATGGGACTTTCGATCCTCTAAACTTCTTGCATGGGATCAAGACTAGGACTCGGACCACTCACACTGAGTACCAGTGGATCATGATCGTTGAGGGACTAGCTCTGGACTGGTTCATTCAGATGATCCAGCCTTACATGATGATGATGACCTGGGCTCAGTTCAAAGAGCGATTTATGAGGAGATTCTACCCAGAGCCACTTCGTATGAGTTATCATCTCAAATTGACCAGTATTTCTCACGGTGACCGATCTATTGAGGAGTACACTTGAGAGTTCCTCCAGCTTGGTAGATATGCAGAGGATCTGATGCGAGACCAGTATTTCTTAGTCATTATTTATGTCATCGGATTGGGTTTTGCATTTACTGGTATGCCTACAGTGGGCCTTACTCTAGAGTCGGTAATTGAGTTGGCCAAGGAGATTGAGCTGAGGCTGGTCAGGCAGGGCATGCCTGATTATTACCAGCTGGGTGTTCAATCAGGTGGATTTTAGACTACTCCATACTCGAGTTTCTAGATTGGATCGAGTAGTCAATAGAGAGGTCCAGCCCAGCAGACTCAGAGACAGCAGCAGTGGGTACATCGGTGCAGTAGACATGGCCATGGAGGTCAGCGTAGACCATTCAGACTCAGGTCAGGTGCTTTGAGCAGCAGCAGTGGTCGTAGTTCTGGATTAGCTGCCAATGCTTGCCAGACCTACGACAGAGTCCATCAAGGACCATGTTACATGACACCGCTGACGTGCTTCAGATATAGGTAAACAGGACATTATGCCAGATCGTGTCCTTATTTCGGGTATCAACAGTTGTAGATTCTATGATTTCCTCAGCAATCGATTGTTAGTGTTGCACCTATTCCTTTTCAGTTGCCTCCAGCCCAGCATCAGAGTTCTACTCAGCTTGTTCTCCTGCAGGGTCATGGTAGAGGTGCTAGAGGTGTTGGTCAGGCTTCTACCAGCCAGCAGGGAGGTCGAGGACAGGCCAGAGTCTTCCATCTCACTCAGCAGGATGGTCAGGCATCTAATGCAGTCGTGGCAGGTATTATTTCTATCTGTTACCTGGATGCATGGGTTTTGTTTGATCCAGGTGCCACACATTCATTCGTTTCTCTTATTTTTGCTTCCAAGTCTTGTTGGCAAGCTTCGAGGATGGCTTTTCCTTTGTCTATCGCCACTCCTCTAAGCGATTCATTAGACACCGATGTTGTTCTTTCTGGTTGTCCAGTTCTCGTGGGAGATAGAGAATTGTTTACTGATTTAATTCTGTTAAATGTGATGGAGTTTGATGTCATTCTGGATATGGATTGGTTATCTTAGCACTATGTTGTGGTGGATTATCGAAGTAAAGAGGTGACTTTTAGAATTCCTGATGAAGAAGAATTTAAGTTTGTGGGTGATAGGAGTTCAGCACCTCAGAATCTCATTTCTACTTTTATGACTAGGAAGTTGCTGAGGAAAGGTTGTCAGGGATATTTGGCATTGGTCAGGGATATTTTAGTGGAGAAGTTTTCACTCACAGATGTTCCTGTTGCTTGTGAGTTTCCTGATGTTTTTCCTGAGGAGTTGCCAGGTTTACCACCTCACAGAGAGATTGAGTTTTGTATAAATGTGGTTCTAGGCACTACTCCTATATCTATGCCACCCTATAGAATGGCTCCTACAGAGTTGAAAGAGTTATTAGATAAAGGTTTTATTAGACCTAGTGTTTCTCCTTGGGGTGCACCAGTCCTTTTTGTGAAGAAGAAGGATGGTACCCTGAGACTGTGCATTGACTACAAAGAGCTGAATAAGGTGACAATGAAGAATAAGTATCCTCTTCTGAGGATAGATGACCTGTTTGATCAACTATGGGTGCACAGTTCTTTTCTAAGATTGATCTGAGGTCGGGTTATCATCAGTTACGGATCAGTGAAGCCGATGTTCCTAAAATGGCATTCCGTACTCGATATGGCCATTATGAGTTTCTGGTGATGTCTTTTGACTTGACTAACGCACCAACAGCTTTTATGGACCTGATGAACAGGGTATTCAGACCGTATGTGGATCAGTTTATGGTAGTCTTCATCGATGATATACTGGTATATTCGAGGTGTATGAAGGAGCATGTATATCACTTGAGGACTGTACTACAGACACTGAGAGAACATTATCTTTATGCTAAATTCTCAAAGTGTGATTTCTAAATAGAGATTGTTTCTTTTCTTGGACACGTGGTGTCTAAAGAAGGTATTCAGGTTGATCCGCAGAAGATTGAAGCAGTGTCTAAGTGGCCCAGACCAACTTCTATTATAGAGATTCAGAGTTTTTTGGGTTTAGCCGGGTACTATATGAGGTTTGTACAGGATTTTTCCAGAATTGCAGCCTCTATGACTCGCTTGACTCAGAAGAATATAAGATTTGAGTGGTCTGAAGCTTGTGAGAATAGTTTTCAGTTATTGAAGGAGAAGTTGACCACAGCCCCAGTGTTAGCTTTGCCTAATGGTGTGGACAAGTTCACAGTTTATTGTAATGCCTCTAGAGTTGGCCTTGGTTGTTTGTTGATGCAGAATGGTAGGGTAATAGCCTATGCTTCGAGGCAATTGAAGAAGCATGAGCAGAACTATCATACACACGACCTTGAGATGGCTGCAATGATCTTTGCTGTCAAGATCTAGAGACATTATCTATATGGGGTGACTTGTGAGATTTTTACTGATCATAAGAGCCTTAAGTACATTTTCCAATAGAGAGATTTGAATATGAGGCAGAGGAGATGGTTAGAACTATTGAAAGATTATGACTATAAGATTTTATATCATTCGAGCAAGGCTAATGTGGTAGCAAATGCCTTGAGTAGGAAGTCCTCAGGCAGTCTTGCTCACATCAGTGTGGAGAGGAGACCGTTGATCCAGGAGTTACATATATTGGTGGATCAAGGTTTGATGATGAAGCTTAGTAGGTCAGGTGGACTGCTAGCTCAGTTTAATGTGCGATCTATACTGAGAGATAGGATTAAGGCAGTTCATAGCCGAGATCCTATTCTAGAAGAGCTTATAGAGAATGTTCGAGCAAGGAAGTTCACTGATTTCACACTCGATAATGATGGTGTATTGTGAATCAGTGGTAGATTGTGTGTTCTTGATGTGGATAATTTGAGAGAAGAGATCCTAGAGGAATCACATTCTACAGCCTACAATGTGCATTCGGGTGTCACTAAGATGTATCACAGTATCAGAGACTTGTACTGGTAGGACGGACTGAAGAAGGATGTTGTTGATTATGTTGTTAAGTGTCTAATGTGTCAGCAAGTAAAAGCTGAGCATCAAAAGCCTTCTAGGAAGCTTCAGCCTCCTCCTATTCCCGAGTGGAAGTGGGAAAGGATAGCTATGGATTTTTTGGTTGGTTTACCTCATTCTAAGGATGGATATGATTCCATATAGGTGATTGTGGACAGGTTGACCAAGTCTGCACATTTCTTGCCTGTGAAAGCCACCTATTATGTAGCTAGATTGGTGAAGCTATATGTGAAGCATTTTGTGCGCCTTCATGGAGTACTTGTGTCCATTGTGTCAGACAGAGGTTCAGTGTTTACCTTTCATTTTTGGCAAAAGTTGCAGGAAGCGATGGGCACTAGGTTAGACTTCAGTACTGATTTTCATCCTCAAACAAATGGTCAGTCTGAGAGGACGATCCAGATACTGGAAGATATGTTGAGAATGTGTGTTTTGGATTTGGGAGGTAGTTGGGATGATCATTTGCCACTCGTAGAGTTTGCATATAATAACAGCTACCATAGCAGTATTGGAATGGCACCATATGAGGCGTTGTATAGAAAGAAGTGTAGATCCCCTATAAGTTGGGATGAGATTGGTGAGAGAGCTTTGATTGGACCTGAGATAGTTCAGGATGCTGAGGAGAAAGTTGTTGTGATCAAGCACAGATTAGAGACCGCAGTTAGCAGGTGGAAGAGCTATGCGGATCCTAGGAGCAGAGATGTGGAATTTCAAGTTGGAGACTTTATTTTTCTGAAGGTGTCTCTGATGAAGGGTGTTATGAGATTTGGGAGGAAGGGTAAGTTAGCACTGAGATATATCGGACCATTCGAGATTCTGGAGAGAGTTGACACTATTGCATATCGGTTGGCTTTGCCCCCAAGTATGTCTCAAGTGCATCTGGTGTTTCATATCTCAATGCTGAGGAAGTATGTCTCAGACCCTTCACACGTGTTGCAGCCCGATAGCATTGAAGTGGATGAAGATCTAACGTTTGTGGAAGAACCTATGGCGATCGTTGATTATTAAGTTCGACAGTTGCGATCGAAGTAAATTCCAATGGTCAAGGTTCTGTGGCGTAGCAACAGAGTAGAGGAGCATACATGGGAGACTGAAGCTGAGATGCGAGGTTCTTACCCGTATCTCTTCCCTTCCTGATTGTATTTATTCTTTTCTAGAATTCGGGGACGAATTCTTGTAAGGGGGGAAGACTGTAATATACCGAGTTTTTAAATAATTTTAAACTGCATCGGGATATGCAGTGTTAATAGTTTTTATATATTTTTTTATTATTTAATTAGCTTATTATTTATTAAAGTTATTTTTAATTATTTTAAGTCTTTTATGTAAAATTTTTCCGAGAGTTTTCTTTTCAGGGAAATTAAAACTTAAATAAATAAATATTAATTATTTTAGACGGTTTTGTAAAATTGCATGAGTCCATGCAAGATTTTTAAGAGTCGTATTAAAATATATATATATACATGCATATATGCACATTTAATTAATTAGGGTTTATTTTAATTAAATTTATATTATATTATATAGTTATAATAATAAATAATGTGTATATATATGTATATGTATAGAGATATTATTAATTATGTGTGTGGTGAATAATTATTGTGAATATAATATTTATATATTATAGTAATATAAACTATAGTTATATATATACATATAATATTTACCAAAAACATAAAGTTTACCATATTTACGAAATTGCCATCGACACCATCTCCTTCGTTCCAACGTCCCTCACCCATTTCCGACCACTGTCACATCGATTTCTTACCGTTGGTGTGCCTCTCAGCCGTCCTCCTCCATCTCTAGCCCATTCCGCCGCCCTGTCCTTCCTTTTCCAGCATTGTTTGATCGATTTTTCCCTTAGAAACTGAAACTTGGTTCCAACTCCGATCACAATGATTCCAGCCATTGTTTGAAGTGCCACTTGTCTCTATCTCTTCCTTGAGCTCCGATGAGTGCATTTCTAAGCTTGGTTTCCCTTGATTTGGTCTAGATTTCCCTAGGTTTTCAATTTTTAATTTCAGCCACTTTGAGTTCTTGATTTTTTTGAGCTTCGATTTCAATGATTCAAGCAAACTTCCTTCACAAATATTGATCCTAGTAGCTCAATCTACATGTGTTAATTTTTGTAGAATTTTTGGGAATTATTTTGATTTTTTGTGAATTTTTTATTATTTTATTAATATTTTCTAATTTTCGTAAATTAATTAATTAAATTATGAAATTGTGATTTATGGTGTTCATAGGTGTTAAAATGAATTTTAGAAATTTATTTGTAATTTTTATGATTTTTGTATAATTATTGTGAATTTATTTAGTTTATGTGATTTTTAGAAAATTAGGTTAATTAGGTATTTTATTGAGATTAATTGGTTAATTGTGTATATTTGTTGATATTATTGAATTATATGTTGAGAAATTATACTATTTTTGGTGAATTTTTGAATAATTATAGTAAATTTATATATAGTAGGGGTATTTTGGTAATTTGGCACTAAATTGGCTAACAATATAATTAAATTGATTTTAATAGTTATTTGAGGTATAAAAATGATTTCTACAAATTATTTAGTATTTTTAACTAATTAAAACTATTTTTCGTAAATTATTTTCAAATTACATATAATATACTATTTTTCTAAATAAATGACTTCTTATCGATTTGTAATATGTTTTAGGGCTAATTATGTAAATTGGAGTTTTAAAATGTATTTTAGTCAATATTTATGAATTTATTGAGAATTATCGATTTTTAATAATATTTTTATTAAGATTAGGGTTTTATTTTAATTATTGATAAAATAATTATTTTTAGTGTTTTAAATAACTAAATTGCTATATTTTGAGTATTAAAGGGTATTTTTGGCATTTTAAATGTGTTTTGTGCTATCTCGTGAATTGGGAACCTCGGTCGGTAGAATTATAGTTTGGGAGTCCGACCGAGGGGCCGTGAGATTGTGTTTATTCGAAGTGTGTTTTCTTGCAGGATTGACTTTACTTTATGAGTAGAGAGATGTCTGTTTCACAGGGGAGGTTCTGCCGAATTTTTGGTAGAATTCTCGTAAAACGTGATATCCGATCAAATTCTTATTCCTTATCTATGTCTAGTATTTTAGATTGAGTCTCTAGAATTATGTTAGATTTATTCTAATTCCGTATTGTCGTTTGTTTGTTTAGTTGCACTGAAACTGAGGCCTAGTGGACCAGGCCCGTGAGACTCGTCTCGAGGAACGCAATAACTGTGAGTTGTTATCTTATATATACGTGTTCTAGGATGCATGTTTTTAGAAATGTATGTTTTATTTGTATAAAATATGCATGTATGGTTTAATAATTACTTAGGTTTATTTTTGGTATATTTTAAATTATATGCATGTTTTATTAATGAATTATTCTTAAAATTTTTTAAGTATATTTATAGTTTATTTTATATTAAGCTGAATTTATTCGACGTATATATACTCGAAATATACTTGGTTTATTTTTGGTATATTTCTAGTATATATATGGTTTATATTGTTATTTTGATTTATGTCATGCATCATTTATTTTATGAATGTATGTTTTATATATAAATGAAGGATATCAATAGAACGTGCTACCTAGTGGGCAGCACTAGGACTGAGTACGTACTGGTACGACGATAAAATCTAGGTTAAATTACTAACCTATTTGTGGATATTGATCATATTGATTTATTTGATGTGAGATGTGATTTGAGAGTGTGATTGCTGGAATTCGGTTGACCAAGTGTCTCGGGGCCAATCACACTGACAGTCAAACTACTGGAGCTCGGTTGACTTAGTGTCTCGGGGCCAATCTACTGTCCAAATGGAACAAGTGAATTTATCTGGAATAAGTGAGCCTGTAAGGCTAGAGTGTTGTCTAACACTATTTGAGGTTGCGATCATTTAGGGTTCTATTTGATCCTTCATAAACGGTTATTATTTTTAGTATTATATAAAATGATTTTTGCTGCATCTGTGTGTATTTTCCTGTATATATATTTATTATATATACTATTGAGTGTTTGCATTTGTCATTTAGTTATACATGTATATATATTATAACAATTCACTCAGTGAGGTTTGACTCCCCTCCGTTGACTATTTCAGGAGAGTCTTCGTCTTCAGACCTCAGTAGCAGACCCTTATGCCGGATTTCTTTTACCCCGACTTTCCTATGTAATCCACTCACTTGATTTTATTTTATAATCTAGACACTGCAGTAGTTATAGTTAGTTTATGAAATTTATGTATTATATTTGTATGAGATATGTATTTTAAAGATTTGAACTGAGATTATATTAAATGTTTATATATATACGAGATGGATTTGTATTATTAAATCTATTGGCGGATTATTATTTTATTTCAATTATGAGATTTGTTTCTGTTGCGAGGTATTATACTTATTTTTATTATTGTTGCATGCTTTTATTTTATTTTAAGGCTTGCTACGGGTTCCGGATTCGGAAGAATTCCCGTTCCCTAGCGCCGGTCATGGGCCCTGTTTTGGGTCATGACAGCTATAGATATGGGTTTGACACCAAGTGTTGTTACTTTTAACACTCTGTTTATTAGGTATAGCAAATAAGGGAGACCACTAAAAGAAATTAGTGTGTTGAAGAAAATGAAATAAAGGAATTGTTGTCTGATTATGGATTATTGTTATGGGGGAAATTAGAAAAACACTTCAAGTTTATAAAGAAATGATAAGGAATGGTTTTGATGTTGATGAACAATTTATTGAGAGGTTTGTGCAGAAAATTCTTGAAAGATAATGAATTATTGGAAGTTGCATATCAAGTGTTTAAGAATATGAAAGAAAGAGCATATGCTATTGACCATAGCACATACAAGTTAATGATCTAAGCTTTTTCAATGGGAAAGAAAGGGTTAAAGATTTGTAAGAAAAAGGTTGAAGATTTTGCAATTGTTAAGAAGAAAAAAAAACAGAAGAAAAAGAAGCTTATGTGGCATGCGGATTTGACAGTGGTGTTAACATGTAAAGTTCAGTTCTTATATAGATGTCATGTGTCGTAAATTACTACCATGTGTGCTCATTCCGTTAGAATTAACGACATAGGACTAATAGTTAAAATTTTAAAACTTTTAGTCCTTAATTGTTACAAATTGAACATTCAAGACTTAATTGTAAAAAGTGTATTACTTTCAGGACTACAAATGTTGTTATCCCTAATAAAAATAATACATACAAATTACAAAAACAAAAAATCAATATGTCATTGAAACACACCTATATATAGTCATGATCAATCAAAGCATGCATTAAGTAGATTTCATCAAATATAAAAACTATAAACTCTTTGAAAATATTTTTAAGAGATGCAATTATGAAACAAAGTACTTGCTTTTTATAAATTTAATTTAACCGTTAATCCTAATTCAAATAGGAATCCATAATCTAAATACAATTGTATTTAATATGTCGAAACATTAATTCTGATTTAAATAGAAATATTATAAAATAGAAGTTAATCTAATTAAAATAGGAAATAGACTTTCAATCAAATTAAAATTATATTTTAACATTAATCATAATTTAAATAGAAATATAAGTTGACCTAATTAAAATAGGAAATAAAATGTCAATCAAATTAAAATTATATTTTAATTAATTTAATTTTACTTTTTATTAGTAAATGATTAAATTATCCAATTTTTATATAATAATGAGTAAAGATTCTTTCATAATTTTGTTTGTTCTCCCCCCTCCCCCTCCCTTCCTTAATAAATAATTAACTTATCCAATTTTTATATAATAATAACTAAAGACTTTTTCGTAATTTTGCATATTCTTCCCCCCCCCCCCCCCCCCTCCTCCTTCCCTCTTCGTGTGTGTATATATATATATATTAAAAAAAAATAAAGCTTTACTTATATTTTTATTTTAGTTAAATAATATATATTTATTACTTAAATAATGTATGTTCATAAGATAAAATATGTAAGTTCATTACTTAAAAGATACATATTCATTGATTTTCACCTACAAATTCATTAATCTTCACCTATATGTTTAAAGTGAACCTGCTGGTTTATTGACCTTTAAACCTGTAAATTCATTGATTTTTACTTGTATGTTCATTGATCTTTACTTGTAGATTCATTAACTTTTACTTGCATTTTTTTTAATATTTTCCTTTCAATCTCATTAAAAAATTAAAAAGTGTTTTTCATTTATCAAAACACTAATTTTTTCTTTTTATTTTATTAATTACAATGGTTGAATTTAATTTTTTTATTCATGATTTTAATCAAAATATTTTTTTTATTCTTTAAAAAATTATTTAATTATAATAAATAGAGTTTTACTTGGATTTTTATTTTAGTTACATATTGTATGTTCATTATTTAAATAATGTAGGTTCATAAGATAAAACATATAGATTCATTAGATAAACAAATTAAACAAATGAATTTGACAAACAATATATTAAAATTATGACGAACCTCCAATAAATAACAAATGAATTTTTGCATTATAACTAATGAACATTTATTCACAAACTAATGAATTTAAAGTTATAACTTTAAAAAAATAATAAATCTCCACTCACAAAAGGCTACAATAGTAGCCAATGATGGTACTACTATACCTTTCCTTTTGTTTCTTTTCGACTTCCTGAATTGATGAAAAAAAAAGAATTAGATTTACCATGTCTTGCAATTGCACACGACGCAAGATCAGTTATATTTTAACTGCTATTTAATAGGTCTTCTAGAATTATCTTGGCTGCTAAGAATCTAGTAATGGACCACCTTATGTTTGGTATTAGGCTACACCATATTACATGTTTTTTTTCTTTCATTCACATGTGTGTGATAGGCTTTGGTCCATATTGCAATATAGAAAGGGGTCTATAATATAATTTGCCACAAACCTTGCCCTAAATAAGGAAGATAGATGGGAGAAGTTTCTTTTAGTCATTGATATCACTACTAAGCAACATCTTTTATGTTTTTAGGAACACCTTACATAGTAAAACTTTAGAGGTGGTGTGTAGATGCATCATAAAACTTCAATAAGTTTTTTTGTGCAATCATCATTCCATTATAAGATTCTAATTATGAAATTTGAGTTTTGAAGGAAAAGCTTCTTTCAAAATCTACTTTAATCAGGATGATGTGTTATTGGGTTCATTTTCCTAGTCCCTTTTAACTAAAGCTCTATACCTCTTCATCGCTTCCCTAACCTTCTCCTTCACATCCTCTTGTGTTATAGCTAAACCTTTTATCTCCATTTTGCTAATTTTGTCTTGTAAAGAAGTTACAATGGATAAGGTGGGACTTTTGATTTCGGTGACTAGCATTTTGTTCCTTTAAACCTAGCGAGTATAATACTTCAAATTGGTGAATTATTTAATTCAATTGTTGTATCATGTTTAATAGCCATAACTTGCTTAACTCTTTTCATTATGGATGTTAAATCCTTGTACAGAAATACTAAATCAAGTTTTATAACTAGATTTATGAAGCTAATAGTAATATTGCCATTATTTATAGCTTCAGGTCAACGAGGTTTTAACTGATCCTAAAATTAATGGATCGATGATGTGGGCAACATATATTCTTCATTCATAAAAGGGCCTATTATGTTGAACAAACTTTATAAAATAATGAAAACAAAAGGAATTCCACACTTACTGGTTTTCAAAGGTTATACCTTCAGTGGAGATGGAAATGGAGATTGAATGAGTTGGAGAATATGAATTAAAACCTCTTTATGATCATCATAGGATGGCATTTTTCTTAGGAATTATTTTGTATGATTTTTTATTTAGGGACTTATCTGATTCAAGACATTTTTGTCTTGGAAGGACACGATGACTTTTATGTTTTGAATTTGCCACCCAATCACTTGAGAAAATAGGGAAGAACTGCAAGACTTGGGGAAAAATTGTACCATTGTAAGAGATTCTAAGTTTAGGAAGTAGTTTTCTACTTTGTTGCTTTCTCATTAGGTAAGACCCATTACAAGCTCACATCACCCTAGCTTTGGTATGATAGTTTATATATGAACATTCAAAATTAAGCAAAAAAGTAAAAATTATTTACAATCATTTACTGATTTCCTTAGTAAATACATCAAAAGAGAAAAAAAGTGCAAAAAAATAAATTTAATCTTAGATCTAATAAACACCTGCAAAATAGAGGTTATCGCAAATACATGTGTTGCATTCACTCATTCATCAAATGTACAGGAAATGCTTACAAAATTATTATAACAAAAAGGCATATAGAAGAATTTGATCATGCATCTTCATGGAAAATGTGACAGGATATATAAAATAAAAAAAAATAACAAAATGATGTTGTTAGATGCTCTAAAAAAGGTATGCTAGTAAAAAAATGATAGAAAATGTGAAATTGATATGAAGTTGTTGAAATTAAAGTGTTTATCATTATGGCACCCATAAATGATATTTCTTGCTCGAAAATATGATTTTTATATAATTAATGTGAAATTATGAATATGATGCAAACTTAAGTAAACAGATAATGATATGAGTATGGAAATGAATATTTGGAATTCGACCCTTGTTGACTCTGTACTGAAAGTTCTAATTTTTGAAAAAATAATAACAATCGCATATTCATGCAATTATTATAATCTTCAATGCAAAATTAACAATAATGCGAATTTCATGCAGAAATGATGCAATTTTAGTGAAAAGATTGATTTTACATCAAAATATGTAAAAATTGTAGTTTTATATGAAAATGACAAAGAAATGTAATTTTGGTGTTAAGAATATGATTATGAACATGAAAAGTGACATTTTTATGATGAAATCATAAAAATGAAATTAGCATGTGAAGATGACATTATGTAAGAAATATAAATTTTCATATAAAAAGTGCAAACTTTACATCAAAATACAATATTTAATACCAAAATGAAAAAAAAAATTATGTCAAAACGTAATTTTTAATAATAAATTGCCAAAGTTTTAATAAATAATGTAAACTGCATGCCAGAATTTTGAAAATATAGCTTTTATTTGTCACAATAATGTTTTTGAAAGTTTTACATTTCGGGACTAGAAAATGTAAAATAAGACAGTTATAAAAAAATGCAATTAAAACAAAAATTATCAAATAGCAAGAAAATGGGTCAAACTTCACCACACAATCACATTAATTTATCCCTATTATACATTTTGACTGTCCCTAAAAGGGTCCGATTATGAAAGTAACATTTTGAAGATGACAAGAGTTTGTTCATTTGTATCACCTCTGAAGCATGCAACAATATGAAAAACTTGAAAAACTCATAAGCTAAACCTTCAAAGTGATAAGTCAATCACTAAATTATCAACTCGTGTTTCAATCCTACAAAATATGAGCTCTCAGAATCATAAGTCATGCATTTCGAACAATTATTGCTCAAAGTGTGCAATTTGTTAGACCGATGTTTGTCTTATGAGACTAAGGCTCAACTTCATGAAAATGGAAGCTAATTTTGATAAAATGGACATTAAAAACATGTTTAAAAGGCCTAAAAATCATGAAAAGCACTATAAAAACTAAAAAAAAACCTCAAAACGCCCTAAAAACCCTTAAGAAGGTGTAAACGTGTTACGTGCGCACTAAGCACACGTTAGGAATGCATGCACACGAGTTGTGCGCATGGCCACACATTTTAGAATGTGTGACCACATGCAAAATGTGTGCCCATGTGTTCCTGAACGGGTGTGCATGTGTTAAACATGTAGACACACGTTCCCTAACCCCCCTAAACGCTCAAAATTTCACCTGTTCTCCATAGACATGTGTACACACATGCAAAACAAGCATACACATGTGTAAAATAGATGTACACAAGTAGAAATTCATCCTCTATAAATACTAGTGTTCTCTTCCCATTTTGGGGGGCCTGATTACATACTATATTGAAACTTTATCGATTTAAAGACTCAGGACTCCTATTTCATAAACCTTTAGCTCATTCTCTGCATTTTTCTTAGGAATTTTAGACTGACTTAAACCAAATCTAGCCTCATCTCTGTCAAAGCACACTTCAAAGGTATAAGAATTTACATTCTGCACATCATATTCAACCTCTCCATGAGGATAGCATAAGCTATACATGAAGCTAAAGCTTCAAAAACACAGAAAATAAGCTCAGTCGAATATGAGGATCAAATAATCATTTTTGCATGTATATTTTTTAAGTATTTTTGCATTTATACTATTGTTAGCGATTGAGAAATTGTTGTGAACTGCGTGATGAAACTAGCATTTATTTTGCGTTATTTTCATTATATTAAACTATCACTTTGTATTTTCTAGCTCTGAAATGTGAAAAATCATAAAATATATCATTTTGTGTTAAATCTACACTTTTTCATTACCTCGACATCATTATCATTATAAGAATCACATTTTTATGACAAAGTTTATATTTTTATGTTAATCTTGAATCAAACATCATTTTTTTTTGCATCAAGTCTGGATTTTTACTTTTAAAAAATATAAAATTCATCATTTTCACACAATTTCTGCATTCTCTGCACTTTTAACATATTCTCTTTATAAAAAAAAACCAGATTTTGACAATAAAGTCAACATCCTCATATCATTTCTATAACTTTATGTGAAAAGTCATCAATTTTTCATATAAAATTTGCATTTTACATCTAGAAATATAAAATCACACATTTTCTACATTTTATTCACATTCATGATGTCAAAATCAAATGTTGACATGAATCAACATTTTAGCACAAATTTCATCTGTTTTACATCAATTCAACATTTTTAATATAAAAGTCATATTTTTAGCATAAACTTTGCATCTTGATGTCAATATGTCATTTTTATGACATAAAAATGACATTTTTACATTATTTTTACATTTTTATGTGAAAAGTTAGACTTTTCACATAAAGCCTTCACTTTTGAGTTAAAATCATCATCCTCGCATCAGAATCATCATTCTATATCATGTTCATATCTTTTATCATTTTAACATAATTTTAACATCTTTCATGCCCAAAATGCATCTTTAATGCTCAGAATAATCTTTCTTGCATTTTTGCACCAAAATTACATCATCTTGCACCATTGCATAAAAGTTAGAACTTTTCTCTCATTTTTGCATTAAAATGCATTCAATAATGTGAAAGTTCCATTTTCAAGCTAAAGCTCTCATTTTTGTGGTCCAATGATGAAACCATACATCTTTTCTTATTTCGTAATTATTTAAAACATATTTTGTCATTTTGATAACTATTTCATTCAATTTCATCTTAAATCCTACAGGTGCATGTGATTACATGTCTCTATTTACTATTCTGAATTAATCGAATGTTTCCTACTTATTTGTTATTTATGTGGATGAGTGGATGGAATTGCACATGTTTATGCTAATCTCTATTTTACAAGTGTATTCTAGATTTAGGGCTAGATTTACAATTTTGCACTTTTCTCTATCAAATGTATTTACTAGGAAAGCAATGTAATAAATGTAATTAATTTCCTTTACTTTCCATTATCATATGATGCGTGAATGTGTATATATAAATTGACATTCTAATATTAGGGTGGGTACTGTGGGAGCCATGTATTGAGTATTGGATAATGAGAAATAGCCATAAAGTAAATGCGATCTTTCAAACACTGAATATCTACTGGGGACAATACTCGTTGAGTGACCTAATGCTGTCCTTTACATTTTTCCTAATTTAATAAAATTGGGTTGCTACTTCATAAACATAAAACATCTCGCATCCTCCCGAGACTAAACATTATCCATGTCATGTAAATGAAATGGTACATCCCTTCAGTAAAGTTGTCATATCCCAAACGGATAAAAGCAAAAAGAGAGAATAAAAGTTCGCTCACAATCCCAATTTTCTAGCCAATACAATAAAATAAAAAGAGAATAAGAGTAGAATAGAAAGTGTAATTAAAATAAAACAAACGTGCAAAATGATATTTTGCGTCCTCATATCATGAACTAAATTCAATTCAGAATATGACAATGATTATTGTTCCAAAAATTATTCTTTCAAGCTATCCTAATTTGGATATCAAAATGATGTGAAAAATACAGATTAATATACCTTTAAAGTGTGCTTTAAGAAAGATGACAGTTGAGTCTAGTTGCAAATAGGTTCTAAAAAAAAACCCCTAAGAAAATAAGAGGAAATTGGTTTAAAAGTCTAAAAATTGGTTTATAAAGTCATTAATTTGATATAGTTTCAATACAGTGTCTAAAAATTTCCCCTAAAAAATAAATAAAAGGTCTTATATTTATAGGCAAAGAATTTTTTTTGCGTGTATATGTGTACACGTGAGGGAGCCATCTGAAATTACATGCGAGAAAGGAGAAGGAATGTATGGGGCATGTGGTCATGCACCCATAGCCTCATGTTTAGGTGTGGTGTGTGTGGTCACATGCTCATGTGAGCATGGCCACACGCCCTTAGTGTATGGATAAGTGCAATATGACAAATGCACTTTCACGCATGGTCATGCACACACTCGTTCAACTCTCTAAGTGTTTTAGCTCTTCTCATTTTGTAGTCTAAAAGGTTTTTTGAGTTTTGAAAAGGTGTTTTGGACTTTCAATTTAATGAATCGACTTTCGAATTCAATCAACTAAACTCTAGTATGATGAAACAAGTACTAATTCAATGAACTATGCATTCAAGCAGTGATTATTCAAAACACATGGCTCATCACTCTAGGAGTTTATTTTATTAAATTGAAGATTAATTAAATGATTTAGTGATTGGTTCATTAACTCGTAAGTCCAGTTTTGGGTTTTTTAAGGTTTTGGACTTTAAACACTTCAAAAGTATTAAAAATAAGTAAATTATGTCATTTTCATAATTATTTTATCATTGGATTGTAATCGAGGACAATCAAATTTTCAGGTATGACACTTTTATGAAATAATAAACATTAGAATTGGGTTAATTGATATTTTCTATTGTATTCCCACTCTAATGCTTTTATTAGTTAAAGTAGTAATTCAAATAGGAATAAAAGTTTGTACTCAATTAAAACTTGCCTCTTTATTTTAAAGTAGGATTCTTTATATGAGTAACAACCACCTTAGAGATATTTTTGTAAGTTAGTTAGGATTGAGAGAGTGGAGTTGTTGGTAGTTACAAGGAATTTTATAGGAGCAATATAAGGTTATGGGAACTTGCATTCTAAGGGTTGATTTATAGAGTAATGGATCAAGGTCTAGAGGTTCATATACTTTTTGGGAAGGTGACCTATTAAAAGTTTAGAGTTCAATGATGAGCTGGCATATGATTAGGATATTAACACTAGTCTTAAGAAAATAATATTTGATTATATTGTCAATTATCTACAAACTTCCATATAAATGAGTAAATATATAACAAGAAGTCTATCAAAATATCATTATTTGAACAAGAATAAATCTCCTAATGTACAATTCTAATAGGAACATGATTACTTGCATAATAAGATCTATAATCTTCCTATCTGGGATATATAATGATGATTACATTTCCATCTCCCAAAAACCCTAATTCATGGGATTCAAGTTCATCATTTGTTTTATACTGTTCTTGCAACTCTCTCAACTCTTTTTTTTTAATCTCTTTTAATACTTTATGGGATGTTGCACAATATCACACTACACTATGTATTTTGAATTTTATTATGTGTTCTTTATATTACAATCATTATTCATGTTATTCCTTTAAGTATTTTCTTGAGAATATTTCTCATTGTATATATATATATGTATTTATATATATTGGTTCAGCTATTTATAACAATTGATAGTTGCAAATAATGGATGACTAATAGCTAGTTAGCTTATAAACATAAACTGTTTGGTAAAATTTTATTAGCTATTGTTGTTTACATGTAAAATGACTATTAAAGATATAATTTATTTGTAAATATAATTTCATATATTTTTTAGTATGTAAATTATTTTAAAAAAATAATATATAGTAATATTTAATAATTTATTGTCTTTTATTTATATTTTATTAAAATAATTAAATGAAATTATTTAAAAATGAATTTTAAAATATAAATATTATTGTATAATTTAAAAAAATTAATTACATATATATATTATTTAATTATAATATAAAATAATATTTATTTAATTATGAACTATAAAAAATTAATTACATACATTTAATTTAAATGAAGTTTTTTATTATTAGTTATTTTTTAATAAGGGTAAAATAGTCTACATAAAAAATAAATACAAATCTGATATCAATTTAAGGGAAAAAACTTCAAAATGTAACTTATCAAATCCACAGTTGCTCTGAATAAAAACAGCTACTGATTTTGGAAATTTTACTAAACTTAAATTGTAACTGATTAAAAAAAACCTCCATTAGCTATTTCAATCAGCTAAACCAAATGTCCCTTTATTATATATAAAACACTCTAATTATATTATATAAAAATATTATTATTTCTTACCATTAAAAATTATGTCTTTTATTCTAATTGAAACATCTATTTTTAATTATTTTTATTTTATTTTATTTATTTATTAATTATTATTATTATTACTATACATATTAAAAAAATATATACACTATTAATAAAAATAATAAAATAAAATTATAACAATAACTTTTTTAATTTTAATTTTTACATTTAATGAAATTGTAGTTTTAATTTATTAAACTTATTTCATCATATATATATATATATATATATATATATATATTACCATCCTTGTAAAGTGTGAATTTACGACTAGTTAGAGTTTACACTGATCACTTATTAATCAACATTTTACTGGAAAAATAAGAGATCCATGTGGAAAGAAATTCTATTTATATGAAAGAACCCATGAGAGACTTAATTATAATCTATAATAACACAATATCTTTTATTAGTGTTTATTACCTATTCACATAAATATTTTTAATCTTAAAAATAATATTATTTTTACAATTAAATTATACAATTTTTTTTTTACAATCATATTCTATAATATCATTAATGAAGTATGCTAGGGAGAAAACCTCAAAAGAGGCTATCTAGGAAAGGGCTATTCAGATAAAAGTAAAGGACATGTAAAAAGAGAGAGAGAAAAAAAAATAGTTACTTGAAAAACTTACAAGGGCAAGCCAATTAACAATATGAGATATGTAAGAAGCAAAATGTATAGTCACTTTGTGCTTAAATTAAATGAAGTGGGTTGCCTTTATTATTACTTATTACACATTACTTAACTAGAAAGGAAATTCCACGTCATAAAAAGCATAAAAAAGACTAAATTTTATAAACTAGTTTTGTTTGCTTCTCTTCTGAATACCTTAGGCACTCGATGCCTACAAAGCCCTTATTCTTTTATTTCTTGCAAATTCATCCTTCTTTGTCTACTGTGGCTGAATCCATGCCATGCACTGGTCATTAATAGACCGATCTCTATCTTAGTCAATAAACCTTTGAATGATTTTACGAGGCCAAGTAGTAACCAGGTTGTTTAGAAAATTCTGAAAAAGGGACCCTGGGTCAAACTCATGCACTAGATCCATAATTTGATGTTTATGCCAGTATTATCTACAAAGCTGAGCAAGGTTATAGAAAGTGGCAAAGTGGAAACCAGCCAAAGGTACTCAATAGGTGTAGGACCGAATAGTCACATGCTGCAACCTCCACTATAGGCACGTTCATTGAACCAGAGTATTATATAATATAGACAACTAACTCTAAATGTCTTTTGGGATGGGATGAAGTCTACTTGTATGAAAATGCTTGGCCCTATAATGCTTGATGTCTCGAGGAGGTTAAAGTAATCTAAATTTTTCTTGCAACCAAGCTTGTAGGGATGATGAGTGGGTAAAAATGACAAAAAGGCGAAAAAGGATAAGAGGGAAATAGCTTACCTCCAGCAAAAAGGGACTCCCAAAGAATCAATGAGAAGTAAGAATCATTAAAGCATGCATACATGTAGAAATAAAGATAGTTTCTTTTACTTTCCACTGTTGTGTCATCTGCATCAGGAAGTCCTGATGGGCCTCGACTACTCGATACATATACTCCCATGATTTTGAGGTATTTGCATAATTAATATATTAATTAGATTTAACTGTGTGTTAAGTTGATCTTAAGAATAGGACCTCAAAAGAAAAGAACTTACATGTGTAGCGGTCTCTAGGAGGAATGCTAGCTCTAAGGTCATGTCTAACATTAATAATTGATGAGAAAGCTTGCCTGAAGGTGCCCACTAGTGGGTTAGTAGGTCAAGAGTAGAGGTAAGCCTATCAGCTACTATATGAGATCAAGAACTAGAATGATCCATAATAGATAGTACTCCAAAAGAAGAATCCTCGCCATTGGGTATGATCTAAGGATGCTGATGAGGCCTCTTCTAAGCGGTAGGCCTAGGATAAGGAGTTGATGCCCTAACTGGCGCCTGATGATGAAAACTCAATTAGGAAACAACATCCACAAGCATGAGTGTAAAATATGTGTTTAATTGGATTGTATATTTACCTAAAGTGCAGTTGCAGGTAAAGGCACCCTTTGTATGAGATGAGCTCAGGCGAAATCAATGTTATGAGACTTCCTCCTCTTGTAGTAATCAACATCATTATCCCCTACTAAGGCCTAGTCAACCTCATCTCCCTTTAACTCATATGCCTAAAAAAATGTGTCAATGAGGAGCAAAGGGTGGTCATCTCACTCAAGCGCCTATGCGCCATTGGTGGACTCTCTTGCCAAGATACTAAACCTTACAATCAGGCCCCTAGAGTAGTACCCTCTTCTGAGATAGTAGGATCGAGCATATCATAGCCTGAGACTATCCAGCCTAGGGATCCTATAAATCCGGGCACAACTGCAAGAATAAACAGATAAGTAAATGTATTTTATTAATGAATGCATCGCTAACTATAATTATGTTTGTAGGTACTTACTTCATCATATGTGAGTGTGTTCAATCACTCATAATGAATATATACATATGCAATTGGCCTTCTCCAAGCCTGAATAGGGCCCCATCTCGCTATGGCAGGGAAAGGGGTGTCGATAACGTGAGTAATCCTCACTATCAGCTCTAGCTCTAAAGCCTAATCCTGCAAAAGAAAAGAAGAAATATTAGCGAATTCTGATTATGGAAGTTAAGGAGGAACCTAAGAGTAAAAATAAAATGGGAGTACCATAATGGTGTGCCAAAAGCTATAAAGCCTCTTAGCTCTACGCACAGACCTGTCCATACTCCTATATAGATATGCCAGAGCGCAACTGCCCTAGTCATATGTGGCCACTAAATCCAGGTTTCTCAAGGGCATCAAAAAACTCAAGTCTATGGAGCTCGTAGTGTCTGCAAATAGTGTGGTGCCTAACAAGTAAACAAAAAATGCACGCACTACCTAATCGATCTGTCGAGGTATGACAATAGCTTTAACTCTGGCATGGGTATAGAAACTCTTGATGGATTCAAGTTTCACTATATAGGTCCCCTTCATGTCTGGGACCATGCTAAGCAAACGCTCGATGAAAGTGAGGTGGTCTGGAGATAATTGGTCGAGGCTAGCATCGAAAGGGATTGAATTCCCATCATAAGCTATGCTAGTGACTATAGTAAAAGCCATTGGGTCAAGCATAAACTACCTAAAAGTCAAGTGGAATATGTGGTCTAACCAGCTCTCCATCAATGCATGAAGAGGTTGGTAGTTTGTGCGCCCTTGCTACGTCGAGAGTGCTAAGATGAAATCGGAAAATCCCATGTCCTAAATATGAGTTTGCACCGCGGTTATGAGCTCATCGTACCAGATGTACACACCACTAAAGTTTCTGACACCCTTGAGGGTGTAGGCATTGAGCTACAGGAAGAAAATAGGGAGTGAAATTATTATTTTTTACGAATAAATGAAGTTTTTTTCTTAGAACTCTGTCAAAGAGAAGAACGCCTCTAGGCTAAAGGCGATTGCCTTATTATAAAGGTATCACCTCTTTATTAGGAGCGATCGCCTCCACATGTGCGCCTTGACATAAAAAGGCGAATGCCTTTCTGTAATAAGGTGATTGCCTCATTGAAGAGGCGATCGCCTCATCGAAGAAGTGACACCTCCTCGTGTCAAGGATTTAATAGAGAAATCTAAAATTTTTTATTTTCATTCAATAAAATTTAATTTTTTTAATTAAAATGAAAAATATACACTTATGAATAGTAACTCGATACTATTATTATTTTTTGTAGGAGAAAATTGAAAAAATTTGGTACTAACCTCTCCTATGGCCAATCAGCAAACATGGGAATGCATGTCCGTAAAAAGAAGAATCTCATCTATGACATTAAGTCTGAAACTCCGTGAAGGGTGCACCAAAGGTACTATTGGGTCCTATACTAGCAAATTCGGAGTCCATACAATGTCCATGACGATAAAAGATAAAAAAATAAAAGAGAAGAAAAGAGAATTAAAAAAAAAGAATGTAAAAGAAAAAAGTGAAAGTGACCTTTGAAAGGGAGAAGGGGAATTTATATGTTGAGGAGAAAAAAATATTGGAGGAAAAGAAAAGGTGAAATGTTAAGCCCATTTGATAAAAAGGACACAAAGTTGGCCCATGACCCACCAAAAGTACTTGAAAAAAAAATTTGCTTAACTATTTGGGTGTACCTTAGAATCGATGTTTGAGAAATGAGAGCATTCTGGTCGAAGCATCAAAAAGAGGAACAAGTGTCTAGTCAGGTTTGAATCCCTAAAGTGTGCGAAAGAAAAAGCGTTTGGTTATATTTGAATCCTCAAAGTGCGCATCTCTGGAGGTGTCTGGTCGAGTTTAAATCCATGAAGTGCATTTTCCTTTACTGAGTGATGATCAGACCATGCTCATGATTCAAGATAAAATTATAATGAGCAACTCATCATGTCATGCTCGAGGAATACGGTTACGTTTTATCTCCTTTACTGAGTGAAGATCAGGCCATGCTTAGGATTCATGATAAAATTATAACGAGTAACTGATCGAGCCATACTTGAGGAACATAGTTACGTTTCATCTTTTTTTACTGAGTGAAGATTGGGTCATGCTCGGGATTCATGATAAAATTATAATGAGTAACTGATTGGGCCATGCTTAAAGAATACGATTACATTTCATTTCTTTTTACTGAGTGAAGATTAGGTCATGCTCAAGAATCATACCAAAATTATAATGAGTAACTAATCGAGCCATGCTCGAGGAACATGGTTACGTTTCATCTTTTTATACTAAGTGAAGATTGAGCCATGCTCGGGATTCATGCTAAATTTATAATGAGTAGCAAATCGAATTAAGTTAACCCAAGGATCACAGCTACATTTCTCTTTTATCTATACTGAGTGAAGATTGGGTCATGCTCGAGATTCACGATAAATTTATAGTGAGTAATTGATCGGGCTATCAAAACCTAAGGATCACGATCATATTTTAGAATTAAATTTTGACCTCTTGGGTTTGAATTCCTAAGACAAATGGCTTGAGTGAAACTCGAAAGTCAAGTACGTTATTCTTATCTTTTATTTATTTTGTGTGCATGTTGCTTTTTCAGAAAATTATTTTCAAAAAATTTAATTTTTTAAAAAACTAAGGGGGCAAACTATGCACACCTTCAGTTTAACAGGCCCACAATGAAAGCCCAATGATAAAAAAGTACAAGTTTGAGGTGTAACGAAAGCTCAAAACCTCTCAAAAATGGACTCAGAAGTCCAAAACTCTAAACCTCTAAGCCCATAATACCAAATTAAAGCCCAAAACACTAAACTCCAGCCTAAACCACAAGCTCAAGCCCAAGCCCATCACTTTTTAGCCCACTAGGACCAGACCTGACCTTGGTGAAAAGGCAATTGCCTCAATGTAGAGGCGTCGCCTTTTCACCTTGGCCATCGGTGAGGCGATGCCTTATTAAAGAGGCAACACCTCTATATGCCCACTAACTACTGCATTAAATGCCATTAATGGCAGCAATTGGGGCTGACCTGCCCCTGACTTGAGGCATTTTTAAATGCTAAAGAAAAGAAAAAAGGAGAGAAAAATAGAGGGAGAAGCATAGGGAATGGTGAGGAGAAGGTGAGAGTGGTTTTGGTGGGAATTGGGAAAGAAGAAAGGCGAGAGGCTTAAAAGGAAAAGAAGAAAGAGAAAGAAAGGACTTTTTGACTTTTTTTTTGGATTTTGAGACGTGAAAAAGACTGGAAAAGGAAGGCTTCTAGAGCTAAAAAAAAAACACAAAGAGAAAAGAGAAAAGAAAAGAAAGGAAGAAGAGGAAGAAAAAAGGGAATTCTTAAACCAAAAGAACTTATTTCTTGACAAAAAGGAAGGCTTCTTTGTATTCCAAGCACTCAAGTTGATCAATTATGCTTTGAGGGCTCAGTTAGGTGCATCAAGCTTCGTCCAAATCAGTAAGGCTCTTTATCTTTAACTTTTAAGTTCTTTATTTCATCAAAATTTTAATTTTATTACTTTCATTGCTTGCTCCTTTGAGTTATATTGCTTATATAGGGTCATATGTGAAGCATGATTACCTGAAATACTAAGTATTGGTTGTTAATCTTAGTATATTTGACTTTGTTTTCGTTTATTTGCATGAACATTTGAGTTTCTTAGCATTTAAGAAATGTAGTCCGTCTTTATCTGTTGAAGAGGCAACGCCTCTATAATAGAGGTGTTGCCCCTTCATGTTAAGGCGATTTGAGATTGCCTCCTGGTTAGGAGAAGAGGTGTCGTCACTTTGTCAGAATTCTACACCATTCTACTTTGATTTTTAATGTTTATTTGATATATTTTTGCATATTCTTGTATTTTTCTTGTTATATATGTTGAGTTTATGCATGGTTACATATAATTTAGTATTGTTATTGAATGGTGATAATTGTGATTCTATATGGAGTATTTTGTGTGTGTATTCCCATTTTCTATGAATATTATTTGTTAATTATTTTGTGAATAATATCATTGTCTTATGAGATAGAATTAACTTGTATTTGTTGTAGGAATTATTTGGTAATGTTTGATTTATTCCATTAACTAGTTCTTGAGAGATTCTATTTGTATAGTTAATTATTTTGCTTTTGGTTTATTTTTGGTTTATGTATGGTTTATTTTCCGTTTATTTTACATTTTCTTTGTACAAAATGTTGTAATCCTTAATTCATTTTTCTTATTTATTTAGAATGTATGGTTGTAAATTTTTATTATTTATTTTATTTGTGATGTATATTGAGCTATAAGCATGCAATGAGATTAATTTGTAGACTTGGACTAAAATATAAAATTAAAAACGATTGCAATCCACGTTTAAATAAAAAATAATTTAATAATCAAAAGTAACAAAATGTGAAATACACACAAAGTCCAATCATAAGATTTGGTGGACATTTCAAAAGCATATACCTAGTTTCCGAACTTAATATCTGATAACGATTTCTGAGAATTTTCATAGAATCCAATTGTTATATAGTGTATATCGGTTTTTATTCGGGTAACGACTGCATTTTCATTTTGTATCTCAAATCTATTTTGTATTTCCTAATAGATCCTAAATTCACACAGTGTCGTGATCATTTACATTTAAATGTGCATATGACATGCCGCCCACTAACATTCATAATTTCCAAACAAAACGAAAATTTTCTCCTAAAAAAAATCCACTAATACTAATTCTTAAGTCTCAAAATCCAATCTCAAAATTTGTGTTAGTATTGAATATGAAAGTTGGAGAATGTACGGAGAAGATCGTTTATGAAGATGTATAGTTATGAACAGTGTGGTGCCAAGATGATGACGGGAGACAAGGAACGGATAGATATAATATTTTAATTATTTTTTTTTATTTTTGAAATTAATTAAACTAAATTGATTTTTTAAAATTACGTAAAAGGAGATACGGCTGAACAAGTGAAAACGTGAATTTGAGTTTGCTATCCAAGTATTTTATTTGAGTAGAGTCAAGTGGATATATTAGCGATTTATGGTTTTATTTAGATAAATAAAATTAAAATTATTGAATTAATTTTTATTTAATTACAATACTAATTATTTTTTATATATAATTATAAAAATATATCAATAATTATAATTAAATAAATATTAATTTAAAGTTTCTAATTTTATTTATGTATACACACGTATGTTTGTACTTTACTAGGATTTTTATTTTTAACATGTCAGGATTAATGTCTAACTTAGTAACGTTTCTTTAAACATATAGGACTTAATTTAAAAAAACACAATCTTTTAAGAATCAATTGTAAAATTTTAAAACTTTTAGGACTTAGATGTGATTATCCTTTCGTCAAATGGGTTCAATTGTACTAATTACCCCATTCACAAACGGGTTCAAATTGTGCAGCTCGTAATCGCCGGCGACTCCTAATTGCACACCGCGCCGCCACGTAGGTATTCCCTCTCTGCTACAAAACGATTTTGCTTTTGATTCATCTGTTAACTCTGTAAATTCATGCTTTTTTCTTCCCTTTACTTGATTTGGCTGATTAGCCTCAGCTTTTTCTCCTCTTATCTCTAATAAATATCCGAAAATTGCTGCTCTAATATAGTTTATTTCAGGAATCCAAAGAAGCAGATTGTTGCACAATCGTTAGCTGCTGTTGTTCTTGTTTCTACTTCTCCAAAATTTATTTCAGGTTTGCCCCTTTAAGGTCTGTTTGATTTCTAAATTCGCTTATATAATCATATGCATAATTTCTTAATTTTGTTAATCTAAATCTGTTATTTGATTGTTTTGTCATGCTATATTTGATAATTTAATTTTCAATTATTGCTGTAATCATATTCTGCTTACTCTTATTTGCGAGTAGTTGAAAGTAAAATTTATTTTATTGATTTGGGTATAGATAAATTCAAATAAATTCTGGGTTTTTTCAATTTGAGCAAAACAAAGGTATCCAGTTTCCCTCAACAATTTGATTTGTATGTGTTTCAAGTTGTCCTGTTTGCATTTGTGATTCTGGGACACATTATCCAATCTTTAGGGTTTTTGGAAAAGTCTATGGGTTCCTTTAGAAAACCAGGAGGATTATTTATGATGAAATTAAGTTTCAATCACTAGTTTGAATAACTTCTCCTTTATCTCAATTTTGGTTGTCCAGGAACTCCAGTGATTTCCTGAACCTGGAAGAATTGTCTCTCCCTAATCTATTTACAGTAGCAAATAGCAAAAAAGGCTTTTTTGTTAGCTATATTTGTCAGTATTATGGACTCTTTGCTAGCCAACTACGCATCTTCAGATGAAGAGGAGGAGACTGAAGAAAATAACCATCTTCAGAGATCAATCACTTCCCCAAAACCTGTGTCTTCTTTTTCTTCTCTTTTGTCTTCTCTCCCTCAACCCAAATCCAAGCACTCATCCTCTACATCTGTAATTCACCATAATCACATTGATGAAGATAAAGAAGATCCAAAACCTTCCACCAAATCCACCTCCGTGCTCTTTTCTTCCATCCCTAAGCCTAAAACAAAGTCCCAGCAACAACCCACCTCAGATTCTAATAATCCTAAAAGTGTTGTCCAGTTCAAGCTTCCTATTAACCCTAATTATGCAAAGCCCACTGGTTTTCATGTTGAAGATGAAGAAGATGAAGAAGATGAAGAAGAGAAGGAGAGAAAGCAGTGCAGGGAATCCATCTCCATGTCTCAATCCTCTTCATCTGTGAAATCATTCTTGTCTAGCATTCCGGCCCCAAAGAACTCCAACTTTGGTGTTCTTCCATCAGCTTCTGGTTCTGGAAGGAGATCCATGATTGGAATCGAAGCCCCTGTTTCAGGTTCAGGTGCATTTGGGGTGGGAAATGATAAACATACAGTAGATAATGAATCTGCTTCTGATCAAAATTATGGGAATTATGTAAATTACGGTAGCTGTGAATCAGGGTTGCATAATCAGGTGGATCAAAATGTTGTGAGTGGGGATGATGGTTCAAGTTATGGGAGTTGCAGATACTATGAGAATTATGTTGATTATGGGCAATATGATAATAATTGGGGAGATGGGATAACCGCAGTACCAGCTACAGCCACTATGCCTGAGATAACAGGGCCCAGTGAAAGTGCTATTTTGAGAGTTCCAGGAAAGAAGAGAGGAAAGAATGAAATTCCTACTGAAATTATTGAGGTGAAGCAAGATGAGTTGACAAAGAATCATCCAAGGGAGGATCAAGGCAAGTTAACCGGAATTGCTTTTGGGCCTTCATATCAGGTATTTTACTTCTTGTTTATTCCTGTTATTACTTCACTGTCTCATACTCATGCACTTAGATTTGTGTTCTAAATAAATTATTTGTTCCTTGTGTAGATATTCCTCAAATGAACTTGAATAACTGTTGAACCCTATTTCTATACACCATCTTTAAAAAAAAAAAAAAAAAAAAAAAAAAAAAAAAAAACTATCTGTATGCATTTCCCCATTTTTCTAGGGCTCTTTTTTTTTTTTTTTGGCTTGAATCCATAAAGGGTAAGAAGATTGTATTGTTCGTGAGTATTCAACCGAATTCAACTACATTTATGTTGTTGGTTTAATTTCCATAGGGATCAGAAGTATGCCTCTTTGTTATGTGTTTAAGTTAAGATATTGGAAAGAAATAGCTAAGCATAAGTTTGCTTGTTTTTTCACCCAATGAAATAAATTGAGAATGGAAAGGGAGAAGAAGGGTCAGATGCTATGTTTTCAAAGCTTTGTTGCTTAGCATGATTTAGAAAATTAATGAGCCAATCTGGCCTATCTTTCGTTATTATTGCCAATTGTGTCTATTACTAGGGTGAATCATCTCCTAGTTTGACTTTAGCTTCAATCTTTGCGAAGGCTAACATGAAGAACATACAATCGGGAAAAGAATTTGGTCTCAAATGGGAAATTGTGCTTAAGATTATAATTAAGCTCATTGGATGACTGAATGCACATAGATCTGTGTGCATTTATGAGTTGTACTGTTCTCTGAGCTATTTGCTCAATGAAATAATGTTGGTTTTTTGTTCTTATTTTGTAGCCCGCTTCTACGAAAGGGAAGCCCACGAAGCTTCATAAGAGGAAGCATCAGATTGGTTCATTGTACTTTGATATGAAGCAGAAAGAGATGGAATTTGCAGAGCGCCGAGCCAAGGGATTTCTAACCAAAGCACAAACACATGCGAAATATGGATGGTGATATTCCAAGTATTTCTTGTGTTGTATGCAGTATAATAGTTTATGCCATGTGCTGCCAAAAGTTTCTCACCAAATCAATGCAGCCACTATTGGAAGGTCATTTTCTGAAAATATTCTTTTTTTTATGTAGAATAACTGATCATTTGGCATAGCAACATACATTAAATTTCCTTTGCCTTTTGTACTTCCTCTTTGTTCGTAGGCCACATGATGTTTGCTAATCATTTCCTGTCTCATATATTTTCTTTGATCCCATCCAATATTATTTTGCATTTTGCTATATATGCTTTGTTTTAGTTATTTTTCAACAAGGGATGGTGCTATTGTTGTAGCTATTTGTATGTACGTTGGAGTATGCTATTTCACTGCTTCAGTTCTTTTGATCTTGAGCTGGAGGCCCCCCTTACTTGATCCCACATTGGAAAATGTCATTGATGGTCCAGTCCTTGGACACTTTCGGTTCATACTCCAATTTCCCTACCAAGTCACTATGGGTAGAAATTCCGATCTTTTTACAAGATGGTTATCTTATTTTACTTTTTGGGCATCCAAGTTTCATAAACTTTCAGTTGAATAAAAATCTGTTCCAGCCTAAGCATTTTAGTGGTAAATACTCCAAATATGCGCTCCTACTCTTTCAGCTTATGCAGAGACGTTGATTATTAATGCTTGTAAATGTATTAAGCATCATAGGGGCTTCAAACATCTTACACGTCATAAACATCATAGGGGCTTCAAACATCTAGTCATGGCATTTGCTATGAATCCTTTACACGTCATAAACAAATGTGAAGCAGGCTTTCTCTATACACTCTTTATTTGTAAATGACATAGAATACGCCATTACTATGTTTTGATGGTGTTGATTGCTGGATGGCTAGATGCACTAAGAACTGCAAGCAACACTTGATTGGAGTCTGTTTTATGGGCAAACAAGCTAATAAAGAGTTGAAGATGAATATTTTTCAAGGAAATCATAAATAGGAATTTTCAAGAGAGGAATTCCTTTTGTTTAGCGTCAAGTGAAATAGGCTCGAGTATCACCGACGACACTCGTTGCCTTGATTGTTCATTTGGAGCACTATGCGCATCTCCATACTGGTAATGGCAGTGGGATATCCGAGCAAGATTGAAAGCCATATCGACCCAAGAATTTGCAAACAACCAATTCTCAACTCTTTCTTTGTTCATTTTCTTCCAGATTGCTTCAATCAATTTCCTCGTGTGCTCTTTTGCAGTTTCTGTTTCCTGAGAAAGACCATATTCATTCATGTAGCAGATGATAATATTGGCAGTTTCACCCCTCTCTAATTCAGCCTGTTAGAAAAATAATCGTAAAACGAACTTCTTTTTCTTAAATAATAATAATAATAACTCAAGGGAGAAGTCATGGGAGAGGAGCTTACGGATAGAGAAACCAAATCATTGCACAGCCGAAAGATTGTGCCAGGCCAACGCAATAAATCGTGGTACTTTCCGAAGCTTTCAAGCTCCTGCTCCGTGCTACTGTCGTTCAGCAACATTCTGGCATGAACTAATTGAAGGGGACCTGACGAAGACATCCATGCGTTTTCGAGATAGTCCTTATATGATGGTGTAGACTTGTTGTATAGCCATTGTGCTTCTTGTAGGAATGACTTGCACAAGTCAGCCCACTAAAAGAAAGAAAAATGAACGTGTACTAATATTAGAAAAAAGAGACAGAAGTATAGAACTTAATGCAATTTTCTGCATATTATAAGCTGAGAATTTGAAGACTTACTGCATTTGTTAGGTAAGGAAGAATATTCTGTCCTTTCTCTTTGAGGGTTTCATAAGCCATCTCATTAACAGTGTTATAGAGAGCTAGGAAGCATAGCTTCAAGTAATCAGGAAGATTGTTGATTGCATTGACATCCCATCTGATAAATTTGAGAAGAACAAAATTTAAAATGATTTGCAGCTTTAGAAAATAAGCAAAATGGCAAAAGTATTATTTTTTAGCACAAACCTATGAACAGCATCCGTGAGTAGCTTCAACTCATCCAAAGTCCCATAAACATCATACACATCATCGAAGAGGGTAACTGAAGCTGCAACTTTAGTCAGACCTTTACGGCAATTGCTGAATTCAGGCTCGGAAACAATACCAACTGCCCAGAAGAAGCATTCAAATTATCTGTCTCTTGCAAAGCTCAACTTATTTGCAAGGCCAATATCCCTCCACCACCTAAATGACATAGAAGAAGTAAAGTCACAGTATGGTAAGTCGATGTTCATTTACATTATGTTATAGCTACTGAATGCCGATCATGAACAGTGAGTTAAAAAAATTCCAAAGCTACTATCACAAGTAACTACAAGAAATTGAAGAGCAATGGCTTGATCTTGACATTTCTCTAAGTTCTGTTTGGTGTATTGACTGAACCTTATTAAAATCCAAAACAGCAAGCTCAAGCAATACTTGATTTGCATCTTCCCTTTTACTATATGATTCAATACTCCACAAAGCCTCTAGTCTTTGTATCCTACGATGCAAAGGAAGTTGTAATGCATGATTCACTTGTGGTTCAATATCCTTGCTGATGTTTTTTTTGGGGTTCTTCAGATGTAATCTTGCAAAGGCATTGGCCTCATCCAATATAGTTTCTCCTTCAAATGCAAGATGTGAAGCTTCATATAGACTTAACATTGCCTTAACATCCTCCTTATAACATTCCTTGAAATTCCCATTTTCATCTTTGAATTTGTTAAAAACATCTGCGTATGCACATAAAATCTTTCAATCAAGATTATCAAACCGAGGAATGCACAAAGAAAATATATTATATATATAAATGATCTAAGGTATACCTGAAGAGACTTCATAGCCATGTTCTCTAAGAAGCCTGAAGCTAAGAGCCGTAGCATGTAGGCTACCTTCAGCATCTAATCCACCTAAAGATACAAACCTATCGAGGGCTTTTCTTACTTCAGTCTTGAACCGGTACTGCAATCCTAACCTTTGGACGTTATCGATGAGGTCAAGAGCAGCCATTAGGTTCACTTTCTCATCAGTAATCATACTTTTCACCTCAGCCTCGAGCTGAGCTGCCTTGTCTTTGCAAGTATCTACCTACAACATCAAACTAATTTCAACCTTAGAAGGACATAAAGCGGGTTTTCTAACTACGACGGTAATTGAAAATGGTCACACATGAACCATATTGCAAGCTCATTTATATTGAAACTCGATGGACATGGACTGACCTACATCTACGTTTTATGATATAAATGAAGATAAATTCATATAATATTAAATTAATTAATCAACTTGTACTAATATTAACGGCTCAGTGCATTGTTTCATTTCTTAAATTTTATATGATTAACTTTTATTATTTTCTATTTAATTTTTAAATTTTTATTTTAAATTTTATACTTTTAAATTCAATTTAACTCATATAATACTAAAATTAATAAACACTTTATTTCAAATAATTTTAAAAAAAATGAAAAAAGTAGCTTCAAATTAATAAAAATAAAATTAAAAATTAATATGAAAAAGGTTAGGAAAAATGTATTTTCAAATATATTATCTCTTTTAATTAAATATTATTGTAGTGTATAGAAGTTACATTTGTCTATATTAGTATTAGTTTATAAAAAATAATACTCATTTTTAGTTAAATAGGTTAAAAGTAAAAGTTTTAAGGTTGAATAAAAAAATTAAAATTGAGAAACATCACAGATTAATAAAGTAAAATTCAAGGGTGAAACTATATACATTTGGCATATATATATGGAAATGCTTTTCCTTGCGGAGCCACGACGAAAGCAGGGAATAAGAAATCCTCCCGACTCTGTAGTTTTACTATAAAATCAATTCACAATGAAATTGCTCCCATAATTTTGGGAGCAATTTTTTCTAATCATTAAAAAATAATGAAACAATGTGGATAGCGACCTGCTAAATATATCATTCCTTTTATATATATACACACATGGATCACAAACTTCCTTTTGGAGTCTCTTTATAATCACACGCAAGTCTATATTTTGAGGTTCTATACCAATTAACTGATCTAGTTTCCCCTACTATTTCAAATTCTTTTTTTATTTTTAAAATAATTGTAAAGGTAAAGAGGAGGAATATTGAACTCTATGTCAAAAGGTCGTCAATCCCGTGACTTGAATAATTCAGCTCTAGACAAGTTGATATCAATATTTTTTTGTCTATGAAAATAACACTTTTAAAACTTGAACCCATAGACTATTCTCTTGCATCTCAATCAGGCAAGAGAAGGTTTTCAAGTTCCAAATTTTCAAAAAAGAAGTCTAGGATTATCCTGTGGCTGGGCTATCTTCGACTTGGATACAACGTCCGTATATTATAAACGCACAAATAGAATTGTCTGTAGAATACAAAATCAACCAATTTAAACAACCTGTATACCACTTAACTATTTCGTACTTTTTAAGATACAAAATTCAATCACATTTCCGAAGTCCTTCCTCAAGCAAGAAAATATATTTCATATTTAAAAAGGTGAATTATTATTTATTCCCTCTGATTTGCTATATTATTTACTTATTTATAATATTATTAAGTAAATACTATTTGATTAATCTATTTGAAAGTAAATAATATAATATATTCAAATAGAGAGAGCAAATAGTATATGTATTCAACTTATCATTCATTGACTATAAAAATGATAATTTTATAATAGTTAACTAATCAGTAGTAGAAAGGGAAAATAGTTAACTAATTATTTAATAAAATTTATATTTAACTTATCATTAATTGACTATCAAAATGATAATTTATTAAAAATATAAAATACCTAATTTTAACTTTAATCTAATCAATATTTTAATCAAATAACAATTAATTACTTCCAATTTTAAAATACCTTTACTTAAATAATTAAATTGCATAAAAAATTAACTATGTAAATTCTCTTTTTAACCTTAAAATTTAAATTTAAATTTGAATTGTTAGTTTAGATTATCGAGTATATAAATTATATTTATCAATAAAATTAACAATTTTAAATAATCTAATTTGTATACCCAACAATTGAAACTAACAATTCAAATAAAGAATTAGGTTCTGAAATAAAATAAAAATTGATTTGATTAAATTTTTTAATGCAACATAAATATTTTAAATTAATATTAAATAGTGATATTTTAAAATTGATACTAATTAATTAGTATATAAAATTTCAGCTATATTAAATTAAAAATAGACATTTTATATTTTTATTTTAACAATATAATTATCATTTTATAGTTAAATTCTAAGAAAATTAGTTTAATAATAAACAAATTAGATAATTTACTAACACCTACTTAAGGTTTGTTCTAATTTATTAGTTCATCCCTATATTTTTAGAAGTCAACTAAATATTAACTATTTTCCCTTTCTACTAACTTAATACCTCTTCATGTTTACAATGAAAATATTAAACCTAAGGGCATTTAGTTAGTAGAAAGGGAAAATAGTTAATAAAATCAAACGTGAGGGGTTAGTAATTGACTTTTGAAAATACAAGAAAGATTAGTGGGTTTGGCCAAATCTCATAGGATGATCGTAATTTACCCTAAAAATATAATTTCTAAATATTAGGGAGTAAATAGTATATGATATAGTTATATAGAGGAGAAACATAGTCTTTACTCAGTAATTTTTTTTATGTCAATTGACGATAATTATAATGAAAAATTTAATGGAAGAGATAAATAGTATAATTATGCAAAATAAAAATGAGACATAATATAAATTCTAAATCTTAGGGATCAAGTAGTGCAATATAACAAATAATAGTGGGTACATAGTAATTTACCCTATTTAAAAAGGGGAGTTGCCACTTGATCACTTAGGAAATTAAGGGAAACAACTTTAAAGCTAAAAAATTATCTCCCTTTGTTAAAGATTTAGGTTCAGGAAGCATTTCTATTTAATTATTCTCATTTAGTGAAATTTGTTACATGCTTTTCATTACTTTAGTTTTGGTTACATAGTTTTAGATGCAATACACATATCTATAATAATAATAAAAAAAAATGGAATAGCTAAATAATATTTACAATTTATACAACGCTTTCCTTGGTAAATACATGAAAAGGAGAAAAGAAGACAAAAAAGTAAATCTAGTCCTATTCTAAATTAAATCCTGCAAGACAAAGGATAGGTTGCAATATCAATCCGTTCATTCACAATCATTCATATGATATAATAAATCAATAAAGATTATGACATATGGAATACTGTCATTGTCACGACCCAAACTAGGAGTCATGACCGGCGCTAGGGAACGGGAATTCTTTCGAATCCGGAACCCGTAGCAAGCCTTAGAAAATAAAATCATACAATAATCATATAAAAGTACGACCAAATTAAAATTTTTCTGATTCGATATATAAATTAAATACTCCAAATCCTTTTATAAATGAATACATATTCGTACAATGTTCAAATACAAATTCTCAGAGTATTTAATATCCAAACAAAATAATACACTTCCAATATAATGACACTACTACTGCAGTTTCTAGAATACAATTCAAAGTTTAGAATATACATTTGTATAAAACAGCCGGGACTGAAGAACACCGGCGAGGAACTCTATAACTAAGGTCTGACGATATGGAACCTCCTGAAAAAAAATAATTGAGGGGGGTCAGACCTCACTGAGTGAATTATTATACTATATATACATGCAACCTAAACCATAACAATCAGGCATTCTTATATATATATATATATACACACATTTCACACGAATGCCAAACTTTGCTTTTATAAAATACTAAATGTAGAAAACGTTTGTTTTAATTCATGAAGGATCCATAGAACCCTAAATAATAACAACCTCAAACAATCTCATCATCACTCTAGCCATACAGGCTCACTTGATTCCAAATAGAACACTTATTCCAATTTGGACAGCAGACTGGCCCCGAGACACTAAGTCGACCGAGCTCCAGCAGTCTGGCTGTCAGTGTGATTGGCCCCGAGACACTTGGTCAACCGAGCTCCAGCAATCACACTATCCATCACCTCACATCTCAATCAACCCAATAGATCATTCAATTCACTTATGGACAGTAGACTGGCCCCGAGACACTAAGTCAACCGAGCTCCAGCAGTCTGACTGTCAGTGTGATTGGCCCCGAGACACTTGGTCAACCGAGCTCCAGCAATCACACTATCTAACATACCATTAATCTTAGTCAAATCAATTAAATCAATTATAATCACCCAATTTTAACTCTCACTCAATCCTTATCTACCGTACCGGTACGTACACGGTCCTAGTGCTGCCCACTAGGAAGCACGTTCTATTGATATCCTTCACTTTGAATAAATCATTCATTCGAAAAATAATTAATGTAGAACCATATTCATAATAGTAAAACCAACCATATATATATATACCAAAAATATATGAAATAAACCAAAGATAAATCATTAAAATAGTTAAAACAATTTAAATGAGTAACAATAATATAACATGCATTATCTAAAAAAAATATACTTAAATATGCAAAAGATATACCCTAAGTACTCAAATCATTTAATAAACCATTTATGTATAAATATTCATTTAAATACGTGTTTGTGTTTAACATATATTCACAAATATACTAAAAATAAACCTAATTATCTAGCATGCATATATATAAAAATATACCCTAAATGTACCACTAATGTGTTAGGTTTAATTTAAAAATAAAACATGTATTTATTTGGAAATAAATCAAAATATACCAAAGATAAACTTAAAAATAATTTAAGTGTAGGTTTATAATATAGCATGCAATTATTTAAGAATAACCTAAATTATACTAATCATTTAATAAAATAATTATGGTTCGATGCACATTTAAATCATGTATAAATATTAAATTATAACAAACATAAACTTAAATATCTAACATACATATATCAAAAATGTACTAAAAAAAAATAAACCGAAAATATACCAGATCATATTATAATTAAATTAATGTTTAAACATATAATGAAAATAAAATTCCTAAGTCATGCATCCTATATGCACTGCATATATATACAGTATAATAACTCACTGAGGTGCGCTCCTCAAGACAGACTCGACGGGCCTGGTCCGTTAGGCCTCGGTCTCAGCGCGGCTAGAAAATACAATAACGACCATCAGAATAAATTCTAACTTTATGCTTATAGAATTACTATGGAAAGACTCAATTAAAAATTTAAAACTAGACTTGGACGGTTGTCACGTTTTACGAGAAATCTATCAAAAATTCGACAGAGTCTCCTCTGTAAAACGGACATCTCCCTACAAAAGTAGGGCCAAACCTGCACAGAAAACACACTTCTAAAATCATCAAATGCTCAATACCTCGGGTTGGGACTCCAAACTCCACAAATTCCCAACCGAGGTTCACAATTCACAACTCTACAATGTTAAACAGTAAAATAATAGAAGTCATCAAAACTCGTAAAAATATTTTAAACCTCTATTTTCTAATTAAAACATAAAAGTCTAGTTTAAATAATATTTGATTATAAAAATTCATAAATGGAATAAAATTCCCATTTTACAATTATATTAACATAGTTTGTAATTAATATTTAAAATCACAATTTAGCTAATAAAATCTCAAATACATTATATTATTAATAAAATTTAAATTTTTTACAATTATATTAACATAACATAATAAAATTCACATTTAATTACATAAACAGTTTAATTATATAATAAGATTAGTTTAAAACCCATTTTATTTCCAAAATAGCATATAATATTATTCTTTGAAAACATTTTTCGAAAAAAATTAATAAAAATAATATTAATTAGTTAAAATAGTGATTAATTTGTAAAAATCATTTTATTACCTTAAATAATTATAAAATCAACTAAAATATATTATTTAACTACAATTAACACAAAATTACACATAAGTTATATAAAATTCCATAAAAATTATATAAATTCACAAAAATTATTTCACCAACAAATAGCATTATAATATCAATTCAACACACAATTAAACTCTAATTTCTACCAAAAATACACATTTAACTCAAAATTCCAAAATTACATAAACTATAAATATTTCTTAAAATTACATAATATTCTCCAAAAATTATTTTCTTTATTCTAAAATTAATATCAACTCATAATAATATTAATTTAACAAATTGTATAATTAAATAAGTTAATTTACGAAAATTAGATAAATAATAATAAAATAATCAAAAATTAACAAATTTTTAAATAAATTCTAAAAATCAAAACAAAAATATAGAGATGTAAATTGAGCTTCCAAGAGCAATCTTTGTTAAGGAAGATCAACTAAATCAAGCTCAATCAACTAAAAAAAAAATCGCGAAACCTTAAAGCTCAAACTAAAAAATTCAAGAAAACACAAAATTGGATGGATTTGAACTAAAACAGAGGTTAAATCCTTGCTCACCGGTGCTCAAGGAATTCATAGACACCGAGAACATGAAAAAAAACGACCGGAGAATGAACGACGGCGAGAAGCTCCATCAACTGCTGCTGCCGTTTCTGCTATCTCCGGTGAGCTGCTGGCCGTCAGACTGCACCGAGGAAGAAGAAGGGAGGATGAGGGAGGAAATGGTGGCAGTCCGATGAAGTGCGGCGAGAGGCATAGTGACGGTTGTTGCTCGGACATGCGCGCGGGGAGAGGATGTAGAAGACTGTGTTTCTGTTTTTTTTTTTTTTTTAGTATATATATATATAACTTTATAATATAATGTTATTTAATATAATAAAACTTTATATTATAATATAATATAACTTTATATTTGACAATTCTCAACCACACAATTATCTTATACACACACACACACACACACACACACACACACACATATATATATATATATATATATATATATATATATATATATAACACATGTAATATACATAACATAAATTAATAATAAATATAAATAAAATAACATTAAATAATAATGATAATTCTAACAAAATAAATAATGGAATTTTTTTTTTTATAAAACAATAATAAAATTAATAATATTAAAATAATAATACACTGAATTAAATATTGCTAAATAATACTATCCGAACATATAAATATACACAATAAAATTTAAATATCCAAATTAATAAGTTCAAAATAAAAATATTTACATAGAAAATTTAATTAAATATAAAATAATAATAATAAATCACAAAATAGTAAAATAATTCAATATAATTTTTAAACTTTATTAACACTGCACATCTCATTATTTAATAAAATAACTTAAAAACTAGGGTTATCACAGTCTCCCCTCCTTACAAGAATTCGTCCCCGAATTCCAAAAAGAAAATTACAAGATCAAGAAAGAAAGAGATACGGGTAAGAAGCTCGTATCTCAACTTCAGTCTCTCACGTAAGCTCTTTCACTTTGTTGCCACGTCACGGAACCTTGATCATCTGAATCTAGTTCGAACATAACTATCGAGCTTGATAATTTATAATCACAACTGATTCCTTCTCAAACTTCAGGTCTTCATTCAGTTCTATATTGTTCAACGCGTCTCATCACACCACTTTTCGGGGACATCTTCAGAATTACAGTCTTCGATCTGAAACTCCATATCTCTGCATCTAGGATCCATATCGCTCTTCTGATCACAACAACTTCTTCACTGTATTCTGAACCATCTCATATCTAATTAAGACTTCTTTCCATAAAAGCTTCAGGTGGTGTCATTCCAATACTGCTATGGTAGCTGTTATTATAAGCAAATTCTATAAGTAGCATATAATCAACCTAGCTACCTTCTAGATCCAAAACACACATCTTCAACATACTGTTTAGTGTTTGGATCGTCCTCTCAGACTGTCATCTGTCTGAGGATGAAAAGCAGTATTGAAATTCAATCAGGTGTCTATTACTCTCTACAACCTCTGCCAAAATCGAAAGGTAAACACTGTACCTTTACCATATACAATGGATACAGGTAGTCCATGCAGGCACACAATATGCTTCATATGCAGCTTAGCCCTCTTAGCTACTGAATAAATGGCTTCCATTGGCCAAAAATTAACTGACTTGGTCAATTTATCTACAGTCCTTCTAACGGAATTATATTCACCCTTCGAACGAGGTAACCAACCATAAAAATTATCACAATTCTCTCTTATTTCCACCCAAATTCAAAAGAGATCAAAACTTCCCAGAAGACTTCTGATATTCAGCTTTCATTGACTGGCAATTTTAACACTTAGAAATACAATCAGTCACATCCTTCTATAATCCAACCCACTAGTACTGATCCTGAACACTGTGATAATTCTTGGTAACCATTTGAATGTACACTGCAAGTTCATTTCCATAGCTTATATAGAATCCCTTTCTCAGATTACAACATCAACCCTGTATCATTAACTTGGGCATCTCCTATTAACAGATCATTCTATGGTGATATGCCATGATGACATGCTATAATGAATGTCATGATAAGATGATCTAATGAAATGTTATGATGAAATGCTAGAATGAAATGTCGTGATGAAATGCTGTAATGAGATGCTATGATGATATGATGAAATACTGTAATGATATCAGGTTTTATCCTTTAAAGTTCACGTAACCCTCAGATCAATCAGTCTTCTTCAGTACTTACAAGCTGTTCTAACAAACATCTGTTCACCCAATCTTCCTATTCTTCTGAGTTATGAGGGTCATAGGAGCTGTAATTCTAGAGAATTCTATTCAGATTTCCTATGATACCCAATAAAACCCAAAAAATTACAGATCTCAATGGATTCAATTAGTCTGGGCCGCTCAGATGTTATATTGATCTTTTGTGGATCAACTCGAATTCTATCCTTAAACGCCATAATTCTAAGAAAAACAACACTCTCCACCCAATGATCACACTTCTCGAATTCAGCATAAAGCTGACATTCTCTTAGTGTCTGTAGTATAGTCCTCAAGTGATATGTGCCCTTTCATTCACTTCGAATACATTAGTATATCATTAATGAAGACTACTACAAACTGATCCACAACTAATGATAACCTGACTTCAAATTAATTTTTGAAAAGAACTGTGCACTCTTTAGCTGATCAGACAGGTCATCTATCCTCAAAAGAGGATACTTGTCCTTCACTGTTACCCTGTTCATCTCTCTCCAGTCAATGCATAGTTTCAAGGTACGATCCTTCTTCCTTACAACAGGACTAGTGCACCCTGAAGAGAAACATAAGGTCTAACAAAACCTTGGTCATACAACTCTCGTAATTGCTCCTACAGCTCTGCAAAAGTCATTTTGTAGGGCTACGTTGAAATAGGAGTTATATCAGGAACCACATCGATACAGAATTCAATCTCTGTAAAGTGGTAAACTTGGTAACTCACAGGCAATTAAAACATCTGGGAGAGACAACTTCTCTACTGAAGTATACTCAACTAGAGCCAGATATTCTTGACAACCCTTTCACATCTCATCAAGATTAATTACACCCAAAAGATTAAATTCATAATAACTCTCGGAGTCTTAATTCTCGGTTTAGATGCCAATATATATTACGCTTAATCCTGTAATATATAATTCCACCAGTCTCCTCTTATATTGTATTACGTCTTCAGCATGACGTATCAGATTGAAGAGTTTACAGGTAATCTTCTTAACTGATTGCTCTTCCCTTATTCTGTGCAATAGCCGATACAGGTAATTATCCTCCCTTAAAGGTGGATGGAAGTATCTTAGAAATCCCCCTTTAACTCAAATTATGTGTTGCAGTCAGAACTAACAGCTTGCCATAAAGAGTACAAGAGTGCTTTGTCTTCATTAGACATTTTCCAATTCCCCCATCAAAGCATATTCAAACAACTGTCAAACTTGATTAAATGTTATCAAGCTTTTATTAATCTCGGCTATCCTGGCTACAATTGTTGCACGTTCAAGTCCAAAAGGAATGCTTGTACTACTTACAATGACTACCTTAACCGTTGAGTTATAGTTGCCTCTAACCTACCCTTATACTAGATAGGTGTAGTAGGGCTGGAACTATAACCACAACTAGAACTTGAAAAGACTAATGATCAACATTGTCTCTGCAGAAGAAACAATTCACATTCACTGCGCTGAAAAGATATAGAAATCAACATAATTCAGAATATAGCATATACGCAGAATTGACATGTCTCAAGTTCTCGGTTGAAAAAGAAATTACATCTGCTGAACGATCGAAGGTATCAGCACCGTATCCTGTAAAACTCTTGTTGCAGAAGCAACATCATTGCAATGTTAAGCCACCAGCTCCTCGTTTAGTTATTCCCATTGTCAACAGTGATCATCAGGCCTTCTAAATCCATCTCTAACCCTACGCCTAACAGGATGCATAGGGGGTAGAACCTCGTGCTCAGAAGATCAACTATCATCGATCGATGGAGCGATTCATGCTCAAGGCAATCAACAAGGAGCAAATATAAACAAATAGTTCAAATAATCACAAACATCAATAGACACCCTAACGGTTACGCGGAATTCCTAATGCAAGGAAGACTTTTCAAAGACATGACCGAACCTAATTCACTGCAGTAGTTTAACAGAAAATACAACTTTGAAGACTAGGGCCACAACTCAAACAACTAAGCCCTGACACAGAACCTAGCTCTGATACCAACTTTGTCACGACCCAAACTAGGAGTCATGACCGGCGCTAGGGAACGGGAATTCTTTCGAATCCGGAACCCGTAGCAAGCCTTAGAAAATAAAATCATACAATAATTATATAAAAGTATGACCAAATTAAAATTTTTCTGATTCGATATATAAATTAAATACTCCAAATCCTTTTATAAATGAATACATATTCGTACAATGTTCAAATACAAATTCTCAGAGTATTTAATATCCAAACAAAATAATACACTTCCAATATAATGACACTACTACTGCAGTTTCTAGAATACAATTCAAAGTTTAGAATATACATTTGTATAAAACAGTCGGGACTGAAGAACACCGGCGAGGAACTCTATAACTAAGGTCTGACGATATGGAACCTCCTGAAAAAAAATAATTGAGGGGGGTCAGACCTCACTGAGTGAATTATTATACTATATATACATGCAACCTAAACCATAACAATCAGGCATTCTTATATATATATATATATATACACACATTTCACACGAATGCCAAACTTTGCTTTTATAAAATACTAAATGTAGAAAACGTTTGTTTTAATTCATGAAGGATCCATAGAACCCTAAATAATAACAACCTCAAACAATCTCATCATCACTCTAGCCATACAGGCTCACTTGATTCCAAATAGAACACTTATTCCAATTTGGACAGCAGACTGGCCCCGAGACACTAAGTCGACCGAGCTCCAGCAGTCTGGCTGTCAGTGTGATTGGCCCCGAGACACTTGGTCAACCGAGCTCCAGCAATCACACTATCCATCACCTCACATCTCAATCAACCCAATAGATCATTCAATTCACTTATGGACAGTAGACTGGCCCCGAGACACTAAGTCAACCGAGCTCCAGCAGTCTGACTGTCAGTGTGATTGGCCCCGAGACACTTGGTCAACCGAGCTCCAGCAATCACACTATCTAACATACCATTAATCTTAGTCAAATCAATTAAATCAATTATAATCACCCAATTTTAACTCTCACTCAATCCTTATCTACCGTACCGGTACGTACACGGTCCTAGTGCTGCCCACTAGGAAGCACGTTCTAATGATATCCTTCACTTTGAATAAATCATTCATTCGAAAAATAATTAATGTAGAACCATATTCATAATAGTAAAACCAACCATATATATATATACCAAAAATATATGAAATAAACCAAAGATAAATCATTAAAATAGTTAAAACAATTTAAATGAATAACAATAATATAACATGCATTATCTAAAAAAAATATACTTAAATATGCAAAAGATATACCCTAAGTACTCAAATCATTTAATAAACCATTTATGTATAAATATTCATTTAAATACGTGTTTGTGTTTAACATATATTCACAAATATACTAAAAATAAACCTAATTATCTAGCATGCATATATATAAAAATATACCCTAAATGTACCACTAATGTGTTAGGTTTAATTTAAAAATAAAACATGTATTTATTTGGAAATAAATCAAAATATACCAAAGATAAACTTAAAAATAATTTAAGTGTAGGTTTATAATATAGCATGCAATTATTTAAGAATAACCTAAATTATACTAATCATTTAATAAAATAATTATGGTTCGATGCACATTTAAATCATGTATAAATATTAAATTATAACAAACATAAACTTAAATATCTAACATACATATATCAAAAATGTACTAAAAAAAAATAAACCGAAAATATACCAGATCATATTATAATTAAATTAATGTTTAAACATATAATGAAAATAAAATTCCTAAGTCATGCATCCTATATGCACTGCATATATATACAGTATAATAACTCACTGAGGTGCGCTCCTCAAGACAGACTCGACGGGCCTGGTCCGTTAGGCCTCGGTCTCAGCGCGGCTAGAAAATACAATAACGACCATCAGAATAAATTCTAACTTTATGCTTATAGAATTACTATGGAAAGACTCAATTAAAAATTTAAAACTAGACTTGGACGGTTGTCACGTTTTACGAGAAATCTATCAAAAATTCGGCAGAGTCTCCTCTGTAAAACGGACATCTCCCTACAAAAGTAGGGCCAAACCTGCACAGAAAACACACTTCTAAAATCATCAAATGCTCAATACCTCGGGTTGGGACTCCAAACTCCACAAATTCCCAACCGAGGTTCACAATTCACAACTCTACAATGTTAAACAGTAAAATAATAGAAGTCATCAAAACTCGTAAAAATATTTTAAACCTCTATTTTCTAATTAAAACATAAAAGTCTAGTTTAAATAATATTTGATTATAAAAATTCATAAATGGAATAAAATTCCCATTTTACAATTATATTAACATAGTTTGTAATTAATATTTAAAATCACAATTTAGCTAATAAAATCTCAAATACATTATATTATTAATAAAATTTAAATTTTTTACAATTATATTAACATAACATAATAAAATTCACATTTAATTACATAAACAGTTTAATTATATAATAAGATTAGTTTAAAACCCATTTTATTTCCAAAATAGCATATAATATTATTCTTTGAAAACATTTTTCGAAAAAAATTAATAAAAATAATATTAATTAGTTAAAATAGTGATTAATTTGTAAAAATCATTTTATTACCTTAAATAATTATAAAATCAACTAAAATATATTATTTAACTACAATTAACACAAAATTACACATAAGTTATATAAAATTCCATAAAAATTATATAAATTCACAAAAATTATTTCACCAACAAATAGCATTATAATATCAATTCAACACACAATTAAACTCTAATTTCTACCAAAAATACACATTTAACTCAAAATTCCAAAATTACATAAACTATAAATATTTCTTAAAATTACATAATATTCTCCAAAAATTATTTTCTTTATTCTAAAATTAATATCAACTCATAATAATATTAATTTAACAAATTGTATAATTAAATAAGTTAATTTACGAAAATTAGATAAATAATAATAAAATAATCAAAAATTAACAAATTTTTAAATAAATTCTAAAAATCAAAACAAAAATATAGAGATGTAAATTGAGCTTCCAAGAGCAATCTTTGTTAAGGAAGATCAACTAAATCAAGCTCAATCAACTAAAAAAAAAATCGCGAAACCTTAAAGCTCAAACTAAAAAATTCAAGAAAACACAAAATTGGATGGATTTGAACTAAAACAGAGGTTAAATCCTTGCTCACCGGTGCTCAAGGAATTCATAGACACCGAGAACATGAAAAAAAACGACCGGAGAATGAACGACGGCGAGAAGCTCCATCAACTGCTGCTGCCGTTTCTGCTATCTCCGGTGAGCTGCTGGCCGTCAGACTGCACCGAGGAAGAAGAAGGGAGGATGAGGGAGGAAATGGTGGCAGTCCGATGAAGTGCGGCAAGAGGCATAGTGACGGTTGTTGCTCGGACATGCGCGCGGGGAGAGGATGCAGAAGACTGTGTTTCTGTTTTTTTTTTTTTTTTTAGTATATATATATATAACTTTATAATATAATGTTATTTAATATAATAAAACTTTATATTATAATATAATATAACTTTATATTTGACAATTCTCAACCACACAATTATCTTATACACACACACACACACACACACACACACACACACATATATATATATATATATATATATATATATATATATATATAACACATGTAATATACATAACATAAATTAATAATAAATATAAATAAAATAACATTAAATAATAATGATAATTCTAACAAAATAAATAATGGAATTTTTTTTTTTATAAAACAATAATAAAATTAATAATATTAAAATAATAATACACTGAATTAAATATTGCTAAATAATACTATCCGAACATATAAATATACACAATAAAATTTAAATATCCAAATTAATAAGTTCAAAATAAAAATATTTACATAGAAAATTTAATTAAATATAAAATAATAATAATAAATCACAAAATAGTAAAATAATTCAATATAATTTTTAAACTTTATTAACACTGCACATCTCATTATTTAATAAAATAACTTAAAAACTAGGGTTATCACAGTCTCCCCTCCTTACAAGAATTCGTCCCCGAATTCCAAAAAGAAAATTACAAGATCAAGAAAGAAAGAGATACGGGTAAGAAGCTCGTATCTCAACTTCAGTCTCTCACGTAAGCTCTTTCACTTTGTTGCCACGTCACGGAACCTTGATCATCTGAATCTAGTTCGAACATAACTATCGAGCTTGATAATTTATAATCACAACTGATTCCTTCTCAAACTTCAGGTCTTCATTCAGTTCTATATTGTTCAACGCGTCTCATCACACCACTTTTCGGGGACATCTTCAGAATTACAGTCTTCGATCTGAAACTCCATATCTCTGCATCTAGGATCCATATCGCTCTTCTGATCACAACAACTTCTTCACTGTATTCTGAACCATCTCATATCTAATTAAGACTTCTTTCCATAAAAGCTTCAGGTGGTGTCATTCCAATACTGCTATGGTAGCTGTTATTATAAGCAAATTCTATAAGTAGCATATAATCAACCTAGCTACCTTCTAGATCCAAAACACACATCTTCAACATACTGTTTAGTGTTTGGATCGTCCTCTCAGACTGTCATCTGTCTGAGGATGAAAAGCAGTATTGAAATTCAATCAGGTGTCTATTACTCTCTACAACCTCTGCCAAAATCGAAAGGTAAACACTGTACCTTTACCATATACAATGGATACAGGTAGTCCATGCAGGCACACAATATGCTTCATATGCAGCTTAGCCCTCTTAGCTACTGAATAAATGGCTTCCATTGGCCAAAAATTAACTGACTTGGTCAATTTATCTACAGTCCTTCTAACGGAATTATATTCACCCTTCGAACGAGGTAACCAACCATAAAAATTATCACAATTCTCTCTTATTTCCACCCAAATTCAAAAGAGATCAAAACTTCCCAGAAGACTTCTGATATTCAGCTTTCATTGACTGGCAATTTTAACACTTAGAAATACAATCAGTCACATCCTTCTATAATCCAACCCACTAGTACTGATCCTGAACACTGTGATAATTCTTGGTAACCATTTGAATGTACACTGCAAGTTCATTTCCATAGCTTATATAGAATCCCTTTCTCAGATTACAACATCAACCCTGTATCATTAACTTGGGCATCTCCTATTAACAGATCATTCTATGGTGATATGCCATGATGACATGCTATAATGAATGTCATGATAAGATGATCTAATGAAATGTTATGATGAAATGCTAGAATGAAATGTCGTGATGAAATGCTGTAATGAGATGCTATGATGATATGATGAAATACTGTAATGATATCAGGTTTTATCCTTTAAAGTTCACGTAACCCTCAGATCAATCAGTCTTCTTCAGTACTTACAAGCTGTTCTAACAAACATCTGTTCACCCAATCTTCCTATTCTTCTGAGTTATGAGGGTCATAGGAGCTGTAATTCTAGAGAATTCTATTCAGATTTCCTATGATACCCAATAAAACCCAAAAAATTACAGATCTCAATGGATTCAATTAGTCTGGGCCGCTCAGATGTTATATTGATCTTTTGTGGATCAACTCGAATTCTATCCTTAAACGCCATAATTCTAAGAAAAACAACACTCTCCACCCAATGATCACACTTCTCGAATTCAGCATAAAGCTGACATTCTCTTAGTGTCTGTAGTATAGTCCTCAAGTGATATGTGCCCTTTCATTCACTTCGAATACATTAGTATATCATTAATGAAGACTACTACAAACTGATCCACAACTAATGATAACCTGACTTCAAATTAATTTTTGAAAAGAACTGTGCACTCTTTAGCTGATCAGACAGGTCATCTATCCTCAAAAGAGGATACTTGTCCTTCACTGTTACCCTGTTCATCTCTCTCCAGTCAATGCATAGTTTCAAGGTACGATCCTTCTTCCTTACAACAGGACTAGTGCACCCTGAAGAGAAACATAAGGTCTAACAAAACCTTGGTCATACAACTCTCGTAATTGCTCCTACAGCTCTGCAAAAGTCATTTTGTAGGGCTACGTTGAAATAGGAGTTATATCAGGAACCACATCGATACAGAATTCAATCTCTGTAAAGTGGTAAACTTGGTAACTCACAGGCAATTAAAACATCTGGGAGAGACAACTTCTCTACTGAAGTATACTCAACTAGAGCCAGATATTCTTGACAACCCTTTCACATCTCATCAAGATTAATTACACCCAAAAGATTAAATTCATAATAACTCTCGGAGTCTTAATTCTCGGTTTAGATGCCAATATATATTACGCTTAATCCTGTAATATATAATTCCACCAGTCTCCTCTTATATTGTATTACGTCTTCAGCATGACGTATCAGATTGAAGAGTTTACAGGTAATCTTCTTAACTGATTGCTCTTCCCTTATTCTGTGCAATAGCCGATACAGGTAATTATCCTCCCTTAAAGGTGGATGGAAGTATCTTAGAAATCCCCCTTTAACTCAAATTATGTGTTGCAGTCAGAACTAACAGCTTGCCATAAAGAGTACAAGAGTGCTTTGTCTTCATTAGACATTTTCCAATTCCCCCATCAAAGCATATTCAAACAACTGTCAAACTTGATTAAATGTTATCAAGCTTTTATTAATCTCGGCTATCCTGGCTACAATTGTTGCACGTTCAAGTCCAAAAGGAATGCTTGTACTACTTACAATGACTACCTTAACCGTTGAGTTATAGTTGCCTCTAACCTACCCTTATACTAGATAGGTGTAGTAGGGCTGGAACTATAACCACAACTAGAACTTGAAAAGACTAATGATCAACATTGTCTCTGCAGAAGAAACAATTCACATTCACTGCGCTGAAAAGATATAGAAATCAACATAATTCAGAATATAGCATATACGCAGAATTGACATGTCTCAAGTTCTCGGTTGAAAAAGAAATTACATCTGCTGAACGATCGAAGGTATCAGCACCGTATCCTGTAAAACTCTTGTTGCAGAAGCAACATCATTGCAATGTTAAGCCACCAGCTCCTCGTTTAGTTATTCCCATTGTCAACAGTGATCATCAGGCCTTCTAAATCCATCTCTAACCCTACGCCTAACAGGATGCATAGGGGGTAGAACCTCGTGCTCAGAAGATCAACTATCATCGATCGATGGAGCGATTCATGCTCAAGGCAATCAACAAGGAGCAAATATAAACAAATAGTTCAAATAATCACAAACATCAATAGACACCCTAACGGTTACGCGGAATTCCTAATGCAAGGAAGACTTTTCAAAGACATGACCGAACCTAATTCACTGCAGTAGTTTAACAGAAAATACAACTTTGAAGACTAGGGCCACAACTCAAACAACTAAGCCCTGACACAGAACCTAGCTCTGATACCAACTTTGTCACGACCCAAACTAGGAGTCATGACCGGCGCTAGGGAACGGGAATTCTTTCGAATCCGGAACCCGTAGCAAGCCTTAGAAAATAAAATCATACAATAATTATATAAAAGTATGACCAAATTAAAATTTTTCTGATTCGATATATAAATTAAATACTCCAAATCCTTTTATAAATGAATACATATTCGTACAATGTTCAAATACAAATTCTCAGAGTATTTAATATCCAAACAAAATAATACACTTCCAATATAATGACACTACTACTGCAGTTTCTAGAATACAATTCAAAGTTTAGAATATACATTTGTATAAAACAGTCGGGACTGAAGAACACCGGCGAGGAACTCTATAACTAAGGTCTGACGATATGGAACCTCCTGAAAAAAAATAATTGAGGGGGGTCAGACCTCACTGAGTGAATTATTATACTATATATACATGCAACCTAAACCATAACAATCAGGCATTCTTATATATATATATATATATATACACACATTTCACACGAATGCCAAACTTTGCTTTTATAAAATACTAAATGTAGAAAACGTTTGTTTTAATTCATGAAGGATCCATAGAACCCTAAATAATAACAACCTCAAACAATCTCATCATCACTCTAGCCATACAGGCTCACTTGATTCCAAATAGAACACTTATTCCAATTTGGACAGCAGACTGGCCCCGAGACACTAAGTCGACCGAGCTCCAGCAGTCTGGCTGTCAGTGTGATTGGCCCCGAGACACTTGGTCAACCGAGCTCCAGCAATCACACTATCCATCACCTCACATCTCAATCAACCCAATAGATCATTCAATTCACTTATGGACAGTAGACTGGCCCCGAGACACTAAGTCAACCGAGCTCCAGCAGTCTGACTGTCAGTGTGATTGGCCCCGAGACACTTGGTCAACCGAGCTCCAGCAATCACACTATCTAACATACCATTAATCTTAGTCAAATCAATTAAATCAATTATAATCACCCAATTTTAACTCTCACTCAATCCTTATCTACCGTACCGGTACGTACACGGTCCTAGTGCTGCCCACTAGGAAGCACGTTCTAATGATATCCTTCACTTTGAATAAATCATTCATTCGAAAAATAATTAATGTAGAACCATATTCATAATAGTAAAACCAACCATATATATATATACCAAAAATATATGAAATAAACCAAAGATAAATCATTAAAATAGTTAAAACAATTTAAATGAATAACAATAATATAACATGCATTATCTAAAAAAAATATACTTAAATATGCAAAAGATATACCCTAAGTACTCAAATCATTTAATAAACCATTTATGTATAAATATTCATTTAAATACGTGTTTGTGTTTAACATATATTCACAAATATACTAAAAATAAACCTAATTATCTAGCATGCATATATATAAAAATATACCCTAAATGTACCACTAATGTGTTAGGTTTAATTTAAAAATAAAACATGTATTTATTTGGAAATAAATCAAAATATACCAAAGATAAACTTAAAAATAATTTAAGTGTAGGTTTATAATATAGCATGCAATTATTTAAGAATAACCTAAATTATACTAATCATTTAATAAAATAATTATGGTTCGATGCACATTTAAATCATGTATAAATATTAAATTATAACAAACATAAACTTAAATATCTAACATACATATATCAAAAATGTACTAAAAAAAAATAAACCGAAAATATACCAGATCATATTATAATTAAATTAATGTTTAAACATATAATGAAAATAAAATTCCTAAGTCATGCATCCTATATGCACTGCATATATATACAGTATAATAACTCACTGAGGTGCGCTCCTCAAGACAGACTCGACGGGCCTGGTCCGTTAGGCCTCGGTCTCAGCGCGGCTAGAAAATACAATAACGACCATCAGAATAAATTCTAACTTTATGCTTATAGAATTACTATGGAAAGACTCAATTAAAAATTTAAAACTAGACTTGGACGGTTGTCACGTTTTACGAGAAATCTATCAAAAATTCGGCAGAGTCTCCTCTGTAAAACGGACATCTCCCTACAAAAGTAGGGCCAAACCTGCACAGAAAACACACTTCTAAAATCATCAAATGCTCAATACCTCGGGTTGGGACTCCAAACTCCACAAATTCCCAACCGAGGTTCACAATTCACAACTCTACAATGTTAAACAGTAAAATAATAGAAGTCATCAAAACTCGTAAAAATATTTTAAACCTCTATTTTCTAATTAAAACATAAAAGTCTAGTTTAAATAATATTTGATTATAAAAATTCATAAATGGAATAAAATTCCCATTTTACAATTATATTAACATAGTTTGTAATTAATATTTAAAATCACAATTTAGCTAATAAAATCTCAAATACATTATATTATTAATAAAATTTAAATTTTTTACAATTATATTAACATAACATAATAAAATTCACATTTAATTACATAAACAGTTTAATTATATAATAAGATTAGTTTAAAACCCATTTTATTTCCAAAATAGCATATAATATTATTCTTTGAAAACATTTTTCGAAAAAAATTAATAAAAATAATATTAATTAGTTAAAATAGTGATTAATTTGTAAAAATCATTTTATTACCTTAAATAATTATAAAATCAACTAAAATATATTATTTAACTACAATTAACACAAAATTACACATAAGTTATATAAAATTCCATAAAAATTATATAAATTCACAAAAATTATTTCACCAACAAATAGCATTATAATATCAATTCAACACACAATTAAACTCTAATTTCTACCAAAAATACACATTTAACTCAAAATTCCAAAATTACATAAACTATAAATATTTCTTAAAATTACATAATATTCTCCAAAAATTATTTTCTTTATTCTAAAATTAATATCAACTCATAATAATATTAATTTAACAAATTGTATAATTAAATAAGTTAATTTACGAAAATTAGATAAATAATAATAAAATAATCAAAAATTAACAAATTTTTAAATAAATTCTAAAAATCAAAACAAAAATATAGAGATGTAAATTGAGCTTCCAAGAGCAATCTTTGTTAAGGAAGATCAACTAAATCAAGCTCAATCAACTAAAAAAAAAATCGCGAAACCTTAAAGCTCAAACTAAAAAATTCAAGAAAACACAAAATTGGATGGATTTGAACTAAAACAGAGGTTAAATCCTTGCTCACCGGTGCTCAAGGAATTCATAGACACCGAGAACATGAAAAAAAACGACCGGAGAATGAACGACGGCGAGAAGCTCCATCAACTGCTGCTGCCGTTTCTGCTATCTCCGGTGAGCTGCTGGCCGTCAGACTGCACCGAGGAAGAAGAAGGGAGGATGAGGGAGGAAATGGTGGCAGTCCGATGAAGTGCGGCGAGAGGCATAGTGACGGTTGTTGCTCGGACATGCGCGCGGGGAGAGGATGCAGAAGACTGTGTTTCTGTTTTTTTTTTTTTTTTTAGTATATATATATATAACTTTATAATATAATGTTATTTAATATAATAAAACTTTATATTATAATATAATATAACTTTATATTTGACAATTCTCAACCACACAATTATCTTATACACACACACACACACACACACACACACACACACATATATATATATATATATATATATATATATATATATATAACACATGTAATATACATAACATAAATTAATAATAAATATAAATAAAATAACATTAAATAATAATGATAATTCTAACAAAATAAATAATGGAATTTTTTTTTTATAAAACAATAATAAAATTAATAATATTAAAATAATAATACACTGAATTAAATATTGCTAAATAATACTATCCGAACATATAAATATACACAATAAAATTTAAATATCCAAATTAATAAGTTCAAAATAAAAATATTTACATAGAAAATTTAATTAAATATAAAATAATAATAATAAATCACAAAATAGTAAAATAATTCAATATAATTTTTAAACTTTATTAACACTGCACATCTCATTATTTAATAAAATAACTTAAAAACTAGGGTTATCACAGTCTCCCCTCCTTACAAGAATTCGTCCCCGAATTCCAAAAAGAAAATTACAAGATCAAGAAAGAAAGAGATACGGGTAAGAAGCTCGTATCTCAACTTCAGTCTCTCACGTAAGCTCTTTCACTTTGTTGCCACGTCACGGAACCTTGATCATCTGAATCTAGTTCGAACATAACTATCGAGCTTGATAATTTATAATCACAACTGATTCCTTCTCAAACTTCAGGTCTTCATTCAGTTCTATATTGTTCAACGCGTCTCATCACACCACTTTTCGGGGACATCTTCAGAATTACAGTCTTCGATCTGAAACTCCATATCTCTGCATCTAGGATCCATATCGCTCTTCTGATCACAACAACTTCTTCACTGTATTCTGAACCATCTCATATCTAATTAAGACTTCTTTCCATAAAAGCTTCAGGTGGTGTCATTCCAATACTGCTATGGTAGCTGTTATTATAAGCAAATTCTATAAGTAGCATATAATCAACCTAGCTACCTTCTAGATCCAAAACACACATCTTCAACATACTGTTTAGTGTTTGGATCGTCCTCTCAGACTGTCATCTGTCTGAGGATGAAAAGCAGTATTGAAATTCAATCAGGTGTCTATTACTCTCTACAACCTCTGCCAAAATCGAAAGGTAAACACTGTACCTTTACCATATACAATGGATACAGGTAGTCCATGCAGGCACACAATATGCTTCATATGCAGCTTAGCCCTCTTAGCTACTGAATAAATGGCTTCCATTGGCCAAAAATTAACTGACTTGGTCAATTTATCTACAGTCCTTCTAACGGAATTATATTCACCCTTCGAACGAGGTAACCAACCATAAAAATTATCACAATTCTCTCTTATTTCCACCCAAATTCAAAAGAGATCAAAACTTCCCAGAAGACTTCTGATATTCAGCTTTCATTGACTGGCAATTTTAACACTTAGAAATACAATCAGTCACATCCTTCTATAATCCAACCCACTAGTACTGATCCTGAACACTGTGATAATTCTTGGTAACCATTTGAATGTACACTGCAAGTTCATTTCCATAGCTTATATAGAATCCCTTTCTCAGATTACAACATCAACCCTGTATCATTAACTTGGGCATCTCCTATTAACAGATCATTCTATGGTGATATGCCATGATGACATGCTATAATGAATGTCATGATAAGATGATCTAATGAAATGTTATGATGAAATGCTAGAATGAAATGTCGTGATGAAATGCTGTAATGAGATGCTATGATGATATGATGAAATGCTGTAATAATATCAGGTCTTATCCTTTAAAGTTCACGTAACCCTCAAATCAATCAGTCTTCTTCAGTACTTACAAGCTGTTCTAACAAACATCTGTTCACCCAATCTTCCTATTCTTCTGAGTTATGAGGGTCATAGGAGCTGTAATTCTAGAGAATTCTATTCAGATTTCCTATGATACCCAATAAAACCCAGAAAATTACAGATCTCAATGGATTCAATTAGTCTGGGCCGCTCAGATGTTATATTGATCTTTTGTGGATCAACTCGAATTCTATCCTTAAACGCCATAATTCTAAGAAAAACAACACTCTCCACCCAATGATCACACTTCTCGAATTCAGCATAAAGCTGACATTCTCTTAGTGTCTGTAGTATAGTCCTCAAGTGATATGTGCCCTTTCATTCACTTCGAATACATTAGTATATCATTAATGAAGACTACTACAAACTGATCCACAACTAATGATAACCTGACTTCAAATTAATTTTTGAAAAGAACTGTGCACTCTTTAGCTGATCAGACAGGTCATCTATCCTCAAAAGAGGATACTTGTCCTTCACTGTTACCCTGTTCATCTCTCTCCAGTCAATGCATAGTTTCAAGGTACGATCCTTCTTCCTTACAACAGGACTAGTGCACCCTGAAGAGAAACATAAGGTCTAACAAAACCTTGGTCATACAACTCTCGTAATTGCTCCTACAGCTCTGCAAAAGTCATTTTGTAGGGCTACGTTGAAATAGGAGTTATATCAGGAACCACATCGATACAGAATTCAATCTCTGTAAAGTGGTAAACTTGGTAACTCACAGGCAATTAAAACATCTGGGAGAGACAACTTCTCTACTGAAGTATACTCAACTAGAGCCAGATATTCTTGACAACCCTTTCACATCTCATCAAGATTAATTACACCCAAAAGATTAAATTCATAATAACTCTCGGAGTCTTAATTCTCGGTTTAGATGCCAATATATATTACGCTTAATCCTGTAATATATAATTCCACCAGTCTCCTCTTATATTGTATTACGTCTTCAGCATGACGTATCAGATTGAAGAGTTTACAGGTAATCTTCTTAACTGATTGCTCTTCCCTTATTCTGTGCAATAGCCGATACAGGTAATTATCCTCCCTTAAAGGTGGATGGAAGTATCTTAGAAATCCCCCTTTAACTCAAATTATGTGTTGCAGTCAGAACTAACAGCTTGCCATAAAGAGTACAAGAGTGCTTTGTCTTCATTAGACATTTTCCAATTCCCCCATCAAAGCATATTCAAACAACTGTCAAACTTGATTAAATGTTATCAAGCTTTTATTAATCTCGGCTATCCTGGCTACAATTATTGCACGTTCAAGTCCAAAAGGAATGCTTGTACTACTTACAATGACTACCTTAACCGTTGAGTTATAGTTGCCTCTAACCTACCCTTATACTAGATAGGTGTAGTAGGGCTGGAACTATAACCACAACTAGAACTTGAAAAGACTAATGATCAACATTGTCTCTGCAGAAGAAACAATTCACATTCACTGCGCTGAAAAGATATAGAAATCAACATAATTCAGAATATAGCATATACGCAGAATTGACATGTCTCAAGTTCTCGGTTGAAAAAGAAATTACATCTGCTGAACGATCGAAGGTATCAGCACCGTATCCTGTAAAACTCTTGTTGCAGAAGCAACATCATTGCAATGTTAAGCCACCAGCTCCTCGTTTAGTTATTCCCATTGTCAACAGTGATCATCAGGCCTTCTAAATCCATCTCTAACCCTACGCCTAACAGGATGCATAGGGGGTAGAACCTCGTGCTCAGAAGATCAACTATCATCGATCGATGGAGCGATTCATGCTCAAGGCAATCAACAAGGAGCAAATATAAACAAATAGTTCAAATAATCACAAACATCAATAGACACCCTAACGGTTACGCGGAATTCCTAATGCAAGGAAGACTTTTCAAAGACATGACCGAACCTAATTCACTGCAGTAGTTTAACAGAAAATACAACTTTGAAGACTAGGGCCACAACTCAAACAACTAAGCCCTGACACAGAACCTAGCTCTGATACCAACTTTGTCACGACCCAAACTAGGAGTCATGACCGGCGCTAGGGAACGGGAATTCTTTCGAATCCGGAACCCGTAGCAAGCCTTAGAAAATAAAATCATACAATAATTATATAAAAGTATGACCAAATTAAAATTTTTCTGATTCGATATATAAATTAAATACTCCAAATCCTTTTATAAATGAATACATATTCGTACAATGTTCAAATACAAATTCTCAGAGTATTTAATATCCAAACAAAATAATACACTTCCAATATAATGACACTACTACTGCAGTTTCTAGAATACAATTCAAAGTTTAGAATATACATTTGTATAAAACAGTCGGGACTGAAGAACACCGGCGAGGAACTCTATAACTAAGGTCTGACGATATGGAACCTCCTGAAAAAAAATAATTGAGGGGGGTCAGACCTCACTGAGTGAATTATTATACTATATATACATGCAACCTAAACCATAACAATCAGGCATTCTTATATATATATATATATATATACACACATTTCACACGAATGCCAAACTTTGCTTTTATAAAATACTAAATGTAGAAAACGTTTGTTTTAATTCATGAAGGATCCATAGAACCCTAAATAATAACAACCTCAAACAATCTCATCATCACTCTAGCCATACAGGCTCACTTGATTCCAAATAGAACACTTATTCCAATTTGGACAGCAGACTGGCCCCGAGACACTAAGTCGACCGAGCTCCAGCAGTCTGGCTGTCAGTGTGATTGGCCCCGAGACACTTGGTCAACCGAGCTCCAGCAATCACACTATCCATCACCTCACATCTCAATCAACCCAATAGATCATTCAATTCACTTATGGACAGTAGACTGGCCCCGAGACACTAAGTCAACCGAGCTCCAGCAGTCTGACTGTCAGTGTGATTGGCCCCGAGACACTTGGTCAACCGAGCTCCAGCAATCACACTATCTAACATACCATTAATCTTAGTCAAATCAATTAAATCAATTATAATCACCCAATTTTAACTCTCACTCAATCCTTATCTACCGTACCGGTACGTACACGGTCCTAGTGCTGCCCACTAGGAAGCACGTTCTAATGATATCCTTCACTTTGAATAAATCATTCATTCGAAAAATAATTAATGTAGAACCATATTCATAATAGTAAAACCAACCATATATATATATACCAAAAATATATGAAATAAACCAAAGATAAATCATTAAAATAGTTAAAACAATTTAAATGAATAACAATAATATAACATGCATTATCTAAAAAAAATATACTTAAATATGCAAAAGATATACCCTAAGTACTCAAATCATTTAATAAACCATTTATGTATAAATATTCATTTAAATACGTGTTTGTGTTTAACATATATTCACAAATATACTAAAAATAAACCTAATTATCTAGCATGCATATATATAAAAATATACCCTAAATGTACCACTAATGTGTTAGGTTTAATTTAAAAATAAAACATGTATTTATTTGGAAATAAATCAAAATATACCAAAGATAAACTTAAAAATAATTTAAGTGTAGGTTTATAATATAGCATGCAATTATTTAAGAATAACCTAAATTATACTAATCATTTAATAAAATAATTATGGTTCGATGCACATTTAAATCATGTATAAATATTAAATTATAACAAACATAAACTTAAATATCTAACATACATATATCAAAAATGTACTAAAAAAAAATAAACCGAAAATATACCAGATCATATTATAATTAAATTAATGTTTAAACATATAATGAAAATAAAATTCCTAAGTCATGCATCCTATATGCACTGCATATATATACAGTATAATAACTCACTGAGGTGCGCTCCTCAAGACAGACTCGACGGGCCTGGTCCGTTAGGCCTCGGTCTCAGCGCGGCTAGAAAATACAATAACGACCATCAGAATAAATTCTAACTTTATGCTTATAGAATTACTATGGAAAGACTCAATTAAAAATTTAAAACTAGACTTGGACGGTTGTCACGTTTTACGAGAAATCTATCAAAAATTCGGCAGAGTCTCCTCTGTAAAACGGACATCTCCCTACAAAAGTAGGGCCAAACCTGCACAGAAAACACACTTCTAAAATCATCAAATGCTCAATACCTCGGGTTGGGACTCCAAACTCCACAAATTCCCAACCGAGGTTCACAATTCACAACTCTACAATGTTAAACAGTAAAATAATAGAAGTCATCAAAACTCGTAAAAATATTTTAAACCTCTATTTTCTAATTAAAACATAAAAGTCTAGTTTAAATAATATTTGATTATAAAAATTCATAAATGGAATAAAATTCCCATTTTACAATTATATTAACATAGTTTGTAATTAATATTTAAAATCACAATTTAGCTAATAAAATCTCAAATACATTATATTATTAATAAAATTTAAATTTTTTACAATTATATTAACATAACATAATAAAATTCACATTTAATTACATAAACAGTTTAATTATATAATAAGATTAGTTTAAAACCCATTTTATTTCCAAAATAGCATATAATATTATTCTTTGAAAACATTTTTCGAAAAAAATTAATAAAAATAATATTAATTAGTTAAAATAGTGATTAATTTGTAAAAATCATTTTATTACCTTAAATAATTATAAAATCAACTAAAATATATTATTTAACTACAATTAACACAAAATTACACATAAGTTATATAAAATTCCATAAAAATTATATAAATTCACAAAAATTATTTCACCAACAAATAGCATTATAATATCAATTCAACACACAATTAAACTCTAATTTCTACCAAAAATACACATTTAACTCAAAATTCCAAAATTACATAAACTATAAATATTTCTTAAAATTACATAATATTCTCCAAAAATTATTTTCTTTATTCTAAAATTAATATCAACTCATAATAATATTAATTTAACAAATTGTATAATTAAATAAGTTAATTTACGAAAATTAGATAAATAATAATAAAATAATCAAAAATTAACAAATTTTTAAATAAATTCTAAAAATCAAAACAAAAATATAGAGATGTAAATTGAGCTTCCAAGAGCAATCTTTGTTAAGGAAGATCAACTAAATCAAGCTCAATCAACTAAAAAAAAAATCGCGAAACCTTAAAGCTCAAACTAAAAAATTCAAGAAAACACAAAATTGGATGGATTTGAACTAAAACAGAGGTTAAATCCTTGCTCACCGGTGCTCAAGGAATTCATAGACACCGAGAACATGAAAAAAAACGACCGGAGAATGAACGACGGCGAGAAGCTCCATCAACTGCTGCTGCCGTTTCTGCTATCTCCGGTGAGCTGCTGGCCGTCAGACTGCACCGAGGAAGAAGAAGGGAGGATGAGGGAGGAAATGGTGGCAGTCCGATGAAGTGCGGCGAGAGGCATAGTGACGGTTGTTGCTCGGACATGCGCGCGGGGAGAGGATGCAGAAGACTGTGTTTCTGTTTTTTTTTTTTTTTTTAGTATATATATATATAACTTTATAATATAATGTTATTTAATATAATAAAACTTTATATTATAATATAATATAACTTTATATTTGACAATTCTCAACCACACAATTATCTTATACACACACACACACACACACACACACACATATATATATATATATATATATATATATATAACACATGTAATATACATAACATAAATTAATAATAAATATAAATAAAATAACATTAAATAATAATGATAATTCTAACAAAATAAATAATGGAATTTTTTTTTTTATAAAACAATAATAAAATTAATAATATTAAAATAATAATACACTGAATTAAATATTGCTAAATAATACTATCCGAACATATAAATATACACAATAAAATTTAAATATCCAAATTAATAAGTTCAAAATAAAAATATTTACATAGAAAATTTAATTAAATATAAAATAATAATAATAAATCACAAAATAGTAAAATAATTCAATATAATTTTTAAACTTTATTAACACTGCACATCTCATTATTTAATAAAATAACTTAAAAACTAGGGTTATCACAGTCATTTTACTACAGTCAAGTACTATATCCATAGATATCATCATCACATACCTTAGCATGACAATCCATATTCATTTTATTGTTATGATCGAGATCAATAGCCAACATAACAGATAAAATTTCATATTTTACATATTTTATTGAATGTAAGTTATATGCTTCAATACTTTTACTTCTTTAGTTTATAAATAGAAATATACAAATCTCAATTGAAATTATATATTTCTTTGACAACTTATTTCATTTTTCTGATATTGCAAGTTATAAAAATGATAATTTATTTACAAGCTTTTGCAAGGGAAAAAAAGAAATGGGAGCTATTGAAAAATGTGGTATGCTTACTATTATTTTTATAATTATTTATTATATTTATTTCCTAAATAAAAGCATAGATTCAATTCAATTTATAGAGAATTTAAATGAGATCATTAATTCTATCAATAACAATTGCAACTATATCAATATTTTTGTTTATATTATATTATAGGTTCAGCACGTGCCTGAGTGTTCAATGACCATGGTACTGTTCGAGGTCAAGATCCACTAGGAAATACAACAAGAGCTTATAGTCCAAGTTGGAGATGGATTTACCAACCAGATGAGACTCGGGACACACTTTACAATAACTAGATTTCATGGAGAGCTCCAGCAGCTGTACTCAGAGATTGAGTTCAAAAACTGAGTATGAGCTTTTAGAATGCACACCCAACCTAGCGGTTGGCCTTCATTTGTATTTTATATTTTATTAATTTTAATTATTTAATTATTTCGTTATTTACATGCAAAATGCAATTTCCACCATACAATTCTCACACTTCACAATTAAGTCCATGCGGTTAATTAATTCCAATTGCATGCAATTAAATCCATCATTCACCACATCATGCATTCAAGCTATATTAACAGGATAAATAAAATAGATTGACAACATAAAGAAATAAAATAAAGTGCTCATGTAGAAGAAATATAAAATAAAAAAACACATGTAAAAAAATGGAGAGAGGAGAAAAGTTTACAACTCTTTCCACATGCAAGATCAACAAAAAATAAAATAAAATAAAAATAAAAAATCTAAAAATAAGGTTAACTATATGGTGACCAAATTGTCACTTAAATATATCAATTGTAATACCCTATGTTTTAATTAAATAAAGTAATTTTTTGAAATTGTAGTGTTAATAAATAATTTTTAATTATATGATACAATTGTTAATTATTTTGTATATATATATATGTTAATATTATTTTAGGGTTATTAATATACGTGAGTATTATTTATTTATTGTCTAGAATTTCATTGTCAATTATTATCATTATTATTATCATTACTATTTTAAACTATATTAAATTTTGATGGTTATTTATGTGTTACTATGTACATGCATATATATATATATATATATATATATATATACAAACTTATATGTATATTTAGGGTTAAATATTATTTTAGATGTGTGTGTATTAAAATAACTTGTGTATATATATATGTGTATGTAGTATATGTCCCCTCCCTGTCTTCCAGCTCCGCCCAGTTCCAGTCCCCCACTTTCAGTGCTACCTTCCTGCTGCGACTTGCTGCCTCCTTAGCCTTCATCTCCGGTTACAACGAGCTCCCTCCTTTCCCCTCTGTTTTTGCAGCAGCTTGGTGGTGAGTAGTACTCACCCGATTCCTCCTTTCCTTCTTTGATCTTGAGCATTTTGGTAGATTGTCTAGTTAATTGATGTTGTTAGTGTATAATGAGGTTGATTTTGTTCTTTTTGAAATTTTGGGGAATTGTTTGATTTTTTTTTCAGAATTTTATTTGATTTTTTTGTCATTTTATTTATTTGATTTTGTTATATTTTTAGGTGTAATTAGTGATTAGAGTAATTATAGTTAATTGTTCTTGATATATTATTTTTATTTAAGGTTTTAGAATTTTGGTATTAATTAGAGGTTTATATAAATTTTAGGTATTTAAGGAGTATTTATGTTAATTTTGAAAATTATTGTGAAAAATTATGAAATTTTAATAATTGAAGTTATTAGTGAATGTTATTAATTTTAGAACTCAAATTATAATTTTTGTGACTATTTTTATAAATATTTTTGAGTTTATGCCAAATGTAATTTTATGCTAATTATAGTTAAACATATATTTTAGTTAATTTTATTAATATTTAAGAGGTTTAGAGAATTTGTATAAATTAATTGGTATTTTTACTTAAGTAGTGTTAGTTTTAAATATTAATTCCAAATATTATATATATATATATATATATATATATATATATATATATATATTGTAATATCCCGAGTTTTTAAATATTTTTATACTGCATCGGGATATGCAGTGTTAATAATTTTTGTATATATATTTATGATATTTTATGAGTTTGTTGTTTGTTTAAAGCTAATTTTAATTATTTTATATTATTTTAAGTACTTTACGTAAAATTTTTTCGAAAATTATATTTTCGGAGAAATTGACACGTAAATAATTTAATACTATTTATTTTGACTAGTTTTATGAATTTGCATGAACTCATATTTAATTTTAAAGTGCTAAAATAAATTGTATATATGTGTACTTATTTAAATTAATTAGAGCTTAATTAATTTCCTTAATTTTATTATTTAATTTTTATATTAATTAATTAATTTTAAGTGTATAAATTATTAAATATATTAAAATATTTGTGTGGTGAGTATTATTTGTGTGTGGGAATATATATATTACTATAATATAAGGTGGACATATATATATATATACATATATACACGTTTTGTTTAACAAAAAAAAATCAAAGTTACCTTATTTACAATTTTGCCCCTCCCTTCATCTTCTTTCTCCCAACACGTTTTCAGCCATTTTCAGCCATTTCAAGCTGGTTTTCTTGCTGTTACTATGCCTCTCAGCCTTCCTCCTCCACCTCCAGTCATTTCCACCACTTGAAACACTCTTTTCTGGCATTGTTTGGCCGGATTTTCATCAAGAAGCCAAAAAATCGACTTAGCTCCGATCAAGCACTTTTCGGCCACCAAATTTGATGCCGTCAGTCTCTATCTTCTCCTTGATCTCTGGTGAGTGTGATTCCAAGTTTTTTTTCACTTGATTTGGTCTAGAATTGCTTAGGTTTCAATTTCTTCATTTCAGCCATTTAGGTTTTGAATTTTTTTAGCTCAATTTGATTGATTCATGAAAAATTCCTTCACAAACTTTGTTCCTGGAAGCTTAATCTACATTTTGTAATTTTTGTAGAATTTTTAGAATTTATTTTGATTTTTGTGAATTTTTGATTATTTTATTATTATTTTCTAATTTTCGAAAATTAATTAATTAAATTATGAAATTGTGTTTTATGGTGATAATAGGAGTTGAAATGAATTATAGAAATTTATTTGTAATTTTTGTGAATTTTTATGTATTTATTTGGAATTTATTAAGTTTATGTAATTTTGAAAAATAGGGTTAATTATGTGTTTAATTGAAATAAATTGGTAAATTGAGTATATTTATTGATATTATTGAAATATATGTTGAGAAAATTAATTTTTAGTAATTATATTATTTTTGGGTTTATTTTAATAAATTTATATATAGGGGTATTTTGGTAATTTTACACTAAATTGGCTAAAAATGTAATTAAATTGGTTTTAATAGTTACTTAGTGTATGAAAATGATTTCTGCAAATTTTTAGTATTTTTAACTAATTAAAACTATTTTTCGTAAATTATTTTCAAATTATATATAATATACTATTTTTCTAAATAAATGGGTTTTTATTGATTTTTAATAAGTTTTAGGGTTAATTACGTAATTTGGATTTATAAAATTTTTAGGGAATTTTTTTGAGTAATAATAGTATATTATGTATATTTTATATTATATGGATAAATATGTAATTTTATGCTAATTATAGTTAAATATATATTTTAGTTGGTTTTATTAATATTTAAGAGGTTTAGAGGATTTTTTTTTATAAATTAATTGGTATTTTTAATTAAGTAATGTTAATTTTGAATATTGTTTCCAAATATTATATATATATGTATAATATATTATTTTGGTAACAAAAAATGTATATATGGTTATATTTAGCATATTTGGTATAATGGTTTTAATTAAGGTATTTGTTGATAGTTATATTAATTATGAATTATATATATGCATATTTTAAGAATAATGTATATTATTGGAAATTCTAGGTTTTTATATATTTATGTCTAATTAAATTTAATTAAGTGTCATTTTATACTTTAAATATGATTTTAATATTTATTTATGAAAGTAAAATTTTCCTGAATTTATTAATTAGAATTGAGTTGTGAACTTGGTTGGGCTAATACTGTGTTGGAGAGTCGACCCAAGTGTAGACTGTGTGCGAATTTTTAGAAGTGCGTTTTCCATGCAGGAATGGCTTTACCTATGGTAGAAAGATGTCCATTTTACAGAAGCGATTCTGCCGAAATTTTGATAAATTTTCTAGTAAAACGTGATATCATTAGTAAATTTCTACCGTTAATTAGGCTTTTTCCTGTCTATAAAGTCTTATTCGGTCTTCCTCGAGTCAGCCTAGAATTTTACTATTTTTGTTGATTTTCGATTTCAATTCCATAGACATGTTTTTAAAAGAGGTATGTTATTTATTTTCTAGAGAATATTAGAGTGGAAGCTGTTGGATCGAGGCAGACGCGCGGTCGTCAGCCTTCTCATTCATCTTGTAAGTTTATAGAACGATTTGTGCGTGTACTTACTTAAAGAATGCATGCGCTCATATTTTTAATATCGATTATGTGGTTTATTTAATTTAATGTTATTATTTAAGATTTAAAACGCATTTTATTTATTTAAAAGTCGATTTTTGAGAAATTTTGGTAGAACGGGCTACCTGGTGGGCTTCACCAAGACTATGTGCACATGGTAGAGATTAAGAGATGGATCCGATTATTGTATGACTGGTGAATATTAAACTGGGACGGGTGCCTTGGTGGAAGCCTTTGCTCTTGGGGATCGCCAGTGATTGGAAAGTCAATAATGGACTGGGATGGGTGCCTCGGTTGATGCCCTAGCTCTCGGGAACCGCCAGTGCCATATATTTTGGATTAAGTGAATGACTGCGACTTGGTGCCTCGGTTGATGCCTTTGCTCTCGGGGACCGACAATCTATTTGGAACAAGTGGGCCCGGTTGGCATTTAGAACTTTGGGTCTAGGGTTCTACTGAGATTTTTTTTTATAAGTTATATCTATACATTATAAATTATTTTCACTACAACTATATGGTTTTCAAAAAGGTTTTCAAACTGTACAGCTCTTTTTATTAACTTACTTAGTGAGGTCTGATTTCCCTCAATTTATTTTTTTCAGGAGCTTGAGAGATCGACCTCAGACCGCCTCTACGCCAGATTTCTTCATCACTGGCTATACTATGTAGTTCACTATGAGCTGTATTGTAATAGTAACTCTAGAAAACAGCAGTAGTAACTATACTAAGAATTTGTATAATTTAAGTATACTTGTGTATTTTATTTCAATGAACCACGCTTATATATAATGATTTAAGTTTGATTTATGATATGACGTTGGAGAATATTTTAGTTACGAATTCAATTCTGTTTTAATTTTAGAAAAAAAATCAGTTTGATAATGTGTTCTATTATAAAATAAAGTTTTAAATTGTAAGGTTTTATTTTTCTTTTCTTTAAGGCTTATTATGGGTTTTGGGGGCCTTATGCCTTCTCATTCCCTAGTGCCGGTCACGTGCCCTCGGGTTCGGGTCGTGACATATATATATATATATATATATATATATATATATATATATATAATACATTATAATGGTTTTAATTTAGGCTTTAATTATATTTTGATGATGAAATACAAATTTAGTTTTTTAATTTTGAATAATTGAGATTTTATATTTTTAGTATATATGTATGTGAAATATATACTTTTAGAAATAAGTGTTATCAATTCTTGATATTTTGTTGAGTTATAATCTCGGTCGGGGCTAAATGTAGTTTTGGGAGCTCGACTCGAGTGTGGATGTTTGTGGATATTAGAAGTGCATTTTTATGCAGGTCTGGCTCTACCTTTGGTATAGAGATGTCCATTTTATAGAGGAGACTGTCGAAATTTCGGTAGATTTTCTCGTAAAACATGATATTCATAAAATTTCTACCGTTAGTTAGGTTATCCTGTCTGTCGAGTCTTGTCTGATTTTCCTCGAGTTAGCCTGGAATTTCATTGTCTTGTTGATTGTTGATCTCAATTCCATAGTCATGTTTTAAAAGTCAATTTGTTAATTTTTTTCTTCTTTTAGAGCATATCGGAGCAAAAGCTGTGAGACCAAGGCAGACGCATGGTCGTCAGCCTTCGCATTCATCTTGTAAGTCAATAGAACGATTTGTGCGTGTGTTTATTTAAAGAATGCATGTGCTCATATTTTTTTTATATTGATTATATGATTTATTTAATTTAATGTTGTTATTTAAGCTTTAAAATGCATTTTATTTATTTAAAAATCGATTTTGAGAAATTTTGATAGAACGGGCTACCTAGTGGGCTTCACCAGGACTATGTGCACATGGTAGAGATTGAGAGATGGATCCGAAATATATATGACTGGTGGATGTTAAATTAGGACGAGTGCCTCGGTGGAAGCCTATGCTCTCGGGGACCGCCAATGATTGTAAGGTTAAAAAATGGACTGGGATGGGTGCCTCGGTTGATGCCCTAGCTCTCGAGGACCACCAATGCCATATATTTGGATTAAGTGGATGACTACGACTTGGTGTCTCGGTTGATGCCTTTGCTCTCGGAGATCGGTAGTCTAGTTGGAATAAGTAGGCCCAGTTGGCCATGTAGATTTTTAGGTTTAGGGTTCTACCGATATTTTTGAAAAGCTATACCTATACATTATAAATTATTTTCACTATAAATATATAGTTTTCAAAAAGGTTTTCAAACCGTACAGCTCTTTTATTGACTTACTCAGTGAGGTCTGATTCCCCTCAATTTATTTTTTTTAGGAGCTTGGGAGTTCGACCTCAGACTACCTCCATGCCGGGTTTCTTCTTCACCGGCTATTTTATGTAGGTCATTGTAAGCTGTACTGTTGTATTATTCTAGGACGCTACAGTAGTATATGTACTAAGAATTGTATGGTTTAAGTATATTTGTGTAATTTATTTGTATAAACCACGCTTATGTATAAAGATTTAAGTTTGATTTATAATATGTGATGTTGAAGCACATTTTATTTAGCACTTGAATTTGTTTATTTTTGAGAAAAATCAGTTTGATAATGTGTTCTATTTTAAAATAAGGTTTTAAATTGTAAGGTGTTGTTTATTCTTTCTTTTAGGCTTACTACGTGTTTCGGGGGCCTTATGCCTACCCATTCCCTAGTGCCGGTCATGTGCCCTCGGGTTCAGATCGTGACAAAGTTGGTATCAGAGCATAAGTCAATTAATTGTCCATGTCTATCTTTTTGTGTAACTATTGCAGCTTTAGGGTTGATAATTGTCTTTAAGATGTTCTTGTTTCTAATTCCGTGTTGCGTTAAATATTCTTACCCCATTTTGAATTCAATTTTCCTTGTCTTCTTTTCAGAATGAGGCGTGTGCGTACCGACCTCGATGTTGATCCGACTCTTAGACTTGATGAGCAGTCTGTGCACGATGAGGCTCCCCCTCCTGCTCCACATCGTAGGGGTAGAGGCAGAGGCAGAGGTAGAGCCAGGGTAGCTACAGCTGAGATTCCTGATCAGCAGCTAGTCGAGCCTGAAGCCCCAGCCATAGATCCCATAGCCTTTGCAGCTAGACTGGCAGGGATTAATTAGGGTCTAGCAACATTGAATCAGGCGATGCCCCTTATACAGCAGATGCTTCAGCAGAGGAACTAGGGGATGTCAGATACTGAGGCAGCACTTCTTTACTCTCAGATCGGTAGGGTTTCTTTTAACGGTACGGGTGATGCCTTAGACTTCATTAACGCGATTGAGGCATGTACCAGGACGGGACACACGGATTATCAAAGGATTATGATTGTGGAGTTTTCAGTTCAGGCGGTAGCTCAGGATTGGTTTATGCAGTCGATTCAGCCATTGATGCACGAGTTAACTTGGCCAGAGTTTAAGGACCGCTTCTTGAGATTCTTTTGTCCTCCAGCCACCAGAGATGCCTACAAGTGGCAGTTGCTCCATAACACTAGAGGTGATAGGTCAGTGGAGGACTATACCATGGAGTTTAATAGGCTATCCTGACATGCAGAAGATATCAGGAGGGACCCTTACAGAGTAGTAGAGCTGTATATTACTAGATTGGGACTCGCTTTTATTGGTATACGTATCAAGGACTGTACCCTAGAGAGTGTGATTGAGGAGGCCCATTTGATTGAGAGGCAACATATTCGCCAGGGAACTATGATGGATCCTTATATGGTCAGGGGCAGTGGATATGGTGTAGCTCCCAGGTATCAGCAGCCAGCATTTCATATTGGTAGTTTAAGTCAGTAGGTCGCTGGTACTTCACAGCAGGGTGGTAGGATGTCCAGGACTCACCGAGTTGGCCGACATGGGTATGCCTCGAATAGAAGGAGTGGTAGGCACAGATTCGGTACTGGAGTTAGTAGCAGTAGTAGTGGGCAGAGTTTTGGGCAGAGTAGTTCTAGGTTTGGAGCCAATGCTTGCGTGAGTTGTGGATGATTTCATCAGGGCCCGTGTCATATGTTGTCAGACGCTTTCTTCAGATGTGGGCAGATTGGTCATCTTGCCAGAGCTTGTTCTCACTCCGGATACCAGCCACAGTACGTTCAGGGTTCGTCTTCATCAGTGGCTCAGCCCTACTATCCAATTCCTCAGAAGTATAGAGCATCAGTATAGAAACAGCAGAGATCGCCACAGCCTATGAGTCAGCAGGGTCGAGGTTCAGTTGGTAGACCTAGCGATCGTGGATTTGCACAGCCTTCGACTTCTCAACAGGCAAGATGTGGTCAGGCTTGAGTATTCACTTTGACACCACAGGATGCTCAGACTTTGAATGTAGTGGTAGCAGGTATTCTCTCAGTCTGTACATGTGATGCTAGAGTGTTGTTTGACCCCCGTGCTTCACATTCATTCATTTCTCCTGTGTTCGCTTCGAGAATCGAGTGGTAGCCTTCCAGGTTGTCCTTTCCTCTATCTGTGTCGACTCCTCTTAATGATGAGTTAGAGACAGATGTCTTCTTTCCTTCATGTCTGTTGATAGTTGATGGTAGAGAATTATTGGCAGACTTAGTATTGCTTGATGTGATGGAATTCGATGTCATTTTGGGCATGGATTGGTTTTCAAGGTATTATGCTTCGGTGAATTGTAGAGAGAAAGAAGTGGTGTTTAAAATTCCAGATGAAGAAGAATTCTATTTCAAGGGTGAAAAGAGCTTCATGCCTCATAATCTTATTTCCGCTATTACAGCCCGGAAGATGCTTAGAAGGGGTTGTCAGGGTTACTTGGCAGTGGTAAGAGATGTTGAGAAGGAGAATGTGGCAATTGAGCAGGTGCCAGTGGTGTGTGAATTTCTGGATGTCTTTCCTGAAGAATTACCAGGATTACCACCAGACAGAGAGATAGAGTTCTGTATCGATGTCATACCTGGTACGGATCCTATTTCTATGCCATCCTACAGAATGGCACTAGTTGAACTACAGGAGCTGAAAGAGCAGTTGTAGGGGTTGCTTAATAAGGGTTTTATTAGACTCGGTACATCGCCTTCGGGTGCTCCGGTGTTGTTTGTGAAGAAGAAAGATGGTAGCCTTCGACTTTGTATCGATTACAGGCAGTTGAATAAGGTCACCATCAAGAACAAGTACCCACTTCCGAGGATCGATGACTTGTTTGATCAACTTCAAGGTGCTACGTGCTTCTCTAAAATAGATTTGAGATCTGGGTATCACCAGTTGAGGATCAGAAGAGGTGATCAGCCCAAGATAGCCTTTCGAACAAGATATGGCCATTATGAGTTCTTAGTAATGTCCTTTGGGTTGACTAATGCTCCAGCAACCTTTATGGACTTGATGAATCGGGTGTTTAGGCCATACTTGGACCGGTTTGTGTTAGTTTTCATTGATGATATCTTGGTTTATTCTAAGAGCGAGGCTGAGCATGTTATGCATCTGAGAAGGGTGCTTCAGACTTTAAGGGAGCACAAATTGTATGCCAAATTTTTGAAGTGCGAGTTCTGGCTGCATCAAGTGGCATTTCTAGGCCACGTGGTTTCTCGAGATGGCATACAGGTGGACCCTAAGAAGATAGAGGCTATTACAGAGTGGCCGAGGCCAATTATAGTTAGAGAAGTATGGAGTTTCCTGGGTCTAGCAGGCTATTACAGAAGATTTATGAAAGACTTGTCTAAAATTGCTGCACCTTTGATAAGGTTGACCCAGAAGAGTGCTAAGTTTGTATGGACAGACAAATGCGAAGAGCACTTTCAGTTATTGAAGGACTTGTTGACGTCGGCTCTAATTCTAACTTTGCCCTATGGAAATGATGGGTATACAGTGTATTGTGATGCTTCCAGAGTAGGGTTGGGCTATGTGTTAATGCAAAATGGCTAAGTGATTGGTTATGCTTTGAGGAAGTTAAAGAAGCACGAGCAAAACTATCCTACTCATGACTTGGAGATGGCAGCTATTGTGTTTGCTTAAAAAATATGGAGGCATTACTTGTATGGGGTGACATGTGAGATATACATTGATCACAAGAGCTTGAAATATATTTTCCAGCAGAGGGACTTGAATTTGAGGCAGAGAAGATGGATGGAACTCCTTAAGGATTATGATTGTTCCATTTTATACCATCCAGGCAAGGCGAATGTTGTTGCAAATGCCTTGAGTAGAAAATCAGCAAGCAGTCTTGCCCATATTAGCATAGAGAGAAGGCCCATTATCAAGGAGTTGCATTGGTTGATTGATCAGGGGTTGCAGATGAAGGTTACCCGAAAGTGCCTTTTAGCTTAATTCAGTGTACGATCAGTATACTTGGATCGGGTTAAGGCAGCTCAGAGTAGAGACCCCCAGTTATAGAGAATTATGTATGAAGTACAACAAGGGCAGTCATAGGACTTTATGATTGACAGGGAAGGTGTATTACGGTTGGGCACTAGGATTTGTGTGCCAGATGTTGATGACTTGAGAAAGGAAATTATGGAAGAAGCATATTTTTCTGCATATAGTGTTCATCCAGGTTCTACCAAGATGTATCATAATCTAAAGGATATATATTGGTGGAATGGAATGAAGAGGGATATCGCAGAGTTTGTATCCAGGTGCCTAACTTGCCAGCAAGTAAAGCTTGAACATCAGAGACCCTCAGGACTATTGCAACCCATGCCAATTCCTGAATGGAAATGGGATATGATAGCTATGGATTTCGTGACTGGGCTACCTCGGACTACTGGAGGTTATGATGCTATTTGGGTGATTGTTGATAGGTTAACTAAGTCAGCACACTTTCTGCCTATAAAGAAGACGTACTCTACTGATAGACTGGCAAGACTTTATGTCAATAGGATTGTTTGTCTATATGGAGTACCAGTGAGCATAGTATCGGATAGAGGAGCCACTTTTACCTCAGTCTTTTGGCAAGAGTTACACAAGGCCTTGGGTACTAAATTGGATTTCAGTATGGCCTTCCACCCTCAGAAAGATGGTCAGTCAGAGAGGACCATCCAGATGTTAGAAGATATGCTGAGGATGTGTGTAATGGATTTTGAAGGACAGTGGGATTCACACTTGCCATTGATTGAGTTTGCTTACAATAATAGCTATCATGCTAGCATCGAGATGGCTCCATATAAGGCACTATATGGTAGAAAGTATAGATCACCTTTGTGTTGGAAGATTGGTGAAAGATAGTTAACGGGACCAGAGTTGGTGCAGATCACTTCAGAGAAAGTCCCCATTATACAGCAGCGATTGAAGACATCCTTCAGTAGACAGAAGAGCTATGCTGACCCTAGGAGGAAGGATGTATCCTTCATGGTTGGAGACATGGTGTTCCTGAAGATGTCTCCAATGAAAGGAGTTATGAGATTTGGCAAGAAGGGTAAGCTAGCTCCTAGATACATTGGACCGTTTGAGATTCGGTCTAGAGTGGGTGAAGTGGCGTATAGGTTAGTGTTACCACCAGAACTGTCGAGAATCCATCCTGTATTTCATGTATCCATGCTGAGGAAATACGTCCCTGATCCGTCTCATATGTTGCAACCTCAAACCGTAGAGCTTAGCAACGATCTAACTTATGAAGAGTACCCAGTGGCGATTGTAGATCGACAAATTCGACAGCTGCGGACTAAGGAGATATCGATGGCGAAGGTGCTATGGAGTAACCATTCCGCTGAGGATTGCACTTGGGAAACTGAAGCTGAGATGCGAGTTTCTTTCCCGTATCTCTTTCCTTCTTAGCCTTGTAATCCTTCTTTTCTTTCTTTTCTTGAATTCGGGGACGAATTCATATAAGGAGGGGAGGCTGAAATACCCTATGTTTTAATTAAATAAAGTAATTTTTTGAAATTGTAGTGTTAATAAGTAATTTTTAATTATATGATGCAATTGTTAATTATTTTGCTATCTAGTGGAGATATATATATATATATATATATATGTTAATATTATTTTAGGGTTATTAATATATGTGAGTATTATTTATTTATTGTCTAGAATTTCATTGTCTATTATTATCATTATTATTATCATTACTATTTTAAACTATATTAAATTTTTATGGTTATTTATGTGTTACTATGTACATGCATATATATATATATATATATATATATATATATATATATATATATATATATATATATATATATATATATATATATATATATATATATATATATATATATATATATATATATTCATACTTATATGTATATTTAGGGTTAAATATTATTTTAGATGTGTGTGTGTTAAAATAATTTGTGTATATATATATATATGTATGTAGTATATGTATACATACCAATAATGCCTATACACATATATGTATAATTATATAAACTAATAGTTAATAATATATATATATATATATATATATATATATATATATATATATATAAGTATACATATAGAAGTTGACCCAAAACTGAAAAAAAAAGAAAAAAAAAAGAGAGCACCAGAAGCTTCCCGACCTCAGTCCCCTCCCTATCTTCTAGCTTCGCCTAGTTCCAGCCGCCCACTTCCGGTGCTGCCTTCCTGCTGCGACTTGCTGCCTCCTCAGCCTTCATCTCCGGTGACAACGAGCTCCCTCCTTTCCCCTCTGTTTTTGCAGTAGCTTAGTGGTGAGTAGTACTCACCCGATTCCTCCTTTCCTTCTTTGATCTTGAGCATTTTGGTAGATTGTCTAGTTAATTGATGTTGTTAGTGTATAATGAGGTTGATTTTGTTCTTTTTGAAATTTTGGGGAATTATTTGATTTTTTTTCAGAATTTTATTTGATTTTATTTGTCATTTTATTTATTTGATTTTATTCTATTTTTAGGTGTAATTAGTGATTAGAGTAATTATAGTTAATTGTTCTTGGTATATTAATTTTATTTAAGGTTTTAGAATTTTGTTATTAATTAGAGGTTTATATAAATTTTAGGTATTTAAGGAGTATTTATGTTAATTTCAAAAATTATTGTGAAAAATTATGAAATTTTAATAATTGAAGTTATTAGTGAATGTTATTAATTTTAGAACTCAAATTATAATTTTTGTGATTTTTATACTATTTTTATAAATATTTTTGAGTTTATGCTAAATGTAATTTTATGCTAATTATAGTTAAACATATATTTTAGTTAATTTTATTAATATTTAAGAGGTTTAGAGAATTTTTATAAATTAATTGGTATTTTTACTTAAGTAGTGTTAGTTTTAAATATTAATTCCAAATATTATATATATATATATAAAATACATTATAATGGTTTTAATTTAGGCTTTAATTATATTTTGATGACGAAATAAAAATTTAGTTGTTTAATTTTGAATAATTGAGATTTTATATTTTTAGTATATGTGTATGTGAAATATATACTTTTAGAAATAAGTGTTATCAATTCTTGATATTTTGTTGAGTTGTGATCTTGGTCGGGGCTAAATGTAGTTTTAGGAGCCCGACTCGAGTGTGGATGTTTGTGGATATTAGAAGTGCATTTTTATGCAGGTCTGGCTCTACCTTTGGTAGAGAGATGTCCGTTTTACAGAGGAGACTTTGCCGAAATTTTGGTAGATTTTCTCGTAAAACGTGATATTCATAAAATTTCTACCATTAGTTAGATTATCCTCTCTGTCGAGTCTTGTCCGATTTTCCTCGAGTCAGCCTGAAATTTCATTGTCTTGTTGATTGTTGATCTCGATTCCATAGTCATGTTTTAAAAGTCAATTTGTTATTTTTTTCTTCTTTTAGAGCATATCGGAGCAAAAGCTGTGAGACCGAGGCAGACGCGTCGTCAGCCTTCGCATTCATCTTGTAAGTCAATAGAACGATTTGTGCGTGTGTTTATTTAAAGAATGCATGCGCTCGTATTTTTTTTTATTGATTATATGATTTATTTAATTTAATGTTGTTATTTAAGCTTTAAAATGCATTTTATTTATTTAAAAATCGATTTTGAGAAATTTTGGTAGAACAGGCTACCTGGTGGGCTTCACTAGGACTATGTGCACATGGTAGAGATTGAGAGATGGATCCGAAATATATATGTCTGGTGGATGTTAAACTGGGATGGGTGCCTCGGTGGAAAACTATGCTCTCGAGGACCGCCAATGATTGTAAGGTTAAAAAATGGACTGGGATGGGTACCTCGGTTGATGCCCTAGCTCTCGGGGACCGCCAGTGCCACATATTTGGATTTAGTGGATAACTATGACTTGGTGCCTCGGTTGATGCCTTTGCTCTCGGAGACCGGTAGTCTAGTTGGAATAAGTGGGCCCAGTTGGCCATGTAGATTTTTAGGTTTAGGGTTCTACCGATATTTTTGAAAAGCTATACCTATACATTATAAATTATTTTCACTATAAATATATAGTTTTTAAAAAGATTTTCAAACCGTATAGCTCTTTTATTGACTTACTCAGTGAGGTCTGATTCTTCTCAATTTTTTTTTTCAGGAGCTTAGGAGTTCGACCTCAGACTACCTCCACGTCGGGTTTCTTCTTCATCGGCTATTTTATGTAGGTCATTGTAAGCTGTACTGTTGTATTATTCTAGGACGCTGTAGTAGTATATGTACTAAGAATTGTATGGTTTAAATATATTTGTGTAATTTATTTGTATAAACCACGCTTATGTATAAAGATTTAAGTTTGATTTATAATATGTGACGTTGAAGCACATTTTATTTAGCACTTGAATTTGTTTATTTTTGAGAAAAATCAGTTTGATAATGTGTTCTATTTTAAAATAAGGTTTTAAATTGTAATGTGTTGTTTATTCTTTCTTTTAGGCTTACTACGGGTTTCGGGACCTTATGCCTATCCATTCCATAGTGTCGGTCACGTGCCCTCGGGTTCAAATCGTGACATCAACCTAAAAAGCTAAAATACTGATTAATTCTCCATAAAAACATACAAAATAAATAATAGAGCTATTCTCACAAATATTAAAATAAGAATTAAACATAAAATATTACATGCACTAAATACATCTAACAATTATGTACTAAATATTACATGCGCTAAAAACAATGACCCTAATAAATCTAAAAATCATTAAGCTGCTTTAAAGTGGCCAACAATGGAATTAGACTAGATATTAATAAATTAAACGATTCATCATGCGAAATTAATAAACAAAACTATAAATGTTTAATTAATTAACAAACACTAAAAACTCTCAAACAAATAACATGAAATATGGACAGAACGATCTTGATTAAACGAGAGGTAATTGACAGAATATAAACAAACGAATTATTAACATTTACATTTACTAAAAAACGGAATTAAAATGCAAAAAAAATAATAAAAAAAACAGATGATTAACTCTATCAAATGCTAAACCAACAGAATGCACATGTGAACATGAATGACTCGATATAAATAAATATATAAAACTTCTAATTATATTGCCAAGAGGAAAGCTAAAAGCAACAAAACATTAACATCAACTCATTAAAGCAAAAAAAAAAAAAGTAAAATAAAATAAATGTTCTATGTTTCTGCCACTATAGCGACACCTTATCCCAATCATGAGCCGCCTAAATGCAATAGTGCGTCGCCTTATTATATAGGTGATGCCTTATTGTATTAGCAAATTTAAACCTGATTTCAAAAATGATGCTTTAAACAGAAACTAAAAATGGTTTTCAATGATGTTGATCTTAATTTAAACGACCAATGTATAAACGACCAATGATCTTAATTTAAACGCAAATAATGTATAAACGATCAATTTATAATTTAAAAGATGGTATAACAACTTAAAATGAAATTAAAAAAAAATTAAAGTAAATGGGATTATTGTTTTATAACACTGGTTTCAGCTCCCTGTCATGGCTCTAAAAAATTCTTTCAAAAGGACGCAATGGGTCTTAAATAGTGCCAAGTCAACCTCTTCTCCCCCTCAAGCCAAAAGTCTCTCTTTGTCTTCCTCCTCCTTTTGCTTTTTTATTCTCAAAGCTCTCTTTTTCCTCTTTCTCAGCTCTCTTTATCTTTTACATTGTTTTTTTTTCACGTTATTTTTTTTTATTGCCAAGAGCCTTCTCCCTCTTACTATAATTCTCTCTCCTTTTTATCCTCTCTCTCTAAAAACCACCGTCCACCATCTGTATGTTCATAGTGATTTTTAATGTTTTTTCATATGAAATCATGGAGAAAATTATGTCAAAATGTAGTTTTCACCGCTATATAAAAAATAGCTCAACATTGATAAGGCGCACCGCCTTAGTATTAAGGCACACCACCTCAATGCTAGGCTACCACCTTAGTGTTAAGGTGCACCGCCTCAATGCTAAGGCTATTGTCTTAATGACTCATTAGAAGACTTTCTTGGGACATTGGCCTATTAAGTGAAAAGGAGGTTGGGCTTTGCACTACTGGACTCATTTTGCTTGGATTTTCTTCATTGGGCTTCTCTTGTGGGTCGATCAAACCTGGTGTCAACAATTTGTTCCCTGCTTTTCAAAAATTGAAATGCAAGCAGTGAAATAAAATTTATGAAAAAGTATAGATGCAAACAATTAAAAGGACATAAACTTTCAGAGCCTAATGTCCGATAAAAGATAATAATTAGATTTTCTATCTCAATGCCATCAACCTCGTTATACAATTTAAGAATTTTTAATTAGTAAACTCTATTTTCTACATCGTCATCTTTGGAGTATAGTTTGAAAGTTGAACTTTTGCACCATCTTCTTCAAAATACTATCTAAAAGGTGAAATATGATACTTCAACCAACAAATTCTATCTTATGTACCGTCATCTTCAAAGTACAATATGAAAGGTGAATTTTAATTCTTTAATTAGTGAGTTCTGTCTTCGTCCATCTTGATGTATTAATTAAGGGATTTGAGATTATTTTGTTTGTCATCCTTGAGGTACAACTTAAGAGGTTTAAAAATAAGGAATTTCACTCAAACATGTAAATTTATGTTGTTAATGCTAATATGTCACACAATATAAGAGTCTTATAGCCACTTTTAGTGTCAAATGAGGTTAACTAAAAATTGCACTATATAGCCTCTAGGGCGTCTGGCGAGGGCAACTGAAAAAATGTCATATAGCCTCTTGGGCATCAGGTAAGGGTAACTAAAAAGATGCCTGTAATACCCTACATACATACATATATATATATATATATATATATATATATATATATATATATATATATATATATATATATATATATATAATTATTTCAATATTAAGGGACACATTTTTCTCGAGAAGTACTATTAATAGTTAATTTGCAGTATATTAAAGTATAAAATTTTGTTAACATTATATTTTAGGATAAATATTAATTTAAATGTGCATATCTATTCACATGTGTATATATATATATATATATATATATATATAGATATATGTATATAATATAGTATAAAGTGTAATTATATACTTGTGTATATATATATATGTGTATTTATATATGATATATATATATATATGGTATATATGTATATAGTCATAATGTAGTATAATAAGTATAGTATATAAATATATATACGTATATATATATATATATAAGTATATGTATGTTTTGAAGAGGAAGAAGGCAGAACCGAGCTCCCTCCTCCCCACCTTCGCGAATCCTTCGACCACCATCGTCACTGTGCCTCCCCCACCTCCGGCCGCCGTCTGCTACTCCCTCTTCCTTCTCCCTCGCCTCCGGCCACCTGCAGAGCCGCCGGAAGCTGCTGGAAAGAAGAAAGCCGAGAGTTTTGCTCTAACTCACCCAAGCTTCGTCCGACCACCATTTTCCTCCATTCCGGTGCCAATCTCCTCCCCTTGCACCGGTGAGGCTTAATCTAACCTTTGTTTAAGCTTTGATCATGAATTGATTGAGTTTTGGTTGATTTTCAGTTTGTGAACTCTAGGGTTTCGAAATTTTTTTTAACTTAATCTAGCTTGATTCATGCAAACTCCCTTTACAAATGTGATTCCTAGTAGCTTAATCTACCTCTAGGAATTTTTGTATAATTTTTGGAATTTATTTTCATTTTTGGTGAATTTTGGATATTTAAATAATTTTTTAGGAATTTTCGGGAATTAATTATAAAAATGGAAAATAATAATGATAATTGACATTTTGGTGATATTAAGTGTTGAAATTAATTTTAGGGTAAGGTAGATAATTTTAAGAAGATTATACAATTTTTTTTGGAATTTTTATACATTATGTCAAAATTAAATAATTAGGCTAATTTTTGGAATTTTGGTTAAAAAGGTTATGAAACTTGATAAATGAGGTTATTAGTGAAAAATATGAATTTTAGAACTCAAATCATAATTTTTGAGATTTTTTATACTATTTTTATAAATATATTTGAGTTTATGCCAAAAAAGAAAAATTGATTTTTAGAGTAAATAATATTTTTGGGAGAAAATTTGTTGGTTAATTAAATGTTTTAATTATATTAAGAAAATGTATCTTGAGAAAATGAATTTTTGACATGATTAAATAATTTTAAGGAATTATTTTCAGTATTAAAAACTCATTAAGTAAATTATGTACTTTAGGGGGGTAAAAATGTAATTTTACACTAAATATGATAAATATATATTTTAATTAGTTTTATTAATAATTAAAGGGTTTAGATAATTTTTATAAATTAATTGACATAATTTCCTAGGTAGTGTAAATTTTGATTATCAAATTCCCAATATACATATATATACATATAATACATTGCACTAGTTTTAATTTGGGCTATAATTATAATTTTGATATGATTGGAATAAAAATTTAATTGCTCAATTTTGAATAATGAAGATTTTATATAATTTTCATCTATTCTAGTATGTATGTATATGATATATGTATTTAATAAACAGATATTATTAATTTTTGATATTGTATTTGAGTTGTGATCTCGATCGGGGCAAATTGTGTTTTGGGAGCCCGACTCGAGTGTGAATGGTTTTGGAATTAGAAGTGCATTTTCTATGCAGGTCTGGCTCTACTTTTTGGTAGAGAGATGTCCGTTTTACAGAGGAGACTCTGCCGAAATTTCGGTAGATTTTCTCGTAAAACGTGATATCCGTAAAAATTCCTACCGTTAGTTAGGTTAACTCCTGTCTGTCGAGTCTCATCCGGTTTTTCATCGAGTCAATCTGGAATTTTATTACTTTGTTGATTCCTGAATTTGATTCCTTAGTCGTGTTTTAAAAAGTCGATTCATTGTTTTCTTTTAGAGCATATCGGAGCAGAAGCCGTGAGACCGAGGCAGACGCATGGTCGTCAGCCTTCCCATTCATCCTGTAAGTCGATAAAATGATCTGTGTGTATGTTTGTTTAAAGAATGCATGCGCTCGTATTTTTATTATATTGATCATATGATTTATTTAATTTAAGGCTATCATTTGCGATTTAAATGCAAATTATTTATTTAAAATCGATTTGAGGAATTTTGGTAGAACGAGCTACCTGGTGGGCCTCACCAGGACTATGTGCACATGGTAGAGATTGAGAGATGGATCTGATAACTGTATGATTGATGAATGTTAAACTGGGATGGGTGCCTCGGTAGATGCCTTTGCTCTCGGGGACCGCCAGTGATTGGAAAGTCAATGATGGACTGGGGTGGGTGCCTCGGTTGATGCCTTAGCTCTCGGGGACCGCCAGAGCCATATAGTTGGATTAAGTGAATGACTACGACTTGGTGCCTCGGTTGATACCCTTGCTCTCGAGGACCGGTAGTCTAGTTGGAATAAGTGGGCCCAGTTGGCCGATTAGACTTGGGTTTAGGGTTCTACCAAGATTTTCCAAAAGCTATACTTATATATTATAAATTATTTTCACTATAAATATATATAGTTTTCAAAAAGGTTTTCAAACTGTACAGCTCTTTTATGGACTTACTCAGTGAGGTCTGATTCCCCTCAATTTATTTTTTTCAGGAGCTTGGGAGTTCGACCTCAGACTACCTCTGCGCCGGATTTCTTCTTCACCAGTTATTTTATGTGGGTCATTATGAGCTATATTGTGTACTAATCTAGGTTGCTGCAGTAGTATATGTATTACATATTTGTAGGGTTTAAACATAATTGTGTAATTTATTTATGTATAACCACGTTTGTGTATAAGGTTCTCTGATTTATAATATGAGATGTTGAAATACATTATTATTTAAGCAAATGAATTTGTGTATTCTGAGAAAAATCAGTTTGATAATGTGTTTTGTTTTAAAGTAAAGTTTAATATGTGAATGGTTTTATTTTCTTTTTCCTTTAGGCTTACTACGGGTTTCGGGGGCCTTATGCTTACCCATTCCCTAGTGCCGATCACGTGCCCTCGGGTTCGGGTCGTGACAATGCCATTTAGCCTCAGGAGCCTCAGGTGAGGGAAACTAAAGAGATGTCATATAGCCTTTAGGGCATCAGGCAAGGTCAATCAAAATGTGTCATGTAGCCTTTGCGACATCAAGTAAGATCAATAAAAAACATGTCATATAGCCTCTAGGGCATCAGGTAGGACAAATCCAAATAAGCCATATAGCCTCTAAGGCATCAAGTAGTTTAGCCTTTAGGGCTTTAGACAAGTGAAGCAAAATGTGTCATATAGCCTTTGAGGCATTAGGCAAGATAAACCAAATGCCATATAGTCTTTGGAGCTTCAGAAAAGTCAAGCAAAATGTGCCATATAGTCTTTGAGGCATCAAGCAAGATCAACCAAATGTCGTATATCCTTTGGGGCATCAGATAGGGTCAACTAGAAAGCATCATAAGTCTATAGTCTCACGGCTGACGAGCAAGATTAATTAGAATGCACCATATAGCCTCTGGGCCGTCAAGTAAATAATTATAGAAAAATTGCATCCTATGCACTAGAGCTAGCTCACTCTTTAAAAAACATATTCAGAAACATTCAAAACTTATGAATTCATGATTGTGATCTCCAAAAGCTTTTGGAAGTGATTTGACAACACAAGCTTATGTGGTGTGTGCAATATTTATGGAAAACATGCATTATTCTTATGAGCACATGTATGAGATGTGTAAATACTTTTGTAAACAATTTCATGTATGCATGAGCCAATAGTCAAAAAAATAAGCAATGCATTAATTAGCTAAGTGCCTTTTCTGTTTAGAGCTAATCTTCGATAATTGGCCCTCATCTATCAAAGAATCTAAGTTTAAAAGTTGAGTCTATCAGAGACTGTCATTGAGACTAGTATTATCATATGGAACAAAATTTGAGATGCCCTCATAATTAAACTGGGATGATGATAATAACACGTGTCCTTTGCTTGGTTGTCTTATAAGAATGCTTCATTTTCATAGGACGGTTATGCTTGGTCTTTAGTGTGAAAGAGACACTTTGTTTGCCCCATAGTTTAAGAATTTATTAAAAGAATTTGTCACTCTTAAGGCATAACATATCATATGATCTTAAAATTTCCCCTTATTTGAGGAATTGATAAACCCTGTTAATCTTGCACCATGAAACATAATCTTATGATTTCTCAAACTTCTCTTCTCAAAATGAAAAATGCAACCAATTTTATTTTATATTCTGTCTTTTACCTAGGTCACCCCTTTTTGAGAGTTTTCATACCTAGCTGGGTCTTTCATTTTTTCTTTTTTTATTTTCCCTTTTTGCTTAGGTTGTTCCTTTTCTAAGAGTTTTCAACCTAGCTAGGTGGTTGTAAGTTTATGATGATGATTAATCACTATTTTGTTATGCTCAATGTTCATGTTACCATTTTAGCAGTTGATCACTCAATGCTCCTGCTATTGATTGTCGGATTTTGATGTCACTCACACTATTGATTCTTATAAAACTTATAAAATGTCCATGTTTGACACTTTACGTGCTGACATTATGTCGGTCATGACTATCTTACATGATTACTCCTTTATTATAATTAAGCATACTACATTATCCTTATTATTAATAAGAGCTTTGCGGGTTTTCTGACCAACTATTTTTTAACTCATAATCGGTAGGAATTTCATTTTAGAATGAATTGTCAGGACTTTTGAAGGGTTTTATAAGATCGACCTTTTTTTAATGTTGATGGCACAAACAAAGATTTTTTTTTCTTTTTCTTTATTCATTCTTTTTTCTTTGTTTCTTTTCTCTTTCTTGGTGAATATAGTGAATTCATTTTAGGAAAAGCTGAGGTTTGAAAGTACTCGAAGGGAAATTGAAAGTCAATTATGACATTTACTCCCCTTGATGTGGTTTTTCTTTTTCTTTTTCTTTTCTTTTGAATCTCTCTCTCATTCAAGCATAAGGTTACATGCATAGTCATTACAAGTTTATAATCATGTAAATCATGCAATCAAACATTTATTAGCCCTAAAGAAAAATTGTTATATCAAAACATTATTTTGAATTATTATAATCTTAAAGGATAATAATCATTCAAAGACAATAATCATTCACGAGTGTTCAAATTCAAGTCAGCTTTAATTTGTACTCCAAAATGATATAACTTTTGAAGTCCCTTATGCTTATGTACTTTAACTTATTGGCCAAAGGTGGAATGCATGCTTCTATGGCTATAATCAGTTGGTCTAATTCTACAGGTATATGCTTCATTTGAGCAAACTTTCCTCTTCATCTATTCAATAAACTTATGAAGGACTTATTAGATCTTTGTTTCATATTTTGTAGCTCATGAAAGGAGACTTCAAATTGAGAATTGAACATATAATGCTTTATAAAGGCTAAAAATAACTCTCTCTAGTCTTGTTGAACATTTTCATCTAGAGTGTAGTACTACTTAATAGTAGCTCCTTCTAGGGATAGTAGAAATTGCTTAATAATCTGAGCTTTAGATAACCCAATGGCCTTCATATAGGTGACATATTGCTTCAGGTGCAGGTGAGGATCATCAATGCTAGAGTATTTCCTCATATTTGGGAATTTGTATTTTAGAGGCAATGGTTCTTCATCCTCTAAATCAAGGTCTAGGTTGGCAAAGTTAGGATTGAGCCTATGCTTTTTTATCATAGTATGTTTTTTTATCCATTTACCTTTTCATATTTTTATCCATTCTAACTCAGTAGGATCTACAGGTGCCTTTAATTTTTCTTTCAATGGTTCACCAAGAATAATTCTATTTTTAGAGTCTTCTTTATTAAAGGGCATCTTCTTTACCATTTTAACAACCATGTCTCTAATTATTTGTCACGTGTCATCCCTAATTTCTCTCAAAATTTCTTGCTTGAAAGATTCAACATCAAAATTAGAGGGTCCTAACATTTTGATTCCTTCTAAAGTAGTCTTAATTATTTGATTGGATCCTTGATATTGGTGGGCCAAATTTACCTTTAATATGCTTACAAACAAGAAGAGGCTTATAGCTATGAAAAATGTATTTTTTAAAGAATTTACAATGAATGTCATGTACACACGAAATGCAAAATTATTTGTAATTATTTATTTACAAACACAAGCATATCATATAGTGAAGCCTTCCAACCTTATTCCTCCCACACATGTGTTCAATGGTGAGTCTCTTATCCTAGAATTTTTGGTTTGGGTTTTGATTATCATCAAGGGATAACAAAACCAACATATGTAAGTTAACTCTCAAGGCGATAACAAACAAGTAGTAATTTCTCTGAATAAAGCCAAAGTCCAATATAGTGGATCATAGTGGGCATAAAAACACCTAACTTGAAGTAGTAATGGGCTTAGGCTTTATAGAGAGAACTACTATATGTTATCAAACACATTGATTTTGGAAAAAAAAACCTAAGAGAAATTGCTAGGTCATTACATGAGTTGAGTTTTGGGTGAAAATGCTTCGATTCTCACAGCTATATACCTCCATTATGGCTCCCCACTCAAAGGTACGCACGACATGGGATAATAAGTGTTATGAGTGACAATAGCCAAATACCCTACCACTAAGTTTGAGTAAAACACATAGAGCAAAGAAATGACTATTGTTGGGTTATTTGGGACTATGTGCTTAGTGTGTGAAAAAGGTATTGTGAATGCAAAAGAAATAACAAAAAATAATTAAAAATGATAAAATACAAAACACTGGAATCAATTTCTCTATCCTTATTGGAGTTGCCACTGTAGGGTGGGGTTCAACATGCACCCAAATGTTCAACGACTACAACACTGTGTAAGCCCAGGGCCTACTAGCAAATACAACAGGGGCTTATAGCCCAAATTGCAGATAAATTCGTCATCCAAATGAGACCCGGGACACACTTTACAGCAACGGGATCCCACTGAAGGCTCCAGTAGCTGTCCTCAGAGATTGGGTTCAGAAACTGGATATAGACTTTTGGAATGTCCACTCAACCTTACGGTTGGCCTCCATTTGTGTTTTTATAACATTTAATTATTTAATTATTATTTTTATTTACATGCAAATTGCAATTTCTACTATATAATTCTCAAATTTTACAATTAAGTTCATGTGGTTAATTAATTCCAATTGCATGCAATTAAGCCCATCATTCACCATATCATGCATTCAAGCTACAATAACAGAATAAATAAAACAAGTTGACAACATAAAGAAATAAAATAAAGTGCTCATGCAGAAGAAATATAAAATAAAAACACGCATGCAAAGAAATGGGGGGAGAAAAAAAGATTACAACATTTTCCATGTACAAGATAAACATAAAATAAAAATAAAAATAAAAATAAGAAATCTAAAACTAAGGTTAATATATGGTGACCAAATTGTCACTTAAATATATCAACCCTGAAAAGCTAAAATATAGATTAATTCTCCATAAAAACTTACAAAAGAAATAATAGAGTTATTCTCACAAATATTAAAATCAGAATTAAACATAAAATATTACAGGCACTAAATACATCTAAAAATCATGCGCTAAAAACAATGACCCTAATAAATCAAAAAATCATTAAGCTGCTTTAAAGTGGCCAACAATGGAATTAAACAAGATAATAATAAATTAAATGATTGATCATGCAAAATTAATAAACAAAACTATAAATCTTTAACTAATTAACAAACACTAAAAACTCTCAAACAAATAACATGAAATATGGACAGAACGATCTTGATTAAACGAGAGGTAAATGACAGAATATAAACAAATGAATGATTAACATTTTCATTTACTTAAAAACAGAATTAAAATGCATAGGAAAGAATAAAAAAATAAATGATTAACTGTATCAAATGACCAACAGAATGCACATGTGAACATAAATGACTCAATATATATAAATATATAAAACTTCTAATTATATTGCCAAGAGGAACCGTAAAACCAACAAAACATTAACATCAACTCATTAAAGCAAAAAATAAAAAATAAGAAAAAGGAAGTTCTATATTTCTGCCACTATGGTGACACCTTATCACAATCAGGTGTCGCCTGAATGCAATAGGGCGTCACTGATTGTATAGCAAATTTTAAATCTGATTTCAAAAATAATACTTTAAACGGAAACAAAAAATGGTTTGCAGTGATGATAATCTTAATTTAAAGAGACAAAGAAATAATGTATCGACCTATTTATAATTTAAAAGATGGTACAACAACTTAAAATGAAATAAATAAAAAAATTTAAGTAAATGAGATTACTGTTTGCAACAATGGTTTCAACTCCCTATCTTGACCTTTAGAAATTCTTTTAAAAGGATGCAATGGGTCTCAAATAGTGCCAAGCCAACCTCTTTTGCCCCTCAAGCCAAAAGCCTCTTTGTGTTCCTCCTCCTTTTGCTTTTTTATTCTTAGAGCTCTTTTCTTCCTCTTTCTCAACTCTCTTTATCTTTTACGTTATTTTTTTGTTATTGTCATGAGTCTCCTCTCTATCACTGTGATTCTCTCTCCTTTTTATCCTCTCTCTCCAAAAATCATCATCCACCATTTCTCTTTCATCTTCTCTAAGTTCACAGTGATTTTCAATGTCTTTCCACACAAAATCATGGAGAGAATTGTGTCACAATGTGGTTTTTTCCGCTATATAAAAAATAGTTTAGTACCACTAAGGCAACCATTTTAGTGACTCATCAAAAAATTTTCTTGAGTAATTGTCCCATTAAGGGAAAATGAGGCTAAGTTTTGCACTACTAGGTTGATTTTGCTTAAATTTTCTTCATTGGGCTTCACTCGTGGGCCGACTAAAGTGTCAACATATATTATGCAATATTAATTTTTCATCATGTTGATATACTACCAAATACTGTAAGTGCATTACAATTATTTTTATACTAACCCGTGCTATGCGCAAGCTATCGACTAGTTAATTAAAAATATTAAGAGCACAAAAGAGTTATAACTTGTATATCATTTTATTATATAGACTAAAAAAAATAAAAGTAAAAATTAATTACTTTTAATTATCACTATAAATAATAAAAAATGCTTTTTTTATATTTTAGAGAAAAATCCAATATTTTTTACTCTTAATAATATTTTAGTATCTCAAAAGCCTTTTTTTATTTTATTTTTTTCATTTCATAGTTTTTTTGGCTCTTATTAAAAAAATTTATAAATAATACGGTTTAAAATTGATATATATATATATATATATATATATATATATATATATATAACTAGTTAGAATTTAAGATTTTTTTAGTGAAAACGTTAAAAAAATTTCAAAATATTTAAAGATTAAGTTTTAAATTTATGTCAAAAGTGACAAAATTAAAATTTAAAATCATTTTTTAAAATTTTATTTTTTTATAAGAAAAAATAATAAAAAAATTAATAAGTGTCAAATTCTTATAGGAATCTAAAAGTAATTTTTAAAATACAGTTAGATTCTTCAATTAAAATTGAATAAAATTAATACAATTTGTAAAATTAACAAATTAAATTGAAATAATTTTAAAAGTAGAACTTAATTAATAATTGGTTTAGAATTTAGAATATAACTGAAGGTTTTCTTTATTACTATAAGAATAATAATAATTGAAAAGAAAAGGGAAAGGCCCAAAAGTTGGGCAAATATATCTCGTATAACTTGGAATATTTGAATGAATTTGAAAAATGTTTGTAGATTTTAAATCAAAAAATTGCTTCTACAATTTTTATCTAATTTTTTTTTTATTTTATATACACTAATCTTCAAAAGAATGATAAAAACTTTGGTAAAATCATTTATTATTGTTTAAATTTGTAGTTTCTAACTTTTTTCAATTTATGCTTTTTTATCCAGATTTAACATTCAAATTGTACAGACAAATTTTTGTTTGTAAAGTTTGATAATGATTTTTGTATAATATGATTTATTGTATCATAAATTATATTATTATTACTTCATATATAATTTATTTTTGAAATATATTTGTTAGTTTATTAATTGTGTTCTGAAGTTGTAATTTAAATTAAAAATTAAAAATTATAGAATAAAAAAATATGTGAAATGTATCTTTCATTAAAAAAAAATTGATATATATTAACCACAATTTTTTTTCATTTGTGAATTTTTTTTATTTAATAGTTTGTAGTCCACAGTTTGTCCAGGGGGTCTATTTCATTTACAGTAACTCTCTTTGGGAATTGGTGTCATCAACCTGTCCAATAAATTTTTTAACACTCAGAATTTTTCTTTTAATCTTTTCAGTCCCTAGTGATTTTCACTTTTTTCAATTCAGTTCCAAAATTTTAAATAATTTTAGAAAATTATTTTGATATTCTCTACTTAAATAAATAATAATTTTATCTCAATGCCATTTTGAAATATTTTAATTGACCATTAAAATAATAGACCAAAAGTTTCTGATTGACTTATAATCGTCCTAAATTATTACCCTAAAATATTTAATATCCTATTTAAATTATTTAAAAGTCCAAAAATATTTTATTATTCTAAAAGAAAATTTACATGTCACCTGCACATGCACAAACACAAACACACGAACAAACACACATTCTTGAAAAACTCCCATTTTTTAAAATTATTTAATTAATTTAAATTTTTAAAAAATATTTAACTGATCTATTTGTATTATTTTATTCTTCAAATTAAATAAAAATATATTAATTTATATTGCTATTTTATCAGTAATTTTGAGAATGTTTAACATACAGGGAGATCTCTGCACACAAATTCTTTAGTTAATTTAAATGTTTTATAAAAATATTTAATTGATCTATTTGTATTATTTTTTCTTTGAAATTAAATAAAAATATATTAATTTATGTTGTAGTTATATCATTAATTTTGAAATTTTTTTAACATACTGAGATACCTTTCTGTGCTAATACATATAAAATCTTAAAAAGATCCCAATTTTTAAGTTAGTGCTATTATGGTCAAACCGAGTTAACCAAAGTCTAGCCAACTTTGGATAACAATGGTTAAAAATAATAATAATAATAATAAAAAAATCCTATAGTTAAGCACAAATCAAGCCAACAAAAGAGGTCATAATGACAAGATTATCTCGAAGCACAACACCAATTCAACAAAAGAAATAGTACATATTCATGAGCAATTCACTCTGAACATTTTCTGGTAAATCCCAGTGTATTAGTGCAAAGCGCACCACTTTTACATGCATTAATTGTTTGCTTCCAGAAAATAGAAAATAGAAATATTAAACGAATAATGGCCAGTACAAACAACCATGAACTTGCAACAATAATTTGTAGTTCACATGATGATAAAACAAGAAGATAGCCCATTTAAATGGTGAATCAGCCCAATCATTAATTCATCGACACATCTGTTTTATCACTCTGTCACTGGAAATGGTTGTAGCAGTAAGGGCGTAAGATTTTCCTTGGTTTCATTGCCTGGGACACCATGCCCATCTCCATAATGGTAAAAGAACTGAGCTGTTCGTCCGAGATTGGGATTGGCATGTATAAAAGCTTCGGAACAAGAATAGTCATCGAGCATTGCCATGTTCATCTTCTTCCACGCTTCATGCACCAAATCATTAATGTGTTCACGGGCAGCCTCCTCTGAAACTCCTGCTTCATTCATGTAGCATTGAATTGACTTTAGATTGTCTCCTCTTGCCAACTCATCCTAATCATAAAAAAAATTAAATAACACTCGTTAGCCATATAAGAGATAAAATGCAGAATCGGCCAAATGTGTAATTTCATTCCTAAACTTTACATAATTAACCTTTAATATCTCTCAAATTTTATTATTTTTTACAAAACTTTTAAATTTTAATTTTAAACTTATTTTATTTATAAACCTGTATTTTTAATTCTATTTTTCTTATTTAATACCACAATAAAAAAATACTGAATTTCAAATTTTTTAAACACCTGAATTATTGAAAATGAAAACGAGCATTCAATTAAAAAGAATAAAATCAGAAATTAAAATAAAAAATAGGAAAATATTTCTTTAAATTATATTATCTTCCAAAATTAAACTTTTTTAATTCATTTAAGTTTGTTTTGTAAATCATATTAATGTACCTTTATTAAAAAAAAATATTACGTCCTCTAATAATAGAGGTTAAATAGGTTCAACTTAAAATTTAAGAATTAAATATAAAATGATATAAAGCTTAACCATATAAAATGTAAGGGTGGAACTATGCATTCGGCCTAGCTAGCAGAATATGTCAGTACAAGCATACCCATAACAGAATTGCTTGCTCTATCTGACGAAGTAAAATAAAAATAAATGAAAAAATGAAATGTGTCTAAAGCTAAATAATTAGACATACCGATGAAGTTCCCAAGTCATTAGTGAGGCGAAGAATCAACGAGGAGCAGCGCATGATGCTTGGAAATTTATCTATGTATTCTAATGCCTCTGTCGTAATTTTATCAGTAGTAAGAAAGTAGGAACTGAATAGCATAAGGGGTGCAGCAATGGAAACAACTGCGTTGTCAAGGTACTCTTCCAATGTTGGTTTGTATCCCTTATGATACCACTTTGCCTCTACAAGGTATGCCTTACAGAGGTTCGCCCACTGCAAATACAAAGAAGGGATTGCTTAAAAATATAATTAGCTGCAAGTTGTTCAATTAATATGAAAATTAAATACCGTTTTGCTTAGGTATGGAATAATATTGAAGCCTTTCTCTCTTATGACCGAGTAGCCCATTTCATTGCTTGTATTGTACATGGCCAGAAAAATTGTTCTAATTGGATCAGGAAGCTTGTCAATTCCAGTGACATCCCACCTAGGAATTCAATAGAAAGAATGATTTTCACACGTGTCAGTGTGATAAATGAACAATAACCGCAAGAAAGGAAACTGAAGGCAAACCTGTCAACAAAATCGGTGAAGAGCTCCAACTCTTCCAGTGAGCCGTAGACATCATAAACATCATCTATTGTTGTTATTAAACATGCAATTTTTGTACCACTTTCTCTGAAATATCCCAATTGCGGCTCAAAAGCCATACCACAGCACCAAAAGTAGTGCTCTACTAGCCTGTCTCGAGCAAAGGTCATCTTGTTTAAACCCAAGTCCACCCACCACCTGAAAATTTACAACACTGGATGGAATTAGACGGTGCAAGTTCCTTTTTTCCCCAAAAAATATGCAAATAGATTTTTCCTTCTCTCTTTTTATTTACATGAGAGGCAAGAAATCGGATCCTTAACTCTTAATAATATGTTGTAAATGCACAACTATTCTACTGACTACCGATAAATTAGTACAAAAATTTATAATAATAATAATAATCATCATCATCATCATTATCATGATCATAATCATAATCATAATCATAAACAAATCAACCATGCAACTAAGCAAATACCTTATCAATTTGCTAACTTCATTTCGGTGAATATCTTGCACCATGTTGTAATCTAACTTAGCAAGTTGAAGTAAAGCTGGGTTGAAGTGCTGCTCTTGCTCATAAATATCAATGAACCATCTAGCTTCTATCCTTGTCAGCCTCCAATGGACCGGCATATCTAAAGCACGCTCAACTTTTCTGGACAAGATTACAGATACGGGTCCTTTCAGATTTTTCAAAAGTCTACCACTGAAGGCCTTGGCTTCATCCATATTTCTTTCACCTTCTAACCCTAAAAAGGAAGCCTCGTACATACTCAGCAGCCCTTGCACATCCTCGCAAAGTGATTCCTTGAATTGACCTTTCTCATTTTTAAATCTTTCAAACACTTCTGCAAAAAAATTAGAGTCATTACTTTAGGTGCCCTAAGGTTTGGCCTAATATACTATTACATTCTTGTCATTTTCAAAATATAATATAATCCCTTTGAAATTTACTCTATTTAACTACTATAATCCCTTTGAAATAAAATATAATCCTTTAATTCACTCATAAATGGAACAAATTGAAATATAAAAGTTCCACTTAATCCCTAAACTTTTTATACAATAGGAAATTGACCCTAAACAATTTATATATCAAATTAACATAGATTTTTCTTATATTTATAACTAAAAAAATATGTAATATTAAAATATTACTAAATAACATTTTTAAAAAAAATTATTCACCTTAGTTTTTCAAATAAGTTTTGCATTATTTTTTGCGTGATATTTAAAATTTAGTTTATATTGATATAAAAATAAAATATTGTTATTGGTATCAAAAAAATTTACATATGTATATTAATAATATAAATTTGATATGATAATGTAAATTATATGATATAAAATAAATTTTACATTAACTTAATAGATAAAATAAAATCTTTTAATTTCTTTTACTATATTGCATCCCTTGAATAAATTAATGGTTATATACATACAAATGTTTTACATGTGGTTTACCATCAATATAATTACTTAGATACTTTTAAAAATATTATACATTTAATTTAAAAAATTATTTATTTTTATTCATAATAAAATAAAATTATATCTTATTTTTATTTATTATAAATTTATTGTAGTTAGTTGAATGCTATACTACTTAGTAAATAATTTTATTATTAAAATTTATAATATTTTAATATTATATCATATAATTTTAACAGTATTATTAAGTACAGAACTAAAATACAAGTAGAATCAATCCATAAACTTTTAAATATTACAAAAAAATACTACATCCATTTAAGTGAAAAAACGGCTAAATATATGATATTTTATTGTACTTTTCCCTTTCTTTTTCTAATGTATTGAATCCTCTGATAAAATTTCAATTCCCATATTTTGACATTATATATAATTCTACCCTTTGCTTGGAATGTTGATGGAATAAATGCTCCTCTCTTTTTTTCTACACATGGTTACAAGAATGGGAGGGAAGTGAACAGCAACCAACGACATTCAGGTACGGATATAGACTCATTGGGCAGGGTTTTCATTTTCATTTTTAGCCAATTTTTATTTTTAAATTTTAAATTACATTATTAAATTTCATATTATTTTAGTGTTTTCTTATCATGTGTAAATACATGTCACCAATTTCTAATAAATTTTTAATATTAACATTTTGTATAATCTTCAAAAATGTGTACAGTACAAATTTAATTTAAATATGTATGATAAATATTTTTTTTAAGGACTTACATTATGAATTAGATAAGAAAATTATGAAAAAAAAATTATAGATAATTATTTGAATTCTTAATAATATTCGTTGGGTTACGTTAGTAAAAAATTAGTTAAATCCCAAATTTATCAATTAGGTATATAAATGCTAATGACTAGTTAAAATATTCTTGAACCATGGATAAAAAAATTATCAATATGGATAAATTGAAATACTGATAAGGAGTTAATTGGTTAAAAATAAAATTTTTGAGGATTTAATTAATATAATTTAAAAATACATGAAATTATATATATATATACACACACAAAGGGGATAGATAAAATTACAAAAAAGTTTGCACTCATTATTATATAAAAATTGGATAATTTAGTCATTTAATAATTAAAGTAAAAGTAAATTAATTAAAATGTAATTTTAATTTGATAGAAAGTCTATTTTCTATTTTAATTAGGTCAATTTCTATTTTATCTCTAATACAAATTAAATTAACTAAAATATAATTCTAATTTAATTGAAAGTATGTATACTATTTTATTTAGGTTAATTTCTATTTTATCTCTAATAAAAATTCTAATTTACTTGAAAGTATATTTTTTATTTTAATTAGATTAATTTCTATTTTATCTCAAATAAAAATTAATTTAATTAAAATATAATTCTAATATAATTGAAAGTATTTTTTTTTATTTTAAATAGGTTAAATTTTATTTTATATCTAATAAAATAAAATTAAATCAAATTAATTAAAATGTAGTTCTAATTTAATTAAAAGTATATTTCCTATTTTAATTAGGTTAACTTCTATTTTATCTCTAATAAAAAAATATTTAAGTAATATCATATAATTATTTAAATAAAATATTTATAAAAATTGGATGAGGATTTTTGCACTCCTTCTTTTAATAATAATAATAATAATAATAATAATAATAATAATAATAATAATAATAATTATTATTATTATTATTATTATTATTATTATTATTATTATTTCTTCAAATTTTTTTTGAAAAATTTTATATTTTCTCCATAAATCAAATGGCTTCAAGTAGAAGAAAAGAAGTGAATTTGAGGATTAACCATCTACTGTTAACTTGGACAATATGATGGATCATTTAGAAGAAACACTTATAAACATCGAAGAAAATTTGATAGAAGAAATCGGCACTAATATTAATTCACAAGAAGAAGTGCAACCCTCACAAATATTGGTGGAGGTCAGGGATGATGAAGATCCGATATTTTTCAAGTGCATTTCAAAAAACCTCAACAACCATATGCAAATGGCTTGTATGAAGTAACTTGTAACTATTGCTCAAAAAAATACACATTCCAAATTGGAGGTGGGTACGAAACGCTTCGACGACATTTAACTACCAAGCATCCAAACTAAATTAGAGTGAAAAAACAACAAATGCAAATTTTCAGGTACACATATTCTTCTTCTACTCCGTCACAATTATTTAAATATTCAGATAAAACTAATAAAATTAAATTAGCTAAAATGATTTCTATGAAACATTTATTCTTTAATTTTGGTGAGGAAGTAGGATTTGTTAATTATTGTCAAAATGCATTAAATCCATATGTAAAAAATGTACCTAGAAATACTTTGAAACGTGCTCTTTATAAATTATATTCAAAAGAAAAAAAAAAGAATTGTATAAAGTATTTTTAAATTTGGATGGACATATATCAATTAGTTTTGATTTATGGAGTAATCATTGGCGAAAGCACTCATATATGAGAATAACTTGCCATTGGATTGATAACGAATGGCAAATAAAAAAAATTATTACATTTTGAGTTTTTGATTATTGGCATACCATCGAAAATATTTTAAAAATATTTTACAAGAATATAGTTTGGTAAAAAAAATATTTTCTATAGAAAATTTTAAAAAATCATAAAATTAGAAAATAAAAAAAAACTTTTAGAACTGAAATCCGATTTGGAACCAGAACTGGCTGGTTTCGAATTCTGAACTGGCCCTGAACTGTCTTGTTTTCGATTAAAGTTCAGTTTCATAAACCTTCGAACTGGAACCAAAAATTTTACTTGCATAATCCTTCATCACATGAAAAAATCCATTCCCAATGATCCATTTTGCATTTTACACATAACTAAACAAAATATATACATACCATCCTAGGAAACTCTAAGTTTAAGAATACTTACAAACTCCTAGTTTGATGTAGACCACAATAATTATCTACAAGCTTTGTTGTTTTATGTTCATCACTTGAATCAAATGATATAGCCTCCCAAATATAAGACCTCTAGCTTTAAACACCAAAACTCCATCAAGTCACCTTCTTGCTTTGATTTGATTAGTTGTAATTATCCTCTCAATTGACCCTCACAAATCTTGCACTAATTTAATCTCTTACAAGAACAATTAGGGTTTATGTTGTGTATATGTTGTTTTTTTTTTATTTTGTGGTGTGTCTCTAACGTTTTCTCAACACCACTTCTAACCTTAGAAATTTCTTAGGTTATATATGTATATAAAGAAAGCATGCACCTTATCACATTACCCATTATATCGCAAGCATGCCACTTGGCATAATTAATATACCACTTTTATATATCATTAATACACTAAGAATTATGTAGAGAATACATTTCATGTATTTATCTATATTCATCCCCACATGTATCTATGTGATATAATCTTTAACTTTGCCAAAGTCAACAATTTACACATAAAAGATAATGTGCCTAATATGACAAATTTAACCATATCCTTTTATATAGGCTTGTGCTTGGTGATTGGGCCAACACTTGGCCCAAGTCCAATCCATTGACAAATTAGCTTAGATTAGGTTCATGGGCTTTCTCAACATCTTAGATTAATCTTTGGTCCAAAAAATTTTTGGGCCATTAATTGAAGTCCAAATAGAACCAACATATATTATTAATTTAATACCTTAATTAATATCTCATATTAATTAAGTATAAATTAATAATCAAACCTTTACTTGAATTAGATTTCATAATATGCTAGAATTATTGCTGAAAGCATAAATCCAATTCCATTAATATTAATTAATTGATTAAACACTTTAATTAATAATTAGATTCGCATTGATGATGATTTGGTAAAACTCTTTTAGGTGTGACTTACTAGGTTCATGTCTAATTGGCAATGAGAAGATAATATCAACACTTGATATTATTTGAAACTTCTTTCAAATCTAAATATGAAAATTCCAATTATACATATTTAGTTCTCATAAGTTGTGTGTGACCCTTAGCATCGATATCACAACTACCCAAATAGAAATGAATGCATGTATTGATTCACATAAACCCTTTAGTCATAATTACCGTGCACTAAAATCTCTTCGTTAGAAGATCCCAATATAGCCTAGAGTCATGGTTTAGTCAAACTCTAATAGCTATATCATATTACCTCATCCTAAGTTCCAATTCTTAATAAAACATAACAATTACTAAAAAAACTTTTCCAGCACTGAAATTCTTTGAAGCTATGTCATGTTTGTCCTAGCCAGGAACTTATTCATCAAGAACAAACTTAAATAGCATAGAATCTTATTATGGTTCACTCCAGGTAATGAATCCCATCTTGGTTGAACACCCATCCCTATATTTAACCGACTAGAGCCATCACGCACCATATGCCCATGTATGATAAACATAAGCACGTAAGCGGTAACAAACCCTAACCACTTAAATGTGGATGATCGTGTCACCTCAGGTCAAAGGATTGTATGGACCATTATGACCTGGATTGTGATTGTTGACTATAAGTGAATATTCACACAATCATAAATTTAACATCATTGTTTGATCCACCCATTACATGAGTATCCACATGTTTATTCTAATATCTCATATCAAGTAGAATGAGACTCACTTTCTCTCACTATTAATGTCACATACTAATCAAGAAAAATAGATAGAGGTGATAGTCTAATTAATATTACCCAAATGTTAATTTACCGACTATGAACATTTGTATAGCATATATACTAAATAAATTTGTAGATATATATATATATATATATATATATATATATATATATATATATATAACTGTGGTCACCCCAAACTAAAGGACCACCATATGAGGAAAAAAAATATTTCAATTAAAATTTTTATTTTGTATAATAACTAAAATATTTTCATAATTTTAAGAAGGAAATTTTTTTTTTATAAAAATATAATTAAAAAGCTTAAAACATTGCCAATGAAGGTGTAGTCAAGTGATAAATCCTCTCCAAGGGCGTTATAAGGTGCAGGATTCGATTCATGTCGTCATTAATTTAAAAGGATAGGATTCCTCTCTTGTTGTACAATTCATTGATGTAAATGTCATATGACCTCCCAATTTACCAAAAAAAAAAAACCTAAAACATTAGTTGCTCATCATTCAAGAATAAACTATACTCTAACCATGTCATGGATAATCCATCTTAGCAAACCCTAAGCAAGATCTTGCAAACAATGCCTATTTTAGTATTTCTTTTGTGTTTAAGTGCTTTGTTTTTCTCCTATTAATTAGGTGAGTAGGTAATGCATACTTTTATTATGTTCTATTCTATATAAAATATTTTAATTCTATTATATCTAAAATATTATTTTTTTATTTTCATCAAAAATTATATTTTTTATTCTAACTAACATATACTTTTTTTAACTATTTTTTATTTTATTTTATTTTATTTATTCAGTTATATATATATATATATATATATATATACACACTTAACAAAAAATAATAAAATAAAATTATTACAATAACTTTTAAGTTTTAATTTTTATATTTAATTAAATTGTAGTTTTATTTTTTAAAAAATATTTAAATAATTATTTTAACATTTATATGTTATTAAATATATATTCACAACTAGTTAATTTTGAAAACAAATATCTTTGATTCTTTTATTATTTAAATAAATTGAATTGTGGTATTTTATGATTTTTATGACTTTTTGTGAATTATTAATATTAATTAATATTTTATTGATTTTGATTCTATTGGTTCTCGGTTGGGCAATAAATGTAGTTCGGGGGCCTAACTCAAGAAGTTGAGTTTTGTGAATATTTGAAGTGTGTTTGCGTGCAGGATCGACTTTACTTTTAATAGAAAGACATCCATTTTACAAAGAAAACTTTGCCGAGTTTTTTATAGAATTCTAGTAAAATGTGATATTGGGTCAATCTTGAGTTTTGAGTTTTGTCGAGTCGTGTCCTAGATTGAGTCGTTCTCTAGAAATTCTAAAAGTATAAAATTAGGATTTCGATTCTAATATATTATTTTTGTTATTATTTTTCTTAGTTGCTCTGCGAGCTAAGTTTATCGGATCGGACCAGCCAAGTCAAAGTAGAGGAGTATACTTGAACTGTGAGTTATTAGTATATGTATACATTGCATGTAGAAAATATTGTGAGCATCCATATATTTTAATAAATATGAATTTAATTATGTGTTATTTCATTAAATGATATTTATTATTGTTAACATTTATATATATGCTTTCATATATATAATTGAGAATATTTATTTTGAATAATGTATGTTGTCATAATTTATTATGAATTTTCATTATTTTATTATGAAATAATATTTTGGAGGATAGTTGTTGAACGTGCCACCTAATGGGTCACACTAGGGTCGTTACGCAACAGTACGCTAGATATTAGGCTTTGAACTTTGATTGATTTTGAATATGGAAATTATGTTTGTTTTGAATTATGGATAATAAGGGGTGTGACTGTGGATCCTTGATTGACATGTATGGTACTTAGGGCCAGTTAGCACCGGTAGTGGAACTACAGATCCTCGATTGACCTTTTGTGTACTCGGGGCTAGTTCACTGCCAAAAGTTTGATAAAAGAATATTTTTGAAGTTATGGAAAGCATGTTGGCTAAGGAAATATAGTGATCGAGGTTGTAAAAATTGAGGGATTCTATTCCGATCCTCCACCTAAAATTCTTTTGCATGTATTGTTATAATAAAAATGGATTTCGAGCATCTGTATGAAATGCATATATATATATATATATATATATATATATATATATATATATATATATATATATATATATATATATTATATTGATGCTAAAGTGTCTATGTCTTTAGGTTGTGCGTCAATATATAATAATAATTCACTCAGTGAGGTTTGACCCCCCTCAATATTTTTTTAGGATCTTTTATGTCATACCTCCACACTAGTTCTATTCACCAGAATCTTTCCTCCCCGGCCAACTTATGTAAATGTTAAACTATTACTTCTCTTGTATTTTAGTAAACATTGCAGTAGTAATATTTTTTATTGTAGTACCTAATATTGTATTAGACAGTAATTTTGTATTTGAATAATTGTATGAATATATTTTATTATGTTATGATATGAGGATTTCTTTTTATATTAATTAAAATTTTAATTATGAAGTATTTTTGTGTTATGTTTGCATATATTTTTATTTTTAAGGCTTGCTACGGGTTTCAAATTCATGAGAATTTTCGTTCCCTAGCACTATTCATGACTCCTCGATTTAGGTTGTGACAAAATTGGTATCAAAGCCTATGTTTTAGTGTTGTGGACCTAGGTTAGTAGAGTTGTGTTTTCTTAAAAACTACAATAGTAGATTAGGTTTGACTATGTCTTTTATAAGTTTTCCTTCTTGTAGTTTTCCACGTAATCTTTAGGATGTCTATTTGTTATCTATTTTTATCTAAATCTTTTTTATTTTTATCTTTTTAGAATGAGGAGGTGAGCAAGTGTCGCTCCGTCGATCGTTGAGGCCGAAGATGATGAGTCTTTTCAAGATGAGGTTCTAACCCCTGAGCCGTTAGTTAGGCGTAGAGGTAAAGGTAGATCTCAAGGAGCAGCAGGTCACCATAGGCAGAGATATCTACAGGATGAGGAACCTATAGAGTAGGAATATGAGGAAGTTGTTATACCTCCAGTCATACCACAGATGCAACCTATATATCAGTAGAGTATGTTTAACCTAGAGGCAGTTTTGTTTTACACCAGAGTTGGCAGGATATCGTTTGACAGGACTACAGATCCTTTGAATTTCTTGCATGCTATAGAGATTAGGACTCAGACTGCTCACACCGAGTACTAGAGGATTATGATCGTTGAGTTCTTTATTGAGGGACCAGCCCTGGATTGGTTTGTACAAGTCATTCAGCCACATATGACAACTTTCACCTAGGCTCAGTTTCGAGAGAGATTCATAATGCATTTTTACCCAGAGCCTTTGTGGATGAGTTTCAGACTCCGACTGACTAATATTAGCAAAAGTGATAGGTCAGTGGAGGACTACACCAGAGAGTTTCTCAAATTGGGTCGATATGCAGAGGATTTACTGAGAGACTAGTACTTTGCAGTCACCACTTATGTCACTGGACTGGGTTCTGCATTTACTGAGATGCCTACTTCAAGACTTACTATAGAGTTTGTGATAGAGTTGGCCAAGGAGATAGAGCTCAGACTGATTAAACAAGGAGTTATGCTTGACTATTATCAAATGGGAAGTGTTCAGACTGCAGCATCTCAGAGCATATCATTCATAACATTTCAGATAGGCTCCAGCAGTTAGCATAGATGCTCTATTCAATAGGACCAAAGATAATAGTATAAATATCACCAGGGTAAGAGACATAGTGGTGGCGGAGTTCGCAAGCCTATCATATTTGATTATAGTACTACTAGTAGCAGTAGTGGATAGAGTTCTAGATATGGTAGCACATGATCTGCAACTAATGCTTGTCAGACATATGGGAGAGTCCATTAAGGACCTTGTTATATGGCTCCATTGACATGTTTTAGATGGAAAAAATGGGGTACTTTGCCAAAGTATGTTCCTATTCTGGTTATCATTAGTAGTTTTCACATCAGTCTATTGCCATTACAGCTCTAGCTCCCTATTAGTTACCTTTAGCTCAGTATCCTAGTACGTCATAGTTTGTAACCAAGCAAGGGCATGGCAGAGGTAGTGCCAAAGGCTTTAGTCAGGCTTCCACCAACCAGTAAGGAGGCCAAGGGCAGGCCAGAGTCTTCACCTTCACACAGAAGGATGCTCAAATATCCAATGTCATTATCACAGGTATACTCCTAGTTTATTACTTGGATGCTAGAGTCTTGATTGATACGAGTGCCACACATTCTTTCGTGTCCCCTATTTTTACTTCAAAGTTGTGTTGGCAAGCTTCGAGGATGGCATTTCCTTTATCTGTTGCCACTCCTCTAAATGATTCGTTGGACACTGATGTTGTTCTTTTAGGGTGTCTGGTGTTAGTGCAAGGTTGGGAATTTTCAATGGAATTATTGTTGTTGGATGTAACGAAGTTTGATGCGATTCTTAGTATGGACTGGTTATATCAGTACTATGCTATAGTTGATTGTAGGAATAAAGAGGTGATTTTTAGAAATTGAATGATGAAGAGTTTAAGTTTGTGGGTGATAAGAGTTATGCATCTCGGAATCTTATCTCTACTATCACGGCTAAGAAGATGCTAAGGAAAGGGTATCAGGGATACTTGGTACTAGTCAGGGATACTTCAAGGGAGAAGATACCTATCTCAGATGTTCGGGCATCTTGTGAGTTTCCTAATGTCTTTCCTGATGAGTTTCCAAGTTTACCACCTCACAAAGAGATCAAATTTTGTATAGATGTGGTCCCAAGCACAGCTCCTATCTTAATGCCACCTTATAGAATAGCTCCTGCAGAGTTAAAGGAGTTAAAGGAGCAATTGCAAGATTTGTTAGATAAGGGTTTCATAAGACCCAATGTTTCTCTTTAGGGTGCACCAATCTTGTTTATGAAGAAGAAGGATAGTACACTGAGATTGTGCATCGATTATATAGAGCTGAATAAGGTGACAGTGAAGAACAAGTATCCTCTTCCGAGGATAGATGATTTTTTTAATCAACTTCAAGGTGCACAATTCTTTTCCAAGATTGAATTGAGATAAGGCTATCATTAGTTGCAGATCAATGAAGCTGATGTTCCTAAAATGACATTCCGTACTAGATATGGTCACTATGAGTTTCTGGTGATGTCTTTCGGGTTAACTAGTGCACTAGCTGCCTTTATGGATATGATGAACAGGGTGTTTAGATCATTTATGGATCAGTTTGTAAGTTTACCACCTCATAGAGAAATCAAATTCTGTATAGATGTGGTCCCAGGCACAACTCCTATATTAATGCCACCTTATAGAATGGATCCTGTAGAGTTAAAGGAGTTAAAGGAGCAGTTGCAAGATTTGCTGGACAAGGATTTCATAAGACCCAGTGTTTCTCTTTGGGGTGCACCAATCCTGTTTGTGAAGAAGAAGGATAGTACACTAAGATTGTGCATCGATTATATAGAGCTGAATAAGGTGATAGTGAAGAACAAGTATCCTCTTCCGAGTGTAGATGATTTATTTGATCAACTTCAAGGTGCATAATTCTTTTCCAAGATTGACTTAAGATCGGGCTATCATTAGTTACATATCAATGAATTTGATGTTCCTAAAATGACATTTCGTACTCGATATGGTCACTATAAGTTTCTGGTGATGTCTTTCGGGTTAACTAGTGCACTAGCTGCCTTTATGGATATGATGAACAGGGTGTTTAGATCATTTATGGATCAGTTTATAATAATCTTCATTGATAATATACTGGTGTATTCAAAAGTATAGAGGAGCACATTTATCATTTGAGGATAGTACTACAGACACTAAGAGAACATCAGTTTTATACTAAATTCTTAAAGTATGATTTCTTGATGGAGAGTGTTGTATTCCTTGGACATGTAGTGTCTAAAGATGGTAATCAGGTTAATCCACAGAAGATTAAAATAATGTCTGAATGGCCCGGACCGATATTAGTCATTGAGATTCAAAGTTTCCTGGGTTTAGCTGGGTACTATAGGAGATTTATGCAGGATTTCTTGAGAATTACAGCACCTATGACTCACCTAACTCAGAAGAATGTGAATTTTTTATGGTTAGATGCTTGTGAGAACAGTTTCAGTTACTAAAGGAGAAGTCAATCACAGCTCATGTTCTAACTTTGTCAAATTGAGAAGACAAGTTCACTATATAGTTTAATGCTTACAGAGTTGGCCTAGGTTATGTGTTGATGCAGAATGGTAGGGCAATAGCTTATACTTCTAGGCAGTTAAAGAAGCATGAATAGAATTATCTTACTCATGACCTAGAGATGGTTGTAGTGATCTTTACTCTCAAGATTTAGAGACATTATTTGTATGAAGTGACTTATGAGATTTTCACAGATCATAAGTGTTTGAAGTACATTTTCCAATAGAGAGATATGAACTTGAGACAAAGAAGATGGTTGGAATTACTGAAGGATTATGATTGTAATATCCTATACCATATAGGCAAGGCTAATGTGGTAGTAGATGCCTTGAGCAAAAAGTCCTCAGTTAGTCTTGCTCACATTAGTGTGGAGAGGAGACATTTGATCCAAGAGTTGCACAAGTTAGTGGATCAATGTTTGATGATGAAGATAAGCAAATCAGGAGGACTAATAGTTGAGTTCAAAGTCAAATCAGTGTTTAGGGATAGGATTAAGGTAGCTAAGAGTTGAGATCCTATTTTGGTAGAGCTTGAGGAGAATGTTCATGAAGGAAAGTTCATTGATTTTACACTTAATGATGAAGGTGTTTTATGGATCAGTGAAAGATTATGCTTTCCTGATGTGGATAAATTAACAAAAGAGATCCTAGAATAAGTTCATTTTATAGCTTACAATGTACATCTAGTGTTACTAAGATGTACCATGGCATTAAAGATTTGTACTAGTAGGATGGATTGAAGAAGGATGTAGCTGATTTTGTCTCTAAGTACTTGACTTATCAACAGGTGAAAGCTGACCATCAGAAGCCTTCTAGGAAGCTTCAGTCTCTTCTTATTCCTAAGTGGAAATGGGAGAGAATTGCTATGAATTTTATCATAAGGTTACCTCATTCAAAGGATGGATATGATTTTCGTTTGGGTGATTATGGACAGGTTAACTAAATTAACTCACATTTTATCAATTAAAGATACTTATTCTGTAGCCAAGTTGGCTAAGTTATATGTCAAGCATATTGTGTGCCTTCATGGAGTGCTTATTTCCATTATATCTGATAGAGGTTCAATGTTTACCTCTCAATTTTGGCAGAAGTTACAAAGAAGTAATGGGCACTAGGCTTGATTTCAATACTGCTTTTCACCCTCAGATAGATGGTCAATCTAATATGACAATCTAGACACTTGAGGATATATTGAGAATGTGTGTCATGGATCTTAGAGGTAATTAAGATGATCATCTACCACTAGTAGAGTTTGTTTACAATAACAACTATCATAGTAGTATTGAAATGGCACCGTATGAAGCTCTTTACGGAAGAAAGTGTAGATTCCCTCTGTGTTGGGATAAGATTGCAGAAAAAGAGTTGATTGGACCTGAAATTATCCAGAATGCAGCAGAGAAGGTTGCTTTGATCAGAAGAATATTAGAAACAGCAGCTAGCATATAGAAGAGCTATGCGGATCCAAAGCGTAACGTTGTGGAGTTTCAGGTTGGGGACTATGTATTTCTGAAGGTATCATCGATGAAGGGTATGATGAGATTTGGAAGTTAGTAGCGAGATACATTGAACCTTTTGAGATTTTAAAGAGAGTGGGCATAATTGCATATTGGTTGGCTTTGCCTCTAAATTTGTCTCAAGTGCATCTAGTGTTCTATGGCTCGATGCAAAGGAAGTACATTTCAGACCTTTTGCATGTGTTGCAGCCCCAGAGTGTGGAAGTCAATAAATATTTAATGTACGAGGAAGAGTCAGTTGCAATTATGGATTATCAAGTTCGTCAGTTGTGCTCAAAGCAAATCCCGATAATCAAGGTGTTGTGGAGGAGCAACAACGTAAAGGAACATACGTGGGAGACCAAGGTTGAGATGCGAGTGGCTTACCCTTACCTTTTCCCTCGATAAATTCTTGTATTCAGTTCTTTTTATTTGAAATTTGAGGATGAATTTTTTTTAAGGAGGGAAGGTTGTTATAACCCAAATTTTTTATAATTATTAAATTAAATTTTTTGAAATTTGCAGTGTTAATAAATATTTTATTAATTTGTTATATTATTATTATTTTGTGAAATTAAATTCAAGTGTTATTATTCACTTTTTTTATATTATGGCTTTATTAATATTAATTTGAAATTTAAAACTTAACTTTATTGTTATATATTATTTAATATTATTATTATTTGTGAATTATGTTAATGTAGTGTATTTTAATATATTTTAATATTGTGGTGAAAATTTTTTTATATATACAATTGTTTTAATAAAATAAATAAATAAAATTATTTTTTATATAAAAACAATTTTTTTCTTTTCTCTTCCTTCTTATCATCGACGCTGCTCCCTTCTCTCCTCTCTTCTTCCTTCTTGACACCAATACCTTCCGAAGACCACCAGTGTCATTTCTTGTAATGCCAAGGGTCAAGGTTGGTCTCAATCAAAAGTTGGTTTCATGGGTTTTATTTTCCTAATGTAATTCACTTGATCAACTTCAAATTCAGCTCCAATTTTGTTGATTTAATTCTAGAGTTCTTAGTTTATTTGTTGATTTTGTGTTAAATTAGTTTGATTCATTAAATTGACTTTAGATTATTGAAATTGAAGTTGTAAACTTTTCAAAAATGTATTTAAATTTGATTTTGGAGATAGTTGCAATTTGAGCATTATTCCGAACTCGATTACTATTCACAGGTATTGTTCCCAGCTTAGAAATGTGTTTTATTTTTAATAAATTATATTAATTATTTTAAGCATATTTTATGAAGAAAATTTATTGAAATTATGTTCTGAATATTTATTATGAATTTTTGAATGTTTATGTAAAAATTTGATTTTTGGAAAAATTAGTATAAATTAGTAAATTTTATATTTTAATTGAAATTATTGTTAATTATTATGTTTTGAATAATTTTTTAGTAATAAATAGTATTAAAATAATTTTTATGAATTATTTACTATTTTTAGCTAATTAATAATAATTTTTGAAAATATATTGGAATAATGATTTTATCTATTATTTTTATGATTAAATGAATTTTTAGCTATTTTCATTATATACATGGGCAATTTAAATAATTATTTGTAATTTATGCTATTTGATTTTGAATATTTAAAAAAAAATAGATTTTTACTAATATTATTTAATTATATTTGGAATTTTATCATTTATTTTAAAAATAAATATCTTTAATACTTTTATTATTTAAATAAATTGAATTGTGGCATTTTATGATTTTTATGAATTTTGGTGAATTATTAATATTTATTATTATTTTATTGATTTTGATTCATTTGGTTCTCGATTGGGCAATAAATGTAGTTCGGGGGCCTAATCTAAGAAGTTGAGTTTTGTGAATATTTAAAGTGTGTTTGCATGCAAGATCGACTCTACTCGACTCTATTTTTAGTAGAAAGACATTCATTTAACAGAGGAGACTTTGCTGAATTTTCAGTAGAATTCTAGTAAAACGTGACATCGGATCGATTCTAAATTTTGAGTTTTGTTGAGTTGTGTCATAAATTGAGTCGTTCTTTAGAAATTCTAGAAGTATAAAATTAAGATTTCGATTCTAATAAATTATTATTATTATTTTTCTTAGTTACTCTATGAGCTATGCCTATTGGATCAAGCCAGCCGAGTCAGAGTAGAGGAGCACACTTAAACTGTGAGTTATTATTATATGTATACATTACATATAGAAAATATTGTGAGCATCCATATATTTTAACAAATATGAATTTAATTGTGCTTTATTTCTTTATATGATATTTATTACACTTGACCTGTGAGTTATTATTATATGTATACATTACATATAGAAAATATTGTGAGCGCCCATATATTTTAATAAATATGATGCTTTATTTCTTTAAATGATATTTATTATTGTTAACATTTATATATATGCTTTCATATATATAATTGATAATGTTTATTTTGAATAATGTATGTTATCATATTTTATTATGAATTTTCATTATTTTATTATGAAATAATATTTTGAAGGATAGTTGTAGAACGTGTCATATAGTGGGTCACACTAGGACTGTTGCACAACATTACGTTAGATATTAGGTTTTAAACTTTGATTGATTTCGAATATGGAAATTATGATTGTTTCAAATTATGGATAATAAGAGGTGTGACTGTGGATCCTCTATTAAGTTGTAGGATACTTGGGGTCAGTTAGCACTAGTAGTGCAACTGCGAATCTTCGGTTTACCCTTTGTCTACTCAGGGCCAGTTCACTACCATAAATTGGATAAAAGAATATTTTTGGAGTTATGGAAAGTCTGTTGGCTAAGGAAATATAGTGATTAAGGTTGCGGAAATTTAGGGATTTTGTTATGATCCTCCACCCAAAATTCTTCTGCATATATTGTTATAATAAAAATGGATTTCCAGCATCTGTATGAAATGCATATATATATTAAATAAATATAAATATATTATTATACTGATGCTAGAGTGTCTATGTCTTTAGGTTGCGTGTATATATATAACAATAATTCACTCAATGAAGTCTGACCCTTCTTAATATTTTTTTCAGGATCTTTTACGTCAAACCTCCACACTAGTTCTATTCATTGGACTTTTTCCTGTCCGGCCGACTTATGTAAATATTGAATTGTTACTTCTCTTGTATTTTAGTAAACGTTGCAATAGTAGTGCTTTTTGTTGTAGTACCTGATATTGTATTAGACAGCAATTATGTATTTAAATAATTGTATGAATATATTTTATTATGTTATGATATGAGGATTTCTTTTTATATTAATTAAAGTTTTAATTTTGTAGTATTTTTGTGTTATGTTTGTATGTATTTTTATTTTTAAGATTTGCTAAAAGTTCCGGATTCGTAAAAATTTCTGTTCTCTATCGCTGGTCATGTCTTCCCGATTTGGGTCGTGACATCCTACTTTCAAAGAAGTTAGGTGCAAAATTGAGAAGGTAAAAACAATATTACTTTTATATGTTTTTTTTTTTGATATTTTTTTTTGTTTGTTTTAGCAGTTGGTTTTTTTTTTCTTTCAACCTTATGTTTTATGAGATTATTTTGGTAGTTGTTTTAGTTGAAACAATTGATTGTTTTGATTTAAAAAAGTAGTTATTTTGGTTGTTTTGTTAGTTTGTTATATTTGGTTATTTCAGTAGTTGTTTTGGTTGAAAAAATATAAAGTGTTGTTTGTTATATTTTTTGGTTGTTTTGATGATTGTTTTTATTGAAACGTTTGGTTATTTCAGTAGTTGTTTTTGTTTGTTTTGGTGGTTATTTTGGTAGTTGTTTTTTGTTGTTTTGATTGTTGTTCTTTGTTATTTTGGCTATTGTTTTTAGTTTTTTGTTGCTTCAACTTGATGTTTTATCAGGTTGTTTTATAGTGATTGTTTTGTTTATTTTGACAATTATTTTGGTTGGAAAAGTATTTGTTTTGATTGAAAAAATTGATTATTTTAGTTGTTTCGATAATTATTTTGGTTGAAAAAATTTAAAGCGTTATTTGTTATAATTTTTTAGTTGTTTTCAGTGGTTGTTTTGGTTGAAATTGATGATTTCAATTGTTGGTTTTGCTTATTTTAGTGGGTTTTTTTTTTTTTTTTTGGTTATTTTGGAAGTTTTCTTGGCTAATCTTCTTCTTCGTTTTTAAATTAAGCATAAAACAACTTTAAAGAACCTTAAATCAATTAAAACAAAAATAATTAAAAACAACTTGACAATAACCCTACAACAAGCACAAAAAATAATAATTAAGTAAAAAAAATACCTAGCAATTAAAAAAATAAAAAAATTAGTATAAATTTGAATATTTAAATATATATTTCAACCTATATATTATATATAATACCACAATAATTATATAATGGTCTTAATTGAACACTTTTTTTATGCCCTTTTTTATATTTGCTATTATGACTGTAAATGAAAATCATAAAACATAAAAATATTTTTATTTTTTATTATAAATTTTAAAATTATTCTGATCATTAAATCAGTTCATTTATTTTTTTTACATTACCTATTCGATTAATTACTATTCAATTAATTAATGACAATATTAGAAGCTGCTTTTCATTTTTTTAAAAAATTAATTGATACAACTCATTTATTAATTATCCATGAAAAATTGATTTTTACATTTTTTTTTATTATGTATTTGGGATGCAGTAGTGTGTGAATTGTCATGCAAGATAAAGACAACTAACAAGCAATGGAAACACAATGAAAATGTGTTGGCACCATAAGAATTATGCCAATAAAAACATATCCACAAGCAAAAACAGAGGAGCAGATATTTTTGGAATGAAAAATTCTACAAAAATTGGCTTTGTAAGGAAAAAAAAAAAGTGAACAGTTTTTAAAAATATTTTTCTTTTTTAATTATGTCTAAAAAGTCCCCTTATATATATATATATATATATATATATATATATATATATATATATATATATATATATATATATATATATATCAAACAAATTTTATCAATGTGAAGAGGTTATAATTTAATAGAGTTAGTCATATAAAATTTTATTTCAACTTAATTATTTATAACGTAATTAGTGCAAAAGTAAAATATATACGGCTTTAGTATAATTAATTAATAAGGTGTGTCTGTGAACGAAAGAAATATAGATAATGTTTGAAAATTAATATATCCATATAACAATGTTAAAAGTATTCAAAAAATTAAAATTTTGTATATTTTTAAATATTTTTAATGTTATCTAACATATATTTTTTAAAATATGTGTGCAGTCTGCCCTCTTATAGTTAATATTTAATAAACTAATAATTCTATTAATTATTAAAAATTTTGAGAAATGAAGATTATTTTACATAGAATTATTAATATCTCTATTATTTAATAACTAATAGTATTTAAATAATTTTTGCAATTATTAATTGAAAAAATATCAAAATGAAAAATAATAATTATTTAGGCACTACATCTTGTATATTTAATTGTTTTAAAAGTATTTTGCTGATATAGTATTCTTTATTTTCTAAAATGAGACTAAAATTAAAAAAAAAAAGCATATAATTCTAGTGAAAACATTAAATTCAAATACAATAATAAAATAATTATTTATGGTGTTACAATATTTAATTTCAAAATTGGAAGATGATATTTTATCAAATTATAATTTTATCTATTTACAAAAAAAAAAAAACAAACGAGATAAAAAAAAAGTAATGTAACTTTAATTTTTATTTATGTAAAAATTATTATTATTATTTTTGAACAAATAGTCTAATGGTTAAGTTTTATAACACAAGAATTAGAGATTTTAAAATCCAACCTCAGCTTCTATCAAATATTTTGACCAGTTATATATTTTATTTACTTAAAAATTAATTAAAAGAGTCAACTTTATCCATTATATTAACTATTAGAAGGTGTGCTCTACCTATCTACCTAGCTAGCTATGGATCTATCTAGCTACCTCTCTGTCTATCTATCTAGCGGGCTATCTATGCATCTATATATTTAATTTTTTTTAAAAGTATTTTGCAGATATAGTATTAATTATTTTTTAAAAAATAAGACTAAAATAAAAATATATATATATAATTCTAGTGAAAACATTAAATTCAAATACAATAAAATATTTATTAATGGTATTACAGTTTTTAATTTAAAAATTGGAAGATGATATTTTATCAAATTATAATTTTTATCTATTTCTAAAAATAAAAAATGAGATAAAAAGTAAAGTAAATTTAATTTTAAACTCCCTAATTCCCTTATATCATTATATCATGTTATAAGAGTTAACCATTACACTACTTAATCAAAAATGATAATAATAATTTTTATTTATGTAAAAATTATTATTATCATTTTTGATTAAGTAGTGTAATGGTTAACTCTTACAACATGATATAATGATATAAGGGAATTAGGGAGTTTAAAAATTGAATTTCACTCTTTATTTATTTGAAAATTAATTAAAAGAGTCAAAATTTATTTATTATATTAACTATTAGATGGTGTGCTCTGTCTATCCAGCTAGTCATGTATCTATCTATGGATATATGTATCCTCCAATCTATCGACCTACCTACCTATATATATATATATATACACTTACTTCTTTAAAACAAGACCTAATGAAAAGTTATAACTTGTTACGTGAATTTTATTTTTATATAACTGACCTAAATTACGATCAAGTTTTTTTTTTAATATTTAAATAGTATAACTATAAAGTGATTTTAACATATTAAATTTTTTGTGTTAAATTATTTTTTTATAAATGAAAATCCTAAGAATGAAACTTTTAATCACTTAAAGTATTAAAAGTTCATATTACATATCTTTTAAAAAAAGGATTGAATTGCCAATGAAGCCTACATTGGTTGGTCAAAGGTTGAGGTTCCTCCCTTAATACTAACAACTAACATACATTCCCAGAAATTAAATTAAACTAGTTGTTAATTCACACAAATAATATATATATTTTTAAAATATATAATTAAATAATTATAATAAATTAAAAACTACAAATTAATCAAATATAAAAGTTAGAATTTATTATTTTTAATTAAAAGTACATATTATTTTTAATATGCATATTAATAGAAATTATTGAATTGATAAAATAAAATAAATATAGAAAATGGGTGAAAAAATACATATTTTTTATTTTTTAGGCAAAAGAAAAGAAAAGTATTTTCATTTGAATATAATAGAATGATTCAGTTTCAAAAAGAGACATTATTTTTTATGAAAAATGAAGAGTAATGTTTTAAATGCAATTAAATTAGAGTATTTTATATTAAATAAAACCTATTTATTTTAACAAAAATGAATTTTTTAATTTTTATAGAAAAATATTAAGAATTTTAATAATTCAACACATAAAATTTTAGGATTTAATGCTGAATTATGAAGAGGCACATTTGTTAAATTTTTGGCTTAATAAATTAAAAATAAAATATATCCTGTTAATTTTATTTTCTTTAATTTTTGTTAACATAATTTTTTACTTATAATAAGATTAGTTTTTAAAATTATTAGATTAGTAATATAGTATATATAATAGTGTTTTAGTTAAAAATATTACTAAATAATAATTATATTTTTCTAATTTTTTAAATAAAATTTATAATGGTTTGAAAAAAATATTTGAGTGATTTAAGGTAGAAAAATATGTAGTGTAAAAATATTTTTAGAATTTGAGTAGTATGAAGATATATATAATAGTGTTTTAGTTAAAAAAAATATTAAATAAATATAACAAAAAACTATTTTTAATAAAAATTAAAATTTTTAATAATTTTATAAAATGAATACTCAATTATAAACAGTTCTCAAAAATTTAATTTAATAACTTTCAAACTCATATAATAACTCTAACACTCACAATTTAATATATATAAATATATATATGCCCTTTCTCTGTACTAACACTGACTACTAACAATCACAATCGTAATTCAACGTGATACTCACGAGTGAAAAATAAAAAAACAAAAAACAAAAGACTGAATCTAATGTCACATACCTTCGGACACATCATATCCATGCTGTCTAAATAACCAAAATTGGAGGGCAACAGCATAAAGATCATCCTCGTAGTCATCGAGCCATCCATCACAGCCATTTGAATACAAAACGTTTAAAGCGTTCTTGATCTCTGTCTCAAAATGGTACTTCAAACCTAGCCTTTGAACTGCATCAATAAGCTCAAGCTTAGCCAATGGCTTCAACTCTCTATTCATAAGACTCTTTTTCACTTCTTCTTTCAGTCTCGCAACCTGCTGCTTCTTATGTTTATCCTCCTACAAATATAAATGTGCAAGTTTAGTTATACTGTTAATGCGCTGATCAAACAACAAATGTGAAGTATATAATTATATTATCCCAGTACAGAGTGATCATTGGCAAGTGACTGCAAGAGATTATCATAATCCCAGGCACTCAAGGGGTAATTTGCGGAACGTCTTGTCTGTTTAGGATCTGTAGCTGTACGAGTGTTTGTAGAACGGCACCGAATAGACATGCATTTGTGGACGTTTACAGCAGGCTGAGGAGCCTTTTTGTGCCGATATAAACGAGGAAGATGGGTTGCTAGGAGAAGAGCAGGTGATAAGAGAAAAGTTGAATGGAGAGCCATTATTTTCTAATTTACGGGTGCAAGGCATTCACAGCAAGGCCTTGCTCTATCTTTATATATAGCAAAGCTCAAAGAGAGGGAAGGATCTATTGTTTATGGTTTTCTTTTTATTTTTCTTTAGCACTGTGTTTCTTAAAAATAAGAGATATAAATGTCAGTATTAATTTTTGATAAACCTAAATCTTCACGTAAGGTTATAATAATTTATCACAAGTATAACATGTGTCCTAATTAGAGGTCTCGGGACATGAGTACTGTAGGTGGCGAGATTTAACACGCGTCCAAGTATTCGGTGATCATGTTACTGTGTGGGCTCGAGCCTACTATAAAATATGAAATAGGTCATAAAAATTAATCGGAGATGGAGTCGCCACTTAGATGAAAACCAAGGCACACTGTATAGAGGATTGCAAAGTGCAAGCATGGAACCAAATGATAAAGAATTCAAGTTAGTTAGCTTAATTTCATATTTTGAAATTAATTAGCTTGATATGGATGAATTTTGGAGTTTTTTCTATTTTGTAGTTAATAAGGAAGATTCTAAAAGATGTGAAAAGATTTAAGGATATTTCAAGTTCTAGTCAATAAGTCAAAGTCAAATAGTCAATAAGTCAAACTCGATAGTCAACATCTTACATGGCATGTGACATGACATGCTTCAATGCTTAGTTGTTATAAGTTGTCTTTTTGCTTTGTTGTAATGAGTTGTCATTAGTTGTCAATTTTGACTTTTCAAAGATAAATTGTCATAAGTTGTCAATTTTGACTTTAGATGAGTTGTCATTAGTTGTCCTATTTTTTTATGAAAACTTTCTTAATTAAGGATTTTCCTATATATGTATCTTTGGGAATAAGAAAGAAAATATTTTCCTTCAAAGGTTAGGTTATTTACATATCTATATAAGGGTTAAACATATGTAGAATGAATTTGGATGTATTATTTGACAATTTTAATCAATTAAGTGAGATTTTCCCTTCACTTTGTTCTTTTAAAACTTTACAAGTTTACTTGAATTGTTTCACATCTACCTTTTATTACAATTGCTAGGTAGGCTTAGAATTGTGTGATTCTTCATCTTTTAAAAACTAAGTATATTACTTTAATTTAATAAGCAAAGGGTTTAACTCCATCAATATAACCTATCCTTGATGATCCTTGGGCTATATTTCAAAGTTAGATGCGCGTTCTATCTCCTTTATAGGTAGGATTTGTATCAGTTTAGTATTAGAGCCAAACTTCAAGGTTTGGTTAACTATCCTTTTAATTTTTATGTATTATTTCTTTTTCTTCTTCTCAATTCTTCATAGATTAAAAAAATTAAAAAGAAAAATTTGAGTGAAACACGAGAGCATTTACATACTTAAGTGTAAACACGTAAGGGAGTGCTTTATGATGAATTTTTTTCTATATCTTTTCAAACGTGATTTTTTTTAGTATGGACATACCTTATTTTCTTGGTAGAGATGATCCTTATATTTACTTAAAATGGTTACAATAAATAGAAGAGATATTTATTCTCTTAAAATAATTGATTTCCAAAAGTGCAAACTTGCTTCTTAAAATTTTTTTGGTCATGCTGCTATGTGGTGGAAAGATTTGAAGGTTTTATGGAAAGAGAATGAGAATAGTGAGATTAGAAATTGAAAATTAATGAAAAGGTTAATGACCAGAATTTTATTCCTAATGATATTAGGGATAAATGCTTTTTTAAATTACAAAGGCTTAAACAAGGTGATGAATGATATGTTGAAGATTATGTTAAAGATTTTAAGTTGTTTGTAATTGCAAGTGATTTAGGTGAATCTAAAGGGAAGAACATTAAAAGATTTATAAGTGGGTTTAAGAGTGAAATTCGATAAGATCTTGATTTCATAGTACAATTGCAACTTTCTTTGTCTTTGAAGGATGTAATTACACTTGCTTTGGATAAAGATAGTTGGAGTAATAAGGTTGATAATCAAAGTGGTGCTAATACTGAAGTGGTGTTAAGTGATCATGAGAAGAATCATAAGCATCAATTTTGTGATCAAAGTAATAAAGTGAAGGAGAGCATTAGTCATAAAGGGAAGTGTGAAAAAGAAGATGTTGTATGTGAGGAGACAAAATTAGAGTGTAAATCCAAGTATAATTAAATTGTTTGAAGTCATTAAAGATAATAAGAAGTGTTTGCAAAGTTTTGAGCAAGCTAGTGAAGTTGTGCAAGGATTAACTCATGAAGATTAAAACCTAAAAGTTTGTGCACAAAAAAGGAGGATAAAGAGGTAGTTATTCATTGTGATTACACTAACAACTTTAATCTTTCTTTTTCTAGTGTTTTGAATTTTTTTTATAGACTTTTATGCCATATAAAGATTCATTTGATGATGTTATTGAAGTTCCTTATGGCCACAATACAATCTATGAAGTCTTTGCTTGTAGCAAGGAGAACTTGAGATATTTATGTTTCAAGTTTAGAAGGAAGCAACACAAATACAATCCTTACAAGGTCGTGGATAAGAGTTCTATATTCAATTAAGTTCAAGTTATATTAAAGCTACTTCTGTGGGTCCTTACTTTAAAGGATAGGCTTTCAACAAAGTTGTTTGTATTTGACCCTAGAGGATTTATGAATTTATCAACTTTAGAAAATGGCTATAATTCGAGGGTGAATCATCTTTAAGAGGGAAGGAATAATATGAACCCTAAAAGGGTTGCAAAGTGCAAGCATGGAGCCAAATGATGAAGAATTCAAGCTAGTTAGCTTAATTTCATATTTTGAAATTAATTAGCTAGATATGGACGAATTTTTGAGCCAATAAGGAATATTCTAAAAGATGTGAGAAGATTTAAGGATATTCCAAGTCCTAGTTAATAATTTAAAGTCAACAAGTCAAAGTCAATGGTCAACATGTAACATGGCATGCTTCAATGCTTAATTGTCATGAGTTGTCATTTTGTTTAGCTGTAATGAGTTGTCATTAATTGTCAATTTTGACTTTTCAAAGATAAGTTGTCATTAGTTATCCTATTTTTAAAGGAAACTTCCTTAATTAATGATTTTCCTATATAGTTATCTTTAAGAATAAGGAAGAAAACCTTTTCCTTCAAAGGTTAGGTTGTTTACATGCCTATATAAGGGCTAAACATATATAGAACGAATTTGGATGTATTATTTGACAATTTTAATCAATTAAGTGAGGTTTTCTCTTAACTTTGTTCTTTTGAAACTTTACAAGTTTACTTGAATTGTTTCACATATACCTTTCATTATAATTGCTAAGTTAGGCTCAGAATTGTGTAATTGTTCATCTTTTAAAAGCTAAGTATCTTGCTTTAATTTAATAAGCAAGGAGTTTAGCTCCATCAACACAACTTATCTTTGATGATCCTTGCGCTAGATTTCAAAGTTGGATGCGCGTTCTATCTCTTTTATAGGTAGTGTACATATCAGTTTGGTATCAGAGCCAAACTTCAAGGTTTAGTTAACTATCATTTTAATTTTTGTGTATTATTTCTTTTTCTCCTTCTCAATTATTCATAGATTAAAAAAATTAAAAAAATTTTGAGTGAAAGACGAGAGCATTCACATCCTTGAGTGTAAACACGTAAGGGAGTACTTTGTGATGAATTTTTTTTCTATATCTTTCCAAACGTAATTTTTTTTAGTATGGACACACCTTATTTTTTTGGTGGGGATGATCCTTATGTTTACTTGAAATGGTTGCAACAAATAAAAGACGTCACGACCCAAACCTGAGAGTCATGATCGGCGTTAGAGAACAAAAATTCTTTCGAATCCGAAACCCTTAGCAAGCCTTAAAAAAAAGCACATGCAATAATAGTATAATAATACGCTAGAATTAAAACTTTATTTAATATAAAAGCAAATCTTTATTTTATAACATAATAAAAATATCTCTTCATACAATATTCAAGTATAAGGTTCTAATAATACAACACACTACAATACAATAACGCCACTACTACACTGATTACTAAGAATACAAGAAAACAACAGTTCAGTAATTACACAAATCAGCCGGGGCTAAAAAAGACCGACGTATAATACTACTAGAGAGGTCTAAGGAAGAAGAAGATCCTATAAAAAAATTATTGAAGGAGAGCTAGACATCACTAAGTAAATTATTATAATATATATATATATATATATATATATATATATATATATATATATAACCTAAAGTTATATACAGTCAAACATCAATATAATAATATATATATACATGCATTTCACAAAGATACTAAAGTCCACTTTTATGTAATAATAAATGCAGAAAAAGTTTATTTGAGTGAAGGATCAAATAAAACCTTACAATATCCCCAACCTCAATCAATAAATCTCACTAGCCAATAGGCTTATTTAATTCCAAAACAATTCTCTTTTCCATTTTTGGATAGTAGACTGGCCCCGAGACACTAAGTCAACTGAGCTCCCACAGTCTCACTATTAGTGTGATTGGTCCCAAGACACTAAGTCAACTAAGCTCCCACAATCACAATACTCTCTCACCATAATTCTTAATAATCAAATAATCAAGTTTCACATCAAATGATTTCATAATCTCAACCCTAAAATCTAACGCACTAGTACGTATACAGTCCTAGTGCAGCCCACTGAGTAGCATGTTCTACTAATATCCTTCAAATAAATTGTATATTTATTGGAAATAATAAAATGCATAATTTTAAACATAATGATATTCATTTTAAAAGAATATACCACTTATATACCAAATATATACTAAGAACATATTGGAAATATACCAATTGTAAACCAAAAATATACTAAAAACATACCAAATATATATGCCACATATATACCAAATATACCAGAAATATACCAACATATACATAATCATTTAATAAAATAATTCATGTTTAAATACATTATGAAAACATTAATTATGTTTTCTGTATACAATGCATATATAAAATAATAACTCACAGTTGTGAGCTCCTCTAGACAGACTCGACTGGCCTGGTTCGTGATAAAAACCAAATAAGCACCAACCATGTTGATAAGCACGATGATCTACTAAAGTATGATGGTACAATGGCTAGAGCTTGCATGAGGACATTCAAGGATGCTTTAGGAGTGTTTGTGAAGCAAGAGATGAAGCTTGAGTTAATTAATCAAAGCACAAGTGCAAATAGAGTTCAATTGAGTGAATTTGGAGAAAGTTTGACACAAGGGTAAAATCATCCTTTTTACACCTTATTATCATATTTTGACCTTCAAAATGAAGAATTCATGTCAAACTCTTCAAGTGGAGTGATTTTCATTCAAAACACATAAAATGCAATTTTAAAGATTTTGAAAGGTTCTAGAAGGTGCTAAGGAAATTAACAAGAATTAAGAATCTTTTAAGAATATTCTCTATAAATAAAACCCTAAATGTGATCGAGAGTGGCGGCAACTCATTTAAAGACTTGGTTGAATACATTTGGGTTCATAACCATTATCATGGCTGGTCACTCATCCTGCATTTTGTAGTTTATATTTTTATTATTAAAATAATTGAAAGCAATACTCAAATGGACCGATGATCCGGAACGCAAATTGCTTAAAATCTCCATCAAAGACAGGAAATGTAATGAAGTCCATCACCAGCACAAAAAACAAATAAATAAAAACAATTATGAAATCACCAAGTTACCAAATCTCTTGCAAAAACAAAAGATATGTAATGAAGTCCTTGACCAGTATAAAAGAAACCTCATGTAATACATTCTAAGGATAACAAAACTTAAACTATCGGAATCAAAACTGAGGAAACACCGCACCGTAATGGAAGTTCAGATAGTAATTTATGCACCCTTGTCAGCTTTCGCTGCGGTAGCAGCAGCTTGTCCACGTAGACGACCAGTCCTCCTTGCAGCAATGAGACCAACCTTTTGTCCAGGAGGAGCATCACGACGAACTGTACTGGCATGTCCGATGTGCTGGTGATTACCACCACCATGAGGATGCTCCACAGGATTCATAGCGACACCACGAACCTTGGGCCAGCAGTTCCTCTTCACTCTGTACTTGTGATATGCATTTCCTGCCTTCAACATAGGCTTCTCAGTTCTGCCTCCACCAGCAACTTGACCAACCATAGCTCTGCAGCCAGTTGGCACTATCTTCTTGGCTCCAGATGGAAGCTTGATCCTAAACAAACACAATTAACAGTCGCACAGAAAATCATCATGGAATTCAAAGGAATTATGAAGCCAGTTGACAACATTGAAACTGCAAGTTTTAAATTTTCTGAAGTTGCATCATCTGAACTAAAAGGTTAAATAAACAACCAAATAAAAATAAAATGAAAAACTGGCACACCTTCTTACTTATTATCTCAATGACAAATTATAATGATTACTATTTTAAAAGTACACAGCCCCTATACATAAATTTAAAAGAGACCACAATTGAAATAGCAAATAATGGATGATCACTTTGTTCATCTCACTAAATCAAAACTTTGCAACTGCTAAGCTCATGTATTACATGCATTTTTTTAGTTAGTTGACAATTACACTGAACTAACTGTTGAATTTGCTAACTGGTCATTTGACGCTAATACACAAAAGCAGCTAACACCTTCTGAAATTACAGGCTACAATAGATTAGCATGAACAATATCTTCTTTAAAACAATCAAACTTAGTATCTAAGCCACCCATTTAAACTCATATTATACAAGATTAACACCCTATGACAATGTAATGACTAAAACTATGTTTATACCTTAACAATCAGCTGAAACATGAAAGATATCCTTTCAAATTTGGACAGAACTAAAATAAACCACTACTGCAATAAGACAAGTATCAGGCACCTAATCAACATCCAAGATTGAACTGAAAGGTATTCTCCAAAGTACAAACTAAGTGGCTTTGAAAATCAAAGAAAATAGTACATATCATACTATGAGACCAATTTTATGCATATCAAGGATGAAATTCAAAGTTGACAAAATTGAAAACCAGATAATTGTTACTTCTTTAGACTAAAGGATCCTTACTTATAAAGGAAATCAAAGCTCTTCACTATGGCAATGCACTAGCAAACATCTCCAATTGATGGAAAATTATACACAATGACAAATTAAACATATTGTACATATTATGAGAAGCTAACCAGTATGAAGAAAGAAAAAGTTTCTGATCCTAGCCAAAATCTTATAGTGTCCTAAATCTGTCCGCCCAGCCCTTACACTATGCATGGCAACTAAAAGAAACCCTATACAAACATATTAGTGCAGTATTATTCAGAAAACATAATTTCTGAGGTTTTGCTATTTTAATAGAACGAACTCTCCATTTTTCCAGACACAACAAAACACAGTAGAACAAATCAATTTCTTATCAATACAAGATAAGATATTGCCCATCAAACACACAAACATAAGAATTAAACATCTTGAAACAACATATTCAAATATATACAATAACTTGTGGTTCCGTTATCAGGATTATGACTAATAACAATAGCATAATCACCAGATGATCTAGCAAAAACACCTCTATCACCAACATGATGTTCCACATTACAAACAACAGCTCCTTCAGGTATTGATCTAAGAGGCAACACATTTCCCACCATTAAATTAGCCTTCTTTCCACAGTACACAAACTGACCAGTATACATCCCTTCAGCAGCAACAAACAGCTCCTTCTGATGCTTGTATCGAAATGGATGCCGAAAAGTTACCTTTGCCAGCGGAGCTCCACGACCAAGATCGTGACTGATGTCGGTGACTACTCCCTTAGGTACCCATTACGCTCGCCGAAGTCCAAGGAGCGGAATCGGGCGGGGCCCTTCCGATGGTGAGTGTGGGATCTGAAGACGGAGCCTGCACCCTTACGCTGGGCACGAATTACACGACCCATCTAGGCTTTTTGTGGGCTCTGAGGATCTCTAGAGTTAGGGTTTTCCAGAGGGTACCGGCCGATGGGTAAACGAAACAGTGCAAAAACATACATGGTTTTATTAAGGAGGACAGGAGGAACTATGTTTGTATGCAAGTTTACGATTTTAGCCTAATTGTCGTGAAGAAACTGGGGTATATTTAATTAAGAGTTTTAATTACTTTTAAAGATTTTAAAAGTAGCGGAATATTCGATAAGAGATTTTTTATAAGTTCGAGCGTATTTAATAATAATTTTTATAAATTTAAAAAAAAAATTATAAAAATTAAGAAATATTTAATTAGAACTTTTAAATAGTTAATAAAAGTAAATTTATATTCAAACAATTATAAATTTTTAAAGAAAATAAAATTTTATGAATTTTAAATGATTTTTCATATTTATATCAATTTATAAAAAGTCATTTACCTTACCACAGGATTTTAATTAATTTTTAAATATGATAGCTGAAAAAAATTGATATTTTTTTAGTTGAAATTAATAAAATAAATATCTTAATTATTTTTAAAAATATTAATTAAAGACATCCACTTTTAGTAATTATTTTAAATTTTTTATTTTTATTATACGATAAAAATTAATTTATTAGGTCAAAATATATACATTAAAATCAATAAAAGCTGTCTAATATCAATAAAAGTCATAAAAAATTTTCAAAATAAAATCTATAAAAGTCACTAACAAAATTCATAAACTCTATAAAAAGTTTTTTAAAACGAAGCCTATCAAAGTCATTAAACTTTATAGAAGTCATTAAAAATTTTATAAATTCTATAAAAGTGAACTCTACAAAAGTCATTAAAAAAGTTTGTGGGTCATGGCCTTGACCCATATGCTTGGATTATGGCCTTGACCCACATGTGTGGGTCAAGCCAAGCCATGGGCTCCCAACCATATCTTTCAATCCTTTTTTACTATTTAGTCATGGACTAGCCAAAACCGTTCTTATAGCATCACACAACCAATTTCTGATCAGACAGTTTGTCCCCTTTTTATAATCTATACAATTATAAATTATAATTTTAATGGAGTTGGTTACTGGATCATTTTCTTAATTAAGTTTTTAATGTACCAGATCCTTCATAGAGGCAAGTACAGAGCATACTCCTTAATTTAGATAGGTGGAATGATTATAATTCATAATCTAACTACTAGAGAAGAAGAAAGACTTTTAGAAGACCATTGTTTATTTGGCTTTTGAAAATTTTTACAAGAGGGGTTCTGCCTTTCAACTGAGACAGAAAGCTCCTTATATAGAGAAGGAGCTGAGATACAAGGAGGTCCTTACACAAGCAAACAAACAACTAAAGATAAACAGACAAATGTGGATAGACATCCACTGATAAAAGTAACAACTTTAAATTACAACCATTTATTACAAATTGGCTCGTGACTTGGAGATAGATTCTTATCTTCAGCACAGTCTTCACTATGATAAAAGAGGTTATCTTCATCAGGATCCTATGAGTGTCCTGCTAGTGGCATACATGGGTCCTCTGAATTATTTGATTTAAAAGAGTTTAACCATATCTGTTCTGAAGATGAGCTGGCTTGATAAGGATCATATGAGCTGGCTTGATAAGGATCATCAATTTGCATGTGAGATGGGATGGATGTAGTCCTTTATGTCTTTTCCCAATATTCCTTGTCTGCTAACAGCTGTTTCCCATAATCAGAATGAAATATTTCCCATGGGGCATCATCATATATCTTTGGCCATATTTCTTTTGGAATAATACCATTTTTCTCGAACATGTGTCTTTGAAACTCTCTCCATGGTGAAGGATTTATGGTATCTATGGTAATATAGTGCATCATTGAGTGTCTATAAGTCCCATAGATATTAAAGCATGGTACATCAGTAAAAACACCTTTAGCTTTGAAGAAAGTTCTTTTGAGGGTGATGATAGTATAATATTCGAGAGGAGGTGCCACCTGTTGAGTATAAGCTTCATTTGTCAAATAAGATTTCCATCTTAACAAATTCTGGAACCATTTGAGAAATATTGACAAATGTGGATTCAGATCTTCATTCTTCTCAAGCAGACTGATATACCTTGCAAGCTTTAATAGTTGAAGATCAAATGAGATCCAGTATAGATGACAAAGATACCAAAACAAGATTAACAATTCAGGAGGCCAATAAAATTGATTTTTAGGACTTTGGTTTAGGAAGCTGAAAATACAAGTGAAAGGATAGATAGGATGAAAGCCTAATTTGTGAAAGAAATCTGACCCATATTTCTTGATTAGTCCGGATTGAAGTTCAAAAATTTGAGTTCTTGCTTTTTGATTAAGGGTGGTCATGGAAATGTGTGATGGTAAGGATAGAGGAATACCTTTTTCAAGAAAGTTGGCATTAATAGTTTGGTACATGTATAGCATGGGAAGAACTTTTAGCTGAAAGGGTTTTTCACAAGAGACAGGTGGTCTGCTTAAAAGATCTGGTAACAGGTTATCCTCTCCTTTGATGTGTTCTACTTCAAAGTGATACTTACTGAACCATTCTTTCATTCTGAGAAGTTGAGGATGGGGCAGAGTCTTTCCTTTGAATTCAAGCATTTTTGGAAATGATGAGCAGTCCATCACAACTTTGAAATGATGACCAATTAGATGGAATTCAAACTTTTTATGCAATATTTAACTGCTAAGACCTCTTTGAAGGTTAAGTGATAATGGCATTCTCCATCTGTGAACTTTCCACTAGCATGAGCACAAATCTGTCTTTTCTTATTGTCATCTTCTTCTAAAAGAATAGCTCCCTAAAATTGATCACTTGCATCTGTTTGAAGGATTCTTTTTCCTATGGAGGGAATATGAAGATCAAAAAGATTTTTTATGAAAATTCTGAGTTGTTCAAGAGCTTCTGTTTGTTCTGAGGACCATGGTGGAGGATTCTTTCTTAAAAGAGCTCTGAGAGGGGCTATCTTCTTTTTCAAGTGAGGAATAAAATCTCTGAGATAATTGATAATGCCAAGAACTTGTCTGATTTGCTTGACAGAAAGATTTTCTTTTGGAAATTTATCTAGTTCTGTTGCAACATAAGGACCTGGAAGATACTTCCCTTCTTTGAATCTCATTCCAAGAAAATATATTTCTGTTTGGCCAATGAACATTTTGGTAGGTGAAAGCATAACACCATAATGTCATATAAGATTAGAAAATTGTTGGAGTAGTTTCTCATGGGCTTTTATATCTGCAGAAAATAAAAGAATATCATCAATATAAACAAGAGCGCTGGAGAGGATGGGCTCAAAGATTTTGATCATGGCCCGTTGGAACAGTGATGGGGCTACTTTGAGTCCAAAAGGCAGTACATTCCATTGATAGTGTCTGTTTGGAATACAAAAGCCCATTTTGTATCTGTCTTCCTCTTTGATTCCAAGTTGCCAAAATCCAGCCTTCAAATCAAATTTTGAAAAGATTTTAGCTCCCGCAAAAAATGCAAATAATGAGGAAATTTTTGGCAAAGGGAATTTGTCATCTCTGAGGAAGAAATTCAAAGGCTGATAGGCAATCACCAATATTTTCCTTCCACGAACTTATTCTGATCTTTTGTTTACATAAAAAGCTTGGCATACCCATTCTGATTTTGTGGGGGCAACTAGACCTTGGTCTTCCAATTGGTTGCATTCTTCAATTGCCAATTTAAGATCAGAGGGAGTCATTCCTGGATGAGTTGCCTTTGTTGGATTGACATCTCCATTTTGTTTAAAAGGTAAGGAGATGAAGAACTCCTCATTTTTCCACAATGGTGATGAGCATTTTTTAAGAAACTCTGTATGAGACTGAGCACTACTTTCTTTTAATAAAAACCCATGAATAGTCTGAAGGTTTGGTTGAGAAACGGTTTAGCCAACTAAAAGAATAGATGAAATATTGGTGAATGGTTGGAAGTATTTCTTGAACTTGAGTCCATTGGGAAGAATTCTCAAGTCTTTCATCTTCCAATAGATATCAAAGCCAATGACAATATCTTTTCCTGATAAATAAGATCCAAGAACATGTGTCCAAGTGTAACAATTTGGAAAGAATTGGATCTTTATTGGGTGTCTGGTTTTAAGACCAATTTCAAGTAATTCTCCATTAGCTGTAGAGAAATACTCAGAATGATGTTTCCAACATTCTTTAGGCAAGGCTTTGGGTTGAGAATGGTAGTTTTAGCTCCAGTGTCAATCAAGGCTATAAGTTTTATGGGTTTGGAATAACTGGTGGGGTAAATTTGAATAAGGAACAAAGGTATTGGATATTTTTCATGAGTTAAGGCTATCATGTCTCTATCATCATCACCAATTAAGAACTGGCCATTCCAGGACTCTGTTTCAGAGCTGGAAATTTCTGAGTCTGTCTCTTGGCCTATAACAAAAACACATTCTGGTGAAGCTTCTTCTTCTTCTGAAAAGAGAGACTCAAGATCAGCATCATTCAGGTCTACTTTAGTGATCTGCTGAATTTATTGAATCATTTGCTCAGTGATCTTTGTTTTTGATGGGCAGTTTTTTGCAAAATGACCCTTTTTCCCACAGATGTAGCATCTGTCAGTTTTCTTCTTACCATGGAAATTTTTCTTCTTATAATACTTCCACTTCTTAAACTTGGATCTTTTCCCTTTCTTCTTCAATTTGAAGAAGTGTTTCTTCTTCTTTGATGGACAAACACAAACATCAGCATCTTTGCATTTGATCTGCAAATCAGGCCTATCACATGAAAGTTTTCCCAAAGGATTCTTCCTACTGCCCAGATACAGTTTAATCATCTTCCTTTGATCACATAACTGGGTATGAGCCTGAATCATGATCTGATACAAATGTCCCATTGGCACATCTCCAACTTTGTAATTTGATTGTTGAAGGATTGAAAACATTCGAGAGGCAAGGATCTCGGGAATAGAAGCCAAAAAGGCTTGTTTTAAATCAGGATTAGTAGTGCCTCCTAACAAATAAAATCTAGTAGACATATTTTGGAAATGTCTTTCTAGATCTTTTCTCTATAGTGAATAACATTTCATCTGGTAATACTCCTTTCGTGCAACTTCAAGATCATCATCCCATTTTCCTAATAACTCATGATGCAAGAGTCCTAGAAAATCTTCTAGTGAAGTGGCATCCATCAATTGGGTTCTAGCATAAGCATTCAAAGAAGCATACCAGTTTACTAGCTTTCCCACCATTTTTGCAAGAAATGTTTCAATAACAACCCTAATTTCTGCTCCAGGAATAAGAATTTGTCCAACTATCCATGCTCTAAACTCCAGAAATCTATTCCTATATTGCGAAGGAGGAACATCATCCAGAGTAAAGTAATTTCCAGTATTTTTTTGAAAATTTATCTATGGATTTGGCTATGGTGTTCTGGGCTGTTCAAATTCTTCTTTTGGATCATCAACTTTTTCAACTTGAGGTCCTCTAAAAGATGTAATATCATCAGCCATCAATTGGTAGGGTATTTCATAATCTGAATCAGAGTCACTTTCTAAAGATTCAGAAGATGAACTTTCTTTAAAACAGATTCAATTGAAAAGCTGGGCATGACATTTTCAGCACATTTTTCCAAAAAGGAAGAGAATGGGATTCATCATTATTAGAGGGTGTTCTGACTCTTTTGGTGATGAGGTTGGTGAGGTATTTTTGGGTGATGATTCAGAGGGTGTTGTTTTAGATTTTTCAGTTTGAGAGAAATGAATTATTTTTCCTTTTTTTGCTGTTATTTCATTAGAGGACTGTGTTTGAGAGGGGATTTTTAATGAGGATTTAAATCCTTGAAAATTTGAAGGAATATTCAAAGGAGCTGTTGGTGCAGAAAATAAAGGTTTGGTGGAAGAGGTGGTGTATGGTGAACTGGGAATTGAATAAGGGCTGTACAAAAGACCCAAAGGATCTGGAGAGAAAGATTTTGAAGAGGTTTGTGAAGACAACTCTTCTTTCTTTCTTTTAAGATCTTTTTCAAGTTAGTCAACCTGGGCTTTCAATTTTAAAATTTTCGTTTCTTTCATTTGAATGTTATTCAATGTGCCTTTGTTGCTAATGATTTGCATAAGTTCATGGTGCTTTATCTCTATCTCCCTTTGTAATTCTACATGAACTGCTGTCATTCATTTTTCAAAGGCCTAGAACTTTTTTTCTGCCAACTTCATATGTTCAGCAACTCCATCAATCTTTCCTTCAATAATCTTTAGTTTTTGATTTTGAGCACAAGCATTCTATGTCTGCCAGTTGACTACTGCTTCAACCGGAGTTGTTTGTCTAGGTCGGCCATCTGCATCAACAATGTTTGATTCCAGGATAAAAGGTTGCATGGTAATTTGGTTTTTTATTTCTTTGGTTAAAGGAGGAAAGTCTGTGGGTTGGAACATACAGATTTGGGGTAAAGATTTTGGCTTTTGAATCTTGGCTGAGTTTTCTTTTCTTACCCATTTCAAAGCTTTTTTGTAACATGGGAGAGGAGCTGACTTAGGTTTTGGCTGGGAAGGAGGTATTTGAGGCTTGCAAGGTTCAGGAGGAATATTTTGAGTAGCTGGCGGTTTGTACCAAGCAGGAAGAGAATATGATACAAGATAATCATATTTTCCTAAAGGTTGTCCCAGAGTATAGATACTTGAATCTCCATCTTCATATCTTCTTCTGAATTCTTTTTCACTATATTTTCCTGGAGATTTCTTCTTTTTCTTTTTCTTCTTATCATCATCAAAGTAGGATGCAACATAACAATCATCACAATCACAATAATCAAAATAACAGTGACCATCACGCTTAAAAGCATAGACTGGTCTTCCAAAATTATTAAAAGAGGCTACAAGAATATTATCTTCTGGATCCTAAGGATTGATCATGAACTGTGTATTAAAAATTATAGGAGTCTCTTGTTTTCTCTTAAAGATCATATCAATTGATCCATTAGATCTTTTGATATGCATTGGGTCTATACCTTGAATTGGCTCTACTATCTCATGCAACTTCTCATAATTGGTGATCCATTTTTTTGGGAATAATTTTAACAAATCATTCCTAAAAAGTTGTTTAGGTGTGTGGATACACATAGGAGTATTATGAGAGTCTGCTTTTATGAACAAAGCATCATTTTGGACACAGGGCAGTGATAGGTTGATAGCATGGTTTTGGAGATGATAGACAATTTGGTAATGAAGGGTGGCTACTTTAGCTGTGGAGATTTATTCAGCACCAAGGATCTGAAGTTGGACTTTTAAAGCTGTCAAGGCATGGGGATAAAAAAGGGCAAGATTATAATTTGGGAAAAATATAAAGAATATTGAGCCAACATTTAAGGATGTCTCTACAGTCCCAATTACAACATGTTGATACTGTTTATATCTAGAATCCAAAAGAGCGATCCTAGAGAAAACAGATTGCCCTGCTTTGCCATGGTAGGAGAGTCCTAACCTTATAGCTCCAAAGTGGATGTTAGTGTATCCCTGGTTAAGCCAAGATCTTAGAAATTCTGGAGGAATTTCTAAGGTCACGAATTGTTCTGTCTAAGAGGCTGGTATATGGTGTTGATCAAAGCTAGAGGCTTGAACATATTCTTTTATAAAAGAAGTGGGTCAGTTTACAAGAGCTTTAAAAGATTATTTCCAGTTTATTTTGGATTTTGAAAAGGCATCATAAGGGTTCAATAGGGGAAACTTTGATTCTTCAATCTTTTGGTCTTCAGAAAGGTAAGTAAATTCATACAAGTAATCAGTCTTTTTCTGGGTGGTTTGGTTGATGGGGGGGGGGTGATAGGATAACAACAACAGACTTAGTTATCACATACTTATAATCACATAGTACAGACGGAGTGAAAGAGGGAACATAAGAGCTTTTTGGTTCTATCATGTTTAAGAATTTCTTCTCTTTTAGTCTTCGTATGAATTATAATAATTCCACCTTATGCAAAAATAAGGCTCTGATACCAATTTTCCAGAGGTGTATTTTGGGTTTTTTTATCTTTATCTTAGTGCACTTGGGATGGCTCGTGTCTTGCGATGGGACCCTTCATCATTGGATCTTTGGGGGTACTATTAGGGATAGCTTATGTCTCGTGATAGGACCCTTCATTATTGGATCTTTGGAGGTACTGTTGAAATTTAGGTATCAACAAGCCCTGACATGATTAGGAAGTGCCTTCTTGTCATAAGCTTGAGAAATATATGGATATAAATTAATATTAAATATTAATATAAATTAATATTACTATTAAATAGAAATAATTAATGTTGAATATTAATATAAATTTATTAAATAGAAATAGAAATAAAAATAAAAATTAATATTAGATAATGTAGGCTCATTACTTAACTAGTATAGGTTCATTAGATAAAATATGTAGATTCATTACTTAAATAATGCATGTTCACTATGAATGAACTGTAGGTTCATTAGTATTTGTCTATATATTTTTTAGTATTTGCCTATAAATTCAATAGTATTTGTCTACATGTTAATTAGTTTAATAATAAAGTTCATTATTTAATAATATTATTAATTTAGTATATTAATATTAAGTAAAAATTAATAGATTAATTGGTCGAATAATAGATATTTATTGATTAAATCATGAAAGTTCATTAGTTATCAATTATATGTTCGTCACTTTTAATACTCTAATTCATTATTTTATATAAATTCATTCAACACAATATACAAATTCATTAATTATTCACTTCATGTTCATCATATATATATATATATATATATATATATATATATATAAGTTGGATGTAGATAGCCTATGAGATGCATAAACTTAATAAATGCATATAATGAATGAGTGCATTAAGTAGGAATATGTGTACAACACACTAATGATAGGTATGGTGGATGCCATTAAATATTATAAGCACTAATCAAACTGAAGTATTTGAAAACAATTAGCCACAAAAAGAAGTATTTGAAAACACGATGAAGAATCTCTTTTCCCTGACCAAAAAAATTTTTTTTTTGTCTCACCACTAAAATTATGAGCAATCCAATTTCTTGCCTAATTATCATTACTACTGAAGGTAAATGCACTCAACCATTGAATGTATCTATAAAAGTGAACTGTGAGGAAACTGTATTTAGCTTAAATCTTTTAAATAGGATTGTGAATTTTCTTAGTTGTGCATTTTTTATCTGCTTGTACTTGACTTTGGTGAAAGTTGTGAACTTTAAGGCTATAAGCATCCCCTTTTGCAATATAACTAAATAATGTTGATTCGTTGTTTAAATAATGCATATTCATAAGATAAAATATGTAGGTTTATCGATTAAATAATGCAAATTCATTGACCTTCACTTGTAGGTTCATTGATTTTTTTCTGCAAGTTCATTGACCTTTGAGCTTACAGGTTTATTGATCTTTACACATATACTCATTGACTTTGACTTGTAGGTTCATTAACCTTAACTTATAGGTTTATTAATATTTTTCTTTCTATCTCAATTTTTTTATTTTAATTTCATTTTATAGCTACTATTAAAAATTGTCTTGAATTCAATTTTCTTTTTCAAAAATCTCATTTTTTTTCCATTTATCATTATTTTATATTAAAATTTATTTTCTTTTTTTATTCTAATTATTTTCTTAAAAAAATAAATAGAAATGAAAAAAGTATTTTTTATTTATCCAATTTTTTTCATTTTATTTTATTAATTATAGTGGTTGAATTTAATTTTTTATTCATGATTTTAGTCAAAATAAAATTTTTATTCATTAAAAAATTATATAATTTGATTTTTTATTTTTTAATTATAACAACTAAACTTTTATTTGTATTTTTATTTTAGTTAAATAATATAGGTTCATTACTTAAATAATGTAGTTTTATTGACTTTCACTTGCGAATTTATTAATCTTCATCTATACGTTCTTTGACCCTTGAACTTGCACGTTTATTAATTTTCACCTGCAGATTCATTGACTTTTACTTGTTGGTTTATTAACTTTTTCCTTTCAATCTCATTTTTTATTTTAATTTCTTTTTATAGCTACTGTTAAAAATTATCTTGAATTCAAAATTTTTTTTTCAAAAATCTCATTTTTTTTATTTATCATTCTTTTATATTAAATTTTATTTTATTTTTTATTCTAATTAATTTTTAAAAAATTAATAGAAATGAAAAAAACATTTTTTATTTATCAAAAAATTATTTTATTTATTTTATTATTTACTATCACGACCCGAACCTAAGAGCACATGACCGGCACTAGGGAATGGGAAAGCATAAAACTACCAAAACCCGTAATAAGTCTTAAAAGAAAAACGCGGAATATTTCACTTGAAAACCTCATAATAAAATAATTAAATCATAATGCACATTATCAAACTGATTTTTCTCAATTTAATTAAACCATAACATCATGGTGTATAAAATAATTAAACATCAGTTATACAAATGGTATCTCAATATATAATATTCAACTTAAAATACACATTTATACAGTTCTCTACTGCGGTACACGGATATTAACACAAACACAACTATATAGACCTACATAAGATAGTTAGTGAAAAAGCTACATGACGTGGAGAAGTAGGTCTAACAGAAGACTCCCAAACTCCTGAAAAAAAAATTAAGAGAAGTCAGACCTCACTTAGTAAACTAATAAACGAAATGAATGCGGTTTGAAAATTTCCTTTAAAATAGATTTTTTTGAAAATAATATATTTTTAATTTTATTCAAATTCTTTGATATATATATATAAGAAACCCATTTTCCAAAAGGAAAGAAATAAATATTTAATTATTTTTTAAAACATTTCAATATAAAAACTAAGTAGAACCCAAGTTCTCAATTTTTAACAGTCAATCGGCTCACTTATATCAAAGACTGTCGGATCCTGAGAGTAAAGCATCATCAAGATGCACAACCGCGGTCACATCATTTAATCCAATATCAATGGCGGTGTCCAAGAGTAAAGCATCAACAGACCATCAGCCCTAGTGATTTAATAAATATTAATCCAACTATACGGGCAGTGTCCAAGAGCAAAGCATCACCAAACATTCAGCCTTTGTATTTATTAAATAATCAAATATTATATTACTGGTGGTGTCCGAGAGCAAAACATCACCAGAACATCGACCCTAGTAATATAATTAAGTATTTTCAAATATTTTACTGGTGTGCATATAGTCCTAATGAAACTCATCAAGTAGCCCGTTCTACCGTAGTTTATTTAAAATAAATGAAAATAAATAAAATAATTAAAATTACAATAAATAAAAATAAAATAAAACAATTATAAATTAAACCATAAAATATCATATAAAGAATACCGACTAAAATCTCCTAAAATTAAATTCATCAGAATTTAATATGTTTTAACTCAAAAAAAACCTGACATACAATTCAAATATTAACTTACAAGATGAAGACGCTCCTCTGAGACGTCGTGTCCGACCTCCACTGGCAGACGTGATTGGAGGGATGACTAAAAGATAGAAAATGAAACGACAATTAGAAAATAGAAACCCTAACTTCTAGAATTTCTAAGAAAGATTCAACTCAGAATTCAAAAATTAGGATTGATCCGATATCGCGTTTTACGAAAAATCTATCAAAAATTCAGCAGAGTCTCCTCTGTAAAACAGACATCCCTCTAATGAAGTAGAGTCAATTCTACAAGCAAATACACTTCTAAATTCACACAATATCAACACCTCGAGTTGAGACCCCGAACTACCCAAATTCCCAACCAAAGTTCACAATCTGCCAAAAATAAATAATTTAATATTTGAATATAGTTTTCAAAAAAATAGATTTAATTAGTTAAAAACAGTAATTAATTTATAAAAATTATTCTAATACTCTATAAAATTCTAAAACCATTTAAAATATAATTTAACTATATTTTCAACAAAATTACATAATTACTCCAAAGTTCCAATATTCACATAAACATAATAATTTCTCAAAAATAATATAAATTTACTATTAACACAAAAATTACTAACTTAATATACTAACACTAATTACTCAAATTTCCAACCAAAAATAATTAATTAACATAATTAAAAAAATTATAATTTATATTATTAAAATATTCAAAAATACCCATAATTAAAATTAACTAAAATAATTTCAAATCAACTAAATACATATAGATCAACTCAAAAATCAACCAAATATTAAAAAAAATTAAGCAAAAATTATATATTAATTAACTAAAAATTAAAATAAACACAATAACTAATAAACAACTAACAATTAAAAAAAACAACAAAGAAATAACTCAGAAATCAACCTCACAACTCAACTACATTAGCCTAGAACTCACCTAAAGCAGAATTCCTAGGACAAGGAGATTGCTGCTGTGGTTGTTGTTGCTGTTGTTGGTGTTGATGTTGTTGCTGCCGCTGTTGATGTTGTTGCTGTTGTTGATGCTATTGCTGTTAAAACAGCAAGAAGAAGAAAGAAGTAAGCGGTGGTGTGTTGCTGGAAGAGAAGAAGGACATCATGAAGAAGAAAGAAACAGACGGTAGTGGCTGAAAAGGAAGAAAGCAACAAGAGAGAAAGGAAAGAAATGGGACAACAAGGAGAAGAAAGGAAATGTCATGAGAAATGGGGAAAAAGAAAAGTGGGGTGGGTGTTATATATATATATATACACCCACTCAACACATACATAAATATATAATACAATAATAATAATAATTCTAGTTAAAAAAATGTTATGTAAATAATACTAATCAATAATGATAAATAATAAAATGAAATGGAAATAATAAATATAATAAATATATTAATAGTTTCCAAATTGAATTTTTAAATTTAGTAAATATAGTAATTTAATGTAATAATAACAGTATATGAAAAAAAATTATTAATAACGTTGTAAATCTTGAAATTTAATTATATAAAATAATTTAAAAAATTCAGATTATTACATTTACAGTGGTTGAATTTAATTTTTTTTTATAATGCTTTTAGTTAAAATAAAATTTTTATTGATTAAAAAGTTATTTAACTTTTAGTTATCAATGGATCATGTTTTAGTTACCAATGTTAGTGGTGCTGTTGGATTCTTTATACTGTGTGGTAAATGATTACTATGGAAAATTGGGTTTTATGAATGAAGATGATGATGATGGTCATAAAAAATGACGATACTAAGCAAAAATAAATGCAAAAACTAGTACAAGGCAAAAAGAGAAAAATATTATTTGATTTTCAACTTTGAAGCAAATAAAAGCGACCAAGAAGAAGAAGAAGAAACTTATTATTGATTAGCTTGACATCTATAGGTAGCAGATAAATATGTCACTCAATAAAACTCGTATTTTAGGCTGAAATTGATAAATGATGAGCATAAAGTTGATGTCAATGAGGCTGCAATTGATAAAATGTTAAAAAAAATGTCTCAGTTCTTATGTGCGATTGCTATATGTACAGGTGGATGATATAATTTTTCTTAAATTTCTGTTTTGAATTTTTAAGATGGGTCGGGTTAAGATAGTTCAGCCTATGCTTTTTAGCCACATCAAATTTTAGGAAAGCCCATCTCTCACCTTTTTGTTTTTATTTTCTTAATAAACAACTCGCATTGAAGCTTAAAACTAGAGTTGTGTACAGGTCTAAACCAAAACTTTAAATTGTCCCGAAAATATGAACAAACAATTTTGAGAATTGAAAATCTTCTTTGGCCATTTAACTTTTTTCAAACCAAATTGTACTAAAAAATTTTTTTGAAATGGGTACTAAGATCATGAGTTCTTCAAACTGAAAATCGCTAAATCGTTTCGAATTGTACTGAATTGATGAATCGAAACTTAAGATGATAGTGTGTATATATAGATGTATACTAATACTAATGGTAGCTATTAGTATTAGTATACATATATTATTATTATTATTATTATTATTATTATTATTATTATAAAATTGATAAATAATGCATGATAAGATTAGAAATTTAGAATTATGAGTAACAAATAAAATTTAATATCATTTTAATAATAAATTATATCTAAATAAAGATTTTGTGTTGTAGGTGGATTTAAATATGCCTGTGCTGGTATAGATAGAATAGGATCAATTTATTATGTTAGGGTGTACAGGCTTTTGGCAACTATATACCAGTTGTTATTGATAAGGGAGGATCTTGCCTTAATAGGCTGTGTAATTTAGAGTCGCCACCCGACTTTTGTCTGAAAATAGAAAATTAATGAGAACTAACTTTCCTAACCAGAGATTCCGAGTTCGAGGGGTAGCACTGTCACGACCCAAAACAGGGGCCATGACCGGCGCTAGGGAACGGAAATTCTTTCGAATCCGGAACCCGTAGCAAGCCTAAAAATAAAATAAAATATGCAATAGTAATAATAACAACACAATTGAGTGAAATACTATGCAGCGGAATAAAATCATAAATGTCAAAACAATAATTTCGTCAAACGAAATTAAATTGAATTCTCATATCATATATAAATAAATCATTTAATACAAGTTTCAGTTCAAATTCTTAAAATACATATCTCTCACATACATATTACATAAAACTCACAATCATATTTACAACTACTGCAGTGTCTAGATTATAAAAATAAAACTCAAGACTCAGATAAGCAGATTATATAAAGAAGTCGGGGCAGAAGAAATCTGACGTACAGGCCTGTTACTGAGGTCTGAAGACGATGACTCTCTTGAAAAATAGTCAACGGAGGGGAGTCAGACCTCACTGAGTGAATTACTATAATATATATACATGCATACTAAATGACAATGCATACAATCAACAGTATATATCTAATATGTATATATACAGGTAAATACACACAGATGCAATAAAATCATTTTATATATTTCATTGAAAAACCATCATTTATGAAGGATCAAATATAACCCTAGAAAATCGCAACCTCAAAACAGTGTTAGACAACACTCTAGCCATACAGGTTCGCTTATATCCAAATATGTTTACTTGATCCATTTGGACAGTTGACTGGCCCCGAGACACTAAGTCAACTGAGCTCCAGCAGTCTGACTGTCAATGTGATTAGCCCCGAGACACTTGGTCAACCGAGCTCCAGCAATCACACTCCTAAATTCTTTCTCACACATCAAATAATCAAATCCAATCAATATCCTCAAACAGGTTAGTAATATAGCCTAAATGCTAAAAGCGTACCAGTACGTACTTGGTCATAGTGCTGCCCACTAGGTAGCACGTTCTTTTGATATCCTTCATTAATAAATATAAAGCATACATTCATGAAAATAAATGATGCATGAATTTAAATATAAATGGCAACATAAACCATATATATACTAAAAATATACCAAAAATAAATCAGGTATATTTCGAGTATATATACGTCAAAGAAATCCAATATAATTACAAAATAAACTAAGAATATACCAAGAATATAGATAAAAACATTTTAAGAATAATTTATTAATAAAACATGCATGTAATTTGAAAATATACCAAAATATACCGAATATAAACTAAAGATAAACTTAAATACCAAATGAATTATTTATGCATAATTGATCAAAATAACATACATTTCTAAATCATACACCTTAAAGCATATATATATAGAATAGTAACTCACACTTAGTGTGCTCCTCGAGATAGGTCCGACAGGCCTAGTCCACTAGGCCTCGGTTTCGGCGCAACTAAACAAACAATAATAACAGACATCAAAATAAACCTAATAGAAAATCCTAGAAAACTCGATTTAGAATACTAGACACAGAATCAGAATTAGGGTTCGACCAGACATCACGTTTTATGAGAATTCTACCAAAAATCCGACAGAACCTCCCCTGTAAAATGGATATCTCTCTACTCAAAGAGTAGAGCCGGCCCTGCAAAGAAACACACTTCAAAAAATAGACACAAAAACACATCCACAACCCCTCGGTCGGACTCCAAACTACAGTCTACCGATCGAAGTTCACAATTCACAGAACAAATATAAAAATACCGAAAATACCCTTATATCATAGAAATAAATTTAATAAGTATAAATTACATAATTAACCTTAAAACACAGTAAAAACCGATAAAAACTCATTTTATTAGAAAAATCGTATATTATATATATAATTGAAAATAATTCACGAAAAATAGTTTTAATTAATTAAAAATACTAAATAATTTCTAGAAATCATTTTTATACCTTAAATAACTATTAAAACCAATTTAATTATATTTTTGGTCAATTTAGGGTAAAATTACCAAAATGCCCCTATATATATAAATATACTAAAATTACTCCAAAAATTCGCCAAAAATAGTAAAATTATCCAAAATTAATTTTCCCAACATATTTATCAATAATATCAATAATTAAACTCAATTAACTAATTAATTTCAATTAAAAAAATACAATTATCCCTATTTTTCAAAAATTACATAAACTAATTAAATTCAAAATAAATACATAGAAATTCATAAAAATTCCAAATAAATTTCTATAATTCATTTCAACACCTATAATTATCATAAAACACAATTTCATAATTTAATTAATTAATTTTAGAAAATTAGAAAATAATAATAAAATATTCAAAAACACCGAAAAATCAAAATAATTCCCAAAAATTATAAAAAAATTCACACATGTATAATAAGCTAATATGAACAACATTTGTGAAGGAATTTTCCATGAATCAATCAATTAGACATTCAAAAAAATCAAGAACCCTAAAATGGCCAAATTACCAAAATCGAAACCTAAGCAAATCTAGACCATTTTAAGTGAAAAAAAGCTTGGAATCACACTCACCGGAGCTCAAGGAGAAGAAAGAGACCGGCGGTGTCAAAAATGGTGGCCGAAAACATCGTGAACGACGGTGAGAAAGAATTCGGCTTCTCCTGCCAAAACGAGCTTCCCGACGTCGGAAAGGGGCTCTGCAGGTGGCGGAATGGCTGGAGGAAGGAGGTGGCACGCCGGGAGGCACACCGACGGTGAGAAAGCGACGTGACAGTGTCCGGATTGGTGATGGGAGTGATCGGGGAAGGAGGAGAAGGATGGGTGGCAATTTCGTAAATAACTCAAACTTTATTTTTTGTTTTAATATTAAATGTATATGTATATATATATATATATATACTTTACACTATATATTAAAATAATATAAAATCACACACACATTAATTATACACCACACACATAATTTTAATATTTTAAAAATTTAATACACATAAAAATAATTAAATAATATTAAAACTAATTAATAAATAATGAAATATTAGGGTAATTAATTAAACCCTAATTAAATAAATAAGTACACATATATATTTTATTTAGTACTTTTAAAAATATATATGAGCTCATGCAAATGCGTAAATCTATTTAAAATAATTGATAGTAAATTATTTACATGAAAATTTACCCAAAAATAGAATTCTCGGAAAAATTTTACGTAAAGCACTTAAAATAATATATAATAATTAAAATAAGTTTTAAATACATATCAACTCGTAAAAATATCATAATTATTTACAAAATTATTAACACTGCATATCCCGATGCAGTATTAAAATATTTAAAAACACGGGATATTACAAGCACCTACTTATCCTATTTCTTATTATACATTATTTAATCATTTGTTCCTTCACCCTAGTTTCGGTTTAATGATGCATTTACCACACTTGATTGTTAGTCAATTTAAAATTGCATTGAAATGGAAATTGAAATGTGAGATAATTAGATTTGGTGGACATGCATCACAGAATAAGCAAATCAATAGACATTAACCCATCATATCAATCATACATCAATGAAAACAAATAAGCAAATAGAAAACAACACACAAGAACAACATATAAAATAAACACACAAATGAATGAAATAAAATAGGGGAAAGGATTAAGGATTACAACCCTTAAAAATAAAACATATTCTAATAAAATACATCCAAAATTAAGAATAAAAGGGGTATCGAGATTAAGGATTACATCACTTTGAGAATTTCCTATTCTATTAAATACATCAAAAATGGAAAATAAAAGAAAATTTTTATTTTAATAAACCTACAAAACAAAGGTTAGCTTTCATACACATGCAAACACACATAACACTTCAACAATTATATGTATTTCATTCATCCATATGATAATTATAAATAATAATGAAAGGAAAATAATTAAAATAATAAAAGCACGAAGCCAAACCAACAAATAAAGATGTTAATGTTATAACCCGAATCCGAGGGTCATGACCGATGCTAGGGAACGAAAATTCGCGAGAATCTGGAACCCGTAGTAAGCCTTAAAATTAAAAAAAAAAACTCAATAAAATATAACTAAAAATATGTTTAGAATTAAAATTTTTAATAATGAAGAAGAATCTCTTATAAATAATATCTTAATAAAATATTTTGCAATATTCAAAATATAACCACCATTAGTAACAATCATAGAATACAACAAATATGTAATACTACTATAGCGTCTAGCAATACAAGGAAAGGATAATTTAAAATTTATACAAATCAGCCGGATAGGAAAGGGTCCGACGAAAGGAACTACTATGGAAGGTTTGAGGAGAAAAATCCTGAAAAATAATTAAGGGGATAGACCTCACTGAGTAAATCATTATTATATATATGCATGTAGTCTAAGGACATAGACATTCAAACATCCGTATAATAATATTTATATATTTATATTTATAAATGCCTAAAATCATATTTTATGACAAAATAAATAAATGCAGCAAGATTTAGGTGGAGGACCAGAGCATAACTCTAAAATATTTCATAACTTTTATCATAGAACCTCACTAGCCAACAAGCTCATTAATTCCAAAGGTATTTCTCTTCTCAATTTTTGACAGTAGACTGACTCCGAGACATTAAGTCAACCAAGCTCTCACAGTCTCACTGTTAGCATGATTGGCCCCGATAGACTAAGTCAACCAAGCTCCCACAATCACACCACTCTCTCACCACAAATCTCAATAATCAATTTAATCATATCATATCAATAAAAATTATAGCCTAACATATAGCATATTGTTGTGCAACAGCCCTAGCACTAGGTGACACATTCTACAACTATCCTCCAAAAGAACATTTCATAAATAAAATAATAAAATCATTTATTAAATATGAACAACATCCAATTTTATACAAATAAATATTCACTTTGATATATATGCAAACATAGCATAATAAAATTCATATTTATTAAAAATTGTGGATGTCAATAATATTTCTACATGTAATGCATACATAGAATAATAACTCACAGGTGAAGTGCTCTCCTCTAAAATAACTCGCCTGGCCTGGTCTTGTAGGCCTCGGTCTCGGGGTAATTATAGAAAAAAATAATAAAATAATTAGGATAAAATCCTAATCTTATATATTCTAGATTTCGGTAGAATTTCATTTGTAAAATAGACATCTCTCTACTAAAAGCAGAATCAAACTTGCACAAGAACACACTTCAAATATTCCCAAAACTCAACATCTCGGGTTGGACCCCTGAACTACAATTCACATCCAATCAAGAACCAATATCACAAATACACAATAAAATAATATAATTTCTCAAATCATGAAAATATATCATAAAAATATTAAAGAAATTTATTCTCCAAATAAATAATAAAATTCTAGTTATTAAATAATATTTTGCTAATAAAATCCATTAATAGCTCATTTTACAATTAAATTAGTATAAATTGAAAATAATTAATAAAATAAGTTATTATTATCATAAAAATAACAAATGCTCATTTAGGCTCAAAAATAATAAACAAATTTATTTTTCATTTAATTTCCCAAAATAACTACAAAATAATTAAAAATTGGAAAATAATTATAAAAATTATTTTTATACTTTTATTTATAAAAAATAGTCTAAAATAGCATAATTAATAACAATTTCAATTAAAATCAAACAATTCAACTTTTTCTAATATTTTTCCAAAAATACATAATTATACATAATCTTTAAAAATTCATAATTAAAATTCTATACATAATTTCGCAAAACTTTCTTAACAAAGTTTACTCTATATAATTAATAGAATTTAATAAAAATATAAAATTTCTGGGCCGGAATAGTTACCCGAATAGTAATCCAAACCTGAAAATTTTGAAAAATCACAAAAATAATTAAAAATCACCATTAGCTATATTTCAACCTCAATTACAATTAATCTCAAAGCAACTATCTCTAATTAAATCAAATTCAAACTCAATTTCACAAAATAACCAAATTTAACCTAAACATAAATTCACAAATTTGGAGGTGTTATCGAAGCTACCTGGACAAATTGATTGAGGGGAAATAAAATCTAGAGGATGAACTTCCGATCAAGATCGGCAACATGTCTAAGGGTAGCTGAAAAATGTCGTTGGCAAGCCCAAGAGGAAACCGGTCACTAGAAAAACCGAGGGGAAGAAGAAGGAAGAGAGAGTGGTGGCGCTGTCACATGGTGGTGAGCTGGTGGTGGCGACGGTGCTAGACAATGGTTAGTGGTGGAGGTGATGGTGTTGGGTGCAGGGGAAGAAAAAGGAAAGAAAGAAAGAAAGAAAGAAGGAAAGAGCAAAAGAAAAATGGTTTTTGTACTTTTTTTTAAAAATAATAATAATAACTTCAATTTAAAATAATATTCTAATATTTTTTAAATCTAAATCTCCCTCCAAAATATATACACTTAACAATTAATCAATAATTAAATAAAAGTGCACCAAATATAATAATCTCATAAATAATTAAATAATAATTAACACTAAATAATTCCACACTTAAATTAATAATTAATTAAAAATTCGGGTTATAACTGTTAATGAGGATCCATGATGCAAGATTTAACTAACAATATTTTAGGTGCTAAAGATTGATCTTTACCATAAAGCACAAATCTTAGGATGAAAGAAGAAATGTAAAGTTAATAATAAAAGAGTAAAAATAATGAAATAAAATAATAAAAGTAGTAAAAATGCAAATGAAATAATAAAAATGCAATTTTTATCATGAAAATGGAAGTTTTATAATAAAAAGTGCAAAAAATAATAAAAAAAAGAAATGACAAAAATAATAAAATGTAAATAAAATAATAAAAATTCAAATTTTTACCGTTAAAATGTGAATTTTATGATAAAAATAGCAAATTTATCAAAAAAGGAAATAAAAATAGCCAAAAATAACAAAAGTAAAAATAAAATAATAAAAATAATGAAAATGCAATTTTTACCATAAAAATGTGAACTTTTTGATAAAAATAGCAAATTTATCAAAAAAAGGAAATAAAATGGCAAAGATAACAAAAATGCAAATAAAATAATAAAAATGCAATTTTTGCCATAAAAATATAAACTTTATGATAAAATGGCAAATTTAGCAAAAAGGGAAATAGAAATGACAAAAATAATAAAAATGCAAATAAAATAATAAAAATAATGAATATGCAATTTTTACAATAAAAATGTGAACTTTATGATAAAAATAGCAAATTTATCAAAAAAGGAAATAAAGATGGCAACAATAGCAAATTTACAGATAAAATAATAAAAATGATAAAATTGCAATTTTTACCATAAAAATATGAACTTTATGATAAAAATAGCAAATTCATCACAAAAGGAAATAAAAATGGCAAACAAAATGTAAAAAAAATAATATAAATGATAAAATTTCACGTTTTACCTGAAAAATATGAACTTTACAATAAAAATAGTAAATTTATCAAAAAAGGAAATAAAAATGGCAAAGATAACAAAAATACAAAAAAAATAAAAATGATAAAAATGCAATTTTTACCATAAAAATGTGAACTTTATGATAAAAATAGTAAATTTATAAAAAAAAAAAGGAAAAAGTAATAAAATAATAAAAATGATAAAAATGCAAATTTATATAAAAAAAAGGAAATAAAAATGGAAAAAATAACAAAATGTAAATAAAATAATAAAAATGATAAAAATTCAATTTTTACTATAAAAATGTGAAATTTATGATAAAAATAGAAAATTTATTAAAAATGAATAAAAATAATAAAAATACAAATAAAATAATAAAAATGATAACAATGCAATTTTACCATTAAAATGTGAATTTTATGATAAAAATAGTATATTTATATAAAAAAAGGGAATAAAAATTCAAATAAAATAATGAAAATGGTAAAAATGTCAACTTTAGCACTAAAACAGGAAAATGATGCAAAAATGATGAGAAATCAATAATTAATGCAAAAATAACACAAACACTCCAGGATTTTCAACCCAAACAACCCACTCCTATATACTACTTCAATATCATCATAAAATCACAATTTCACTACAAGAAAAAAATAATTAAAATAAAATGTAAAAATGATTAAAAAAAAACGATAGGGGAAGAAGAGAAAATGATATGAAATGCAAAATCTTATATAAAAGGGATTTGAGATCCACTAAAGGATCAGGATATACCCTAGATGCACACTTTAACAAAGATAATGCTTGGTTTGGCAAAAGGAGTGCTAAATGACCTTAAAAGAAGTAGAAATTTGGTTTTTTTGGTATTTGGATACATGAGTTGTTCTCCTTGTTTGCAAGGGAATAGGAAGAGAAAATAGTTTCAAATTAGTGTCAAGTTCATCCTAAAAGAGTAATATTTTCTCTCTTTAAAGTGTCATGAAGAGTCTTTCTAAAAAAAGTCCCAACAATGGTGAAATTTTGGGTTTTTATAGACCCATGAGGTTGACCCATGTGTGTGAGTTATAAACCACGCTTATGGGTTGTGACTCACGCACGTGGGTTGGCTAACCCAGAAGTGTTGGTTGAACCCAAGCTCATAGGTTAAGTTGGCCTAGGGCTCTTAACCTCTATTTCATTCTTTTGTGCTTTCGGTCACTCTTGGGTGGTTTTTAGGGTTTGGATGTGTGTTTTTGTCACGACCCAAAACAGGGGCCATGATCGGCGCTAGGGAACGGGAATTCTTTCGAATTCGAAACCCGTAGCAAGCCTTAAAAAAAATAAAACATGCAATAATAATAATAATAACATAAATAATAAAATTTGCAACGAAAATAAAAATCATAAATATTAAAATAATAATCCACCAATGAAATTAAATCGAATAACTCATCTCATATAAAAATAACTTTTAATACAAATCCAGTTCAAATATTTGAAATACATAACTCACACAAATATAATACATAAACTCCATAACTATATACAACTACTGCAGTGTCTAAATTATAAAATAAAACTCAGATAAACAGTTTACACAGTGAAGCCGAGGCGGAAGAAATCCGGTGTATGGGTCTGCTATTGAGGTTTGAAGACAATGACTCTCCTGAAAAATAGTCAACGGAGGGGAGTCAGACCTCACTGAGTGAATTGTTATAATATATATACATGCATATTAAATGATAATGCACACAGTCAATAGTATATATAATAAATATATATACAAGCAAATACACACAGATGCAACAAAATTATTTTTATATATTTATTGAAAATCACCGTCTATAAAGGATCAAATAGAACCCTAGAAAATCACAACCTCAAATAGTATTAGACAACACTCTAGCCACACAGGCTCACTTATTCCAAATAAATTCACTTGTTCCATTTGGACAGTAGACTGGCCCTGAGACACTAAGTCAACCGAGTTCTAGTAGTCTGACTGTCAGTGTGATTGGCCTCGAGACTCTTGGTCAACCAAGCTCCAACAATCACACTCCCAAATCACATCTCACATCAAATCAAACCAATTCGATCAATATCCACAAATAGGTTAGTAATATAACCTAAATGCTATCGGCGTACTGGTACGTACTCGGTCTTAGTGTTGCCCACTAGGTAGCACGTTCTATTGATATCCTTCATTAATATATAAAACATACATTCATAAATAAATGATGCATGAATTTCAATAAAATAGAAACATAAACCATATATATACTAGAAATATACCAAAAGTAAACCAGGTATATTTCGAGTATATATACGTCAAATAAATCTAATATAATTGCAAAATAAACTAGAAATATATTTAAAAACATTTTAAGTATAAATGTTTAATAAAACCTGCATATAATTTAAAATATACCAAAAGTAAACCAAAAAATAAACCTGAGTATTAATTAAATCATTTATGCATATTTTATTAAAATAAACCGTACATTTCTAAAACATGCACTCTAAAACATATATATATAAAACAACAACTCATTGTTATTGCGCTCCACGAGATGGGTTCGACGGGCCTGGTCCATTAGGCCTCGGTCTCAGTGCAACTAAACAAACAAATGACAACAGAAAATCAGAATAAATCTAGTGGAAATTTCTAGAAACTCGATTTAGAATACTAGACATAGAATTAGAATCAGAGTTCGATCGGATATTACGTTTTACGAGAATTCTAAAAAAAATTTGGCAAAATCTCCCTTGTAAAATGGACATCTCTCTACTCAAAGAGTAGAGCCGGTCCTGCAAAGAAAACACACTTCGAGAATAAACACAGAACACAACCACAATCCCTTGGTCGGACTCCAAACTATAATTCATAGACCGAGGTCCACAATTCACAGAATAATTATAAAAATACCGAAAATGCCCTTTTATAATAAAAATACATTTTATAAATCCAAATTACATAATTAACCCTAAAACTTATTAAAAATCGATAAAAGCTCATTTATTTAGAAAAATCGTATATTATATATATAATTTGAAAATAATTTACGAAAAATAGTTTTAATTAGTTAAAAATACTAAATAATTTATAGAAATCATTTTTATACCTTAAATAACTAGTAAGACCAATTTAATTACATTTTTTGCCAATTTAGTGTCAAATTACCAAAATACCCCTAGTTTCGTAAATTCACTAAAATTAATCAGAAATTCACCAAAAATAGTATAATTACTCAAAATTAATTTTATCAACATATAATTCAATAATATCAATAATTATACTCAATTAACCAATTAATTTCAAATAAACACATAATTAACCTAATTTTCCAAAAATTACATAAACTAAATAAATTCAAAATAAATACATAAAATTCACAAAAATTACAAATAAATTTATAAAATTAATTTCAACACCTATAAACACCATAAAACACAATTTCATAATTTAATTAATTAATTTTCGAAATTTTGAAAATATTAATAAAATAATAAAAAATTCACAAAAATCAAAATAATTCCCAAAAATTCCAAAAAAATTCCAGAGTATATATTAAGCTACTAGGATCAAAGTTTGTGAAGGGATTTTTCTTGAATCATTCAAATCAAAGCTCAAAAAATTCGAAAACCCTAATAGGCCGAAAATGGAAAATCAAAACCTAGGGAAATCTAGACCATTTTAAGTGAAGCAAAACTTGGAATCACACTCACCGGAGTTCAAGAAGAAGATAGATACTGGCAGTGTCAAAAACGGTGGCCGGATTCACGTCGATTGGAGCTAAGGTCAATTTTTGGCTTCTTGGGTTGTTACAGCGTTCACTGGCATCGGAGAGGGTGGAAGGAGGGGCTGAGCAGCTGGAGGAAGGCAGTGGACGTCTGGAAAGCACACTGAACGGCAGTGAACGGAGTCGCGCAATGAGGGGAAGGGAAGAAGATAACCGGACGTGAGGGAGAAGGGTCGAGGGCAAAATTCGTAAATTTGAAGAAGTTATATATATATATGTAATAATAATAATGACTTTAACAATTTATACTATAATATAATAATTTTATATTCACCAAAAATTCTACACCACATAATTTAAAATAATTAATATATATACATATACACATGTTAAGTAAAATAACAACTATATAATATATACATACATAATTAAAAATAATTAATAAACCCTAAAATTATTAATATATATATATATATATATATATATATATATATATATATATATATATATATGCATGTATATGCATATATTTTAATTCAAAAATTAAAATAATGCATGAACTCATGCAAATTCGTAAATTATTTAAAATAATTAATATTAAATTATTTACGTGTTCATTTCCCCGAAAATAACATTCCCAAAAAAATTTTACGTAAAGAACTTAAAATAATTAAGAATAATTAAAATAACTTAATAATGATCAAACTCATGAAAATAATCATAAATATATACAAAAATTATTAACACCGCATATCCCGATGCAGTTTAAAATTATTTAAAAACTCAGGATATTACAGTTTTCAGATTTTTCATTTTGCTGGAGCGCGCTCGGGATGACTTTCGGAGAAGTCTTCCTCTATCTGATTGATAGGAGCCTTCATCATCAGATCTTTTGGATGTTATAACCCAAATTTTTAATTAATTATTATATTTAAATGTGGAATTAATTAGTGTTAATTGTTATTTGATTATTTATGAAATTATTATTATTTGTATAGTTTTATTAAATTTTGATTAATTGTTAGTGTATAAACATTTGAGGAGAAATTTAGATTTTAAAATATTAGAGTATTATTATTATTTTAAAAGTTTTTTTTTGTAGAAAAAAAAAAGAGTACAAAATGATTTTTTCCTTTTTCTTTCTTTCCATCTTTTTGTTTTCTTTCCTTTCTTTTCCCTCTTCCCTTTTCTCCTTCCCACCCGACACCACCGCCGCCACCATCACTGTTCAGCCATTGCCACCACACTGCCACCTCCACCTGAGGACACCGCCAGCAGTAGCAGTTGCTCCTCCTCCTCGACGACACTCCCCTCCATCTCTTTCTTCTTTCTTCCTCGGTTTCCCTTTATTGTCGGATTGTTCAAGGACTCACGGTGATGATTCCAGCCACTTTAGCTACTGCCGTTGGTGTTGATCGAAAGCTCTTCCTCTGGGCTTCATTTCCCTTCATTCAATTCATTTAGGCAACTCCAATAATAACTCCATTTGAGAAATTATTTTTATGTTAATTTTTGGTTAGTTGTTTAATTGAACTTGAATTTGATTTAATTAGATGTAGATGCTTTTGAGATTATATGTAATTGAGGTTGATATCTAGCTAATGGTGATTTTAATTTTTTTTTTTATTTTTCAAACTTTTCGGGTTCAGTTACTGTTCCAGCTCGAAATATTTTATATTTTTAATAAATTCTATTAATTAGGTAGATTAACCTTTGTTCAAGAAGTTTTATGAATTCTGCATGGAAATTTAAATATGAATTTTTAAAAATTATGTATAAATATGTATTTTTGAGAAAATATTAGAAATTGGTGAATTATTTGATTTTAATTAAAATTGTTGTTAATTATTCTGTTTTAGACTATTTTGATTAAAAAAAGTGTAAAAATAATTTTTATAATTATTTTCCAATTATTAATCATTTAGTAGTTATTTTGGGAAAATATATGAAAAATAAATTTATTTATTATTTTTTAGCCTAAATGAGCATTTTATTATTTTTATGAGATTAATAAGTGATTTTAATAATTATTTACAATTTATGCTAATTTATTTGTAAAATGGAAATTTTATGCTATTAATGGATTTTATTAGCAATTAATATTTGTAAACTAGAATTTTATTATTTATTTGGAAAATAATTTTCTTTAATATTTTTATGATATATTTTGATGATTTGAGAAAATTATATTAGTTTATTGTATATTTGTGATGTTGGTTTTCAGTTGGGTGTGATTTGTAGTTCGAGAGCCCAACCCGAGATGTTGAGTTTGAAAATATTTTTGAAGTGCGTTTTCGTACAGGAATGACTCTACTTTTAGTAGAGAGATATTTGTTTTACAAAGAAGACTTTGTCGAATTTTTAGTGGATTTCTTGTAAAACGTAACCTTGGGTCTGTGTTAGGTTTTGAGAGTTTTTAGGGTTGAGTTTTAGATCGAGTATTTCCTTAGAAATCTAGAATATATAAGATTAAGATTTTTATCCTAATTATTTTATTATAATTTTTCTATAGCTGCGCTGAGATCAAGGCCTCTAGGGCAGGGCTAGTTGAGTTATCCTAGAGGAGCACATTTCACATGTGAGTTATTATTATTTGTATGTATTGCATGTAGAAAATATTATTAACATCCATACTTTTACTAAATATGAATTTTATTATGCTATGTTGCATAAAATGATAATTGTTATTGTTATTATATGTACGTTTGCATATATATAAAGGTGACTATTTATTTGTACAAACTGGATGTTGTTCATATTTTAATATAATTTTATTATTTTATTTTTGATATGATATTTTGGAGGATAGCTATAGAACGTGCTACCTAGTGGGTTACACTTGACTGTTGCGTAGCAATATGCTAGATGCTAGACTATAAATTTTTATTGATATGAGATATGGTTAAATTGATTATTGAGATGTGTGGTTAGAGAATGGTGTGACTGCGGAAGATCAATTGACTGAGTGTTTGGGACTAGTTATGCCGGCAGTGAGACTGGGGAAGCTCGGTTGACTTAGTGTTTCGGAGCCAGTCTATTGTCAAACTTGAGAAGAGAAATATTCTTGAATTTAAGTGAGCCTATTGGCTAGTGAGGTTCAGTGTTTGAGTTTGCAAAATATTTTAGAGTTCTGCTCCGGCCCTCCACTTAATTTTTATTAGTGTGCTAACATGCAAATTGTTTTTAATCATCTATTTGAAATGCGTGTATAAATTATATAAATATAAATATATAAATATAAATATATAAATATTGTATTGATGTTTGATTGCTTATATGCCTAGGTTGTATGTATATATATAATAATAATAATTCACTTAGTGAGTTCTGACATACCTTAATTATTTTTCAGGATCCTTCTCACTAGACCTCTTGCAGTAATTCTCTTCACCGCACCCTTTTCTTCACTAGTTGACTTATGTAAATTTTGAACTATCACTCTTTGTATTAATAGACGCTGCAATAGTAGTATGTCTTATTTTAGCATAATCTATTATTATTGATTGAAGCTTTGTATTTGAATATTTTATTATGAAAATGATTCTGAAATGGCTTATCAATCATCTTTCTTAATCAATCTTATTTGTTGAATAGATATTTTTCTACTGTCATCATCAACCTTCAGGGTTTTTGAATAAATAACCCCAACAGTGGGTTTATTGAACATGTCAATATCTTAAAAAAATAATAATTATCGTCTTAATGATAACTTATTTGGATTTTTTAATTAAAATTTTGAAGATGAGCTACATGATTTAACTTCTTTCATTAAATAGTCTAACTCTATGGTTTTGGTCAATTATTTTTGCAACCCAAGTACCTATCGTGGCATCCCATGCATGGTATAAAAATAAGGAAAAAGTATAATAACCTTGTGGACGGTAGTTCATAACATGTAAAGGTATGTAGTTTGATTTTACTTATATTTTAATACCTTACTAAGTAATATTATTAAAAATATATGTTAAAATGTTAAAATAACATGAATATTTAATAAGAAAATTATTTATTAAGTAGTATAGCATTCAATTAACTAAAATAAATTCATAATTAATAAAAATAAGATGTATTTTTTTTATTAAGAATAAAAAGAAAAAAAAATTTACAATAAATTTATAATATTTTTAAAAATATCTATATAGTTATACTGATGGTGAATCACACGTAAAACATTTTTATTATTGAAAAGTATTGTTTTATTTAAACTTTTTTAGTGATGTGAGATCCAAGATCAAAGATGAAATGCCACTGGTCTTAAATCCTACATTGCTAACTTAAAATGTGTGTAGCAAGTATATCATTCGGCATCTAACAACATTGTCATGGTTTTGTTAGATGGCATATGGTGTTATTATGTTGTGTGTATGTTTTAGGTTATTAAATTTAAAAAAAAAAAATTATTATAAAATAAAGACAATATTAGTTAATAGGGTATTGAAGTATTAGAAAATGAAACTATGTATATCTAAATGTTACAAAAAATAGCACAAACTTTTAAATGAAAATGTGTCTAATCACATGATACATTTTTTTAACCACAAGATACATTTTTGTAATTGTCCCTTCTATATTTACCTGAAATTTATTCATTAAATTGACCTAATGTTTAGTTTTTATTTGTTAATTGAAGTAATTTTACTAATCAATTTCCTGAGTAACCATGGTGTTATTTGTTTAGATTTTGTCATGTTGATGTAATGCGTAATGCGTTGGTTAGTAACCATGACAAATTAATTGGAAATGACTGTGTTGACTTATATTTAATAGTAATTTTGTCATCTTAGTTACATTCTAACTGTTAATTTTTTTTTTTTATTGTAGATTTTAGCCTCCGAAAAGAAATATAGAGGTATGCAAAGAAAAATATCACCATTACTACAAGGGGTGCAACTATTTTAGAGATGCAAATATTTTTATATAATATCTAAATTTTATTACTATCGAATTTATTTGTTTCACAAATTTTTTATAGGATGTCATTTGAAGATTGAAAAAGATAGTTCATTTTTGTTGTCAAAATTGAAGCTTGAGGATTAGTTTTACCTTCTAAACTTTTCCTTTTTTTCTTAACATTTTAATATGCATTTTTAAGAGACAATTTTTATCCTTCTCTTATTTCTTTTTTATTATATAAGTACTTTTTCCTATTTTTAAGGTCTGAAAAAATTTGTTATATAGAATAGATTTTGTTTTTCCCAAAAATAGTACCATCAATTTATTCTGTTCATAATTGTATAAATTTATATTAATCAATTTAAATAATATTTAATATTTTTAATCAAAATTTTTTTCGCTAAATTCTGGCTTCTATTAAAAAAATATGATGAACTTTTGTATTTTTTTAAAATTTATTTCCGGGTTTGGATGTACTTAATTGTATAATAATAGTAAGCACAATCATTACGAAATCATTCTCTTTGGTATATTGCAAAGCCCATTGTACCGTGAGGTTATGTTATTTATCAATAATAATAATTTATAGTCTGTAGTTACATGAATGATAAAATTTTTGAAAAATGAAATTTATTTTATATTATTTTCTTTTATTTGTATGCTCTATATATAGAGCCATACATAAAATTTAAATAAAGAAATTTTTATCTTGTAGTACTCTTAAATATTACTATGTAAACTCAATATGTCAAGTTCAAAATTGATGCACGATATCCAATATCTTTCTCTACCAAGTGCAGGCCAGTTTCAACTCCATTGAAGCTACCAAATCAAAGCATCACTCAAAACGACCTAAACAAAACGACATGGGGAGAAAATAAAGCTTTCCAATTTAATGCTGCTTGTCAACTTGTGCATGCAGCAGCTGCATCTATTCGTTCTTCCAGTGCACAACCGTTTTTTCAAGGAAAAGAAAATAGAAAAAAAGTAGCATTTAAGATTTAGCTGACAAAAATTGAATGCAAGTTTTCCTTATCAGGAAACATATCAGACCAATACAGGTAAAGATATCAGCATAGACCAACTTCATTTTTCCTTCAACCCCACTAAAATTACAAATATATATATCAAAACAGTCCTTCCAATATTTTAACTTTTCAAACTTGCCCTTATTATACCATGCTCAGACATTATAAACAATTGTCAATATTTAAGCAACTGATAGCATTGATTTAGCTGATGGAAAATTATGTTTCCAGTTTCTTACTGTCATACAACAGAAATTAAACAAGAAAAACAAAGCATGATATAATTCAATAATTCCGACGCAAAAAACAAAGTTTACTCTAGGTTTTGTTTCCCTTTTCTTTTTCCTCTATCAAGATCTTGAACAATGTAATAGTGATTTAACAATAGTGAAGAGCTACATTGAATTCTTAAGCCTTTAAAACCACGTACACGATTGAACTCGGAATTCATCTAATAACAATGATGCAAAGAGAAAAAAAAATGATAGCAAGAAAGAATTAAAAGGAAGGATTTGAAAGTGGGAGTCTTAACTTTCCTTCCATATAATTCTAACCGTTGAGCAAAACCTTGAAAATAGTTTAGTACATTTGAATTATCACGGGCACATCTCAATTTCTACCTGTTATGTAACGGATTTGGACCGGTGGGAACGATTCGCTTCTCATCCAATGTGTTGTTAGTGTTCTTCTCTTTGTTAGAGAAGTAGCGGTAAACTTCTTCAATTGGGACGTTTGATGATTTATTTTCCTTATTGTTACCGTCCATAGGAAATAAGAAAGCTTTCTTTGGTACAGCATCGGACCTAATGCTTGCAAACATCAAAAGGAAATATAGAGCTATGAGTACTAGAGCAGCTAATCTCATTGCACCTGTATCATCCACCTCAAAAAAATAAATGAAAAAAAAAAAACCCAGAAAGGATCAAAACGTAAATGGTCCAAAGAGATTGCATATACTTGAAAACTGACTAGAGAAAGTGAGAAAGCAAAAAATAGCAAAGAGAAGAGGGGCAAAAGGAATGGAAATTGTGTTAAGAGTGAAAGAAGAGAAGAAAGGCTCAGTGTTTATGAGGGAGGTTAGTGACATTTAACTAAGGTACCTAGTACGAAGGAGTAAAGAGTTTGATATATCAACATCTAGTGGATCAGAACCCTTCAACAAACTACATTTATTACTTTCAATTCCGCTGGACATAATAGTAATAGATCCAGCAGAGAAGAAACCAGAACTTGGGAAGAGTAAAAGAAAACCACATCCTTCGGAATTAACTAGGCCTAGTCTTTTATTTGTATATATATCTTCTTCCATGGAGTCTTCCTTGCACGCGCTTTCAGGACAATAGAAGAAAAAGCTGACAGGTAAGATAAAGGATATATATATATATACATACATACATATATATTATATATATTAATGTACATGTATAGTTTTGACTAGACTGCGAAAATGTGTTAAGCTTGAGGGTTTGATTGAAGAATGATGAAAAGGAATTGTAGTTGGAGGAGTAGACATATATATAGCCGATTCCGTTGCCAAGAGGACAGTTAAGAGTTGAGACTTCTCATTGGACAGACCTTTCTGTTAACCACGTAAAGTTGCATCTTGCTTTTGACAATATAAATGCGTAGAATAGCTGCAACAGCTGAGCCAGGCAGAAATAGTCCTGCTGCTTCACCGAGCCTCTCTCTCTCCCAGCATTTACTTCTCATTTTTTACTTTTCAATTTTGGAAATTTTCATTTGTCTACAAGTTTTTGTTTTAGTTCACTTTTCTTGTGTTTAGAAACTCGATCAGTGGTGGTATTGTTTACATTAAACCTAATTTTCTTTTAACAAATTAAGATTTACTGTACACACTCATTTTTAGTCAATTGCTGACTATTACTTGGCCATTTTTATAATGTCATCTTTATTAAATCTTCAAAGTAACATTAATTTTAGGATGTTAATATGTATCAATTACTCTAATATCATGTATGACAAAAAAAAAATCACTATAATATCATAATCATTTTAAATTTAAAAATCAGGAAGCAGCAAAAATAATTACCTAGGCATTTGAATATATTAAAAAAATATATTACTAATATGATTTGGGAAAATGATCTTTTATATTTGTAACTTTAGGCCATTATCAATTAAATTATAATTTTAAAATTATTTTAATTTATTCTTTCAACTTTATAAATTGTACCAATTCTATTAAATTTTATTTAAAAGATCTAATTGTAATTTTAAAAGTTACTTTAAAATTCATGAAAAATAAAAATTATTTTTAGATCTATGTAAAAGATCTAATTGTAATTTTAAAAATTCCTTTTTAAGAAAAATAAAATTTGAAAATTATTTTCAAGTTTTAATTTTAACATTTTTTTAAATAAAATTAAAAATTAATTTTTAAGTTTTAAGTTTTTACATAAAATTTTAACTTTTTATGTATCAATTAAAAATGTTAACAAAAAAAGTGATAATGTAATACCCTACATATTACTTAAATAAATAGGGGTATATATTTTTTTTATTTATTTTATCAAATCATACTATAAATAGTTATTTTTCTATCATATTATATTTATTTTATGGTTGTTATTATTGTGATTATTATTATTATTATTTTCATTATCGCTATTAGTGTTATTTTAAATTATATTAAAGTCATTAGCTACATGTATGTCTATAAACAAATAAATATATAAATGTGTGTATACATATGCATATTTATAAATATATGTATATATATGTGTATTTATAAATTTAGATGTAGGGTTTAATTATTATATTATATGTGTATGTATATTAGTAGGTTAGATTATATATATATATATATATATATATATATATAGTATAAAGTATAATTATATATATAAGTATAGATATAGATTTAGAAACCACCAGAACCCGTAGAAACCAAATCCCTCATCACTGTCTACCACCCCCGCCCTCTTCCGTTACTATGCCACTTTCTTCTTCGCCTGAGAGCGCCATTGCCGCCGTGTGTGGAGCTTGCTGGAGTGTTGCAGTAGCTGCCTTCCGCCTTCCTTCTTCCTTCTTCCTCTCCTCACGCAGCAGCAGCTCTGCATCCTCTCGTTCTGCCCAGCTTCGACTTTCTGCCCGTGCCATTTCCTGGTGGTGTCAAGCTGCCCCCTGCCTCCGCCTGAGCTGCTTCATCTCCCCCATCTTCTCCGGTGGCAGCAGGTTCCTTCCCCTCCCTCTTTTCCGTCTAGCAGCTAGGTGGTGAGTAATGCTCACCCGATGCCTTCATTTCTTCCTTGATCTTGAAATTTCCTTCGGTTGAGTATCTATATAGGGTGTGGTTGTGCTATGAGGAAGATAATTGCTCATTTGAATTATTTTTGGGAATTATTTGAATTTTCAGAATTTTGTTTGAATTTTTGCCATTTTAATTACTTGATTTAATTTTATTCTTAAGTGAAATTAGTGATTAGGTTAAATATAGTTAAGTGTTTTTGAGTTTATTAATTTTATTTAGGGTTTTAGAAATTTTAGAGTTAATTATAGATTTTATAAAGTTTAGGTATTTAACCAATATTTATGTTAATTCCAAAATTTATTGTTAAATAATTATAAAATTTTAACAATTGAGGTTATTATTATTTGTTGCTAATTGTAGAACTCAAATTGTAATTTTTGAGATTTATATACTATTTTTGTAAATATATTTTTGAGTTTATGCCAAATTTGATTTTTGGTTAAATAATATTTTTGGGAGAAAATTTTTGGTTGATTAAATATTTCAATTATGTTAGGGAGGTTTATTTTAAGGAAATAAATTTTTGTCATGATTAAATAATTTTAAGGGATTATTCTAGTATTAAAAACACATTGTGTAAATTATGTGTTTTTAGGGGGGTAAAAATGTTATTTTACACTAAATATGGTAAAATATATATTTTTATTAGTTTTATTAATATTTAAAGGGTTTAGACAATTTTTTTTTTATAAATGAATTGATATAATTACTTAAGTAGAGTAAATTTTAAATATTGAATTTCAAATAATATGTATATATATATATATATATATATATATATATATATATATATAATGCATTACAATAGTTTTAATTTGGGTTATAATTATATTTAATTGTTTAATTTTTGAATAATTGAGATTTTATATAATTTTATTTATTTTTAGTATACATGTATGGGAAATATGTGTTTGAGAAATAAATGTTTTTAATTCTCGATATTTTAGTGAGTTGTGATCTCGGTCGGGGCAAATTGTAGTTTGGGAAGCCCGACTCGAGTGTGGGTGTTTGTGGTTATTAGAAGTGTATTTTTACGCAGGTCTGGCTCTACCTTTGGTAGAGAGATGTCCATTTTACAGAGGAGATTCTGTCAAAATTTCGATAGATTTTCTCGTAAAACGTGATACTCATAAAATTTCTACCGTTAGTTAGGTTAAATCTTGTCTGTTGAGTCTCGTCCGGTTTTCCTCGAGTCAGTCTGGAATTTTATTATTTTGCTGATTTCTGATTTCGATTCCTTAGTCATGTTTTAAAAGTCGATTCATTATTTTTCTTTTAGAGCATATCGGAGCAGGAGCTGTGAGACCGAGGCAGACTAGTGGTCGTCAGCCTTTGCATTCATCCTGTAAGTCAATAGAACGATCTGTGCGTGTGTTTATTTAAAGAATGCATGCGCTTGTACTTTATTATATTGATTATATGATTTATTTAATTTAATGTTGTTATTTAAGATTTAAACGCATTTTATTTATTTATTTAAAAATCGATTTTGAGAAATTTTGGTAGAACGGCTACTTGGTGGGCTTCACCAGGACTATGTGCACATGGTAGAGATTGAGAGACGGATCCAATAATTGTATGATTGATGAATGTTAAACTGGGACGAGTGCCTCGGTAGAAACCTTTGCTCTCGGGGACCGCCAGTGATTGAAAAGTCAATAATGGACTAGGATGAGTGCCTCAGTTGATGCCTTAGCTCTCGGGGACCGCCAGTGCCATATATTTGGATTAAGTGAATGACTACGGCTTGGTGCCTCGGTTGATGCCCTTGCTCTCGGGGATCAGTAGTCTAGTTGGAATAAGTGGGCCCAGTTGGCCATGTAGATTTTGGGTTTAGGGTTCTACCAAGATTTTTCAAAAGCTATACTTATATATATTATAAATTATTTTCACTATAAACATATACAGTTTTCAAAAAGGCTTTCAAACCGTACAGCTCTTTTTATTGACTTACTCAGTGAGGTCTGATTCCCCTCAATTTATTTTTTTCAGGAGCTTGGGAGTTCGACCTCAGACTACCTCTACGTCGGGTTTCTTCTTCACCGGCTATTTTATGTAGGTCGTTATAAGCTGTACTGTGTGTTAATCTAGGTTGCTGTAGTAGTATATGTATTAAAGATTTGTATGCTTTAAACATAATTATGTAATTCATTTGTGTAAACCATGCTTATGTATAAGATTCAATTTGATCTATAATATGAGATGTTGGAACACATTATTATTTAAATAGTTGCAATTGTGTAACTTGAGAAAAATCAGTTTGATAATGTGTTCTATTTTAAAATAAAGTTTAAAATATGAATGGTTTTATTTTCTTTTCCTTTAGGCTTACTACGGGTTTCGGGGGCCTTATGCCTACCCATTCCCTAGTGCCGGTCACGTTCCCTCGGGTTCGGGTCATGACAAAGTTGGTATCAGAGCATAAGTTCGATTAATTGTTTATGTCTGTCTTTCTATATAACTACTGCAGCTTTAGGATTGATAATTGTCTTTGGGATGTTCTTGTTTCTAATTCCGCGTTGCTTTAAATATTCTTACCCCATTTTGAATTCAATTTTCCTTGTCTTCCTTTCAGAATGAGGCGTGTGCGTACCGACCTAGAAGTTGATCCGACCCTTAGGTTTGATGAGCAGTCTGTGCATGATGAGGCTCCCCTTCCTGCTCCACGTCGTAGGGGCAGAGGTAGAGGTAGAGGTCGAGCCAGGGTAGCTGCAGCTGAGATTCCTGATCAGCAGCCAATCGAGCCTGAAGCCCCAGCTGTTGACCCTACAGCCTTTGCAGCTGGACTGGCAAGGATTAATCAGGGTCTAGCAGCATTGAATTAGGCGATGCCCCTTGTACAGTAGATGCTTCAGCAGAGGAACCAGGGGATGTCAGACACTGAAGCAGCCCTTCTTTACTCTCGGATCGATAGAGTTTCATTTGACGGTACGGGCGATGCCTTAGACTTCATTAATGCGATTGAGGCACGCACTAGGACGGGACACACAGATTATCAGAGGATTATGATTGTGGAGTTGTCAGTTCAGGCGGCTACTCAGGACTGGTTTATGCAGTCGATTCAGCCATCGATGCATGAGCTGACTTGGCCAAAGTTTAAGGACCGCTTTTTGAGATTTTTTTATCCTTCAGCCACCAGAGATGCCTACAGGTGGCAGTTACTCCACATCACTAGAGGTGATAGGTCAGTGGAGGATTACACCAGAGAGTTTAATAGGCTGTCCCGACATGCAGAAGACATCAGGAGGGATCCTTACAGAGTAGTAGAGCTGTATGTTACTGGATTAGGACCCACTTTTATTGGTATGCGTACCGAGGACCGCACCCTGGAGAGTGTGATTAAGGAGGCCCATTTGATAGAGAGGCGACATATCCACCAGGGCACCATGATAAATCCTTATATGATCGAGGGCAGTGGATACGGTGTAGCTCCCGGATACCAGCAACCAGCATTTCACATCGGTAGTTTGAGTCAGCAGGCTGCGGGTAGTTCTCAGTAGAGTGGTAGGAGTTTCAAGACTCACCGAGTTGGCCGACATGGATATGCTTCAAATAGGAGAACCGGCAAGAGTCACAGATTCAGTACAGGAGTTAGTAGTAACAGTAGTGGGCAGAGTTCCAGGCAGAGTAGTTCTGGGTTTGGAGCCAGTGCTTGCGCGAGTTATGGACGATTTCATCAGGGCTCGTGTCATATGTTGTCAGGCGCTTGCTTCAGATGTGGACAAGTTGGACACCTTACCAGAGCTTGTCCCCACTCCGGATACCAGCCACAGTATGTTCAGGGTTCATCTTCATCAGTGGCTCAGCCCTACTATCCGATGCCTCAATAGTATCGAGCACCCATACAGCCACGGTAGAGACCGCCTCAGCCTATGAGTTAGCAGGGTCAAGGTTCAGTTGGTAGACCTAGTGGATGTAGTTTTGCGCAGCCTTCGACTTCTCAGCAGGTAGGTCGTGGTCAGGCTCGACTGTTCACTTTGACACCACAGGATGCTCAGACTTCGAATGCAGTGGTAGCAGGTATTCTCTCAGTTCGTGCATGCGATGCTAGAGTGTTGTTTGACCCCGGTGCTTCATATTCCTTCATTTCTCCTGTGTTCGCTTTGAGAATCGAGTGGCAGCCTTCTAGGTTGTCCTTTCCTCTATCTGTTTTGACTCCTCTTAGTGACGAGTTGGAGACAGATGTCTTCTTTCCTTCGTGCCTAGTGATAGTTGGTGGTAGAGAATTATTGGTGGACTTAGTATTGCTCGACATACTGGAATTCGATGTCATTTTGGGCATGGATTGGTTGTCGAGGTATTATGCCTTTGTGAATTATAGAGAGAAAGAAGTGGTGTTCAGAATTCCAGATGAAGAAGAATTCTACTTCAAAGGTGAAAAGAGCTCCATGCCTCGTAATCTCATTTCTGCCATTACAGCCCGGAAGATGCTTAGAAGGGGTTGTCAGGGATACTTGGCAGTGGTAAGAGATGTTGAGAAGGAGAATATGGCAATTGAGTAAATGCCAGTGGTGTTTGAATTTCTGGATGTCTTTCCTGAAGAATTACCAGGATTACCACCAGACAGATAGATAGAGTTCTACATCGATGTCATACATGGTACGGATCCTATTTCTATGCCACCCTACAGAATGGCACCAGCTGAACTACAGGAGCTAAAAGAGCAGTTGCAGGAGTTGCTTGATAAAGGTTTCATCAGACCCAGTACATCACCTTGGGGTGCTCCGGTGTTGTTCGTGAAGAAGAAGGATGGTAGCCTTTGCCTTTGTATCGACTACAGGCAGTTGAATAAGGTCACCATCAAGAACAAGTACCCACTTCCGAGGATTGATGATTTGTTTGATCAACTTCAAGGTGCTACATGCTTCTCTAAAATAGACCTGAGATTTGGGTATCATCAGTTGAGAATCAGAAGAGGTGATGAGCCCAAAATAGCTTTCCGAACAAGATATGGCCATTATGAGTTTTTAGTAATGTCCTTTGGGTTGACTAATGCTCCAGCAGCCTTTATGGACTTGATGAATTGGGTATTCAGGCTATACTTGGATCGGTTTGTGATAGTTTTCATTGACGATATCTTGGTTTATTCCAAGAGTGAAGCTGAACATGTGATGCATCTGAGAAGGGTACTTTAGACTTTAAGGGAGCACAGGTTGTATGCCAAATTCTCAAAGTGTGAGTTCTGGTTGCACCAAGTGGCATTTCTAGGCCACGTGGTTTCCCGAGATGGCATACAGGTGGACCCTAAGAAGATAGAGGCTATTATAGAGTGGTCAAGGCCGACTACAGTTAAGGAAGTACGGAGTTTCCTGGGTCTAGCAGGCTATTAAAGAAGATTTGTGAAAGACTTCTCTAGAATTGCTGCACCTTTGACACGGTTGACCCAGAAGAATGTTAAGTTTGTATGGACGGACAAATGCGAAGAGCATTTTCAGTTATTGAAGGACTTGCTGACGTCGGCCCCAATTCTAATTTTACCCTCTGGGAATGAAGGTTATACAGTGTATTGTGATGCTTCCAGAGTAGGATTGGGCTGTGTGTTGATGCAAAATGGCCAAGTGATTGCTTATGCTTCGAGGCAGTTGAAGAAGTACGAGCAGAACTATCCTACTGACGACTTAGAGATGGCAGCTGTGGTTTTTGCTTTGAAAATATGGAGGCATTACTTGTACAGAGTGACGTGTGAGATATACACTGATCACAAGAGCTTGAAATATATTTTCCAACAGAGGGACTTGAATCTGAGGCAGAGGAGATGGATGGAACTCCTTAAGGATTATGATTGCTCCATTTTATACCATCCAATCAAGGCGAATGTTGTTGCAGATGCCTTAAGTAGAAAATCAGCAGGCAACCTTGCCTATATTAGCACAGAGAGAAGGCCTATTATCAAGGAGTTGCATGGGTTAATCGATCAGGGATTGCAGATGAAGGTTACTCGAAAGTGCCTTTTAGCTCAATTCAATGTACGATCAGTATACTTGGATCGGGTTAAGGCAGCTCAGAGCAGAGACCCTCAGTTGCAAAGGATTATGTATGAAGTGCAACAAGGGCAGTCACGGGACTTTGTGATTGACAGGGAAGGTATGTTGCGGTTGGGCACTAGGATTTGTGTGCCAGATGTTGATGACTTAAGAAAGGAGATTATGGAAGAAGCATATTTCTCTGCATATAGTGTTCATCCGGGTTCTACCAAGATGTATCATAACTTGAAGGATACATATTGGTGGAACAGAATGAAGAAGGACATTGCAGAATTTGTATCCAGGTGCTTGACTTGCCAGCAAGTAAAGCTTGAACATCAGAGACCCTCAGGACTGTTGCAACCCATGCCAATTCTTGAATGGAAATAAGATATGATAGCCATGGATTTCGTGACTGGGCTGCCTCGAACTATTGGAGGTTATGATGCTATTTGGGTGATTATTGACAGGTTCACTAAATCAGCACACTTTCTGCCTATAAAAAAGACGTACTCTACTGATAGACTGGAAAGACTTTATGTCAGTAGGATTGTTTGTCTACATGGAGTACCTGTGAGCATAGTGTCGGATAGAGGAGCCACTTTTACCTCAGTCTTTTGGCAAGAATTACACAAGGCCTTGGGTACCAGATTGGATTTTAGTATGGCCTTCCACCCTCAGATAGATGGTCAGTCCGAGAGGACCATCCAGACGTTAGAAGATATGCTGAGGATGTGTGTAATAGATTTTGGAGGACAATAGGATTCACACTTGCCACTGATTGAGTTTGCTTATAATAACAACTATTATGCTAGCATCGAGATGGCTCCATATGAGGCACTATATGGTAGGAAGTGTAGATCACTATTATGTTGGGAGATTGGTGAGAGGCAGTTAACGGGACCAGAGTTGGTGCAGATCACTTCAGAGAAAGTCCCTATTATACAGCAGCGATTAAAGACAGCCTTTAGTAGACAGAAGAGCTATGCTGACCCTAGGAGGAAGGATGTATCCTTCATGGTTGGAGACATGGTATTCCTGAAGGTGTCTCCAATGAAAGGAGTTATGAGATTTGGCAAGAAGGGTAAGCTAGCTCCCAGATACATTGGACCGTTTGAGATTCAGTCCAGAGTGGGTGAAGTGGCGTATAGGTTGGTGTTACCACCAGAGCTATCGAGAATCCATCCTGTATTTCATGTGTCCATGTTAAGAAAATACGTCCTTGATCCATCTCACGTGTTGCAACCTCAAGCCATAGAGCTTAGCGGCGATTTGACTTACGAGGAGTACCCGGTGGCGATTGTGGATTGCCAAATCCGACAGCTGCAAACTAAGGAGATACCGATGGAAAAGGTGTTATGGAGTAACCATTCTGCAGAGGATTGTACCTAGGAAACTGAAGCCGAGATGCGAGTTTCCTTCCCGTATCTTTTTCCTTCTTAGCCTTGTAATTCCTCTTCTCTTTCTTTTCTTGAATTCGAGGATGAATTCATATAAGGAGGGGAGACTATAATACCCTACATATTATTTAAATAAATAGGGGTATATTTTTTTTTATTTTATCAAATCATACTATAAATAGTTATTTTTCCATCATATTATATTTATTTTATGGTTGTTATTATTGTGATTATTATTATTATTATTTTCATTATCGCTATTAGTGTTATTTTAAATTATATTAAAGTCATTAGCTACATGTATGTCTATAAACAAATAAATATATAAATGTGTGTATACGTATGCATATTTATAAATATATGTATATATATGTGTATTTATAAATTTAGATGTAGGGTTTAATTATTATATTATATGTGTATGTATATTAGTAGGTTAGATGATATATATGTATATAGTATAAAGTATAATTATATATATAAGTATAGATATAGATTTAGAAACCACCAGAACCCGTAGAAACCAAATCCCTCATCACTGTCTACCACCCCCGCCCTCTTCCGTTACTGTGCCACTTTCTTCTTCGCCTGAGAGCACCATTGCCGCCGTATGTGGAGCTTGCTGGAGTGTTGCAGTAGCTGCCTTCCTTCTTCCTTCTTCCTCTCCTCGCGCAGCAGCAGCTCTGCATCCTCTCGTTCTGCCCAGCTTCGACTTTCTGCCCGTGCCATTTCCTGGTGGTGTCAAGCTGCCCTCTGCCTCTGCCTGAGTTGCTCCATCTCCCCCATCTTCTCCGGTGGCAGCAGGTTCCTTCCCCTCCCTCTGTTCTGTCTAGCAGCTAGGTGGTGAGTAATGCTCACCCGATGCCTTCATTTCTTCCTTGATCTTGAAATTTCCTTCGGTTGAGTATCTATATAGGGTGTGGTTGTGCTATGAGGAAGATAATTGCTCATTTGAATTATTTTTGGGAATTATTTGAATTTTTAGAATTTTGTTTGAATTTTTGCCATTTTAATTACTTGATTTAATTTTATTCTTAAGTGAAATTAGTGATTAGGTTAAATATAGTTAAGTGTTTTTGAGTTTATTAATTTTATTTAGGGTTTTAGAAATTTTAGAGTTAATTATAGATTTTATAAAGTTTAGGTATTTAACCAATATTTATGTTAATTTCAAAATTTATTGTTAAATAATTATAAAATTTTAACAATTGAGGTTATTATTATTTGTTGCTAATTGTAGAACTCAAATTGTAATTTTTGAGATTTATATACTATTTTTGTAAATATATTTTTGAGTTTATGCCAAATTTGATTTTTGGTTAAATAATATTTTTGGGAGAAAATTTTTGGTTGATTAAATATTTCAATTATGTTAGGGAGGTTTATTTTAAGAAAATAAATTTTTGTCATGATTAAATAATTTTAAGGGATTATTCTAGTATTAAAAACACATTGTGTATTATGTGTTTTTAGGGGGGTAAAAATGTTATTTTACACTAAATATGGTAAAATATATATTTTTATTAGTTTTATTAATATTTAAAGGGTTTAGACAATTTTTTTTTATAAATGAATTGATATAATTACTTAAGTAGAGTAAATTTTAAATATTGAATTTCAAATAATATGTATATATATATATATATATATATATATATATACATATAATACATTACAATAGTTTTAATTTGGGTTATAATTATATTTAGTTGTTTAATTTTTGAATAATTTAGATTTTATATAATTTTATTTATTTTTACTATACATGTATGGGAAATATGTGTTTGAGAAATAAATGTTTTTAATTCTCGATATTTTAGTGAGTTGTGATCTCGGTCGGGGCAAATTGTAGTTTGGGAAGCCCGACTCGAGTGTGGGTGTTTGTGGTTATTAGAAGTATATTTTTACGTAGGTCTGGCTCTACTTTTGGTAGTGAGATGTCCGTTTTACAGAGGAGATTCTGTCAAAATTTTGGTAGATTTTCTCGTAAAACGTGATACTCATAAAATTTCTACCATTAGTTAGGTTAAATCTTGTTTGTCGAGTCTCGTCCGATTTTCCTCGAGTCAGTCTGGAATTTTATTATTTTGCTGATTTCTGATTTCGATTCCTTAGTCATGTTTTAAAAGTCGATTCATTATTTTTCTTTTAGAGCATATTGGAGCAAGAGCTGTGAGACCGAGGCAGACGTGTGGTCGTCAGCCTTCGCATTCATCCTGTAAGTCAATATAACGATCTGTGCGTGTGTTTATTTAAAGAATGCATGCGCTCGTACTTTATTATATTGATTATATGATTTATTTAATTTAATGTTGTTATTTAAGATTTAAACGCATTTTATTTATTTATTTAAAAATCGATTTTGAGAAATTTTGGTAGAACGGCTACTTGGTGGGCTTCACCAGGACTATGTGCACATGGTAGAGATTGAGAGACGGATCCGATAATTGTATGATTGATGAATGTTAAACTGGGACGGGTGCCTCGGTGGAAGCCTTTGCTCTCGGGGACCGCCAGTGATTGAAAAGTCAATAATGGACTGGGATGGGTACCTCGGTTGATGCCTTAGCTCTCAGGGACCGCCAATGCCATATATTTGGATTAAGTGAATGACTACGGCTTGATGCCTCGTTTGATGCCCTTGCTCTCGGGGACCGATAGTCTAGTTGGAATAAGTGGGCCCAGTTGGCCATGTAGATTTTGGGTTTAGGGTTCTACCGAGATTTTTCAAAAGCTATACTTATATATATTATAAATTATTTTCACTATAAACATATACAGTTTTCAAAAAGGCTTTCAAATCGTACAACTCTTTTTATTGACTTACTCAGTGAGGTCTGATTCCCCTCAATTTATTTTTTTTCAGGAGCTTGGGAGTTCGACCTCAGACTACCTCTACGCTGGGTTTCTTCTTCACCGGCTATTTTATATAGGTCATTATAAGCTGTACTGTGTGTTAATCTAGGTTGCTGAAGTAGTATATGTATTAAATATTTGTATGCTTTAAACATAATTATGTAATTCATTTGTGTAAACCATGCTTATGTATAAGATTCAATTTGATCTATAATATGAGATGTTGAAACACATTATTATTTAAATAGTTGCAATTGTGTAGCTTGAGAAAAATCAGTTTGATAATGTGTTCTATTTTAAAATAAAGTTTAAAATATGAATGGTTTTATTTTCTTTTCCTTTAGGCTTACTACGGGTTTCGGGGGCCTTATGCCTACCCATTCCCTAGTGCCGGTCACGTGCCCTCGGGTTTGGGTCGTGACAGATAACTTGTGAATCAATTTATTATATAGACTAATATTTCAAAAATAAAAATAAATCAATGAAGAATGTTTAACTATCACTATAAATAATAAAAAAATTATTTTTTTAATTTTTTCATATTTTTCAGAAAACTAAGTATTTTTATATTAATGACTAATAATTTTAGTGTCTCAAAATTCTTTTTTTTTTTTTCATCTAATACTTGTTTGGTTTGACCTCTATTAGAAAAATTTCTAAATAATTTGGTTGAAAGTTGAGAAGTAAATTTTTAAAATAAAAATTTAAGGATTTAGTGAAAAATGAAAAATTAATGAAAATATTTAGAAATTAATTTTTAAATTTATGTCAAGAGTGACAAAATTAGAATTAAAAAAAAAATCTTCTTACATTTTATTTTTCTATTGGAAAAATAGGATAAAAAATTAAATAAGTGTCAAATTTATTTTTAGGGATCTAAAAGTAATTTTTTAAAATTAAATTAGGCCCTTCACATAAAATTAAATAGAATCAACATAATTCATAAAATTGAAGAAGCAAATTGAAATGACTTTGAAAGTAAAATTCAATTGATAATTGACTTAAAGTTTATGATAGAACTAATGGTTTTCCCATATGATTTTATCAATTTAATGCTACCGTAATAGTTTAATTTCTCCTCTCTTTTTTCAACATGCTTGTTTTTGTTGCATGTACATGTTAAGCATTTTCCATTGTCTATTTGAAGATTTATTTAACAAAATGAATTGATTGAAACTTACATTTTTTTTTCTCAAAAAAAAAAAACTTACATTTTTTTTGGTTCTTTATATAAATGTCCTAAAAAAAGATGTCAATAATATCAAATACCCAATTGTTTCTCTAAAATTACACACATATCCTATCTTTCCCCAAAATTACATGCATGCCTTCTTCCCTGTTCTCCCTTAGCTCAGCGTTCTCTTTTATAGCTTCCCTATTTTACCTATCATCCCCACAATCAATCTATTATTATTCATCTTTTTCATCTTCTTCTTATGTACACAAGAATCTTAGAAAATTCTCTTTTAGCCTTTGCTTACCTTTTTTAAAAAAAAAAAAAAAAGAATGATAGCGGATATGATTGAGGAACATCCTAAAAAGGTTGAAGCCAAAATCCCTATATTCTCCAGAGCCTTTTCCTATTCCTGAAATTGTTGAACCTACTATAGATGTTGTTAAAGAAACATTTGTAATTTCTCTACCTTTAAAAGAGAAGCCATGTTTGTTCATTGAGAATAAGGAAAATAAGGAGCACTTTTATGATTGTTTATGATCAATTGTCTACAGAGCTACTGATATATTATGCTACTCATCTTCCAAAATCGATTGTTCATATTCCTTCATCTCACATGAGTCCAATGACGGTTCTAGGGGTTCTTAAGGGTCTATAGTTTTTCATACAACTTCTAAACCTCCCAAAAGGTCTTAGGATGATGAGATTGATGATTTTTTAACCCATTTTCTATTTTTAAATGGTTTATTATGATTTTCTTTTCAATCCTTTAATACCTACCTTACTTACTTTCAAACTTAATCTTAATTCTTGCATTTTGATTGATGTTTATGCTTATGATCATTGTTGATTTATTGATTTTTTGTTGTTCATTTTGAATTTTTATTGTATTTTGATTTATTTTTAGTATATTTTGAGTATATATTATGTTTTTGAGTCTTGGTTTGTGTTTTGTGCTCTTGTTTATTGATGATCATATATGTTGATCCTTGATTGTCATTTCATGCATAAACCCATGTTGATCACCTTGATGGTTGTTAATTTTGAGTCTTATGTGAATTATTATTGATTTGTGAGTTAATTTTGATCTTAAAAGTAATTATGGCCTTTTGGTGTCTTGAGTTTGATTAGTGTTTCTCCAATTTTTTAGTGCATGCCAAAATATTATTGGTGAATTTATGTGAGCGTGCCAGAGGAATATTTCCTAAAAGTAAAAACTTGACTTCTTTTCAAACAATTGTGGATTCTTAAAAGCCTTTACCATAATTTATTTGGATTTCAATAAAATTTGTAAATTTAAATGGTAAAAGAGATAGAAAAGTTCATTGGATATTGATGAAAGATAATTACAAGATTCAAGAACTGAAATACTAAAAGAAAAGTAAGACAGTGATTTTTTATGATTAGTATAATGATTGTGATGATTGGTTATGTGTTGATGATTTGTGATTGTATATGTCCTTCTTTACTATGTGTCTGCTCAGTGTTGTTGCTTGTAGGTTACTTTTTCCCAACTAATCTCCTTAGCTTGTAAGCTTGTGATAAGAATTTTAGAATATCCTCCCTTAACTTCCTAGACTTTTTAGCTCCTCAAGAAAGATCTAAAGACTTACCTTCAAGTGTCTTCCTTCCTCAGCTTTATAACTCCAGTAATGTAAATTCTAGAATTTTCTTTAACTCCTCAATGCACCAACACGTAGGTTTTTTTTATAGGTTGTGTTTATTGTTTAATTATAGGCTTGTTAGCTTAATTGGGCTTAAATCAAACAAATTTAATTTTAGGCTCTAACAATGCCCCTTGTATATAATTAATTTAGGTCAAGTTCAAGCTAGTTATATAGATATATGTACCTAAAACAAAGCTGTTTTTTTCCATCTTCTTTTTTAAGGAAAAAAAGTCATTCTTTACACTAAAAATCCTTTATTTTTCTTTCAAATTACGAACAAATTCCTCTTCTAAATTTTAATTCCTTCACAAATTCACTTTGCCCATTAACTAATTGCTTCAAAATCCTAAGACACATATTATTCTTTCTTAATTTTTGAAGATTTCAAAAACTCAAGGTAAGAAAGAAAAAAAAAATCTCTACTTTTTTTTTACCAAATATTTCTTAACCTTCATTTTTCTTCTCAAACTCTTTACAATTTTCAAATACCCATTCAATTAATTGCTCAAAATCTACCATGTCCACCTTAATTTCTTCAAGATTTCACAACACCCATAGCTTAAAAATCCCTAATTTTGATTTTTCGTAAATCTTTTCTTCCATTTTTTTATTTTCTTCTTCTATTTTCTCTTCCCCACCATTCTCTCTTTACTGAAGACACTTAGGCCACCGCCTAAGCTTTTGCTGGCTCTCCTCTACAATCCCTCATTCATCTACTCTCTTTCCTATCGTGTGCGATGAGCACCAACCAGCAACTCCAAGTCGTTGTTCACCAAGTAGTCAAAGTTGTTGCTACTGCTACTCCTACCATTGTAGTTTCTAACATTGATGTTGTTATCAAAGCCTCATGTGAAACAAGGCTGTAAGTCCTCTCACCCGTTGCAGCACTCAATTATCACCAAAGTCTAACATTGCCTAGCGTTGACAACCACTTCTTATTTTATCAAGCCACGATGAGTAGCAAAGTAGCATTGTTGCTTGCCCACTGAAGCAGTCATAAGTCTTAGCCTATGCACACTTTTCCAATTTTCTCAGAGTACTTCTTTAAGTAAAATCTCAACAATCTCCTTTAATGGTTTATCCAAGAAAAAAATTTAAACAAGGTAATTGAATTTTCCCTTGTTAATTTTGATTAGTTTTAAGATATTATTCTGTGCTTGAAAGCTTTATGATCTTATGGCTTGGACTTGTTGTGCTTTATTGGTAATTTTAGAATTAAAGTTTGTTCTCTTATTCTTTGGGAATTAATTTTTCTTGAGTCTTATTATTAATTTTGTTTGATAAATATTTGCCAGCTAAATTTTGCTGGTTTGATAATATCTCTAGCTACTTCACTAAGATTTATTCACTATTTAATGCTTGAAATTTGCTTTGCATTGATGAAGTTGTTGTGCAAATTCTTTTAAAAATGCATTTTAGCCGAAAGAATTAACTAATTTTGGCTCATTAATTTGCAAGTTTTGTTGAATTCATACTTTGCTCCTACAAATTGAATTTCTTTAATCCATATTTTGTTTTGGCAATTTTCATGCCAAAATGACTTTGACACCTCTTACTTGGATAAGAGCATACATTTAAGCAGTTCATGCATTCAACTAGCCGAAAAACCAATATATTAATTTGAATATATTTCAACTATTTCCCCAAATTTATTTGTGATTTTCTTGCACCAATTGTTGATGATATTCACCATAAAATATGGCCTTTATTTTTTGAGAAATTGCAAATTTTGCTTGTACATTTGTGTTTAGCCAAATTCTTGTTAAACGAAAATTTAATTTTTGGTTTTCCATTGGTCACATTGCTCAAAGAAATTTTAATTAGCATTTTAAATAAATTAACTTGCTCTTTAGCCAAAAATTTTGCATATTCAAGTTATCGACTTTCTTTCCTTTGTGATTTGCCCATTTAATATGTTGGAACTTTGCAACTTTAACATGGCATAATGCAAGCATTTCTTGGGGAAAATGTGCTTTATGCTAATTTTTGAGTCAAAAAAGATTAACTTGCAAATTTTAATTGGCTTTTACCCCAAAATTAAATTTTCACTTTGTTTAATGATCATAGCATTTTAATGCATTTGTTCCTTTTAGCCAAAATTTCAATTTACTTGTAACTTATTTTGGCTCTTAAAAACATACTTTAATGGCTTGGATCTTGACAATTTTGTGATCTTAAAAATGGGGCATGTCTTTATTTTGTCAAAATAAGAATTTATTCATGATCATCTTGATGTTCTGCTTTGATCATTGTAGGTGAAATTTGAAGCAAGTGGCCTTGTTTTGCTTTATTTAGCCAAAAATTTCAATTAGACCAATTTAGTCAATTATATATATATATATATTCCCATGATCATTTAATAAAATTCATATCACCTTAAGAGGCTTTGAATATTCTTGTCTTGAAAGCTTTTGAATCTTACTAATTTTCCATGAGAATAGCCATCATCTTGTTTTTTAGGCTTCCATGTTCTAACTAAGATATTTTAATAATGCGTCACTCAAACTTGGTTCTTTATGAGCTATTTAGATTTTAGCCAAAATATAAAGAAAATTTTCCAGCTTTACCAAGCTAATTTTTGCGCATATGTTGAGTGAAATTGAGCTTTTAACTAGTTTTGAAATTTATTTTAGCAAGGAATGCTAAAATAATAATGTGGAAAGCAAACATTATTTTCTGTTCAATAAACCAAAAATTCTTTAATCTAGATGTAATTTTGGCCCTTAAAACCAAAATAAAATGCATGTTTTGCGTTTAAAAATTAAATTCTTGCTTCCATTGTTTGGCAATTGTTTCACCAAAATTTATCTCCACCTTGATCCTTTTGGTGAATTGTCATGGTGCCAAATTTTCTTAATGCCAAGCCTAAGTTTTAGTTAAGCATAAACTCTATGGCCTATAATGCTTGCTAATTGCCAAAAATTCAAAACATTTTAGCAAAATTTTAATGAACTCAATTAACTACTTGGCCATTTTTCATGTTTTGGCTCTACTATTTGCTTTTGCTCCCCATTTCATTTGAACATTATTTTCTTAAGCCAATTTTTATAGATCATAAATGATGGCTAAATTTATATATTTGCCATTCCTCAACACACTTTCATGTTTGAGTTCAAAACTTGGCATAATTATTTATTTTTAAGGTCTTAAGGCCTTTGTTGTTCATATAGGCCTTCAAAAATATATTTTCACCAGGCTTAATGCAACCACAATACTCTATCAAAATTTACCTATTTAGTTTTTAAATTTATATTATCTATAGGGTTTTACCAAGATAAATTGGGATTCTAAGATAAAATGGGATTCTCTTGGCTTAAAATTTAATAAAAACTCTTTAGGTTAATCTCAAAGCTTCATTATAAATTTCTCTCATCACTTAATTTTCAGGCAAGAACTATTTTAGCCTATTAGGCCAAATAACCTTGTCAATACCCACCCTTAGCTAGCACCTTCATTTAGAAAATTAGTCTTCCTTGCTCTAAGGAAATGAACTAAAGCATATTACTGCTTCTCTTTGAAACACTTTTCATAATTATTTTAGCAAAATTTTATCAAAATTTCTTCTCTTGTGGAATTTATTTATTTAATTTGGTTTTTTAAGCATAAACTCTATGGCCCATAATGCTTTCTAATTCTCAAAAATTCAAAATGTTTTAACAAAGTTTTGATGAACTCAATTAACTACTTGGCCATTTTTCATATTTTAGCTCTACTATTTGCTTTTGCTCCCTATTTTATTTGAACATTATTTTCTTAAGCCAATTTTTGTACATCACAAATGATGGCCAAATTTAGATATTTACCATTCCTTAGTATAATTTCATGTTTGAGTTCAAAACTTGGCATAATTATTCATTTTCAAAATCTTAACGCCTTTGTTGTTCATGTAGGCCTCCAAAAATGTATTTTCACCAGGCTTAATGCTTGCACAATACTCTATCAAAATTTACCTTTTTAGTTTTCAAATTTATTATCTATAGGGTTTGGCCAAGATAAAATGGGATTCTCTCAGCCTAAAATTTAATAAAAACTCTTTGGGTTAATCTTAGAGGTTCATCATGAATTTCTCTTGTCACTTAATTTTCAGGCAAGAAACATTTTAGTCCATTAGGCCAAAATAACCTTGTCAATACCCACAAATAGCTAGCACCTTCATTTAGAAAATTAGCCTTCCTTGCTCTAAGGAAATGGACCAAAGAACATTACTGCTTTTCTTTGAAACACTTTCCATATTTATTTTAGCAAAATTTTACCAAAATTTCTTCTTTTATGAAATTTATTTATTTAACTTGGCTTTTATCAAACTGAATAAATCTTTCCTTTAGATGGTTATGTTTATCCTTCTTCACAAATTAATTCCCTTGGAAAAAGGAGCCTTGTTTATTTTTTTATGCATATTTTGCATGTTTTAACATTTATGACTTACTGAAACTTAGTGTAACACTCCATTATAGCATACGCAAAACAAATTAGCATATGGTTTATAAAACCACAACCACTCAAATCACACTAATTCTACCCCTGCTTGCATGTATATCACCATAAGCCAAATTTATTTATTTTAGCAGTAAACTGCCAAAATACTGTCTATTCTTTTGGAAAATTATATTTCTAAGGAAATTTATTTTTTGGCCAAATTAATTAATTATTTAGCCTATTTGACTTGCTATTTTCTTGCTTAGTAATCTGGGGAATTATTCAAACTCACTTAGTCCATGTTAAAGCATACCATAATTTTGTTTGTCATGTGCTGTTTATTTCATGAACTCCCATTTTTTGTTTCTATCATTTCTCTTGTTTTGAGTTGTGCTTCTTGGAGCCATCATGCTTTATTAGGCTTGTATTCTAGAGAAATTTTAATCTCAGCAGTCATTTGCATATCTCTCAAACTATTTTAACTTGTTCTACCTTACCCAATCACTAATTACACCTTTTCAAGACCCAAACAAACCCTGATTATACCTTAACCAAACCTTTTCGTTGTTGACAAAGAGGTTTAAGAAGAATAATGAGAGAGAAGTCTACCCAATTCATGTCTTTTAAACCAACAAGTACAATCCTAAATAAGAATTATTTACAGTGTGTATTCTGTAGTTTTCAGTATGGTTTCTATTCTTAAAGTTTGGGTTTAACCTTTAGAAGCCATGAGAATGAATGTCAAACTTTAGTTAATGGGATCTCAATCTTAAAATACTGCATTGTATATATCTCTTGTTATCAATCTCAACATCTCAATCTCAATTACTAACTCTTACTAACTTCTACTAATTTTTACTAACATTTACTTTTATTGTCATGTAATATCCCAAGTTTTTAAATAATTTTAAACTGCATCGGGATATACAGTGTTAATAATTTTTATACATATTTATGATATTTTTATGAGTTTGATATTTATTAAAGCTAATTTTAATTATTTTAAGTTCTTGACGTAAAATTTTTCAGAGAATTTTATTTTTAGGAAAATTAAAACGTAAATAATTTAACATTAATTATTTTAAATAGTTTTACGAATTTGCATGAACTCATACATGATTTTAAAGTGTCAAATAATATACATGTTTGTACATTTATTTAAATTAGGGTTTAATTAATTAAATTAATTTTTATTGTATATAGTTTTAATATTAATTAATTATATATGTGTATATATATGTATATATTATTAAAATATGTGTGTGGTGTATATTTAGTGTGTGTGAGATTATATATTATTATAATATATAGTATATATATATATATATATATATACACACACACACACACACACATAATTATTTAACAAAAAATAAAAGTTCTCCATATTTATGAAATTGCCCCTTTCTTCTTCCTCTCCTTCCTGATCATCCTCCATCGCGATTCGGCCACTGCAACTTGATTTTCTTGTCGTTGGTGTGCCTCTTTGCTTGCCACAACCACCTCTAGCCTTTCCCGACACCTGAAGCCTTCATTTCCGGCGTGTTTTGACCGAAAAATCCAAGAGAGGCTGAAACTTGAGCCATCGCCGTTCAAGCCGTTTTCGACCACCATTTTCCACACCGCCGGTCTCTATCTTCTCCTTGAACCCTAGTCAGTGTGATTCCAAGATTTGTTTCACTTAAAATAGTCTAGATTTCCTTAGGTTTTGATTTTTCATTTTCGGCCTATGAGGGATCTTGAATTTTTTGAGCTTCAATTTGATTGATTCAAGAAAACTCCCTTCACAAAATTTGATCCTAGTAGCTTAATATATACTCTGGAATTTTTGGAATTTATTTTGATTTTTATGAATTTTTGATTATTTTATTAATATTTTCTAATTTTCGAAAATTAATTAATTAAATTATGAAATTGTGTTTTATGGTGTTTATAGGTGTTAAAATTAATTTTATAAATTTCTTTGTAATTTTAGTGAATTTTATATAATTATTTGGAATTTATTTAGTTTATGTAATTTTTGAAATTTAGGTTAATTATGTGTTTAATTGAAATTAATTCGTTAATTGAGTATATTTATTGATATTTTTAAATTATATGTTGAGAAAATTGATTTTGAGTAATTATATTATTTTTGGTGAATTTTTGATTAATTTTAGGGAATTTACGAAACTAGGGGTATTTTGGTAATTTGATATCAAATTGGCTAAAAATGTAATTAAATTGGTTTTAATAGTTATTTAAGGTATAAAAATGATTTCTAAAAATTATTTAGTATTTTTAAATAATTAAAACTATTTTTTGTAAATTATTTTCAAATTATATATATAATATACGATTTTTCTAAATAAATGAGTTTTTGTCGATTTTTAACATGTTTTAGAGTTAATTATGTAATTTGGAGTGATAAAATGTATTTTTATTATAAAAGGGCATTTTCAGTATTTTTTTAATTATTTTATGAATTGTGAACCTCGGTCGGTGAATTGTAGTTTTGAGTTCGATCGAGGGGTTGTGAATTGTGTTATTTCGAAGTGTGTTTCTTTGCAGGATCGGTTCTACTCTATGAGTAGAGAGATGCCCATTTTACAGGGGAGGTTCTATCGAATTTTCGGTAGAATTATCGTAAAACGTGATGTCCGATCGAACTCTGATTCTAATTCTGTGTCTAGTATTCTATATTGAGTTTTTAGGATTTTCTGTTAGATTTATTATGATTTTCTGCTATCATTTATTTGTTTAGTTGCATTGAGACTGATGATTAGTGGACCAGGCCCATCGGATCCATCTTGAGGAGCGCAATAACAGTGAGTTGTTATTTTATATATATATGCTCTAGAATGCATGTTTTTAGAAATGTATGTTTTCATTGTATAAAATATGTATAAATGATTTAAGTATTACTTAGGTTTAATTTTGGTATATTTTTAGTTTATTTTGTAATTTAATTGGATTTATTTGACGTATATATACTCGAAATATACCTGGTTTACTTTTGGTATATTTCTAGTATATATGGTTTATGTTACTATTTTATTGAAATTCATGCATCATTTATTTATGAATGTATGTTTTATATATTAATGAAAGATATCAATAGAACGTGCTATCTAGTGGGCAACACTAGGACCGAGTACGTACCGGTACGCTAATAGTATTTAGGCTTCATTACTAACCTATTTGTGGATATTGATTGGATTGATTGATTTATCTGATATGTGATATGATTTGGGAGTGTGATTGTTGGAGCTCGGTTGACTAAGTGTCGGGGCCAATCACACTAACAGTCAGACTGCTGGAGCTCGGTCGACTTAGTGTCTCGGGGCCAGTCTACTGTCCAAATGGAACAAGTGAATATATTTGGAATAAGTAAGCCTGTATGGCTAGAGTGTTGTCTAACACTGTTTGAGGTTGCGATTTTCTAGGGTTCTATTTGATCCTTCTTAAACAGTGATTTTTAGTAAATATATAAAATGATTTTGCTGCATCTGTGTGTATTTGCCTGTATATATTTATTATATATACTATTGACTGTGCACATTGTCATTTAGTATGCATGTATATATATTATAACAATTCACTCAATGAGGTCTGACTCCCCTCCGTTGACTATTTTTCAGAAGAGTCATCGTCTTCAGACCTCAGTAGCAGACCCATACGTCGAATTTCTTCTGCCCCGGCTTCACTATGTAAATTGCTATCTGAGCTTTATTTTATAATCTAGACACTGCAGTAGTTGTAAATTGTTAAAGGGATTATGTATTATATATGTGTGAGTTATGTATTTCAAATATTTGAACTGAAATTTGTATTAAAAGTTTATTTATATATGAGATGAGTTGTTCAATTTAATTTCATTTGGTGGATTATTATTTTAATATTTATGATTTTATTTCTGCTGCAGAATACTTTATTTATGTTATTATTTTATTATTGCATGTTTTATTTTATTTTAAGGCTTGTTACGGGTTCCGGATTCAAAAGAATTCCCGTTCCCTAGCGCTGGTCATGGCCCATATTTTGAGTCGTGACATGTCATTTATCTTACAAACACTTTTCATTATTTATCAATTTGATTATCAATTTATATTGTATATAGTTATATTCTGTCAATTGTTATCATAATCTCACTCTCTACACTCAATCCCTATTTCTCCATACTTTTATGTTTATTTCATTAATTACTTTATATTCATAAATATCTCTTTATCTGCAATCTCTACTCTCCTTCTCATTTGCTATTTATTTATGCTCTATATTGTTATATTATATTAATTGATATCATATCCCAAACTTTCAATCTATTTCTCTTTTTTTTACTTGTTCTATATTGTCGATTTCTAATCTTTACTCCTTTTTCTTTATTTATTTGCTTTAATTTGTAATTTTATGTTCCTCTTTTTATTATTATTTATTTAATTTTATCTTGTTATGAGATTATCTTATTAAACTTACCTTTGTTTCTTGTGCATAATTTGTGTTTTATTTAGTATTATATATCGAAAATATACCAAAACTATACCAAATTGTTTTTGTTATTTTATTGGGTAATTAATGCTAAAATAAATTGAATCTTTTTTTTTTTTTTGCTTATGATTAATAAATTAGTCTTTTTATGCTCTTTTCACTACATTTCATTTCTCAAAATTCCTCCTTTTTATGAATAAATCTTTCTCATTTTCTACTTTTTATATGGAATTTTGCATTTGCCTAAATAACTATGTTTCATTTTCAATATTGCCTAATACTTTTTATTTTCACATTTTATTTTTTCAAAGTTACCTTGATTTTAATAAAATACCTTTTTGTGAGTTATATATGCTATTATTGTGCTTTTTGTTGGTCATACAGTCATTCAAATGCAAGCATATGGATCACAATTTCTTTTATTATGTAGTTTTTCAAATAAATTATGTGATTGTGTGCAATAATTTTTGTTGTGATAAATATCCATGCAAGGCAAAAAATTCATATTTTGAGGCATAATTTGATGGAAACTCATGTTATAAATTAATGGTTCACATATGTTACAAAAAATCAATTTTGAATATTTCAGTTAAACTCTTTTTCTTCATTTTTTTTGTAAAGTTGTTTAGAAACTTGTTTTTAAGAAATTTCTATCATTTTTATTTGTAATCTTAATTTTTTAAATAATTTTCAAACATTTTCATATTTCTCTTTTATTTTTCAAAATAAATGTTTTGTTGCCTCAAAATTTGGAATAAGGGGCAATCATGGAGGAGATGTTCGCAAACGTGTTAGCTATTGTCATCTCTTATCTCTTTTCATTTATTGTTTATTGCTTTTTATTTACTTTCCTATTTTCTTGTTTAGAATGCTCATATTTGTCCATAACATGATTTTTCCATAATTACCATGCTATAAATAAATTATTTACCTTGTTATTTCATGTTTGCTATATTTATATGATCCATACATCATATGTCATTATTATGATTGTATATTTATAATTCTATGCCATGCTTGTGTATGATTGTCATAACATGTAAATAAGCCATGATTCTATGTTTGTACCATATATGATAATGTCATGACATGTATATGTTTTTTTATTAGTTCAACATTTACCATGATCATGGATCATTATAATATTATGTTCATGCATTTTGCCATATTTATGCAACATTTTATGTTGTTATGTGCTTGTGTGTATATATTGTGTTTGCGTTTGCATGTAATGGTTGATCTACAATAGTGCATATTTCTTGAAAGCACTATATAAAACTAGTAAGGCTAGCCCTGGAATATAAAGAGTCTAATCCTATTGACATTGACATCTGAATCTAATACTTTAAACAACGGGCGAATGCGGTTTCAAGCAAGGGATTTAAGTTTGCCTAAATCCCTAAAACGGATAAATTCTTGGGTGATACCGTGTGGTGACTCCTTATTTCTCATGCTCGATTAAAGGGTTATAAGTGCATTTATGTCATCCCTAAGCTTTTTCAGTACTCCTATCACTACCCTATGTTTTCTAGTAACAAGGAAAAAGGGTATGTGATCCAAAGAGTGTTGAGTCGAACCTACTAACATCAACAGTAATTGTAATGACATACACCAATACACGTATACATACAGTTAGACATATCTATTTTCCATTATTATGTTTGTCATGTGATTTTCTATTTGATGATTTCAAAGTTTGCTTTTTTTTTATAACATTTGCATTTGATACTTGCACTCTAATATTTTGACGAGTGTTTGATTTTGTTTTGATACTTGAAGTTTTTGTTATATTTTTTTAATTTTTTAAAAATATTAAGTCAACGATCAATTTCAATCAACTAATTTTTTAAAAATTTTTAGATTTCTAAATTCTCATGTCAAAGTTTTCTAAAATTTTTCCAAATTGGATTTCTTGCATGGAATATTTGATTCTAGGATACATTGTTTTCCAAAATGTTTTCAAAATTGGTTTTCTTGCATATAATTTTAATGCTAGGATACACAGGTTTTTCTAAATAGTGGTTTTCAGAATTGTTTTTCTTACCTAGAATTTTAATGATAGGATATAAGGTTATTCAAATTGGCTTTCTTGCTTGAATATTAAAGCTAAGACACAAAGGTTTTTCCAAAAATTAGTTTTCAAAATTGGTTTTCTCGCCTAATATGTTTGACAATAAGATACATGATTTTCAAAATTCATTTTTCTAACTTAGAATTTTAATGCAAACACAAAGAGATTTATAAATCAAAAAATTGAATTATTCTCTTGAATTTAAATATCAAGTGATAAAAGTTTTCAAAATGGCATTTTCTATGCCAAGTGGCAAGTTTTTGAAAATTAAGTTTCCTCTCAAAATTTTGACATTGAATCATTTCGTATGGTTTCTCTTTCATTAAAATCTTTCATCTTGAAATTTAATTTCTAGAAGAAAGAAAATTTTTTCCATTCTTCGACATTTCTTGACGTGTTCCTTCATCATATATTGCATCCGATTTCATTTATGAGGAAGTAATAATTAGAATAAAAGTCCACAAAGTCAATTGTAACCTAAGATTAAGTTATATATATATATATATATATATATATATTGAATTACATCAGAAACACATGGAGGGAAAGATTGAAACATAGTTTCAAAAGATTGAAGAGTACGAACCTAGCAAGCTAAGTTATGGGTACCATTATTGCCTAATCTAGCAACAAACTTAAATTGCAAAACTAAAAAAGAAGAGCCGATAGACTTGATACTGTTTATGATAACTAAAATTTGAGCCAACACCCGATGAGGATTATGAAGAATATTAATAAATTTAACAATATCACTCTCAATCACAATCGAACGCAAACCCCAAAATTTAGCAAGAGATAATCTGAATTGAATTGCAGCAGCTTATTGTCATGGACCATTCGTCGTGACACGCAGGACTGGATGAGATGCTTGCTGGTTGTGCTTAATGTGGGATGTGGGATAGCGAAAAGGGTGTGAGTACATGCCGAGCAGCCGTCCATTCCTTGGATGGGCGTGCTGATTAGGTACCACATTGGTCGGGAGCTGTTCCCGCTCCCCTGATGAGCCCATGGGAGGGCAAAACCAGTGAGCATCGAAGATAAAAAAGGCTTAACCTCAGGTTTACGGGAGGCCTGGGGTGCCGCACGGGGGAATGTCCCTGTGCTAAAACTCTGACCTCATGACAAATGGTATCAGAGCTGGTTGTGTGCTAGCTGCGAGTTTGCCAAGCGCTCTTTACCACATTGGCGGGTCGAGGTGATGAGCGAGGATGCTCGCACCCGAAAGGAAAGGGGTGTTCGCAAGTGGGTCCTCTAAAAAGAGATTGAGATGAGGACAAGTAGGCAGGAAGCCGCAGTGAAAGTTCGCCAAGCACTCGTATCCGCGCTGGCACACCCTGAGCAGCGGAGGGTAGTTGCAAGTGGATCACAGCCTCAGTGTAAAGAGGGCGAGTAGGCAGGGAATTACGCACAAATCCTAGCCAATTAAAAAAAAAGAAAAGGGGAGGAGTTTTCCTCACGCAACGAGGACGTTGAGAAATCAAGTGGGGGAGAATGTCATGCACCATTCGTCATGACACGCAGGACTGCGCGAGATGCTTATTGGTTATGCTTAATGTGGGATGCGGGATAGCGAAAAGGGTGTGAGTACGTGCCGAGCGGCCGTCCATTCCTTGGATGGGCGTGCTGATTAGGCACCACACTGGTCAAGAGCTATTCCCGCTCCCTTAATGAGCCCATGGGAGGGCGAAACCAGTGAGCATCGGAGATGGAAAAGGCTTAACCTCAGGTTTGCGGGAGGCCTGGGGTGCCGCATGGGGGAATGTCCCTACAGTAAAACTCTGACCCCATGACATTATGCATTAAAAATATACCAAATTCCTAATAAATGCCAACCTGCTACCAACAGAACTGATCCTAGATGATCCTTAATAACACACCTTACACATGCAGCACCTGAAACGGGACAAACACTAGCATCAACATTCATTTTACAAAGAGAAGGAGGGGGAGGCTTCCACTTCGAAGGTTGACATCTCCTAGCACCCAGAGCATGCTGGCACGACAAATTAAATGAACATAAATAGTTTAGTCCAGTGACTAGAGTTCATCTTTGCCCACCAGAAATGCAAAATCATCAACTGCAATTCGAAATAAAATTTCTCTAAAAGCTTAAAGCAACTCATTGCATAGATTGGAAAGCTTTGGATAATCGATTTAATCAAGCTGAAGATAAAAATTTCTCCTTCCATCCCTTCAACCGTTTCCACATTCTATCTTTGATGGAGAAAAAGACACCCTTTTTTTATCTACCAATTAATGAAGGTAAGCCCAGGTATCTCGACTGCCGTTGAACCTCCCGAGTGCCCAAATACTCAGATAATACAACCCGTTGATACTTATCAATACTGGGCTAAACGATACTTCAAAATTTTCTAAATTCAAACACTGCCCCGATGCCCTTTCATATTGAGCAAAAATATTTTTTAACACAAAAACTTTAGCAAGATTAGCTCTAGAAAACACCACACTATCATCCGTCAAAAGTATGTGAGAAACCATCGGCCAATTTCTCCCAATTTTAACACTATATAGTCTACCAAGATCATATTCCTTTCGATAAAAAAAGAGAACACTTCAATACAAATTATAAAGAGATACGAGGAAATAGGACCCCCTTGATGTAAACCCCTAGAAGGAGAAAGAAAACCTTTCGGGTGGCCATTGATAAGAAAAGAATATGATACCAATGACGAACAACTACCAATCAACTTGACAAAATGATTCAGAAAGCCCATCTCACATATAGCACCTAAGACAAAATCCCATTTGACTCCATCATAAGTCTTGCTCATATTGAGCTTCAAGGCCATACATCTCGAATAACCTTTCTTCTTCATCTTAAAATAATGGAACATTTCAAAAGCAATACGCACATTGTCAAAAATATGGTAATCTTCCACAAAGGCACTTTGTGTTGCTGAAATGATAAATGGCAACACCTTTAAACAGTTTGGCAAAATCTTGCTCAAAATCTTATATACCACATTGCAAAATGATATAGGACGAAAATCCTTCATGGATTCTGGATTTTTGACTTTGGGGATTAAAGTAACATAGGCATGGTTGATATGAGGAGGCATTATACCAAAGTTCAATAAACCCATCATCAATTGAGAAACATCATTCTCGACGATGTGCCAAAATTTAGAGAAGAAAAAACTTGAAAATTAATGTCAAGTTTGTTTAACTTAATTAAAAATTAAATCCAAAAAATTACATTTTCAAGATAATCAAATTTGTTTCATAACTACATAAAAACGAATTTTTTTTTCAAAAATATGATTTTCTTCTTCTTTCCTCTTATCCTCTTTTTTTTTTCTCTGCATATACTTTTTTTCTTTTCCTCACTTTTAATTCTCTAATCTTATATAATATATTGTCATCATCTCCAAAACAAAACTAAACATAAGAAAATTTCTCTTAAAGAATTCTCTCATTTCATCTATCCATGACTTCCTATACTCTCTCTCCTTCTCCTTCTATTTCACCATCACCACCACCATCACTGCTTGTTAACCTCAAAGTCTCAATCTCCACCATCTAGTTATAATCAATGAGGCTGCTAATTTTTCTTTGATTTATTGGTCTAACTTTTATTTTTCTCCATCTTTTCCCTTCACTAGCCAGCAAAAAATCTTAAAGATATAGAGAGTAAAGAGAGAAAGAAAAAAAAAAGGAGCAAAGTGAGTGACTTTGAGAGTTGAATTATATTTTCAGTTTTTTTTAAAAGATAGTTTTCGTAACTAAAGATTGAACTTTATTGATAACTTCGAATTGATATTTTTGCTTGTGGAACTTGCATGGACAAGGAAAACAGGTAAAGGGGCGGAGTTTTTCCCATAAACACTCCGAAACTTAAGTCAGTAATGGTATGAAAAAAAATATAATAGAGCAAATAGACATAATAGAGTAGAAAATAAAGAATAAAAGAGTAAAGGATTATTGCTTGTGATGATGAGGCGATGAAATGATGTCTTGGTAATGTTGTATGATAAAAGCATGAATGACATGAGATGTATTTATAGGAGAAAGTATTGTTTAAATCTCTTAGGAATATGATTCCTTGGTCTTATAGGATTGCCTTATTTAGGAGAGGAGGAAACTTCCTTCGTAGAGTAATCTTCCTAATTGGAATAGACTTCCTTACCGAGCTTTCTTTTTATTCAAATAATCCTCATTTTTGGGGGAATATATCCCTTATTATAATAGGATACTAATATGAGTTATCATTTATAATTGTTTTAGGTATTGGAATTTGAGTGTTGTAATGGGTTTAGTTTGATTTGTTTGGATTGATATAAGTGTGTGTTTTCTTTTTTAGGTTATTTTGGTGGTTATTTTTCAGGTTCTTTTGGCAGTTGTTTTTCTTGTTTTTTTTTTTTTTGTGTTTGACAGTTGTTTTTTTTAGTTATTTTTTGTTGTTTTGGCAGTTGTTTTTATTTTTTATATTTTGGTTCTTTTTCAATTTTATGAGCTTGTTTTGTAGTATTTTTTCTGGTTGTTTGGATAATTGTTTTTTTAGATATTTTGGCAGTTGTTTTTGTTTTTTTATGGGTTCTATTTCAAATTTCTAAACTTGTTTTGTAGTGGCTTTTCTAATTATTTTAATGGTTGTATACTTGTATTTCTTGATGTTTTTCAAGTTGTTTTACTAGTTGTTTTTTAGCTTGTTTTTGTTTTAACTTTATGTTTTATGAGATTGTTTTATAGTGATTTTTTTGGTTGTTTTGACATTTTTTTGGTTGTCTTTTTTTTTTTTTTTGGTTAGTTCTTTTTCAATTTATATGAGCCTTTTTTGTAATGGTTTATCTTGTTGTTTTTCTAGTTATTTTCTTGTTGTTTTGGAAAAACCCATGACAACTACAATAAAAACAATCATTATAAAATAACCTCATAAAACATAAAGTTGAAATAACAAAAAACTAAGAAAAATTGTCAAAACAACCACAAAAATGTTGTATAAATGAAAAGATTAAGAAAAAATAAATAAAAAGAAAAAGAAAAAGAAAAAACAAAAAGAGAAAGAAAAAATATAAAATAAAAAAAATTAGGAAATTGTGAACTTTTGAAAAAATAGCGTAAAAACCACACGCGTGGAAAGTAAAACACAAATCACCGTAGTTATAATACATTTTCCTTAATCTTGTATCCAGTGTAATATTCCCCAGAATAAGTAGCTCCATTTTGTATTTTATAATAAATTGTTCCTTATAGTTTTGGACTTTTTTTGTTGGGTTGTAATAATTTTTTTCTTCCATTTTTTAGGTTATTTATCAATTTATGGTAAAAAATAAAATTATTTCTTATTTTATGATACTTAATTTTTTTTAATGGTAAATTATGAAATAATTGGCTGGATGTCCATACCGCTACTGGCGAAAGATATTCATTTATTTATTTTTTTTTTCATTTTGGCCCAAAAAATAGCCATGCATAAACAAAATCATGCAAAAATGGCCATTCATTTTTTTTCATTATTATTATTATTATTATTATTATTATTATTATTATTATTATTATTATTATTATTATTATATTTCAATCATAAAAGCTATGCAAATTCATGCACACACATGAAATAATAATAATAATAATAATAATAATAATAATAATAATAATAATAATATGATGTGAACATATGTATGCTTATATGATTGCATAAATTAAACCTATAAAATGGCATATAATAAGGAAATGGTTAAAGAATAAATAATTACAATAAATGAAATACAAATGGGCCTGTTTTTTGAATTCAGTTATTAAAAGTGAGTTATTGCGTCTCCATCAAATTTAGTTGCTATTAAAATTTAGTTTTTTGGTTATTTACCCAAATAGCGAATCCTATATGTGATTCAAACCTTGGTGAATTGATTTCGTATCTTCCAAATGGGTTGCAAAACCTGCGTACTAAATTCCAATGCTCACAATAGCATTTGCTCGTGTTGAAGATGAAATGAAGAATGATTCAATATAACTTTGATCAACATTAATTAAGATAAATAATGGGGCTGCTAAATCCATTGACCACTGTTTTCTGTATGCTTTAATGTGTAGCGGCTGTAGGCTAAACGCATTTAATTGATAAGGCCACCCATGCATGTTGGAAAGAACAAGTCGGGGAGTTTTATACTGAGAATGTATACGATCATAATGCATATGGCCGCCTTTGTTGAGGTCACTTCAAATAATCTCACCAAGTATGCGAAGCTCATGTGATGGTAGCTCCCCTAAATTAATATTTTGCTTCTCTTCAAAATTTTAGTTTTATTTTTTTTATGCATTTTTAATTATATATTATTTATTGTAAAATAATTAATTTATTTAATAAATTGTCCTTATTTACCATACATTTTTAGAGTTAAATAGACGTGTTACCTCAATGTTTACCTGGTTATAGTTTTGATTTTCAATTCGTTTCATTTTAATCATTAAATTTTTATTTAGATTTAATCAATAAGTTATCTGATGACGTGATGATCAAAAAAATATTACAGAAATATTCACTACATAATTTTTACCTCATTTGATTAAACATAAAATTAAATGTGCATGTAGTTATCACACTTTAATTAATTTCAGTTTAAATACTCGATTTTAATTTAACTATTTTAGTTCTAATTATTCTCCTTAAATATTTATGATCCATCTAACCTTAATTTACTTCTTAATAATAATAATAATAATAATAATAATAATACATATGTATTTATTATTAATTTAAATAGAATGTTTATGTTTGATATCTAAAAAATAATAACGTTCATTTCTATATTTTAAACTTTATCGTAAAACCAATTAACATCTTTTAATGCATTATATATATATATATATAAAGCACATAACAAATAATTAAGTGTTAACATATTTAAAAATAATAATAGGCTCTAAATATCATTATTGTATTAACTAAAATATTTTGAGATTTTTTAATTATTAATGGGTGAAGTTTTAATTGCCTATGACTGATGTAAGCATTTATGAAGGAGCAGTATGATAAAGCCAATGCCAATGTGCTCTTATTAAGTGTGCCTGCAATCAATTAGATGTATATCTTTTTCTTTCCCATTGAAACCTTCACATAAACAGTTCAATCAAACTGCACAACTGATTAAAATGCTTCACGCCCACAAGGGAGGAAAACATGACATTGGATATTCCACTATTATCTCAAGTGAAATAAGGGGTCAACAACTAATTGATAAGAGTAGGTTTAAATCTCATCTCCTTTTTTTCATATTATGATATTCAGAATTAATCATTTATATTAACTGTAAAAAAAAAAAAAAGACATTGAGAAGTATTTTTAAACTCTTGTAATTTAGTTTCAACTAAAATTGTATTGAAATAATGACTTATGATTCATGATGTACTATCAAAAATAATATTTCTCACACTATATATATATAATATTTCAGTTGTAATCGATATAATTCCCCTTGTGTATTCATACGCTCGTACACACATATATACATGCGTATACAAGCACGCATATACGTATGTGTGTATACACGCATGATACTTGATTCCTTACTCTATGGCTGACGTAGCTAAGGTTTACGAGGGATATATATCCCCTAGCTCTCTCCCGACTGAATTCTTTATGATGAAATCGATTCTTCTCTGCATCTAGGGTTCTTGCTTTAATCAGCGTAAGGGCTGCTTTCTATGGCAGTCAAGGATTAACATTGTTAAAAAAAGAAACTAAAATTGCATTGGCCGACATTAATTGATGAGCTGTGCACATCTTGTTAATTTGGTGAGTGGTTGAATGTGTGTTATTTCAACTTTTTGGACTGCATTCAATAAATCTTGCATGGAGGATTGATCCAGTTGCACTGTGTACGGGGGGATAGGTCCTTGACCATTGACCAAAACAAAGCTTATACATATTGCACAAGTGGCCGCCCAAAAGGACCAAGTGGATTGTGGACATTTCTGGACACATATTGCTTTTCTTTTCTTCCTTTCAACTTTCTTTTAATACCATAACGAAGCGTTCCATCAATGACTTATCTAGAAACAATTTCTAATCTTATGTTCTTCCTATGCTATTTCAAAAGTGAATGGGCGAGTTGGAATTTGGGCGTTAATATGAGATATTTATTAAAAATTTAATTTACAAATAGTTTTTAAATAATTTATGTATTTAAATAGTTACATTTTAACTTCTTGCCAAATATTGATAAATGTTATTTTTAGTGAATTGAGAAGTCAATTCATAAGTTGACGGCAAACTAATAAAAAAAATTTGTCACATTTTAGAAATTACCACATGATGTAGGAAATACTGATTTATTGAAATTTGAACAAAAATAGTACCAAACTAAATAATTTAAGTTCTGAACTAATTTGAACCAAATTAGAAAATATTTTAGTATTATTCTTTTTTTTTTTAATTTTTTTTAACATAATCGTATCATATTTAAATAGGACCGAATACCCAAATCTACTACTAAATGCAAATGTCTAAAAAATGCATGATACAGATAAAGTTATTTCTATTAATAAATTGAAAAAAAAAAAAAGAGATACAACACAACATATATAATTCTTGTTATGATACTATGTGATTAATTTTGTAACTAAATATAATTAATAAAAGTATACTGAAATATCTGCTAAAGATTAATTTAATAAATAATTGTATATTAAGATGTATTTTTCTAAATTTATACTATAAATTTATCTGTGTATTTTCAATTATACTTTCACATATTGCTTTTGTTTTATGATTTTACCTTCAAAATTGAATGTGATTTTATTTATACATAAAATGCAAATATTTAATGTTGAAAGCATTAGAGTTTTTGAACTTTCATTTCCAACCGTACTAAATAGGTATCATTTAAATAATTCTACTTTTCATTTCAAACCATTCTAGAAAAATTCTAAATTTCACTATAATCTCAAAGATTTTATTTTTAAAACTTATAAAATTTAATATAATGCTGAAGATTTTGTAATTTCAAATTTTCTAACTAAACCAAATATTAGTTCTTAACTGAATTGAAAATTTTTTATTTTATTGAATCAATTAGTTTTAATTATTTTAAATAATTATATAGCTTAAAATTTATTTTACTTTTATTTATTCAATCAATATAGTTTATATTATATTCCTTAATGATATGAATAGACGGCAAATAGTTGACTACTGCCATTTTACCTGCTTGCCATTTGAAAATGTGGTCATGTCATGCATGAGAATGAACGCTATAAATATGGCAGCCGTTGACAAGTGCAAGAGACATAACTACGAGACCAAAAATCCAAGTGCATCTCATTCAACTCCAGTATGATTGGAACTAAAAGTACATCCATTTCAACGCCTAAGGTTCCACTTGGAATCAAATGGCGAAAAAGTTCATATCAAGCAGACTCCTCTCTACGTATTAGTTCACCCACCATGACATGCCGGATATCTACAATTCCACCGTCAACATCCAGGAGGCCGGTAACCATCATTTCTTTCTCACATGTTCCCTGTAAATCTCAATTAAATATGTAACAAATACACTTACAAATTACATTTGCACCGTCTTTCATTTCCATGTAATAGTTTCATATTCGACATTCTTTTACTAGCGTTAATGGGAGGGTATGTATCTTTGATCAGGCCGGGCAACAGCCAATTGTCTTCGAGGAAGTGCAAGAAAGAATCAGAAAAGAGTTGCTAACATCATCCAGTCCAGTAGCTACAATGAAGCTGATCGATTCGATTCAACGGTTAGGAGTGGGATATCATTTTGACGAACAAATCAATGTATTGCTTGATAGATTCTTGGACTGGAACTGTGGAGAAGATTTACTTGCAACTGCACTTCGCTTCCGGTTGCTGCGGCATAATGGCTTTCCAGTTCACTCTGGTACTGATAGTCACTTCCATAAATATATTTCCATTCACTGCTGTGTTAGTACAAAATTTGAAATGAATTTTAAATTATTTCAAGCAAAAAAAAAAAAAAAAAAACCCATAAATAGTTTCTGAATCCTGATTCATTACTTTACAATCCTGAAGATAACTTCAATACTACTACGCTAATTTTGCTGTAAAATCAAGTTAAATCGTTCCTGACCAATATGTGCGACACAATAATTCTCACAGAAGTAACTTCAGCTTCAGTGGAGTAATTGAATCTAATTCTTACATATTATCGAAAGATAATTTTCCATTTTGGGTGGACAGATGTATTTAGCAAATTTATCAACAAGGATGGGAAATTCAAGGAGTCCTTAAGGAAAGACCCGTGGGGTTTGTTGAGTCTATATGAAGCATCTTACTTGGGCACAAAGGATGAAATTGAACTAGTGAAAGCCATGGAATTCACAACAAATCACTTGCAGGAGCCATCAATTTCATTCATGGCACCCGAACATATTAGGCAGATTTCTCGAGCCTTGGATGTCCCCAGGCATTTAAGGATGCCAAGGTTGGAAGCTAGAAATTATATCAATGAATATAGCTTGGAAAGCAACAACAACCTACCTCTTTTGGAATTAGCCAAATTAGATTTCAACACTGTTCAAGCACTTCATCAGAAGGAGTTGGTTGAGATTGTCAGGTGATTGTTCATATAAGTACATAGTTTTGAACCTGTATATTTATAATTTGGTTTGAGCTACGTATAATATTTCTATTTTTTGAATTAGGTGGTGGAAACAGTTAGGCCTGGTTGATAAGCTTGGTTTCGCTAGAGATCGACCGCTGGAGTGCTACCTATGGACTGTAGGCATATTCCCAGAGCCGTATAATTCCACTTGCCGCATCGAATTAACGAAAACAATTGCCATCTTATTAGTTATTGATGATATCTTCGACACCTATGGCTCATTATCTGACCTTTCTCTCTTTACCAATGCAATTCGAAGGTTCGTAGTAAGCATGATACTTGCTCTTTAATTCCAAGGTGTAACAAAAACATAATTTAGAGTCTCTTAATACAGGTGGGATCTTAATGCAATGGAACCGCTTCCTGAGTATATGAAGATATGTTATATGGCACTGTACAACACTACTAATGAGATTGGATATGTAATTCTTAAACAACATGGATGGAGCATTGTCCCTCACCTTAAAAGAACGGTAATGGTTAATTAAACACTATTTGCCTGATCAATTTCAGTTGTGATGAATGTATGTATGTATGTATATATATGTGTGTGTGAAGAAAATGGCTAATAAAATGATAATATTATCTGTTCTATATATTACAGTGGATAGACATGTTTGAAGCTTTCTTAATCGAAACCAAATGGTTCAACGGTGGGTATGTCCCCACTCTCGAGGAATATCTAGACAATGGGGTAACAACTGGAGGCACATATATGGCATTGGTTCATTCATTTTTTATGTTGGGTCAAGGTGTCAACAAAGAGACTCTGGCAATGATGGAACCATATCCTGATCTCTTTTCATTCTCAGGAAGAATTCTTCGGCTATGGGATGATCTAGGAACAGCAAGGGTATGTAATTAGCAAAATATTATTTTTATCTCATTTTTTACTGATAGTCTTTTTGAGGGGCTAAAAAAGCAGAAATTTTATAATCATCATGACCCATATACAATTGCAAGGAATATATTTGAGTAGAAAGTATTAATACAATTAAATTTTAAAAATGATAACTACTAAACTATTTAGAAACTCATTAATTAATCTTCAATCTCAATCCTGACACACTTTTTTGCTTAGATTAGGTTGATTTTTTCCTTCAATAATTGTAAGGATGTCATTGCTTATTAGAAACAAAAAGGCATGATTTAGCTTTAATTGTTAGTATTAAATTAACATTTTCTTATTTGATAATGTCAATCCTCTTCTAGATCTATATGATTGTGCATTGTAGATGCTCAATTATTAATACCACCATTTTCTTTCTTGGAATTAATAGGAGGAGAAAGAGAGAGGAGATGTTGCATCTAGCATAGAATGCCTCATGACAGAGAAAAATATTTCATGCGACGTTGAAGGAAGGAAACAAGTAAGGCAGCTCATTCGGAGCTTATGGACAGAGCTCAATGAAGAACTGATGGTCCCAAAAGCAATGCCTATGTCAACCATTAATGCTTCGTTTAATCTAGCAAGAACTGCCCAAGTTGTCTACCAGCATGGAGATGACAAAACGGGTTCCAGCGTTGATGATCAAGTACAAGCATTGATCTATAAGCCATTCCCATTGGCTGATTGAGCAAGATTGTGCATTGAGGACTTGAAAGCATGATCGCAATATATATATAACGCACTTATAAATTTATTCGTGTTTCACTGCAAGATGATAAAATAGTCAATATTAAAAAAAGAAAGATGGAAAAAAAAAATACATGTAATATAATATGTTTAATGTTTAATTTATATATTAAAAATTCACATTTGAAATTTTTTTTATGATGAAAACATTTTTTTTTTTGCAAAAGAAAACGTATCAACAAAATTTTCACTAAGAAATAATGTCGAAAAAAATTGGCTTGTTTTCATAATTTTTTAACCATTCATTATTTACATCATAATTAGTATATTTTATAACAAATTTTTATGTTATAATTTCTTACCTATAAATCTGAATATATTTAATTTTGTTTAAAAGTAAATTTAGTACAAAATATTATTGTCTTCTTATTTTATTAAATGATATGTAATTAACTTTGCAATTTCTCAACTTATGGTGCTATTTTTCATAAGTGAAATTTTAGATTAATTTTTTTTATTTTTAAAAATTTTAACAATTTAAAGTATTTCACAATAAATTAAATTTTCTTTAAGGTGCTTATAGAACAACTATTTATAAAAAGTTTCAAATTTGAATTAATAAAATACTGTAAATTAAGGGGCTTACAAATGCTCTTTTACTTTATAAATAATATTTTATTAACAGACATATATTAAACAGAATATTGGATGAATGTTGATTGAATAATAACAAAAAAAAGAACGAATAAGAGAGATGTTGTATGTGAATTTCTCAAAGGAAACCAGCATAAAATAAAATGGAAAATCAGAAGTCAATTAAAATCTAGTCCAACAAAACAAATATATATAGAACACGTTTAAATGCATAAGAGAGCAAAATCATTATCTTTTTCTACCTCATAAGAGATCATATGACATCACTTAAGTGTATAATACAATTACAACAACAATTGACAAACCTTGAAGGTAAAAAAAATTGATTCTAATAAATTTTACCACATTTTACAAACCATTTTGAATAGAACCTATCCACTTAGTACATATTGTACATAAGAACTTTTATATCACTCTTAACTGCTCCATCTTTTATCTCAGGCTCTTTTTCATTGGAAGAACCATGAAATAAGAGCAAAAATGTGTTTCCTTAAATAACACCAAAAAAAAAAAAAATAGACATTTTATGATAATGCAGGTTCTAACCATTTTAGTAAAAACAGATTGGAATTTTTTTCACAAGTATCTATTGTTTGCTTTTTTACCATTTTTATACATTTAATAGCTTCTTTTAAGTCAAGGCCAAGAGGACGCCTTCCAAAAACACTCATCCACTATTTATGAACAAAGAAAAAAAAAAAACAAGACAATATGCATGTTAAAACTTAAATTATAATTACAAAGAACTGCACATAACAATCCAGATGTTGTCATTCCTAAATTAAGTAGCAATGACAATGATGAATGAAGCTTGACAAACAATTTCCCTTCATTTCAGTTAACTTGACTACTGAACAAATGCGCAATTTCATAATTATTTAAGATAAAAAAAATTGAGAAATAAATTAGCAAGTTATGAATTAAGCCTTGAACTGAATACGCTCGAAGTTTTTATGCATCACTTATTAACAAAAAAAAAATAAAATTCAACATTAAATTAACATTTCAAACAAATGCATATATATTGAACCTTAATAGACCTTGAAATTCTAAATTAATTTTTTAAAAAATAACTCATAACAGAGAATCAAACCTTTAATTCATACAACAAAAAACATAAAAATAAAATTCAAGAACACTATTTCATCTCCATTCAACGCATTCATGAAATAGATATTTTATGATGGATTTCATAGGTCGCTATATCACAAACCAAAATTGAAATATTATGAGATTGATTAAACAACAAAACTAAAAGAGAGAAAACAAGAAACTAAAGTCAAACTACCCAATTAGATAGGATTTTTAAAATATTTTATGGATTTAATTCTGAGGGAAAAGATGTGTGTTAACGTCAATGCATCGACTCAATAATATTTGGATCACAATCCCTTTTCCCTTATTACAAAAAAATAGAGGGAATGTGAGGGGAATATTGGAAGAGCTTCCATGGATGACATTAATGCACTTATTATATGTTAGTCATTTGCATGTGTCATACATTAAGTTATGACTGTCTCTAAAAGGATTCGATGATGAAAACATCTTCCCGAATATGACAAGTGTCTGTTCATTCATACGGCCTCTGAAGCATGCTAAAGTCTAAAAGACCCTAAACTGAGCCTCTAAAGTGCAAAACTGGTCATTAAGTCACTAAGTCAAACCCTGATTGTACGAATTATGAATTATCAGAATGATAATTCGCTCATTTCGAGTAATCATTGCTCAAAATGTGTAACTTGTCAGACCAATGTTCATCTCGTAAGACTATAGTTCAACTTTGTTAAAAATCGGAAGCCGATTTTGACAAAATGGATGTTGGAAATGCATTCGAAAGCCCTAAAAAACCTTCATAAAAATCCTAAAAAAATGCATGTAAACCCGAGAAGCATCGTGTAAGCAAATTTGTAGCGCATAACCACATCTAAACATATAATGCTTATACATAAAAATAAGCCTATTCGGATAAAATAGACATTGAAAATGCATTCGAAAGGTCCAAAAACCTTAGAAAGCATTATACAACCCCAAAAAAGTGGCCCTGGGAAGCCCGCGTAACATGATTAAGTGAGAGTAAACATGTGATCGAGTGCACGACCATGAGCTCAATCGCATGGCCATGCATCCCATGGTTTGTGACCACACGGCCAAGCACATGGCCATACGGCTTTACACGTAAACACAAGTACATGCTTATAGTCACGAGTCCTAGGCATGTAGACACACACAAAAAACTCACTTTTCTCTATAAATACTAGTCTCCACCTCCCATTTAAGGGGGCCCTTCACACATGCCGAACCTCTGTCAAATTGAAGACACAGGACCCCCATTTTACACACTTTTAGCTTATTCACTACCTTTTCTAGGATTTTTAGACTGACTTGAACCAAACCCACCTGCATCTTTGCCAAAGCACACTTCAAAGGTTTACGAATTTACATTCTTCACGTTATTTTCAACCTCTCAACGAGGATAACTTGAAAGTCCCATGAAGCTAAAGCTTTAAAAACCTAAAAACAAGCTCAGTTGAATTTGAGGACTAAATAATCATTTTTGCATGTTTAGTTTATTGTCTTGTATTTTATTTTAGTATTGCCAACTGTTGAGAAATTATTGTGATTGTGTGGTGAGACTTGCTTTATTTTGCGCATAATAAACTGTCATTTTCCATCATCTAGCTCTGAAATGTGAAAAAAATTATCATTCTTGCATTAAGTCCTCATATTTATTTTCAAAAATACAAAATTTATTATTTTCATGTAATTTTTGCATTTTCTGCTTATTTAACACATTTTTTTGATAAAAATCATATTTTTACACTGCATTTTCATATCATTTTCTACAGCTTAAAATCATAATTTTTCACATAAAGTATGTATTTTGTATTAAGTGAATATCAATATCAGCATTTTGTATAGTTTTGACATTTTCAACATAAAAATCATACCTTTGCATCAAAACTGCATATTTGCATTAAAATTGCTTTTTTCCATTTCCCAAACACAAATATAAGTATTTTCCCCTTTTTTGCATCAAAATACATTTATAATATGAAAGTTCACGTTCTTAAGCTAGAGCTTCCATTTTATGGTCCAATGATGCAACCATGATCTTTTGTTATTTCTAAACTATTTAGAAATATTGCATAATAACTTCTGCAAGTACACATAAGTTGCAACTGTATGCATCTAATTGTTTATTCATTGATTGACTATCTTATGCCTATTTGTTGTCCTATTGGATGAATGGATGGAATTGCACATAGTTGTGCTAACCTCTGTTTTGTAGGTATATTACTAAATTAATTTTACTTATATTCCTACTTTCTTTCTCTTTTCATATGTATTTACTAGGAAAGCCTTGTAAATAACTATACTTAATTTCCTTTACTTTCCATTATTATTATATGCTTGTGTGAATATACATATATCAATTGTCATTATCGGAACTAGGGTGCTGCGATAGTCATATATCAAGTATTGTATAATAAAAAATAGCTAAAAAGTAAATGCGATCTCCTAAACCTAGAATATTTACTGGGGATAATACTCATTGAGTGACCTAATGACATCCCTTTTATCTTTTCCTGATTTTCTAAATATTAAGTGGTGACTCCATAAACATAAAGCATCTCGCATCCCTCGAGACCAATCATTTATCCCTGTCTTGAAAACATAATAGATGTCCCTATCAGTAAAGTTGCCTCAAAAAAGAATTCGGTCGCTCATAATATGATTAAGGCTAAATCTAATTTTCTTTTGATTTTAACAACATAATTTTAAAATACTAATAATGTGTGTTTAAGTATGAATTAGATAGACATTAAAAGAAATTCAAAATAATAAGAAAATAAAGAAGTAGTGAAAGGTCACGATCATTGTCCTGATCGTGACCTAATTTGATTAAGATAAGTTCATGAATCAATTGCTGAGGAGTACTCTAGTGGTGCTCATGGTCCCAATTATGACCGTGAGTGGATCGTGACATGGATCATGAGCAAGGTCACGAGTCAAAGACCTTCAATTTGGCAAAAGAAGCAGTGGTGCTCACGATCATAATCCTAACTGTGGCTCAACTGTGATGCTCCTCATGAAAGCAATTATGAGTAGCTTATAAGCATAACTAACTTGCCTCCAATCAAGCTAAGACTATAATAACACTCATGAGCATGATCACGATCGTGATTAAGCTCACGGTTTAAGCCTCACAAGCATGAAATCCAAAAAAGATTAAAGATTAAAGTGACAGGCTTGATCACGGTCCTAGTCATGACTGTGACCAGAGCATAATAACCCAAGTGGCAGCTGCTTAACGGTCAATGTAGGGCTCCAATAACTAGTTCATCAAGTATCACAACCGTAATGCATGTAATCATAACCATGACTAGACAATTTTCTACAAGAGGCTGAAAGATCATTTAATAAAGAAAGAAGAAGTTATAGATGAATTGAATGAGTTCCAAAAACCATGTCATAATATTTTTCACTATATATACTCTTCATTAAACATCATTTAAGAGGTTAGATTTGTTGGCAAATAAATTCTTTTTAGCATTCAATTCGCTAAAGCTTCAAACTTCATTTTCTCTTTGTAATTAATTGTATTTGAGTGTGGTTTGTGTGATAGACTAGGTTCTTCTTCTTCTTGTATTTCTTAGGTTTAAGAAAGGGAAGTTACGAATTAGTTTTAAGTGGTTTGGTTTAAGTGTTAGCCACTAAAACACTTGGGAATTGGTTTCAAGAGTGAGCCTTCAAAATTCTTGATTGTAAATGTTGAAGAGTGAGCCTTAAACTCTTATGTACACAATCAATACATATAATAAATTAGTGTGGGTATTCAAAATCCTAACATGGTGATAAGCTAAGTGGAGACATAGACTCATTTTTAAATCAAACTCCTCAAATCCTTTGAGTTCATATTCTCTTCTTCTACTCTTCATCATAATTCCTTTTGTTCCTTAATTAGATTTTAATTTATTTTTAAATTTTCTAATTGCCCTATTCACCCCCTCCTAGGGCCTTTTCAATTGGTATAAGAGCTAAACTTCTTAGTATTTAATTGCAAGAAGGTTAGATTATGGGTAGTGAGGGTGTGAATTTTTCTTTGAGACCTTTCTTTAATAGGAGTGATTATCCCTACTGGAAATTTAAAATGACTTGATAGTGATCTAGTTAGACTATTGGAAGTAGTTCTTGGTGGTTGGTAACCTCCCAAAGCCATATTAGAAAATGTGGAAATCCTCATTGATGGAACTCAATGGACACAAAATCCAAGGGAGGCAAACTACAAGAATAAGAAAGCAATGACAATCTTACTTGCTTCTATATATAAAGAAAAAGGAAGGACAGCCCAACATTGCTTATCTACTAAGGAAATTTAGGAGACTCTTGAGAATCATTTTAAAGGCAACATTTAAGTAAGAAGCAAGAATGTTCAATTACATGTATATGTATATGAGCTCTTTAAGATGAAGCCTTAAGAATCCATCATCGAAATGACAAATAGACTCAATGCCTTCCTTACCACCTTAAGAAAGCTTAGAAAACACTACTCTAAGGATGAGATCAACATAAAGATTCTTAGAATCCTTCCTAAAAAGGATTGGGAATCTAGAGTAACCTCTATTAAGGAAGCTCACAACTTGTCAATGCTTTCAACTAATATTCTTATTGGAGCTTATATTAAAATAAAAGGAACATGAAAAAGAGGAAAAAGAAGAAAAGAACAAAGGCATTTCTTTGAAGGCTTCACAAAATGATAGTGAGGAAGAAAGTATTAAGGATTCAAATGATGAAGATGTGACATTATCATGCTTACAAGGAACTTTAACAAATTCTTAACAAAGAAGAAATATTTAAGAGCTAGATATTTCAAGAAAGGAGATAAGAAGAAGAATAAAGAGGTGACTTACTATGAAAGCAAGAAACCCGAACATATTATGAGTGAGTGCCCAAGGTTGAAGTTCTAGAACAAGGAAGCAAAGGACAAGAAAAAGGCATTGAAAGCTTCAACAGATGACTCATCCAAATTGAAAAAGGAAGCAAAGCAATAAGAAGTGGCCAATCTTTACTTCATGGCTCCTAAGGACAATAATGAGGTACCATCCACTTCTCACTTTTCTTATGATGATTATGATAATAGTAATGAAAATGATAATGAGAGCTCAATTGTGAGCAAACTCATGCTTAAATGCAAGAGCTTACTTTCTAAGAAAAAGCTTTACAAGTATGAGCTCTCAAGTTTATCCAAGGAATTTAAGAATCTAAAAAATGATTTTTCTAAACTTGTTTCATCAAATGAAAAACTTGTTAATGATTTAAAAAAAATCTACCTCCTTGAATGAGGAACTTAAGAAAGCCAATGATGAAAATCAAAAGCTTTCAAGAGAAATATTGGAATTGAGAAGTTCCATTTCTAAATTCAAGAAAGGGAAAGACTTTAGATAATCTTCAAAGAATCCATGGTATCACTCATGGACTTGGTTGTACAAATGAGTCGTTATCCTCATTATCATCACAAATTAATTTTGTCAAAGACTATAATGATTCTTCTCCCTTTACTTTTAATTCCTTTGAGACTCAAGCCTTGAAGGCAAAAAATTCTCCATCTTTTAGAGTCAATGTTAAGTCTAACAAGACTCAACCAATTTTAACTCAAAGGTCTAAGGCATAAGCCAAAAGATCTCAACCCAAACATGCTTACATATAAACAAGAAGAAATATTCCAAGGCATGTTATCCCACAACACCACATATATACATATGGTTGTATGAACTACACTCATCCTAGATCACAAATATATTCTAGGAAACCAACCCCACATTTTCATGCATAATTATTAATCTTTAAAGTACTTACAAGGATAATAAAAGCTCAATAAACAACATGCTAAATGGAGTGAGTTTATTGAGTTCTTTCCATACATCATAAGGTATAAGCAAGGTAAGGAAAATATTGTTGTTGATGCATTATCTCGAAGATATACACTTCTTTCCATTCTTAATGCTAAGTTATTGGGTTTTAAATATATATAGGATTTATATGCTAATGACTATGCCTTTAGCAAATTTTATGCTACTTGTGAAAAAGTTGCATTTGAAAGATACTATATGCATAATAGTTTCTTATTTAGAAATGTTCAATTGTGTGCACCTATGAGTAGTATGCGTGAACTTTTAGTTAGGGAAGTGCATGAAAGTGGATTAATAGGAAATTTTGGTGTTGTTAAGACTTTAGATGTTTTGCATGATCACTTTTATTGGCCTAATATATGCATTGATTTTCAAAGAATTTATGACAAGTGCATTGTGTGTAATCAAAAGATTATATATGCCACTACTCGTACCTAGTATGCCTTGGGTTAATATCTCCATTGATTTTTTTAAGGTTTACCTAGGTCTAAATGTGGTAATGATTCAATATCTATGGTTATGGATCAATTTTCCAAGATGGCACATTTTATTGTTTGTCATAAAACTGATGATGCCTTAAATATTACTAATATTTCCTTTAAAGAAGTTGTGCATTTACATGGTATGCCTAGAACTATTGTTAGTGATAGGGATGCTAAATTCCTCAGTTATTTTTAGAAGAATTTGTAGGAAAAATTGAGGACTAAATTATTGTTTTCTACTACATGTCACCCCAAACTAATGGTCAAACTAAAGTAGTAAATCACACTTTAGGACAATTATTATGCACATTGATTAAAAAAATTGAAATCATAGAAAGAATGTTTACCACATATTGAATTTACTTATAATCATAGTATGCATTCATATACTCATTATTGTCCTTTTGAAGTTATTTATGGTTTTGTTACTTTGAGTCCATTAGATTTGTCTACTTTGCCATAGAAGATGAGAGTTGATCTAGATGGTAAAAAAAAGGCTAGTTTTGTTAGGGCATTACATGAAAAGTGCGCATAAATATTGAACAAAAGAATTAAAAAGTTACCCAAAAATCTAATAAAAGACATGTGAGAGTGACCTTTGAATCGGGTGATTAAGTTTGGGTTCATTTTAAGAATGAAAGGTTTCCTAGTGTACATAAGTCTAAATTGAATCTTGGGGTGATGGTCCTTTTTAAGTTCTAGAAAGGATTAATGATCATGCTTATAAGATTGACTTGCCTGGTGATTATAAGGTTAATGCTACTTTTAATGTTTCTGACTTATCTCCTTTTGATTTTGATGAGGTTGATTATTCAAGGACAAATCTTCCTGAAGAAGGAGGGAATGAAGCAAACCAAGCATGATGATTCACTCAAGTACATTAGACCAACTATAAGGGCTAGAACTAAGAAGTTTAAAGATGATTTACAAGTATTTAGGAAGTCCATATGGTGTGATAAAAATGAAACTAGATCAAAAATGAGAAGGAGCTTCATTATGTTCATTTAATTCAAGTTCAAGATGAGCATACAATGTGCCTGGTTTGAAGTAACTTTGAGTTGATTCTTAACTTTTGTACCTCGATGGCATGCTTTGGTATTTTAGTCATAACTTTTGTCACAGAAGTTAGATTCAGGTGATTCAAAAGGCTATGAAAAGATAAGAAAAAGAGCTAAAATTTCATGGAGACTATTTTGTACAATTCCATTATCTTTAGGAGCTAAAGGCTCAAACATGGCCATGCATGTGTTTAGACATGGCCATGCTTTATTGGTGTAGGCAGACGACTATGTGTCATTTTCGGCACAACCATGCCTAGTTACTATTTGCTTATGCTTGGAATTAGACACGGCCATGCATAATTTAAGCATGCCTATAGATAATGGAATCAACTTAATTTTTTAAGGTTTTTATGCTTATTTTTCAGCCATTATTGATGTCTATTTTATCCTTTGTCCTAATAATATTATAAATAGCTTGTTTAGGGTTGTAAAACATGGTTATTGAATTTTTTTTTATTGATATCAACTTATTTAAGAGGTTGGAGTCCTTTCTTTAGTTCTTAAAAGAACTTTATGAATTTATCAAGTAAAGGCTTAATATTTTCAAACCTAGTTTAAGTTAAACTTGAAATTGGCTTAGTTTAATTTTAGATTTTCATTGAATGACCTTTAATTCTTTATAACTAAGGTTCTTAAGTATGGGTTATTTAAGGGTCTTATTGGGAGTTAGATTTTTCTCACTTGATTTATTGAATAATCCTTGGCAAAAACATTAACATTGAATATGGGTTTGCAATAAGTTAACCATATTCATATCAAAGAGAATTTGAAATGAGTTTGATGTGAAAGCATAAGTTCTTTCTTAGTCTCTAAATAAAGTAAAGAGAAAAGGGAATTTTCATTAATCATCAAGTACAATAGACATAAGCTTAAGAAATTTGGGTTAGATGGAGAAAAAGCTAACAAACTCCAATGAGCTCATCCATTAAGCTTGGCAAAGGTAAGAGTGGAAAGTCAGATGATGAAAAGCACTTTCGACGTATGATCGAATCCCTTTTCTACCTTATTACTAGTTGACCTAATATTATATTTGCTACATGTTTATGTGCTAGATTTCAATCTTTCCCTAAGGAATCACACTTGAATGCACTTAAAAGAATCTTTAAGTACCTTATAAGAACCATAAATTTAATTCTTTAGTACCCTGGGAGTGATTCCTTTATCTTAGTTAGTTACTTGGATGTGGATTTTGTTAATAGTTTAATAAAGAGCACTTTTGAAACTTGTCAATTCTTAGGACAATGCTTAATTTTTTAGTTTAGCAAGAAATAAGTTTCGGATGCCATATATATAGCCAAAGCCGAGTATATGGCAACTAGTTATTGTTACTCATAAATTTTATGGCAAAATTAACAAATTAGGGAAAATGACATAGATTTGGTCACGTTATTATCAGTTGTGACAATACAAGTGCTATCAACATTAGTACAAATTAATGAGTTAACTTTGTCATCTTCTAAACCAACTAGAATAGATTTACTGATCATGCCATTTGTTGTATCCCTGCTCTAATAACCATGGAAGAATTAAGTGGCATTTTGGGAGAGACAAGTGTTAGAATAAGGAAGAAGAAGCAATAGGTGGTAGCTATTAAGCTGCCAATACAAAAGAAGGGACAGTTGTTGAAGAGAAATGGCGGCATGTCTTTAACATTTAGCCACCATTTAGTATCACTTGTTCTTCTTCAAACCTGTAAAACCTATTTCATTTCTCCATCAAATTCTTTTAACAAAACCTTTTACCAAACCAAAATCTTTTCAAGGAAAGAGAAGCATTTTCAGAGTCATATATGAAAGCTATATAAAGATATACATAAACTCTTCTCTAAATCAACAAAAACAAGTTTATCTAAATTCTTTCTTTGATAAATATAATATTTTTTTTGGTAAGTGATTTCTTTATTTGATTCCATATTGTTCTTGGGCTATTTTTATGTTCTCATGGATTAATGAAATGAAGGCTTAAGTTTAGGGTTTTAAATTAATAAATTATGTGTCATTTACTTCTTTAATTCATTCTTGGTAATGAGAACATTTGATGGACCTTTAATTAGTTAAAATTCTTTTATAAACTCCACTTTAATTAGTTAAAATTCTTTCAAAAACTTTTCTTTTAATGGAACTTGAAATTTTATAAAAATGAACTCTTTAAATCTTTATTTAATAACAATTTACATGTTCTTAGAAAAACCATAAGTTTTTTTGTTACAAAACATAATGTAGATACGAACTTGAGAAAGTATTAAATTTTTGTAATTGAATTTTTAGTATAATATTGAGTGTTTTGTGTTTTGAAAATGGAAATTGAAGAACAATCTTAAAACTAGAATTTGTAGAGTACCAACACGACCTAGTCATATAACTGATCAACCAATGCCTTATAGTGTTTAAGTGATGCCTCAATACTGGGGAGGTGCCTCAGTTCATTGAGGGATGCCTTAGTAGCTAGTCAGACACCTTAGTGTCCTTTTGGTAGCATTTTAGGACTAAAAATAAGTTCATAAACTACCTGGTGGCAACTAGTTTTACTAAAATTTTATTCATAAAAATAGAGTCTCATTTTATTACTTCTTAAATGTCATTTTAAGAGCAGTTCCAGCTACAACAGTAGAAAATAGACCGGGTCCATTTGGTTAGGCTTTTGTGTCAGCAACTCCAAGTGAGTGGTTAACTATATAACAAAGGCTCTTAAATTATATTATACATATATATATTTTTTAATATAATATAATATAATATAATATGATTGATTTTAAGTATTCCCCTGCCTTTCTCATATTACTTAGCATGGATACCGCCAAAGACTTCATATTGATACTCTTACTCATTTCAAGCATTGGAGTATATTAGATGCACATTTATTATTCAAAAGACTGAAATGATACTTTAAAATCCAGGCAATTTATACTGCAAGTCCATAAATTTATTTTTGCATATTCTTCCTCTCGTTTGGGTGCAAAGCGAGTATTAGATTAATTAGAGTTAATAAACTCTCATCATAGAGCCGTTAATTGAACATCTGAATTTTGTAAGGCTAATAAAAGAAAGTCGTTAAGATCAAAGTTCATGAGATAAGGTTTCATACATGATCTTATGAAGTGGATGAATTTACTTTCAATTTGTGGATTTTCTTTATTGAAAAATCTAAGGAGATAGAGTTCTCTTACTTCCCTTAAGTATTTATTAAGATGTTTGTCACGTGGGGTGATATTTTGATGAGTAATTGGCATTTACTATCTTGTCCATCCTTATTAATGTATTGGTTCCTTTCTCCTTCTTTGTTCTACTTTGTTTGCCTATGTAAAATGCCATAAGTTTGTTAGGTCTATTTGCAAGTAAAGAAATTTTATCTAAATGCAATGCTATTCTTTTGCACTCTTCCCTTTCGATTGTGGTGATGTCTCTGATCATAAAGGTCATAATACTCCACCATTGACGTTGTAACCTAGGTCTAAGTTTATCTTTCTGTCATCCCCTGTAAAAAAAAAAGTTTAGGAGTTAGAGGGCTTATTTCATGATTAGAGAGGTTTTATAGTGCATTTATTTTAAGTTTTGAGTGCATTCTTAACTTTTTAGGGCCTACACATGTATCATTGGCATGGTGGACCTTCTCATCACCATATTCCATTTATTATTCTTGATGTTGTAGAGTTCTACGCCAACTGGTCATGATTTAAGAGAGGCTCTTTAAGGATTTAATGCTTTGTCTTTGCTTAAGTGTTCTTGTAACTATTAGAAGTACATTTAAGAGCATCTCTTACAGTAGATTCTTGTTACTCTTTCTGAGGTACACTCTTCTTTTGTTACTCCTTATATTATTGATTATCTTTTGCTTTTATAGTTCGTGGGAGTAGGTTCTCCTCTTGTTGAGACTATAGGTGATGTTCTAGATATGCTCTGGATGAGGCTATAGGGATGAATGTTGAGTTTGAAAAGAATAAATCTCCTATATATCCTCCTAAGGTTATGTGTTATGAAGCTTATATAAGTACTATCATTAGTGTTATCTCCTTGTTGGATAGACCCATGAAGCATCAAGTTCATCTTAATTGCATCACTCATCCTATTTTTACTCCTTTATACTCTGACAAATTTCCTACACTTTTATAACACTAATTTTAAATATTAATAGCCAAGTATTTGTATAATATTATCTGGGCTCAAAGAATTTTATTATGCAAAGAAAGTATTTTCATAATAGCTATATAAAAGTGTTTGCATGCTATGTATGATATGCATGATCCTAATAGGTATTGTGTTTAGAGGAGAGCTATGTTACAGATCTTGGAGTGTAAGAATGAGGTGCTTTATTAACAGCTTGTAGAATTAAACATTGAATGCCCCAATATTGGTACTTCTGATGTTAGAGCTTCTGATACAGTTTGTTGGACAGATGACCAAACTATGACGTATTGATGAATTATTGGCTATTACTTATAGTTTACTTTTTTTTGCCTCATAACTCTTGTACTAACTTTGAATCTTCAATATTGATTTGCCCTTGGTTTCTGATAGTTTTCCTTCATGTGTGCAACCAAAATCTTTTTCTTTTTCTTCTTTTTCTTTATGCCTTTATTTTTTCCTAAGAGGGTTTTTAACTTAGCAAGCTCAATTTTTCGTATTGTTGTCTCTTTTTTTTTTTTGAGATTTGATTGCTGAAAAAACTCAATTTATTCACTGCTATTATTAATCCAATCCCTTTAGTTGCAATCTCATGCATTGAAGATATAGAGGAATAGGCGAATTGACTGAAAGGAGTTCTTAACACTAAAATTAACTAGACTTGCTCTTATTAGAAGTTAAAGTATGTAACCATTAACTTATACAATCACTATGTTCCTTCATTAAAGCTACATGCTTCAACCTTCTTTTCTCCTTCACTTCTTTATCATCAGTACGATCATCCCCAGTTCATTATCATTATCACTATTGATTTTAAGAGGTTTCCTTTGAGGTAAGATTTCTTAGCTAATGAAAAGATTTATAGCTTCAAAAGACTCTTAAGCAAAACATGAGGTTTGATGTTAATGCTATAATTGACAACTACAAGGTATGGGTTGCAATGCAAGTTACTGAGCTACTTAGATTCTCAAGACATAGGGATTACAAATAAAATCCTAGAGGGGTGAAAAGAATTCAACTAAAATAGTAATATCATATATCTGATTTTAGCTTTCATTATGTATTGTCTTTCCATTTAGATACTTATGCAAAATGATAAAGATGAATATGCAATGTTTAAACAAAATTTTTAAATTTAATTTTATTCATTAATTGGGGAAAAGAATGAGTACTTTCATTATATCACATGATACAACTTATATTATCAGTTAGTCCTTTTGTATATTATAGCTGAAATTTTCTCATCTTTTTTATTTCCCTAATTTCTACTGGATTGACCTTTTCTGAGTTGTATACTTAGCAAGATCCTTTTTTCTTTTCCCCTTAAACTTTCCTCTCTTTAAAAGTTATATCATGTAATATAGGAATGTTCTTTAAATTTGCATTTGCGCCCATGCTGAATTTGCATTTATTCTTTAATTGAATTGAATTTATAACAAACATATAGATACGATCTAAATCATAATGCACTATACATCAGGATGCACATTACATAAATAAAAAAAATCATAATTCATATTATTGATTAGCAAAACAAAAAATTCTTAAAAAAATTAAAATGTTTTTCAAGGAAAACAATAAGAAAATTATTCTAAATTCTAAATGCTAGGGATGTCAAGTCTTATAGTGGCTCTCCTTTATGTGGCAGATAGAGTAACTGTTCTTGCATTTCCTCAATTACTTCCTTAATCACCTCTTTCTTAGTCCCTCTTTGTGTATAGCTAGGAGCTGCATGCTTCTTACTCTTCTCTTCATTCCTAGAGGAATTATGATACTTCTAATGGGTCTCATCTTTAGATCTTTGAAGGAGTTTAGCACTTCCTCTTCGTTAATTCCTAAGTTGATCATTGTTGTGGTTAGAAAAGGTACATTTTTTTAGTTTGGAAATGGGTTATTTTTAGTGCTTAGGTTTGGAATTTGCTTTTCTAGGTCTGTGATTCTTCTAGCATTAATGAGGTCTTGAATTGCATGTTTAAGCCAGACATAAGTGTCTGTGGGATGTCCAATAACTTAGTGGAATTTACAATAACTGTTTAGATCATAACTTAGGCTATTTAAGTTTAGTGCTCTAGAATAGGTTATAAGTTGAAGTAAGCCCTTTGCACTAAGTGGTCTAGGACTTTTGACAAAGGCTAGTTAAAGCTTAAAAATCTCCTTAGTTATTGGACTACATGGATATTTATAACTCTGCTAATATTTCCTTATTGCGTAATTTAGTGGTTTCTTGCTCTAGTACTTCTAATATATTTCTGCTTTTCATTTTTAATCTCTTTAGCTTACAAACCATCATTATATAAGTCTATAAAAGTGTTTAGATTCATCATTTGCAATCTTTTAACTAGATTAGGTGATATATTCTTAACACTTCATCTTTCTCCGCTAGCTTATTCTTCCTTAGCTGCACTTTGTTTATGAACCTTATTAAAAAGCTTGAGAACAATTCATTTAGTTTTTGTTTAGTCAACTCCAAGTCTTTGATGGACACCTCTATCTTAGTATTATACTCATACTGCTTTAGGAAGGTTGTGCATAATTTTTTTCCAAATAACCTGAATGGACTTCTCAAGCCCATGCTACTAGTTCACGGTAATGCCTTCAAAAGATAGCAAAAACAACCTTGTAATAACTAACAGAAGGGCTTTAGTGATGCTCACAATAGTTGTATATTGGCTAAGATGTATTCTTGAATCTCTAAAACTATTAAACTTTTATAACTGAGGCATCTTGAACTTATCAGAAAATTTATGTCCTTCAGTGCACAAGATGTCATCAAAATCAAACAAGTAAACCATACTTTATCCTCTCATCAGCTCTTTCATTTTGGACATTTTTTGAGCCAATGCTTGCACCTGTTTGGACTCAAGATCTTAAATCAACCCAAGTGACTATATAGGCAGTGAGGTTTAGTGTGCATCCAAGATTTTAGCAACTGTGATACTATTTAAGCTTAGGGCTTTAAGGAACACATTAACCATATCACAAAGATATGACATGGAGATGAAAAGTTACCACCCATGGTAATAACTAAGAAAATTTAAAGGTGGTGGTAATTCAATTCCCTAAAAGAGAGTTAGCACCACACTAAGATAATTCTGGGTATGGAATATCAACTTCTTTTAGCCTTGTGTTCATTTAGAATTAGTTTATGAAATACTAACTTATTCCCTATTTACATACAATTTCATACAAACAATTATTTAAACAATGAACTCCATGTAACTAGTGTCATGAAACGTATAAACACATTGCATTCAGGTAAGTAGAAACATCCATGAATTAGTCTAATCTACATTGATTTTATTAAAGTGAGCTTAGTCTACATTTCATTTTATTTTACAAGAGAATTGAAAACTAAAGGTGGGCCTACATTTTAACTTAATTAATGAGACTAAGTCTATGGATTTTATAGGAATTGAATTTGATTAATTTTGGATTAGTGGGCGTAGTTTCTAAATTTATTTTAAATCTCAAAGTGATCCTAAGTCTATTAATTTTTTAAAATGGGCTAAATTTAATAGGCTAAGCTATGTCTAAATTAATTTTAATTCTAAAGTGTGCCTAAGTCTAAATTATCCTAAATGGGCCTAAATTCATTTTAAGGTTAAATTAAACCTAAACCAATTTTAATGGGCCTATTATGTGAATTAGCCTAAAATGAGGTTTTTGAGCCCAAAATGATATGGATAAAAATAAACCCAAATATTCACATCAAACAAAATAAACATGCATTATGTGTTCTATGCTCATATTTTACATGGAGCCTAATTTAAGTTACTACCATCATTAATTTTAATTAGGATTTTAACAAATTGAACCTAATTTATTAAATAATTTTAAAAACACATAAAAGTAAACTTTTACTATTTTTTCCATTAACGAGGCTATGCAGAAAATAAAGATTCATTATACAACCCAAAACCAAATAAATAATAAACACATAATATAAAAATACAAAAAATTAACAAAATAATAAAACTTTAAAATTTATGTGAAGCCAGAACAAGATTGTAATCCATAACATTTCATGGACCTTTATGGGTATTATTAGTTTAATCACCTTCATTCCACAAGCTCAGGTTACTCCTATCATCTTGAAATACAAAACAAACAACAAATATAAATCAGTAAATAATTAATAAAAAAAATCAAAATGAAAGAAACAAAAATAAAATTAAAATAAAAGATAAAGGAGATGAAGATGAGAATGGGATGCAATATTAATTTCCCTTAGAAGGATGATCATCATTGATAGAAGTGTCTGTGGTTTTATTTTCTATGATTTTTAGTTTATTTTTGGATCTGATTACGACAAAGAACTAAAAGAAAACACCGTGAAAATAAAACGAGATAGGATCATGTTTGGCTAATGGCTAAAATCATAACAGTATAGAAAAAGGAATAAAAAACCTAGCAGGAGCCTCCTTTTTATGAAAAGAATTTTTGATATATATAGAACACACGTCTTGTAACCTATATTGGGTACAGGATAAAAATAATAATTTTTATTAATTATCTAATAATAAAACATATTTACCAATATAATTATCAAATAAAATAAAATAACAACCAATTAAAATTTAATAAAATTAACAAACAAATAAAATATAATAAAATAATAAAAAATTGCTTGACCTCTTTCCACTATCAAAAGTGTGGATTTCCAATTGGAAATCTATATTTCTGTTCAGAAAACTATATTTTCGATTGAAAATCTACATTCCTAATCAGGAAACACAAAGAAAATGGCCATTTGTGGCCATATTTGGCCACTTTTCAACTTGAAATGCATTGGTCATTCTGCCACTTTTTTTTTAATTGAATTGGCCAAAGTTGGTCATTTAGGCCAACTTCGGCCCTTTTCTTTTTTGTTATTATTTTTTCTTTCTTCTTATATATATATAATTTAAAAATAATTTATAATTTAGTTTAAAACTAATAAATCATATCCAATAAATTTAATTTCATAGTCAATTTTCATTATTGGGTATTCTGTCGCATCTAAACTCAAATTATCTAGAAATTGAGTGTTTACAATTGCCCCCCTTTATCACAATTTGGTTGGTAAACTGTAGCAAAACTAATAAGCACACAATTTCATATTAAAGTTTAAGGATACTTACCTCATTGTAGATTACAGACTCTGAATCGATGGTCGGTGATGCTAAGGCTATTGTGTAAGTTGTGCAACATCAAGCAAAATGATTTAGCTACTATGTAGGTTTTAGCAAATTTCACTATATTTCCTATGGAATGTCTAGTGAATTGTAATTAGTTAATCTCATTATATTTCTTATGGAATGTTTAGCAATGTGGTGCTATAACTACTATATAGTGTCTAGCTAATTGCACTATATTTCCTATGCAACGTATAATGACTGTGATTTGATGAATTTCATTATATTTCCTATAAAACATTTAGCAATGTGATGTTATAACTACTGTGTAGTGTCTAGCTAATTGTGATAATGAATTTCATTATATTTCCTATGGAACGTTTAGCAATGTGATGTTATAACTACTGTGTAGTGTTTAGCTGATTATGATAATGAATGTCGTTGTATTTATTGTGGAACATTTAACAATGTGATGTTATAACTACTGTGTAGTGTCTAGCAAGCTGTGAAAAAAGTGCTATAAGTCCTACGGAGCATCTAGTAAAAAGTGATTTAAAATGTTATAAGCCTTATGGAGTGTGTAGCAAATTGTGATACCTAACGGCCATGCAGTGTCTAAGAAAAATGTGATGTTTAATTGTCATGCAGCTTTCAAGCAAAATGTGTTGTTTATTTGCCATGCAACGCTTAAGCAAAAAATGCGATATCTAACTGCCATGCATTGTCAAAATGAAATGTGTTGTCTAGCTGCCATTTAGAGTCAAAGCAAAATGTGATATCTAACTGCTAGGCAACACTAAAGTGGAATATGTTGTCTAGTTGCCACACATTGTCTAAGCAAAATGTGATATCTAACTACCACGCAGCATCCAAGTAAAATGTGTAAATGCATTTTTGAACTTTGTGCTGATTAATTTTGGATCTTTTTGTGCTGATTGTGCTAACTAATTTTGGATTTTTATTAGTTGATTCTGAATTTTTATTGTCTAACAGTAAACCTTTATTTAAACAATGAACTTTAGGCTACTAATCTCATGAAAGGCATATAAACATTGCATTCATATAAGTAGAAACATCCCTAAATTAGTCTAATCTGCATTGATTTTATTAAAGTGAGCTTAGTCTACATTTCATTTTATTTTACAAGTGAATTGGAAACTAAAGGTGGGCCTACATTTTAACTTAATTACTAAGCCTAAGTCTATGGATTTTATGGGAATTGAATTGGATTAATTTTGGATTAGTGGGTGTAGTTCTAAATTTATTTTAAATCTCAAAGTGATCCTAAGTTTATTAATTTTTTAAAATGGGCTAAATTTAATAGGCTAAGCTATGTCTAAATTAATTTAATTTCTAAAGTGTGCCTAAGTCTAAATTATCCTAAATGGGGTTAAATTCATTTTAAGGTTAAAATAAACCTAAACCAATTTTAATGGGCCTATTATGTGAATTAGCCTAAAATGAGGCTTTTGAGCCCAAAACGATATGGATAAAAATAAAGCCCAAATATTCACATCTAGGCTAATATTTCATAGGCAACCTAATTTAATCTACTACCACCTTTAATTTTAATTGGAATTTTAAAAAATTGAATCTAATTTACTAATTAATTTTAAAAACACATAAAAGTAAACTTTTACTATTTTTTCCACTATCAGGGCTATACAAAAAATTAAGATTAATTATACAACCCAAAACCAAATAAATAATAAACACATAATAGAAACATACAGAAAGTTAACAAAATAATGAAACTTTAAAATCTATGTGAAGCTAGAACATGATTTTAATTCATGGCATTTCATGGACCTTAATGGGTTTTATCAATTTAATCACCTTCATTCCACAAGCTCATGTTACTCCCATCATCATGAAATACAAAACAAACAACAAATAAAAATCAATAAATAATTAATAAACAAAAACAAAATAAAAGAAGTAAAAATTAAATTAACAAATAAAATTAAAATAAAAGAGAAAGGAGATGAAAATGAGAATGGGATGCAATATTAACTTCCCCCAGAAGGATGATTATCATTGATAGAAGTGTCTATGGTTTTGTTTTTTGTGATTTTTAGTTTACTTGGATTTAATTTCAGCAAAGAACTAAAGGAAAACACTGTGAAAATAAAAAGAGAAAGGATTGTTTTTGGCTTATGGCTAAAATCATAACGACATAGAGAAAGGAATAAAAAGCCTAGTTGGAGCCTCCTCTCTATGAAAAGAATTTTTAATATATATAGGCACATTTCCTGTAACCCTAAATTGGGTACATGATAAAAATAATAAAAAAATCATTTATTTTTATTAATTATCTACTAATAAAACATATTTACCAATATAATTATCAAATAAAATAAAATAACAACCAATTAAAATTTAATAAAATTAACAAATAAATAAAAAATAATAAAATAATAAAAAATTACGGGACTTATTTCCATGATCAAAAGTGTGGATTTCCAATCAGAAGTCTATATTTTTTATAAGATATATATTACTTTCGATTGGAAATCTACATTCATGATTGGGAAACGCAAAGAAAATAGCCATTTGTTGCCATATTTGGCCACTTTTCAATTTGAAATGCATTGGCCATTCGACCATTTTTTTAATTGATTTGGCCAAAGTTGGTCATTTGGGCCAACTTCGGCCCTTTTCTTTTTTATTATTATTTTTTCTTTCTCCTTCTTTTTCTTTTGCATTTTTCTCTTTTTTCATTTTTTTTGAAAATTTGTGTCTAAAAAAATAAATAAAATTTAAAAATAATTTACAATTCAGTTTAAAACTAATAAATCATATGTAATAAATTTAATTTCATAATTAATTTTCATTCTTGGGTATTCTGTCACATCCAAACTCAAATTATTCAGAATTTGGGTGTTTATAAATGCCCCCCTCATTGTAGATTGCAGACTCTGAATTGGTGATCAGTGATATGTGATGCTAAAGCTGTTGTGCAACATCAAGCAAAATGCTATAGCTACTATATTGCTTTTAGAGAATTTCAATATATTTCCTATGGAATGTCTAGTGAATTGTAATTGGTGAATCTCGCTATATTTCCTATGGAATGTTTAGTGATGTGATGTTGTCACTAATGTGTTGTGTCTAGTAATTGCACTATATTTCCTATGGAACATTTAGTGACTGTGATTTAATGAATTTCGCTATATTTCCTATAGAACGTTTAACGATGTAATGTTATAACTACTATGTAGTGTCTAGCTAATTATGATAATGAATTTCACTATATTTCCTATGGAACGTTTTAGCAATGTGATGCTATAATTACTATGTAGTGTTTAGCTAATTGTGATCACTAATGTCATTATATTTCATATGGAACATTTAGTGATGTGATGTTATAACTACTGTGTAGTGTTTAGTAAGTTGTTAAAAAAGTGCTATAGGTCCTACAAAGCGTCTAATAAAAAGTGATTTAAAGTGTTATAAGTCTTATGGAGTGTCTAGCAAATTGTAATACCTAACTGCCACGTAGTGTCTAAGCGAAATGTGTTATTTAGCTGACATGCAACTTTTAAGCAAAATGTGCAGTTTAGTTACCAAGTAGTTTAGTTACCATGCAATATATAAGTGAAAAATGAGATATCTAATAGCCACGTAGTGTTAAAATGAAATGTGATGTCTAGCTGCTATTTAACATCAAAGAAAAATATGATATCTAGCTGCCATACAGCATCAAAGTGGAATATGTTATCTAGTTGCCACACATCATCCAAGAAAAATATGATATCTAAATGCCACACAACATCTAAGTAAAATGTGTAAATGTATTTTTGAACTTTGTGATGACTAATTTTGGATTTTTTATGCTGATTATGCTTACTAATTTTAGATTTTTATTAGCTAATTCTGTTTGATGGTAGATAGGGCATTACTTGATTTACGGTGGCTATTATGGGGATTGAAGTGTATTGTGAACATATCAACATTCTTGTATAGGACCTTAGTACTGGTGCTGATTTCACATGTTCAGTGTATCTTTTTCTCTAGATTTGCAATTCCTGAATACTTATTAAAGCTAATTCTAATGTGATGATTGCTCAAAAGTATATTATAATTTTGAAAATTTATGCGACAATTTCACCATTTTAGCATAAAGTAGCATGCACTCAACTAATCTCACTAATTTTGATTTGCATGACTATCATTTATTTGTAATTCACAAAGTTAGTGGTACTATTAACCATCTAATGCTGAGAGCGTATTATTTTACTAAGTGAAGAGCTAACTTTAACACCTAAATTCAAAGAGTTTTTGTTAAATAAAACTCATGGAAATTGATCATAAACTGATTAAATTCTAAGTATCAAAACTGTTTTTGAGTTATAAACGTGCCTTATTTCCTTATCCAACTATTCTCCCATCTTTCTTATATTACTTAGTGTGGATACCATTGGAATGGTCTTTTGGATACTTATACTCTTTTATAGCATTAAAGTAAATAGAGTAGCTTCTAATGTGGTCCCCTTTTAATACTCCCTCGCCTTTTTTATATTACTCAGCATGGATACCACCAGAGGCCTTACATTGATACTCTTATTCATTTCTCAACATTGGAGTAAATTAAAAGTGCCTTTTGGTGCTTGCTTTTATTTCAATTCTCATTTTAGTATTCCCCACCTTTCTTGTATTACTCAGTATGGATACCGTTAAGGGATTTTATACTAGTACTCGTTTTGAGCATTAGAGTATATTAGATGCACTTTTATTATTCCAAAGGCTGAATTGATACTTCATAATCCAAGCAATTTTTGCAGATCTATAGATTTTATTTTTGAGTATTCTTCCTCTCTTTCAGGTTCAAAGTGAGCATTAGATTGATTCGAGTTTAGAAACTCTCAACACAAAATTGTTAATTAGACATCTGAACTTTATGAGGCTAATAAAAAGAGCCATTAAAATCAAAGTTCATAAGATAAAATTTCACACATGATCTCATGAAATGGATGAGTTTACTTTGAATTTATGAATTTTCTTTTTAAAGTTGTACTTTACTATAGAATCTAAAGAGATGGAGTTATGTTACTTCCCTTGAGTATTTATGCGGGGTAATATTTTGATGAATAATTAGTGCTTGCCTTCTTCCTCATTCTTATAATTGTACTAGTTTCTTTCTCCTTCTTCATTCTCTTTTATTTTCCCTACATGAAATACCGTAAGTTAGATGGGCCTATTTACAGGTAAAGAAAATTTATTAGAATGCAACATTATTCTTTTGCACTCTCCCCTTTTGAATACTTCGTCATTGAGGTCATGGCTTTGGCTTAGGGATTTATCTTTATATCATTCTTGTTGATGCTATGACAAAGGAATTTTTCTCTTCCTAACATTCTCTACAAAAAAGTTTTAGGAGTTAGAGGTCTTATTTCATTATTAGAGAGATTTAAGAGTGCATTCATCTCAAGATTTGAGTGCAATCTACCCTTTTTAGAGTCAACACATAGTGTGTATCATGGTAAATTATATCTTCTCTTCAATGTATTTCTGACCTTATATCGATCTCAATGTTATGGAGTTTTGCTTTAAGTGGATAGAAGTTGTAAGAAGCTCTTAAAGGATTCAATGCTTCATCTCTTCTTGAACATTCTTATGGCTATTAAAGGTACATTCAAAAGCATCCTTTTAAGCAAATTCCCATTGATCCATCTAAGGTATGCTCTTCATTACTCTTTATTTCATTACTGCACATGTTATTGACTATCTTTTGTTATTACAATTTGTAGGAGATTCTCCTTTTGCTAAGGCTCTAGGTGATGTTCCTTTACTAGGTCAGTTCATGATTCATCAGGCTCTTTCACTTTAGACTTTTATCGAGCATTAATTTCTTTTTGGCACTATTGCTCCTTCTACTTCTTCTAATGCTTCATATGTGAATATTCTAATAAATTTCTTACACTTTTCAAACACTAATTTTAAATGTTAGTAATCAAGTATTTATACGATCTTGTTTGGGCTTAAAGACTTTTATTATGCAAAGTAAGTATTTCACAATAGATGTATGCAAGTGTATGCATGCTATATATGATATGCATAATCCTAATAGGTCTTTTTTTTGGAGCAAAGCTATGTTGTTGATCTTGGAGTATGAAAATTAGGTGCTTCATCAACAACTTACAGATTGAGTTTTGAACTCTTTAATATTGGTACTTCTAAGATTAGAGATTCTAATACAATTCATTGGACAGATGTCCAAGCTATACTATATTGATGAATTATTAGTTGTTGCTTGTACTTTATTTCTTTTTGCTTCATAACTCTTTAGTATAGCATCTTCACTCTTTCAGTGAATATTTATTATTTTCCCCTAAACTATTTACAGTTTTTCCCCCAGAGCTACATTTTTTGCCCTTAGTTTCTAATGGTTTTTGTTAGTGAAAATGTTAACAAAACTCTAGGCTTATAGAGAACATAATCAATCTTATGCTTGTCATGTTGACTGGACTTCCTCTTAGTGGAAGTTGGATAAGGTGAGGAATCTATAGCTTTGAAGAAATCTTAAGCAGAATATGAGACTTAATGCTGATGCAATGATTGATGATAACTATAAGGTATGGGTTGCAATGTAAGTTACTAAGTCACTTGGATTCTCAAGACACAGGTATTACAAATAGAATCACAAAGGGTGATAATAATTTAATTAAGATAGTGATGTCATTGCTCTGATTTTTAGCTTTCATTATGTTTTATCTTTCCATTTAAGTACTTATGCAATATGATAAAGATGAATATGCAATGTTTTGGCAAAAATTTCAAATTTAACTTTGTTAATTCATTAGGGATAAAATGAGTAAATTCATTACATCATATAATACAAATCTTATTATTAATTACTCATTTTAGATTTTTTTTAGTTTAATATTTTTCGCACTTTCATTTCCCCAATTTTACTTGACTGTCCTTTTGTGGGTTTTCTAATTAGCAGGATCCTTTTTTCTTTCTTTTTTTCTTTTTTTCTTTTTCCTTTAAATTTTCCTCTCTTCAGAAGTTGTGTCATATATATAGAAATGTTCTTTGAATTTTCATTTTTGCCTATGCTAAATGAATTCAATTAAATTGAATTTATCTCAAATATATAAATGCGATCAATATCATAATGCACAGTACCATCAAGATGTACATCACATAAGTAAGCAAGATTTCACATAATTGATTAATAAAACAAAAATAAGTTCTCTAGAAATTGAAATGTTATTCAAAGAAAACAATAAGAAAATTATTTTGAACTCTAGATGCTAAGGTTAATAAGTCTCATTCATAATGGCTCTCCTTCAAATGGTAGACATAATAGCTATTCTTGCATTTCCTCAATGACTTCCTCAATCATCTCTTCCTCAGTCCCTTTTTATATATAACTAGGAGCTGTAGGCTTCTTACTCTTCTCTTCATCCTTAGAGGCATCAGAAGACCTCTCAATGGGTTTCAAATTTAGATCTTTGAAGGAATTTAGAACTTCCTCTTCACTAATTCCTGAATTAATCATCATTATGGCTAGAAAAGGTACATTTTTATAGTTTGGAAATGGGTTATTTTTTATTCTTGGGTTTGGATTTTACTTTTCTAGGTCTATGATTCTTCCAATGTCTTTGAGGTTTTAAATTTCATGTTTGAGGCAAGCACAAGTGTTTGTGTGATGTCTAATGGCTTAGTGAAATTTACAATAACTGTTTAGATCATAACTTAGGGTATTTGGGTTTGGTGCTCTAAAATAGGTTATAGGTTAAAGTAAGCCCTTTTTCAATAAGTGGTTTAGGACTTTTGATAAGGGTTAGTTAAAAGTTGAAAATCTCCTCAATTTTTTGACAACATACACTTCCACAACCCAGCTAGTGCTTCCTTACTGTGTGCCCCCAATTAGGTAGTTCCTTATTTTCATATGTCTAGAGCTTTTCTTCTTCTCACTTTTGATTCCTCAACTTGCAAATCGACATCTTAAAGGTCTACAAATGTTTTATGATTCATCATTTGTCACCTTTCTACTAGATTAGGTGATACATTTTGGACTATCATCCTAACATGATCCTTCTCGGCTAACTTATTTTTTATTAATCCTATTTTGTTCATAAATCTAGTAAAAAAGTCTACAAAAGATTTATTGGATTTCTGCTTAGTCAATTCTAAGTCCTTGATGCACACCTCTAACTTGGTATTATACTCAAACTGCTTTAGGAAAGCTTGCACAATTCTTTCTAATAAGCTTAGATGGACTTCTTTAGCCTATAATATCAATTCACAGCCATGTCTTCTGGAGATAATAAAAACTACCTTGTAATAACTGACAAAGGAGCTTTAGTGGTACTCATAGTAATTGAGTATTGATTGAGGTGTGTCCTTGGATCTCCAGTACTATTAAACTTTTATACCTAAGGCATTTTAAACTTGTCGGATAGCTTATTACATTCCATGCATAATATGTCATTAAAGTAAAATGAATAGCCCATGCTTTGCCCTCTCATCAATTCTTCTATCTTGGACATCTTCTAACTTAGTGCTTGCATCTGCTTAGACTCAAGTTCCTGAACTAGCTCAAGTGATTCTTTGTTTGCTTTCTCTACCATGTAGTTTCAACATCTTCAAGATTTACTTCAATAGCAGGTACATTTCTAGCAACATTCACTGGTTGACGTCTAACATTATTAGCAAGAGTAACAGGAAGTGAAGCATCCATAGTAGGTGGAATAGTAGTAGTAAAAGGTCTAGTAATAGGTGTTTATTCAACTGCAGAATGTGGTACTAACCCAGCCATGGCTCTTATGTTATCCATCAATGCTTTTTTGATATCTTATAATGTCCAATTTCCTCCTTATTACTATTCCATCTCTTCAACTATATGCCTAGTTGGAGTTAGTATTGCTTCTAAATATAGTAGGTTGATATGACTCTTCTTTGAACTTCTAAAGGATCTCTTTTGCCATAGAACTTGGACTCAAAGTGGTTCTCTCTAGTATGCCACCTATTTATTTCCAAAGACAGGAAGACCCGAATGAATATATGATGGCTATAAAAGAAAGTGTTAATATAATGCACATATTATAAGGGTGAGCATTAACTGACCGAATTGCTTAACCCAAACTGGACTGAGCTAAAAATCATGGTTAGCTTGATAACCAAGAATAGGTGAGTGGCTGTTTGGTTGGGAAGAATGCAGAAAATCAGTTATCAATTTACAGTTTGATTAGAGTATTGAATTAACTGATCTAACCAAAAAACCAAACCACTATTACCTATTACTAAAACTACGCCATTTTTATACCCTCAACCCTAACCATAAAAAATATCCTCTCCATCTATATAAGGCTCTCATTCCCCTCATTCACCCCCTCCCTTCTCTTTTACTAACTCTAGACCTTAACCCAGTACCCTTTAGCTCACTGCCATTGTTCTGTCATCTCCTTCTAGCTTTGCCTCTTCCCTTGCTATAGTATAAACTGCTTCACTCTCTCTGTGTTCAATTCTTTCTTTATCATCTACTTCCTTCCAATCTCTTTGACTCGATGTTTGTGGTATAAAAAATTTATCTTTTTTTTCTTTGTTGTTGTTTTTGTTATTGCCAATGTACAACAATAAATATTGAAAGTGATGAGATTGACATGCAAGGGCCTTTAGTTGCTAGATCAACTAGATGTGGCAATTATCTTGTTAGATCTAAAGGTTTTATAAATTTTTAGGTATTTTGTTTTCCTCATTTATGTATTTTTATGGAGATGTATTTGTTCTTTATTTTTTGCATGTACTACTACTGTCTACTAGTGAATCGATTATTTGGTTGGATCTGCAAAGTGTTTTTTTGATCTCATTAAGAGATCTTAAAAGTGGAAGCCCTTAGTGTGTAGATCTGACCATTAGTTGATCATTTTAGTGGAAGTTGCATAATTTGAAAATAAATCGAGTTAGAGAATACGTTTGAAAGAACAACGTTTAAAAGGTCAAATCTTTATTTCTCCTATTGATAAATTTGTTTACTTGATCTTGGAGTTTTTGTTTATCATTGATTATGTAAAATTTTTAACTTTGATTTTTGATAATATTTATTAATAATAGATTGTTGTTTTTTTTTTTTTTGAGTTTTTGCTTGATATTGATTATGTAAAATAAATTATTAGTTAAAATTGTATTTTAAAATAATTTTTTTACTACTGATTCAGGGTGATTATTTAAAAATAATTTTTTATACTAATAATTTATTTAATATTATTAAAATGAAATAATTATATAATTAATTATTATTTTTACTAATAATTTTTAAAAATATATTTTTTTTTATTATTAGATAATTTATTACTCAAACTTGCTTTATTTAAAATTAATTTTTCATTATACTTGCAAATATTTATATTAAAAATTTTTATGATTATTGTTTTTATATTTCTTGTTGTCAAATAATGATACAATAGTTGTTGTTGTTACTATTTGCCCATTGTGATTACTGCTTGGTTATTGTGATTAATGCTTACTTTGGCTATGATTAATTTATGATGCTTCTGTTTTGCTTTGGATATGATTCAGTTGTAGATGGAAACTCAAGCAGAACCTGTCAATGGCAGTTAAGCTACTACTAGTGGTGATGCAGAGGTAGAAGCCCTAAAGCAACCAAAAGTTGCTAAAAAAGATAAAGGGAGGACATTGAAAGCAAAAGCAAGGTGTGGAAGCACTTCTAGAAAGTCCATGAGCAAGGTAAATTAGTAAAAGCTAAATGAATATAGTGTGCTAAACAATTACATGCTGATAAAAAAAAAGGTACATCATCTGTTAGAAATCACATGTTGACTTGTATGAAAAACCCTAGCCCTAAGTCCATTAGACAGAGCCTTTTAACTCTGCAACCTGATTTGCATAGTTCTGAAATTGTGGCTGTAATTGGGACTTGAAAGTTTGATAATGATGCTATTAGGATTCCATTGTCTAGCATGTACATTATTGATGAGCTTCCATTTAAATTATTTAAGGGACAGGGTTTCAAACAGTTTATGTCTGTTGCATGCCCTAGGTTTAAGATACCTAGTAGATAGACATTGAGTCAAGACTATTATCAAGAATATTTAAATGCAAAGATAAAATTGAAAAATGTTTTCATTAATCACTGCTAAAGTCAAAGAGTCTGCATAACAACAGACACTTGGACATCAATTCAACGCATAAACTACATGTGTATTACAGCTCATTACATTAATTCTGAGTGGAAGCTCCATAAAAAGATAATTTCATTTGTCCCTGTTACTTCTCATAAGGGTGAGTGCATTGCAAAAGCTTTAGAAAAATGTCTTGTTAATTGTGTTTTGAAAAATATTTTCATAGTGACAATAGATAATGCATCTTCAAATGATTGTACAATTGATTTTTTTAAGAAAAAAGTATTTTCTTAGGGCACATCTGCAATTAAAATAAAATATGTTCACATAAGACGCATTTCACACATTCTAAATTTACTAGTAAATTAAGGGTTAAAAGAATCTAAATAGTTAGTTAAAAGGGTTAGGGAAGTAGATATATATATTAAGAACTCACCTGCTAGGTTGCACAAATTTAGGAAATTTACTGACTTGCTTGGTGTAGAGTCAAAGTGTTCATTGTTTCTAAAAGTGGCCACTAAGTGTTTGAAAAATATAAGGAATGCGAGCATGCATCTAGAGCTGACTTAAGGGATGATGTACCTAATATATTGGATTGGAATTCTGTAAAACCATTTATTACCTTCTTGCATCATTTTTATGAGCTAACTTTGAGAATTTTTTGTTCTAACTCATTTTTCTCAAAAAAATTTTTATCTTTATTATATTTTAAATGAGTGGAAAAGTGGTGTTGATCCTAGTAAAAAAGTAATGGCTTTTCTATGAAAGCCAAATTTGATAAATATTAGGATGATCCACAAAAGATGAACTTGTTAATTTTCATTAGAACTGTGCTTAATCTTAAAGACAAGCCAGAACACATGTAGTAGATCCTTAACCATATTTATAGGGATTCTATGGGTGGAAGCCTGAACCGTAATGTAAAAGATGCATTGTATGAATTATTTGATGACTATTGTACTTTTAGCAAACCACCTCCTCATTCTACTTCTCAATCTAGACACTCATCTATTGCCACTAAGGTTGCTTCTAATCATAAATGGAAATTTGGTCCTTGCTAAAAGCTAAATTTAAGAAACACAAGCTGGAACTTGGACAGTGTGGGAGAAAAAAATCTGAATTAGATATCTATCTCTATAAGGCTATAATTAAGGAAGATGGCACATTTAACATTCTCAAATGGTGGAAGATTAATTCTAAGAGATTTCCTATTCTCTCAACCCTAGCAAGTGATATGTTAGTTGTGCCAATATCCACAGTAGCCTCTGAATATGCTTTTAGCATAAGAGGGAAGGTGCTTGATTGTTTTAGAAGTTCATTGGCACCTAAAATTATGAAAGCTTTAATATGTTCTATAGATTGGATGAAATTATCTATAACTCTAGTCTCAATTGAGGAGTCCATAGATGAATTTGAGTAGTTTGAGAAAGGTTAGTGGAAGCTAAATTAGTATTCTATGTTTATTTTTAATTTTTCTTAATTATTCTTCTTCTTCTCAATATGATAAGTTACTTATATTTTCTTTGTTTAATAGAGTTACTTGTAGTTGGATTTGGCCTATCTATGGCATCACCAAGTGCCACTGAACATGAAATTTCAGTAAAATTTACGTGGTATTATATAACACTTTAACTACTCACTTATTTGCATGTGTTATGTGCTATATGCTATTTTTTTACCAACACTGAAGTGATTGTGATTCAATTGCCAATTTTAGTTATTAAATGAGTTTAAATACATTGAATTGCAATACTGAAATGGCTGACCTTCAGTTGCCAATGTTGTTGCATGAGTTTAAACCTATCAAACAACAATACTGATATGGCTGACTTTTAATTCCCAATGTTCATTTCTGATTATAGGCTATGATGATGCTTCCACTTATATGAAGCTAATAAGTAAACGTGCTTGCTGAAATTTCTATGTGGCATGTATTTTGTTGCTAGAATTTATGGCCGCATTTTTACACTGAATTACAATTGATGAGATTTAAGCCCATGTTGCATTTTATTTGTCTACTTACCTTTCAATTATCTACTTCTACTTTTTGTTGTTGCCTGCATTTCTATGAATATTTGGTTGGGTTGGACAATGAAGACGCTTCCACCTAAGTTTTTATGCAGATTGTGTGAATGTGTTTGCTGAAATCTCTCAGGTGACATCTCTTTATTGCTAGAAATTTTGGCTCCATTTGGACATGACTTGAAAACTTTAAAAAGCTAAGCTCTTTTTACTTGTTGATTTTAATTTGCTTCTCATTGGATCCAAATTATTCTTAATTTGTGTTGTTCTATTTATGTTAAAATGCAGGAATGAATTGTAACTTGTAAGCTTTTGGGGCACAAAAGCTATGGTCTCTATTCATATATTTTTTGCAAATGATATGCAGGCCTTTTATATATAATATTTTTTGTGGAAGCTTTCAATTTTGGCTTCTAATTTTTTTTGAAGTAAGTCCTAAGAAGTGGAAGCAGTTAATTGTTGCTGTCAATGTAATGACTAGTGACTTAGAAATATTTTATTGTATCTAGTTCTATAATTGTGGTTAAAGTTACATGACAAATAGCCTATGCAATTATGTTCTATCATTATAGGCTTAATTATATTTTGTAATTATGTTACACTTTGGGCTGGGCCCCAATTTAGACCTTTTGTAATTATGTAACAGCAATTGGGCTTCACCCAAATTAGTGTGTGTGTGTAATAATAATAATAATAATAATAATAATAATACAAATCATAGTTCAAAATATACATTTACATAAAATAGCTGGGACGGAAGAACACTGGCGAAGAACTCTACTACTAAGGTCTAATAATAATGGATGTCCTGAAAAAAAAATTAAGGGGAGTCAGACCTCATTGAGTGAATTATTATACTATATATACATGCAATCTAACCATATCCAGTCAAGTATTCTTATATATATATGCATATACACGCATTTCACACAAATGCTAACTCTACTGTAATAAATATAATAATTGTAGAAAATATTTATTTTGATACATGAAGGATCAAATAGAATCCTATTAATCGCAACCTTAATCAATCATATATTCCTCTAGCCATACAAGCTCACTTAAATCCAAATAGATCACTTATTCCATTATGGACAGTAGACTGGCCCCGAGACACTAAGTCAACCAAGCTCCAGCAATCTGACTGTCAGTGTGATTGGCCCCGAGACACTTGGTCAACTGAGCTCCAACAACCACACCATTATTCATATCATATCTCAATTAAATCATCTCACTTATATCATAGTTACCACAAGTAATTTTTCACTCAAACCTAAATCTATCGCACCGGTACGTACACGGTCCTAGTGCTGCCCATTAGGTAGCACGTTCTATTGATATCCTTCATTTAAAATAATTCATACATTCGGAACATAAATAATGTAGAATGACATTCATAATAGTAAAATAAACCATATATATACTAGAAATATACTTAAAATAAACCAAGTACATTTCGGGTATATATATATCAAATAAAACATGAAATATACCAAAGATAAATCAATGATATACTTAAAAACAATTTAAGTATAAATCAGTAATATAACATGCATTTACTTAGAAATATACCTAAAATATACTAAAAATATACCATAAGTACACAAATCATTTAATAAAACAATTATGAATAAATATATATTTAAAACATGTATATATACTAACACATGCATTAAGTTTGACATATATCCAAAAATATACTAAAAATAAACCTAATTATCTAACATGCATATAAAAAAAATAAACCCTAAATATATCAAAATATAGTAAATGTATATTGAAAATATGCAAACATATATATCAAGATATACTAAAAATAAACAAAAAAAAAATATACCAAATCATATTATAAATTAAATTACTTTTAAAAGACATAATGAAAATGAAAAATCCTAAGTCATGCATCCTATATGCAAAACATATATATTGTAATATCCCGTGTTTTTAAATATTTTTACACTGTACCGAGATATGCAGTGTTAATAATTTTTGAATATATATATGATATTTTCCCGAGTTGATATGTATTTAAAACCTATTTTAATTACTGTGTATTATTTACAGTGCTTTACGTAAAATTTTCCCGGGACTTGCATTTTCGGAGAAATTTTCACGTAAATAATTTATTATTAATTATTTTAAATATATTTTTGGACTTGCATGAACTCATACGTATTTTTAAAATATTAAACACCGTGTATATATGTAATTATTTATTAATTAGGGTTTAATATTACCCTAATATTTTATTAATTATTTATTAGTTTTATTGTTATTTAATTATTTTTATTTAGTATAAATTATTAAAATATTAAATTTTATGTGTGTGGTGTACATTTAATGTGCGTAATTTAATATTATTTTATTATATAGTATAAAGTATATATAAATACATATATACATTAAAAATTGTCAAAATTATAAAGTTTGGTTTATTTACGAAACTGCCACTCGAACCTCTTCTCCCTCCCGACCGTTTCCCTCGCCGTCCGGTCGCTGCTACTGCTGATTTCTCACCGTTGGTGTGCCGTCCGGTGTGCCACCACCTTCCAGCCGTTCCGCCGCCTGCAGAGCTCATTTCCGGCGTCGGGGAAGCTTGATATCGCCGGAAGCCGAGAGTTTGCATTTTCTTCTTCCCTCGCGATTCGGGCCACCATTTTCGACACCGTCAGTCTCTTTCTTCTCCTTGAGCTCCGGTGAGTGTGATTCTAGCTTTGTTTTGAGCTAAAATGGTTTAGATTTGCTTAGGTTTCGATTTTTCCATTTCGGCCACATTAGGGTTTTCGATTTTTTTGAGCTTCGAATTGATTGATTCATGAAAATTACCTTTACAAATGTTTATCCTAGTAGCTTAATCTACATGTATGAATTTTTTTGGAATTTTTGGAGATTTTTTGGATTTTTGGGTATTTTTGAATATTTTAATATTATTTTCTAATTTTCGGAAATTAATTATTTAAATTATGAAATTGTGTTTTATGGTTAAATTAGGTGTTGAAATGAATTATAGGAAATTATTTGGAATTTTTATGAATTTCTAAATATTTATTTTGAATTATTGAAGTTTATGTAATTTTGGGAAAATTAGGTTAAATGTGTTTTTATTTGAAATTAATTGGTTAATTGAGTTTACTTATTGACATTATTGATAAATATATTGAGAAAATTAATTTTGGATAGTTGTATGATTTTTGGTGAATTTTTGAAGTAATTTTAGTATATTTATATATATAGGGGCATTTTGGTAATTTTACCCTAAATTGGCTAAAAATGTAATTTAATTGGTTTTAATAGTTATTTAAGGTATAAAAATGATTTCTATAAATTATTTGATATTTTTAACTAATTAAAACTATTTTTCGAGAATTATTTTCAATTATATATATAATATACGGTTTTTCAAATAAAATGAGTTTTATCGGTTTTTACAGTGTTTTAAGGTTAATTATGTAATTTCTACCTATAAAATGTATTTCTATGCTATAAGGATATTTTTGGTATTTCCTGAATTGTTCTGTGTTTGTGGACCTCGGTCGGTAGATTGTAGTCTGGAGTCCGACCGAAGGGTTGTGGTTGAGTGTTGAGCTTGTTTTTCGAAGTGTATTTATTTGTAGGGTCGGCTCTACTCTTTTGAGTAGAGAGATGTCCGTTTTACAGGGGAGGTTCTGCCGAATTTTCGATAGAATTCTCGTAAAACGTGATATCCAGTCGAACCCTAATTTCTGATTCTGTGTTTAATACTCTAGATCGAGTTCTAGGATTTCTATTAGGTTTATTCTAATGTCTGTCGTTATTTGTTTGTTTAGTTACGCCGAGACCGAGGGCTAGTGGACCAGGCCCGTCAGACCCATTTCGTGGAGCGCACTAGGTGAGTTACTATACTATATATATATGATTAAGATGCATGATTTAGAAATGCATGTTTTATGTTGATTAAATATGCATAAATAATTTGATTATTTCTTAAGCTTATATTAAGTATATTTTTGGTTTATTTTTGGTATATAATAAATTATATACATGTTTTGTTAATAAAATATATTTAAAATGTTTTTAAATATATTTTTAGTTTAATTTATGATTTGACTGGATTTATTTGACGTATATATACTCGAAATATACCTGGTTTACTTTTGGTATATTTCTGGTATATATATGGGTTATATTGTTATTTCATTTACATTCATGCATCATTTATTTTTGTGAATGAATGTTTTATATTATTAATGATGAAGGATATCGATAGAACGTGCTACCTAGTGGGCAGCACTAGGACCGAGTACGTACCGGTACGCCTATAGTATTTAGGCTATAATACTAACTTATTTGTGGATATTGATTTAATGTGATTATTGATATGTGTGAGACATGGTTTGGAGGTGTGATTGCTGGAGCTCGGTTGACCAAGTGTCTCGGGGCCAATCACACTGGCAGTCAGACTGCTGGAGTTCGGTTGACTTAGTGTCTCGGGGCCAGTCTACTGTCCAAATGGATTAAGTGGATATATTTTGGAATAAGTGAGCTTGCATGGCTAGAGTGTTGTCTAACACTATTTCTGAGGTTGCGATATTCTAGGGTTCTATGTGATCCTTCATAAAAGATGATTTTCAGATAAAATATATAAAAATGATTTTACTGCATCTGTGTGTATTTGCCTGTATATATACATATTAGATATATACCGTTGACTGTATGCATTATCATTTAGTATGCATGTATATATATTATAGTAATTCACTCAGTGAGGTCTGACTCCCCTCCGTTGACTATTTTTCAGGAGAGTCAACATCTTCAGACCTCAGTAGCAGGTCGATACACCGGATTTCTTCCGCCCCGGCTTCTTTGTGTAAATTATTTACTTGAGTCTTATTTTTATAATCTAGACACTGCAGTAGTTGTAAATTAATTGTGGGATTTCATGTATTTTATTTAAAGAGATGTATTATATTGAAACTGGATTTGTACTGAAAAAAAAAATTTTATATATGTGATGAGTTGAGATTTGATTTAAATCCAGTGGTGAAAATGTTATTATTATATTTATGATTTTTATTTCCGCTGCATATTATATGGTTATTGTTATTATTGCATGATTTATTTTATTTTTTAGGCTTGCTACGGGTTCCGGATTCGAAAGAATTCCCGTTCCTGAGCGCCGGTCATGGCCCCTGTTTTGGGTCGTGACAAAGTTGGTATCAGAGTGGAGTTCTGTGTCAGGGCTTAGTTATGTGAGTTGTGGCCCTAATTTTCAAAGTTGTGTTTTCTGTTGAACTACTGCAGTGAATTAGGTTCAAGTATGTCTTGATGAGTATTCTTTGCTTAGTTTTCAGCGTTATTCCTCCGTTGTCTGTTTTGTCTGAATCTTTCCATTTATCTTTTCAGAATGAGGAGGCGAGCGCGTGTCGCTCCACCGGTCGTTGAGGCCGAGGATGATGAGTCTTTTCAGGACGAGGTATTACCTCCTGAGCAGCCAGTTAGACATAGAGGTCATGGCAGAGGTAGACCTCGAGGAGCGACAGGTCGTCGTAGGCAGAGAGAGTTACAGGACGAGGAGCCTGTTGAGCCTGAGTTTGATGTTCCTGTTCCTCCAGTTGTTCAGCCTGTTCAGCCTGCCTATCAGCAAGGTATGTCTGACCCTGAGGCAGCTTTGTTCTATGCCCGAGTTGGCAGGATTGCTTTCGATGGTACTTCTAATCCGTTAGATTTTCTACATACGATTGAGACTAGGACTCGGATTGCTCATACCGAGTACCAGCGGATCATGATCGTTGAGTTGTCTGTCGAGGGACCAGCCTTAGATTGGTTCATTCAGATGATCCAGCCTTATATGATGACGATGACCTGGGCTCAGTTTCGAGAGCGATTTATGAGGAGATTCTGTCCAGAGCCTCTTCGTTTAAGTTATCATCTCCATTTGACCAGTATTTCTCGTGGAGATCGATCTGTAGAGGAGTATACCCGAGAGTTTCTTCGTCTGGGTAGATATGCTGAGGATCTGATGCGAGATCAGTATTTCACGGTTACTACGTACGTTACTGGTTTGGGTTCAGCTTTTGCTGGTATGCCTACAGCAGGCCTTACTTTGGAGTCTGTGATTGAGTTAGCCAAGGAGATTGAGCTGAGGCTAGTTAGGCAGGGAGCGATGCCTGATTATTACCAGCTAGGAGTTCAGTCGAGTGGATTGCAGGCTACTCCATCGAGTTTTCATGTTGGTTCGAGTAGTCAGCAGCGAGGTCCGACTCAGCAGAGTCAGAGACAGCAGCAGCGAGTGCATCGGAGCAGTAGACATGGTCGTGGAGGTTAGCGTAGATCATTCAAATTTGGATCAGGTGCTTCGAGCAGCAGCAGTGGTCGTAGTTCTGGATCAGCGGCCAGTGTTTGTCAGACTTATGGTAGAGTCCATCAGGGACTGTGTTATCTGACACCACTGACATGCTTCAGATGCGGGCAGACAGGACATTTTGCCAGATCGTGTCCTTATTCCGGGTATCAACAGCAGCAGATTCCATGATTCCCACAGCAGTCGATTGCTAGTGTTGCACCCGTGCCATTTCAGTTACCACCAGCCCAGCATCATAGTTCCACTCAGTTTGTTCCATAGCAAAGTCATGGTAGAGGTACTAGAGGAGATGCCAGAGGTGTTGGCCAGGCTTCTACCAGTCAGCAGGGAGGTCGAGGTCAGGCCAGAGTCTTTCATCTCACTCAGCAGGATGCTCAGGCATCTAATGCAGTCGTGGCAGGTATTATTTCTGTTTGTTACCTGGATGCTTGGGTTTTGTTTGATCCGGGTGCCACGCATTCATTCATTTCTCCTGTTTTTGCTTCTAAATCTTGTTGGCAAGCTTCGAGGATGGCTTTTCCTTTGTCCGTTGCCACTCCTCTGAGCGATTCTTTGGACACCGATATTGTTCTTTCTGGTTGTCCAGTTCTCGTGGGAGGTAGAGAATTATCCGCTGATCTAATTTTGCTAGATGTGATGGAGTTTGATGTCATTCTGGGAATGGATTGGTTATCTCAGCACTTTGCCATGGTAGATTGTAGGAATAAAGAGGTGACTTTTAGAATTCCTGATGAAGAAGAGTTTAAGTTTGTGGGTGATAGGAGTTCAGCACCTCAGAATCTTATTTCTGCTATTACGGCTAGGAAGTTGTTGAGGAAAGGTTGTCAGGGATATTTGGCATTGGTTAGGGATACGTCAGTGGAGAAGTTGTTACTCACAGATGTTCCTGTTGCTTGTGAGTTTCCTGATGTTTTTCTCAAGGAGTTGCCAGGTTTACCACCTCACAGAGAGATTGAGTTCTGTATAGATGTGGTTCCAGGTACTACTCCTATATCTATGCCACCCTACAGAATGGCTCCTGCAGAGTTGAAAGAGTTGAAGGAGCAGTTGCAAGAGTTGTTGGATAAAGGTTTCATTAGACCTAGTGTTTCTCCTTGGGGTGCACCAGTCTTATTTGTGAAGAAGAAGGATGGTACCCTGAGACTGTGCATTGACTACAGAGAATTGAATAAGGTGACAGTGAAGAACAAGTATCCTCTTCCGAGGATAGATGATTTGTTTGATCAGCTACAGGGTGCACAGTTCTTTTCTAAGGTTGACTTGAGGTCGGGTTATCATCAGCTGCGTATCAATGAATCCGATATTCCTAAGACAGCGTTCCGCACTCGATATGGCCATTATGAGTTTCTGGTGATGTCTTTTGGTTTGACTAATGCACCAGCAGCTTTTATGGATCTGATGAACAGGGTATTCAGATCGTATGTGGATCAGTTTATAGTAGTCTTCATTGATGATATACTGGTATATTCAAGGAGTATGGAGGAGCATGTATATCATTTGAGGATTGTACTACAGACACTGAGAGATCATCAGCTTTATGCTAAATTCTCGAAGTGTGATTTCTGGATGGAGAGTGTTTCTTTTCTTGGACACGTAGTGTTTAAAGAAGGTATTCAGGTTGATCCATAGAAGGTTGAGGCAGTGTCTGAGTGGCCTAGACCTACTTCTGTTATAGAGATTCGGAGTTTTCTGGGTTTAGCCGGGTATTATAGACGATTTGTGCAGGATTTTTCCAGGATAGCAGCCCCTATGACTCGTTTGACTCAGAAGAATGTTAGATTCGAGTGGTCAGAAGCTTGTGAGAACAGTTTTCAGTTGTTGAAGGAGAAGTTGACCATAGCGCTAGTATTAGCTTTGCCTAATAGTGTGGATAAGTTCACAGTTTACTATGATGCCTCTAGAATTGGTCTTGGTTGTGTGTTGATACAGAATGGAAGGGTGATAGCCTATGCTTCGAGGCAGTTGAAGAAGCATGAGCAGAACTATCCCACACATGATCTTGAGATGGCTGTAGTGATCTTTGCTTTGAAGATTTGGAGACATTATCTGTACGGGGTGACTTGTGAGATATTTACTGATCACAAGAGCCTTAAGTACATTTTTCAGCAGAGAGATTTGAATTTGAGGCAGAGAAGATGGTTAGAACTGTTGAAGGATTATGATTGCGAGATCTTATATCATCCGGGTAAAGCTAATGTTGTAGCAGATTCCTTGAGTAGGAAGTCCTCAGGTAGTCTTGCTCACATCGGTGTTGAGAGAAGACCATTGATCCAGGAATTGCATCTGATGGTGGATCAAGGTCTGATGATGAAGATCAGTAGATCAGGTGGACTGCTAGCTCAGTTTAAAGTACGATCTGTACTGAGGGATAGGATTAAAGTAGCTCAGAGCCGAGATCCTATTCTGGAAGAGCTTGCAGAGAATGTCAGAGCAGGGAAGTTCACTGATTTCACACTCGATGATGATGGTGTGTTGTGGATCAGTGGTAGATTGTGTGTTCCTGATGTGGATGACTTGAGAGAGGAGATTTTAGAGGAAGCACATTCTATAGCTTACAGCGTTCATCCAGGCATTACCAAGATGTACCACAGTATCAGAGATTTATACTGGTGGGATGGATTGAAGAAGGATGTCGCTGATTATGTTGTGAAGTGTCTGACGTGTCAGCAAGTGAAAGCCGAATATCAGAAGCCTTCTGGGAAGCTTCAGCGTCTTCCTATTCCCGAGTGGAAGTGGGAAAGGATAGCTATGGATTTTGTGGTCGGTTTACCTCGTTCGAGGGATGGATACGATTCCATATAGGTGATTGTAGACAGATTGATGAAGTCTGCACATTTCTTGCCTGTGAAAGCCACATTTTCAGTTGCTAGATTGGCGAAGTTGTACGTGAAGCATATTATGTGCCTTCATGGAGTACCTGTGTCCATTGTGTCAGATAGAGGTTTAGTGTTTACTTCTCGTTTTTGGCAAAAGTTGCAGGAAGCGATGGGCACTAGGTTGGACTTCAGTACTGCTTTTCATCCTCAGACAGATGGCCAATCTGAGAGGACGATCCAGACACTGGAAGATATGTTGAGGATGTGTGTCTTGGATTTGGGAGGTAGCTGGGATGATCATTTGTCGCTTGTTAAGTTTGCATATAATAACAGCTACCATAGCAGTATTGGTATGGCACCGTATGAGGCTTTGTATGGAAGGAAGTGTAGATCCCCGTTGAGTTAGGATGAGATTAGTGAGAGAGCTTTGACTGGACCTGAGATGGTTCAGGATGCTGCAGAGAAAGTCGCCGTGATTAAGCGAAGATTAGAGACCGCAGTTAGCAGACAGAAGAGTTATGCGGATCCTAGGCGCAGAGATGTGGAGTTTCAGGTTGGAGATTTTGTTTTTCTGAAGGTATCTCCGATGAAGGGTGTGATGAGATTTGGCAGGAAGGGTAAGTTAGCACCGAGATACATTGGACCGTTTGAGATTCTGGAGAGAGTTGGCACTATTGCATATCGGTTGGATTTGCCTCTGAGCATGTCACAGGTGCATCCAGTATTTCATATCTCGATGTTGAGGAAGTATATCTCAGACCCTTCACACGTGTTGCAACCTGACAGTGTAGAAGTGAGTGAAGATTTGACGTTTGTGGAAGAACCTGTGGCGATCGTTGATTATCAAGTTCGACAGTTGCGATCGAAGCAGATTCCAATGGTCAAGGTTCTGTGGCGTAGCGACAGAGTTGAGGAGCATACGTGGGAGACTGAAGCTGAGATGTGAGCTTCTTATCCGTATCTCTTTCCTTCTTGATTCTATTTTCTGGAATTCGAGGACGAATTCTTGTAAGAGGGGAAGACTGTAATATCCCGTGTTTTTAAATATTTTTACATTGTACCGGAATATGCAGTATTAATAATTTTTGAATATATATATGATATTTTCCCGAGTTGATATGTATTTAAAACCTATTTTAATTACTGTGTATTATTTACAGTGCTTTACGTAAAATTTTCCCGGGACTTGCATTTTCGGGAAAATTTTCACGTAAATAATTTATTATTAATTATTTTAAATATATTTTCGGACTTGCATAAACTCATACGTATTTTTAAAATATTAAACACCGTGTATATATGTAATTATTTATTAATTAGGGTTTAATATTACCCTAATATTTTATTAATTATTTATTAGTTTTATTGTTATTTAATTATTTTTATTTAGTATAAATTATTAAAATATTAAATTTTATGTGTGTGGTGTACATTTAATGTGCGTAATTTAATATTATTTTATTATATAGTATAAAGTATATATAAATACATATATACATTAAAAATTGTCAAAATTATAAAGTTTGGTTTATTTACGAAACTGCCACCCGAACCTCTTCTCCCTCCCGACCGTTTCCCTCGCCGTCCGGTTGCTGCTACTACCGATTTCTCACCGTTGGTGTGCCGTCCGGTGTGCCACCACCTTCCAGTCGTTCCGCCGCCTGCAGAGCTCATTTCCGACGTCGGGGAAGCTTGATATCGCCGGAAGCCGAGAGTTTGCATTTTCTTCTTCCCTCGCGATTCCGGCCATCGTTTTCGACACTGCCGATCTCTTTCTTCTCCTTGAGCTCCGGTGAGTGTGATTCTAGCTTTGGTTTGAGCTAAAATGGTTTAGATTTGCTTAGGTTTCGATTTTTCCATTTCGGCCACATTAGGGTTTTTGATTTTTTTGAGCTTCGAATTGATTGATTCATGAAAACTACCTTTACAAATGTTGATCCTAGTAGCTTAATCTACATGTATGAATTTTTGTGGAATTTTTGGATTTTTGGGTATTTTTGAATATTTTAATATTATTTTCTAATTTTCGGAAATTAATTATTTAAATTATGAAATTGTGTTTTATGGTTAAATTAGGTGTTGAAATGAATTATAGGAAATTATTTGGAATTTTTATGAATTTCTAAATATTTATTTTGAATTATTGAAGTTTATGTAATTTTGGGAAAATTAGGTTAAATGTGTTTTTATTTGAAATTAATTGGTTAATTGAGTTTAATTATTGATATTATTGATAAATATGTTGAGAAAATTAATTTTGGATAGTTGTATGATTTTTGGTGAATTTTTGAAGTAATTTTAGTATATTTATATATATAGGGGCATTTTGGTAATTTTACCCTAAATTGGCTAAAAATGTAATTTAATTGGTTTTAATAGTTATTTAAGGTATAAAAATGGTTTTTATAAATTATTTGATATTTTTAACTAATTAAAACTATTTTTCGAGAATTATTTTCAATTATATATATAATATACGGTTTTTCAAATAAAATGAGTTTTATCGGTTTTTACAGTGTTTTAAGGTTAATTATGTAATTTCTACCTATAAAATGTATTTCTATGATATAAGGATATTTTTGGTATTTCCTGAATTGTTCTGTGTTTGTGGACCCCAGTCGGTAGATTGTAGTCTGGAGTCCGACCGAAGGGTTGTGGTTGAGTGTTGAGCTTGTTTTTCGAAGTGTATTTCTTTGCAGGGTCGGCTCTACTCTTTTGAGTAGAGAGATGTCCGTTTTACAGGGGAGGTTCTGTCGAATTTTTGATAGAATTCTCGTAAAACGTGATATCCAGTCGAACCCTAATTTATGATTCTGTGTTTAATACTCTAGATCGAGTTCTAGGATTTCTGTTAGGTTTATTCTAATGTCTGTCGTTATTTGATTGTTTAGTTGCGCCGAGACCGAGGGCTAGTGGACCAGGCCCGTCAGACCCGTCTCGTGGAGCGCACTAGGTGAGTTACTATACTATATATATATGATTAAGATGCATGATTTAGAAATGCATGTTTTATGTTGATTAAATATGCATAAATAATTTGATTATTTCTTAAGTTTATATTAAGTATATTTTTGGTTTATTTTTGGTATATAATAAATTATATACATGTTTTGTTAATAAAATATATTTAAAATGTTTTTAAATATATTTTTAGTTTAATTTATGATTTGACTGGATTTATTTGACGTATATATACTCGAAATATACCTGGTTTACTTTTGGTATATTTCTGGTATATATATGGGTTATATTGTTATTTCATTTACATTCATGCATCATTTATTTTTGTGACTGAATGTTTTATATTATTAATGATGAAGGATATCGATAGAACGTGCTACCTAGTGGGCAGCACTAGGACCGAGTACGTACCGGTACGCCTATAGTATTTAGGCTATAATACTAACTTATTTGTGGATATTGATTTGATGTGATTATTGATATGTGTGAGACATGGTTTGGAGGTGTGATTGCTGGAGCTCGGTTGACCAAGTGTCTCGGGGCCAATCACACTGGCAGTCAGACTGCTGGAGTTCGGTTGACTTAGTGTCTCGGGGCCAGTCTACTGTCCAAATGGATTAAGTGGATATATTTTGGAATAAGTGAGCCTATATGGCTAGAGTGTTGTCTAACACTATTTCTGAGGTTGCGATATTCTAGGGTTCTATGTGATCCTTCATAAAAGATGATTTTCAGATAAAATATATAAAAATGATTTTACTGCATCTGTGTGTATTTGCCTGTATATATACATATTAGATATATACCGTTGACTGTATGCATTGTCATTTAGTATGCATGTATATATATTATAGTAATTCACTCAGTGAGGTCTGACTCCCCTCCGTTGACTATTTTTCAGGAGAGTCAACATCTTCAGACCTCAATAGCAGGTCGATACATCGGATTTCTTCCGCCCTGGCTTCTTTGTGTAAATTATTTACTTGAGTCTTATTTTTATAATCTAGACACTGCAGTAGTTGTAAATTAATTGTGGGATTTCATGTATTTTATTTAAAGAGATGTATTATATTGAAACTGGATTTGTACTGAAAAAAAAAAAATTTTATATATGTGATGAGTTGAGATTTGATTTAAATCCAGTGGTGAAAATGTTATTATTATATTTATGATTTTTATTTCCGCTGCATATTATATGATTATTGTTATTATTGCATGATTTATTTTATTTTTTAGGCTTGCTACGGGTTCCGGATTCGAAAGAATTCCCGTTCCCTAGCGTCGGTTATGGCTCCTGTTTTGGGTCGTGACATATATACAGTATAAGAACTCACTGATTAGTATTCCACGAGACAAACTTGGCGGGTCTAGTCCATTAGGCCTCGATCTCGACGCAGCTAGAAAAATAAAATAGCAACAACTATCATAATAAATTTCTAACTCTATGCTTCTAGTATTACTATAGAAAGACTCAATCAAAAATTCAAAACTAGACTCGGACCGATTGTCATGTTTTACAAGAAATCTACTAAAGTTTTGACAGAGTCTTTTCTGTAAAATGGACATCTCCCTATAAAAGTAGGTTCGATCCTGTATAGAAAACATACTTCTAAAATCTCAAAGCACAACACCTCGGGTTGGGACCTCCAAATTCCACAAATCCTCAACCGAGGTTCACAATACACAAACAAACAATATTAAATAGTAAAATAACAAAAATCATAAAAAAACCGAGAAAAATATTTAAAAACCTTTATTTTCCAATTAAAACATAAAAGTCTAATTTAAATAATATTTGAGAATAAAAAATTCATAAATGGAATAAAATTCCCATTTTACAATTAAATTAACATAGATTGTAAATAATATTTAAAATCACAATTTAACATCATTTAAAATAATAAAATACACATTTAACCTCAAAATAATAAGTACACTTATTATTTACATAATATTCCAAAATTATCACAATTTAACTAATAAAATCTCAAATATTATATAATATTAATAAAAATTTAATTTTACAATTATTCAACATAACATAATAAAATTCACATTTAATTGCCTAAATAGCTTAATTATATAATAAAATTAGTTTAAAACCCATTTTATTTCCAAAATAATATATATAATATATTATTTGAAAATAATTTTTGAAAAATAGTATTAATTAGTTAAAAATAATAATTAATTTGTAAAAATCATTTTATTACCTTAAATAATTATAAAATCAACTAAAACATAACATTTAACTATAATCAACAAAAAATTACACATTTACCCCTATAATATCAAATATCCAATATACTTAAATATACTAAATAATTTCCCCAAAAATTATAGAAAATCATTAAAATTATTTAATCAACATATAATATACTAATATCAACCAAAACACATATTTAACCAATAACTTCAACAAAACTACATATTTAGCCTAATAACTCAAAATACACATAAATTGTATAAAATTCCATAAAAATTATATAAATTCATAAAAATTATTTTATCAACAAATAACATTCTAATATCAAATAAAACACAAAATTAAACTCTAAATTCTATTACATTTAACTCAAAATTTCAAAATTTACATAAACTAAAAATATTTATAAAAATTATATAATAATCCCAAAAATTAATTTCTCAACACCAAAATTAATAACAATATATAATAACAATAATTTAACTAAATTCATAATTAAAATAATTAATTAACGAAATTTAATTATTTAATAATAAATAATAAAAATTCACCAAAATTAAAATAAATTCCAAAAATTATAAAAAAAAATATTTCATAAAGCTTGAGCATTAATGATCAAAGTTTGTAAAGGAAGATAGCAAGAATCAACCGAAAATAAACTAAAAAAAATTAGAAAACCCTAAATGCCAAAAACAAAAAATTTAACAAAACTCACAAATGATCGAATTACAACTTGAAGGAAGCTTGGATTCATCTTCCTCGTGACTCAGGGAGTCAAATGGCACCGGTGGGACAAGCTGAGGTGGCCGAAAACGCGAGGGACATCGCCGGAAGCCGTTGTTGCAACTTTTGATTCTTGCTGCTGCTCATCGTCGCCGGAGAAGAAGAACAGGGTGGCGGTTGCTGGTGGAGGTGAAGGAGGCGCAATAAGGGTTAGAGGTTGAACTTGTTCGAGGAGAGGAGGAAGGTGATTCTGGTTTTGTATGTATATATATATATATATATATATATATAATAAAACTTTATATTATAATTTATACAATATAACTTTATATTATAATAAACCTCCATCACATAATAAATCTCTCTCTCTCTCTCTCTCTCTCACACACACACACACACACATATATAAACACACATATACATTAACACCTAAAAAAAATATTTACATAAACAATAAATAATAATTATACCAATAATATAATTCAATAAAAATAAAAATATTAAAATAATAATGCACATAAACTAGTGTCATTAAAATAATACTAATAATATTAATAATGAAAATAATAACCATGATGATAATAATACACAACACATTTGAAAATAACAACAATATAAACAATATTTATAAAATAATTTATAATGCACTAAATTAATGTTATTAAAATAATAGCATTCGAAAATAATAAATATACATAATGGAATTTAAATGTCCAAAATAATAAATTCCAAATTAATATATTTACGTAGAAAATTCAATTAAATATAAAATAATGATAATAAATCACAAAATAGTAAAATAATTAAATATAACTTTTAGATTTTATTAACACTACATATCTCATTATTTAATAAAATAATTTAAAAATCAAGATTACTACAGACATATCAGTAGGTTAAAATTGATTGTTAAAATCAAAATTAAGAGAAATTTAGGATGGATCATGTAAAGGTCAACAAGAATTTTATTCATTGATATTTTTAAAACGAATTTTTTGTTTTTATTTTGGACAAAATAGCAATGGAATTTATTCTATTTCTATATGGTGACAGAAAATTCCATTTCTATTTGGAAATGAAAATATTTCTAGCGCTGATTTAGAAATGGGACATCTATCTCTTAATTTGTGACAAAATTTATCCATTTCTAGTTTAAAAATGGATATTCCATTGCTAATGGTGCTGCAAATCGCTATTTTAGTGCCAAATTTAAAATAGTATTCCCTTTCTATTTATAACTTTAGAAATGGAATATTCTGTTTCAATTCTATAACTATTATTAGAAACAGAATCGATCCATTGCAAAATTTAGAAACAAAAAAAAAAAGTCATCGCTAATATTTAACGATGAATTTTTGAAACATAAATTTTCCATTTTTATTTTGTAGCTATTTTTAGATAGCTACGAAATTAAAAACGAATTTGGCAATTTCTATTTTACTTCTTTTTTGTAGTGAGAAATTTTCTTCTTAAAACATATCATTTTAAAATTAAAAAATAGTATTTTAATTTGTTATAAATTTGCAACTGTTTATATAATACTAAAATGAATTTTTAAATTAAAAAACATATTAAAATTATTAAAATGTGTAAAATTTATCATTTTAAAGTGAAAAAATATTTTAATGTCATATAAGTAATTGCAATCTTATGATAAACTACAATATTATACATTTTTTAAAATAATATTCCCTCAATTCCAAACGAGTAGTCACTTTTTCATATAAAAAAAATTTTGAGACAACAACATTTACAATTTTAAAAGTTATATAGTTTTTTTTTAAAAAATTCGTTAGTCCTATTTGTTAGTCAAACCAATTTTCCATTAATCAACCATTAAAATTAAACTTTTTTTTTTTACATTTTAGTCCTAAAATTTGAAAATTTCTTATATTTTAAATAAATAATTTTATTTTTATTTGTAATTTATTATATTATTAAATTTTCATAATAACTGTATTTACTCAGTAAAAATAATATAAAAAAAATAAAAAATATTTCTTTCTTAAATTATTAGTTTCAATAACGATGACAAATAAAATTAATCAAGTATTATTTTTATAATTTAAAATAAATAATTTTAATTAATATATCGTATACGAATAAAAATTTTTATATTTACATAAATTCAATTAGTTTTGTCAACATTATAATTTGTGTTAGATTTTAAATATCTATTGAATTCAATTTTCTATTTTAAATTCAATTGAGTTTAAGCATTATTTAAAATATAACATAAATTATAATCTTGTCAAAATTGATTGAGCTTTATCCATATAAAAATATTTTTAATTTTTAATTTTTGATAGTGTTTTAGTGAGTTATAGTTATTAAATTATAAGAATGTTGTTATCGCTAAAATAATATCAAAAATTAAAAATTAAAAATATTTTTTCTTAAATTACTAGTTTAATAAGCAACATTAAATAAAATTAATTAAATATTTTAAATATATAATTTTAATTAATATATCATAAATGAACAAATTTTTTATATGGATAAAACTAATCAATTTTGACAATGTTATAATTTGTGTTATATTTTAAATAATGTTTAAACTCAATTGAATTTAAAGTAGACAATTGAAGTCAATAGATATTTAAAATCTAACACAAATTATAATGTTGAAAAACCAATTGAATTTATGTAAATATAAAAAAATTTATTCATATATGATATATCAATTAAAATTATTAATACTTGTTTAATTTTATTTGTCGTTGTTATTGAAACTAATAATTTAAGAAAGAAATATTTTTAATTTTTAATTTTTTGATATTATTTTTATTAAGTAAATACAGTTATTATGAAAATTTAATAATATAATAAATTATAAATACAAATAAAATTATTTATTTAAATATAAATTTTTTAAAGTTTTAGGACTAAAATGTAAAAAAAAAAAAAGTTTAATTTTAATGGTTGGCGAATGAAAAATTGGTTTAACTAATAGATAGGACTAACAAAATTTTTTTTAAAATTTATAGAACTTAATTATTAAGAATTAAACATTCAAGACTTAATTATAAAAACTATATATAACTTTTATAACTGCAAATGTTGTTATCCCAAAAAATTCTAACTATTTATCACTTTTATATATCCTTAACAACATTAATTTTTTCTTTTCTATTTTATCTTTGCGTTAACCTTATCTATATTAAATGAATTTGCAAAATTTTAAAAGTTTTTCTAATATTTTCAAATTTTGAATATATCTAAAGAAGGGTAATTTAGTCCTATTAAATTTTTTTCCCTATAATTAAGCCTATTAAATGCTTTTTTAATCCAAATGAAATTCTAAAAAATGACAATTAGTTTAGAATGGAGGGAGTATATTTTAATAAGAGAAAATTTTTACTAACTCATTAAATTTTTTTGTTTACAAAAATAATTAAAAAGTATTTGATGCTATGCCAATATTAAATAATTATAATATTTTATCGGATGTTAAAATATTCATTAAATAAATATCGTTTAATATCAAAATAAAATTTCTGATAAATTTAAAAGAAATATGTCAAAATTGTTAAAAGGTATAAAATTTATAATTTTTATAATATTTAAAAGATTGCATTAAAATTGTTAAAATATGTAAAGTTCATAATTTGTAAGTAAAAATTGAAAAAACATAACTCATAAAGTTTAGAATTTTTTAAGTAATTAAGCTTAAGTTAAAACAACAACAATCAAAATTATATTTTTGTAAAATAAAATATCAAAATATAAAAATATTATAAAAATGAGAATGTGAAATAAGTTAAAATAAAAGTTTAGGGGATTGGTAAGTTAATTAGAGAAGGTCTAGGGATGAAAATATGTATAACTGGCCAAAATTTGTCCCCGTCTTTAAGTATTTTTAGATTGAAAATACTAAAAATAGTTTTTTTTTTATTATGGCACGCATCTCGATGCCCTTAAATTATCAATTACTTTTTTTTTTTTTGAACAAAAAATTATTAATTACACTTCCTGGGAATTAAATTCCCTGACAATATTTTTATTTTAAAAGAAAAAAGAAGATGTGGCATTGTATAGTGCGCTTGTACTGTCCAGCTGGCTCTGCCATTAGTAAAGTAAAACAAAAAACAAAGATAAAGTGATCCACAATGTTCTCACGTCCTCAAATAAAGTGAACTACTACTCCGTCCTGATTACCGTTTATCTGGGGCGGATCGTTATGTGGAACACTAAGGAAGCGAGTAGCCTTGTAATATGCATACGCGAGAAAGTCGATGCGTCTAAATGGAGAGATTGAAATACCCTTTGAGAAAAAGAAGGACTCTTTTAACTTATTCTGGCAGTGACAACTGGACTGGCACAGAAACAGCTGTATCTGTCCACGTGGCGATACATGATTGGATAAGATATGAACCAATCCTTTGTATAGAAAACATGTCGTAACAAGAGCCCTTCACAACAGTAACCAGCTTTAGCCAGCTAAGTTGGGGCAATAGTAACGGCTACATTTTTAATCTTATAGTACATTTGATTTTTATTCTTCGTCTAAAGTCATACGTGGCAAGTGATTTGGCATAAAAATATTAAATGACGTGGCTAAAATGGGTTTTGGTGGTCCTTATAGAGGAAGCCAAAGAATTGGGCTATAAAAGGAACCGGTGCTTCTCCGCTCTCTGTCAAGTGAAGCATTTCAGCTCTTTCTCTCTTTCTCTCCTCTGTTGAAATTTTTTCAAACTACATGAAAAACAAAATGTCTGTTCTTGCTGGATTTTTGGTGGGTCTAGTGGTGCTTGTGGGTTCCGTTAGCTCAGCTAAATTTGATGAGCTTTATCAACAAACATGGGCTTTTGATCACTTCATCTATGAAGGAGAGCTCCTTAAGCTTAAGCTTGATAACTATTCTGGTGTGTAACACTAAAAAATGGATATGCATTCCTCTGTTATGCTCTGTTTCTGTGACAATGCTGTGTTTGGTTTCATGTGGATTAATGGGTTGTTATTCTTAATTTTTTGTGTGGTTTTTAGGTGCTGGGTTTCAATCTAAGAGCAAATACATGTTTGGGAAAGTGACCATGCAGATTAAGCTTGTGGAGGGTGATTCTGCCGGGACTGTTACTGCTTTCTATGTAAGTAATGCTACTCTTTAACTTGGATGTTTAATAATGTTAATAGAAACGATTAGAGTTTAATAATGTTAATAGAATGGGTCCATGTTCAATAATTTATCTGTTGTAGGCAATTTTTTATCTTTTGGCAATACTTTCATTCATGGGTCGCTAGTCTGCTAGTGCCAATAGTTAAATTAGCAGCACCACCATTTACACACTCGTTTCTCCCCGCCTTGACAAAGCACTCCTTCGATTTTTCTTTATCAAGGTCTATAAATCTAAAGATGCATTTTTTCCTACTAAAGCTTTATTTTATTTATGATCACGCAGATGTCATCAGATGGTCCAAATCATAATGAGTTTGACTTCGAGTTCCTTGGCAACACAACAGGTGAACCTTACCTGATTCAGACCAACGTGTATGTTAATGGCGTAGGTAACAGGGAACAAAGATTGAACCTTTGGTTTGACCCTACTAAGGACTTCCATTCCTACTCCCTCCTTTGGAATCAGCACCAAGTTGTGTAAGCACCATCACTTGCATTTACTTACGCTTGCATACTTTTCACTCATATAGTAATTCATTAACACACATTGGTGAGATTCTTTAACATCTGATTTTATTTTCAGTATTAGTGATGACACACATTGGACTCGTCGCGGTAGATTTTTCATTTTTGTGCTTTGTCTTGTAGCTTTGATAGGCACGTATGTTCGCTGTTACCATGAGTCCAGGACAGTGAAAACTGGGAGGCAAGCAATCATAGCCACTTCCCGGGCTCTCATCTGATCGTTGTGTACCAAGCGGGTGTCAGTTGTTTCTGCAACAGAGTAGAAAGCAACTGAAAAAGAACCAATTAACCCACAAAACAAGAAAATACTTATAAATTAAATAAATAAATACTGGGACCCGTACACATTTCCACAAAATTTTTGTGGAATATAGATGTAGTCGTTTGTCTCCTTCTGATTGTGGTTTTGAAAATTGCTGGTGTTCTTTGGAATAATAATTATATTGATGGTGTGTGGATGTGACAAGTCATTGTTATTTTTTTACTCTCCACGTGATACTCTTGCATGCATATATTTACATTTATTTTATGTGTCTTAACTTGCTTAAAAATTTGTTGTTGTTTCAGATTTCTAGTGGATGAGACCCCAATCAGATTGCACACCAATATGGAAAACAGAGGAATTCCCTTCCCTAAAGATCAACCAATGGGTGTGTACAGCTCAATTTGGAATGCAGATGACTGGGCTACACAAGGTGGCCTTGTCAAAACTGATTGGACACATGCACCATTCATTGCATCCTACAAGGGTTTTGAAATTGATGCCTGTGAGTGCCCGGTATCAGTGGCTGCAGCTGATAATGCCAAGAAATGTAGCAGTAATGGTGAGAAGAAGTACTGGTGGGATGAACCAACATTGGCTGAGCTCAGTTTGCACCAGAGCCATCAGCTCTTATGGGTTAAGGCTAACCATATGGTCTATGATTATTGCACAGACACTGCTAGATTTCCAGCCACTCCTGCTGAGTGCCTGCACCACCGTCACTAGATTATTAATAATCATGCCATTTAGGTTTATGGAGAAGGGGTTTTGGATTCAGTGTTGTAAAAAAAAAAATGAAAAAGATGGATGTGGGTGGGCGGGTGGAAATTAAAAAAAAAAAAATCACACAAACATGTGCTCCATGTTTTGCATATTTCGGTCCTTCAGATTGTACGATAATGATATAATATAATTTTTTCTTTCTTTTCGCGCAAAAATTGTAGTGGCCATATTTAAATTAGACTCTTAACTGTATTTTGAAATTAACATTAGATTTTAAACTTTTTTTTAGTCACAATTCTAACAATTTAAGTCCAATAAAATTTTAATTTTAGTAGTTATTATTAATGAAAAATTATTTTGATTATTAATAAATAAAATTGATAACATATTTTTCTAAAAAATAAAGTTCTAAAAAAATTTAAGGCTAATATTTTTAGAAAAAATTTTAAAATTCTTTTTGTGAATAACAGTTTAAATTTTCTTTAAAAAAATTTTTGACTTAACTTTTTTTAAAAAAACCAGACTTTTAAAATTTTAAAAAACTTTAGAATCAAAGTAATAATTTTAAAAGCTTTAAAATTCATTAATTTTATTTATATAATAAAATTTAAGTCAACCATATAATTTTATTAATACCTAAAAAAGAGGTGTCATTAACATCAAATGTAGATCTTTTGAAAACATTACACGTGTTCTTTTTATCTTTTTTCCCTACCTTTGCGTTTTTCCTTTCTTCAATTGCGTCGTCTTCTCCAACAAATATCTGAAATAGAGTGTACTATATATATATATATATATATATATATATATATATATATATATATATATATATATATATAGTACACTCTATTTCAGCAACTAAAACTAAAAAAAATTAAGAATAAAAAATTAAAAAATAACAAAATTGAAAAATAAGGATAATAAAAAATAAGAAAAAATAAAAATAAATAAATAAGAGAGAATTTAAAACTAAATATAAGGATAACAAAAAATAAGAAAAAATAAAAGAAAATAAATAAAAAATAAGAATAACAGGAAATAAGAAAAAATAAAAATGAGAAAAAATATAAAAAGAAGATAGAATGAAAAACAAAGAGAAAACAATGAATAAAAAAAGAATAAAAAGGAGAAATAAAAAAAATAAAAAAACCAACTAAGAAGCCCAAAGAAACAAAGAAGAATAGAAAAAGAAGCAAAATTGACATATAGGAAAACAAAATAAAAAAAATTGCACCCATGAAAAGGGAAAAAAGGGCATGCATGTAATTAATCCAAAATATAAGATAAATCAATATAAACGAACTAGAAAATGGACATAAATCTATAAATTTCTCTTTTAATAATTGACTAATAAAAAGTAAAAAGATCCAAATTATACCTTAGGAGCCTATTGGACCTCATCTTTCTTTTTGGACCCAATAGGACCTCCAATTTTTTTTTAAAAAAATCATTACAAAATTGAACTTGTCATTACATAAGAACAAACAGTAATAGAACCTCCATTTTTTTTTAAATCTAGTTAAAAACAATCAATGCAAAATAGAACTTGCCATTAGCATTTTTGAAAACATGAGCTCTTGGTAAAGTAGTTTGAGGGGTCACCATTGTCAGTTTTGTCCTCAGTGGAAGTAGCCAAAGCAATAGTTACAGGTTTGGTGTTCTTGCTTTAATGATGTACAAGTCCAACTCCCTAAAAAGAATATTGGGTTATTGTCCATTATTAGTGTAATATCTCGTATTTTTAAATATTTTTATACTGTATCGGGATATGCAGTGTTAATAATTTTTAAAAATGATATTGATATTTTATGAGTTTTTATTTAATTAAAATTTAATTTTTAATTATTTATTATTATTTTAAGTGATTTACGTAAAATTTTCCAGAGATTTATATTTTCGAAAAAATTTTCACGTAAATAATTTACTATTAATTATTTTAAATAGAATTACGGACTTGCATGAACTCATACATATTTTAAAATACTAGATAACGTGTTTATGTGTACTTATTTATCTAATTAGGGTTTAATTAATATTACCCTAATATTTTATTATTTATTAATTTGTTTTAATATTAATTAATTATTTTTAGGAGTATTAAATTTTAAAATATTAAATTATAAGTGTGTGGTGTATATTTAATATGTGTAATTTAATATTATTTTATTATATAGTATAAAGTATATATATATATACATATATACATTTAATATATTAACAAATTATAAAGTTTAACTTATTTACAAAACTGCCCCTCCCGTTCCTCCTTCATCCCCAACCATCCCCATCACCGTTCCATCGCCTGTCATGCCGATTTCTTGCCGTTGGTGTGCCGTCCGGCGTGCCACCACCTTCCTCAGCCTTCCTCGCCGCCTATTGCAGCTGTTTCCGGCGTCTGGAGGTCGATTTTGGCCGGAGAAGCCGAAACTTGAGCCACTGTCGTTCACGACGTTTCCGGCCACCATTTTCGACACTGCCGGTCTATTTCTTCTCCTTGAGCTCCGGTGAGTGTAATTCCAAGCTTTTTTTTCACTTGAAATGATCTTGATTTGCTTAGGTTTTGATTTTTCGAATTCGGCCTATTAGGGTTCTTGAATTTTTTGAACTTCAATTTGATTGATTCATGAAAAATTCCTTCAAAAATTTTGTTCCTCTTAGCTTAATCTACATGTGTGAATTTTTGTGGAATTTTTGGAGATTATTTTGATTTTTGGGTATTTTTGAATATTTTAATATTATTTTCTAATTTTCGAAAATTAATTAATTAAATTATGGAATTGTGTTTTATGATAATTATAGGTGTTGAAATGAATTATAGGAATTTATTTGGAATTTTTATGAATTTCTATGTATTTATTTTGAATTATTTAGGTTTATGTAATTTTGGGAAAATTAGGTTAATTGTGTTTTTAATTGAAATTTATTGGTTAATTGAGTTTAATTAATTGATATTATTGATAAATATGTTGAGAAAATTAATTTTGAGTACTTATATAATTTTTGGTGAATTTTTGAATGAATTGTAGTATATTTATATATATAAGGGCATTTTGGTATTTTTGCACAAAATTGGCTAAAATTGTAATTTAATTGGTTTTAATAGTTATTTAAGGTATAAGAATGATTTCCACAAATTATTTAGCATTTTTAACTAATTAAAACTATTTTTCGTGAATTATTTTCAATTATATATATAATATACGATTTTACTAATAAAATGAGTTTCTATCGGTTTTTAATGTGTTTTAAGGCCAATTATGTAATTTTTACTTATAAAATGAATTTCTATGTTATAAGGGTATTTTTGGTATTTCTGAAATTGTTCTATGATTGTGGACCCCGGTCAGTAGGCTGTAGTTTGGAGTCCGACCGAGGGGTTGTGGATGAGTGGTTGAGCCTGTTTTTCGAAGTGTGATTCTTTGCAGGGTCGGCTCTACTCTTTGAGTAGAGAGATTTCCGTTTTACAGGGGAGGTTCTGCCGAATTTTCTATAGAATTCTCGTAAAATGTGATGTCCGGTCGAACCCTACTTTTGTTTCTGTGTTTAATATTCTAGATCGAGTTCTAGGATTTTCTGTTAGGTTTATTCTGATGTCTGTTATTTATTATTTGTTTAGTTGCGTCGAGACCAAGGCCTAGTGGACCAGGCCCGTTGGACCCATCTCGTGGAGCGCACTAAGTGTGAGTTACTATTTTATATATATATGCTATAGGATGCATGATTTTAGAAATATATGTTTTATTTTGATTAAATATGCATAAATAATGTGATTAGTATTTAAGTATATCTTTAGTTTATTTTTGGTTTATTTTCGGTATATATTAAATTATATGCATGCTTTATTAATAAATTATATTTAAAATGTTTTTAAATATATTTCTAGCTTAATTTATAATTTGATTGGATTTATTTGACGTATATATACTCGAAATATACCTGGTTTATTTTTGGTATATTTCCAGTATATATATGGTTTATATTGTTATTTTATTTAAATTCATGTATCATTTATTTGTGAATGAATGTTTTATATTTATTGATGAAGGATATCAATAGAACGTGCTACCTAGTGGGCAGCACTAGGATCGAGTACGTACCGGTACGCTTATAGCATTTAGGCTATACTACTAATCATTTGTGGATATTGATTGAATATGATTATTTGATGTGTGAGATATGGTTTGGAGGTGTGATTGCTGGAGCTCGGTTGACCAAGTGTCTCGGGGCCAATCACACTGACAGTCAGACTGCTGGAGCTCGGTTGACTTAGTGTCTCGGGGCCAGTCTACTGTTTAAATGGATTAAGTGGATATATTTGGATTAAGTGAGCCTGTATGGCTAGAGTGTTGTCTAACACTGTTTTGAGGTTGCGATTTTTCTAGGGTTCTATTTGATCCTTCATAAACTATGAATTTCAGTAAAAATATATAAAATGATTTTATTCAATCTGTGTGTATTTTCCTGTATATATACATATTAGATATATATTGTTGACTGTATGCATTGTCATTTAGTGTGCATGTATATATATTATAGTAATTCACTCAGTGAGGTCTGACTCCCCTTCGTTGACTAATTTTTTCAGGAGAGTCATCGTCTTCAGACCTCAATAGCAGGCCTGTATGCCGGATTTCTTCCGCCCCGGCTTCTTTATGTAAACTGCTTCCCTGAGTCTTGAGTTTATTTTATCTAGACACTGCAGTAGTCATTAAATATTCAAAGAAATGTTTTATTATATTTGAACTGGATTTGTATTAAAAGAGTTTATATATATATGAGATGAGTATTTAATTTAAATCCAGTTGGTGGAAATGTTATTGTGATATTTATGATTTTTATTTCCGCTGCATTATATATTATTATTACTATTGCATGTTTTATTTTATTTTTAGGCTTGCTACGGGTTCTGGATTCGAAAGAATTCCCGTTCCCTAGCGCCGGTCATGGCCCCTGTTTTGGGTCGTGACAATTAGTAAAGATCTCAACCATGGAAATAACTTGTACAAGAAAAAAAAAGATTGGTGAAATGTAGAGAAATTAAAGATTGGTCATATGAGTACTACAAAAAAACGAAATAGAAAATTGAAGAGACAAAAACAAAAAGCCAAAACAGCCTCAAGAATAAAGGACCAAGAAATGAATGATTGTGATTAGGGATAAATAAAGGTTTTTATTCCATAAAAGAAAGAGACAGAGTGAATATGAGAGTTGAGTGTGTTTTGCTCTACTTATAACAATGATTCAAAGCAGGTATAAATTAATTTAGTGAATAAATTACATTACATTAAAATCAAGAAAGTGCTTATTTGTGGGTATTGTGTTTTTTTTTATGGAAATATTTTTTTTTTGAATGGAGGATGATGGTGGATTGTTTGTTTTGAGGTCAGAAACAAAACCAAAAAGAGTTGTTGCTCATGTAAAGGTGGCAGATGTTTGTTGCTAGGGGTTGGGATGGTTGTCCATATGGGCTGAACTTAACATCTCTCAATGTAATTTTCTAGTTCAAAACATATTAAATCAACATAATTTTCTCTTGACACTTGTAATCTTGTTGAGAATAAGCAAAGAAAGTGTAGTTGATTCAAAATAATTATTGATTCATAGATTGCATTTTACAACGCTTATGAAGAAATTTATGGACTTAAGAGTTTGCAACGTTGAAGTGTGATTGACAAATGAAGAAAACAATTGATATAAGAAATGAATCAAGATAAATTTCATTCTTATGTATTGTTAAATTTTTTTGTGAGTTGATTTGGTATTTCTAGAATTGCTTGTTTTAATTAAGGTTTTATTTTTTTGGGTGCATATGTAATTAAACTAGTCTTAAAGTAATTAACATTCTCTTTAAAAGTTATTATTTTTCATTATATGCTTAATAAGGTTGTCATTTGTTTCTTTGCTATTCTTCATTTGGATAATTAATTTGCTTTAAGAATAATAAAAAAATAATATGAATATTAGTGTGTTTGTGTATTAATGCATTTTCATTAACTTAATTTACAAAAATGGATACATTTTCTATTATTTTTCTTTGTGGATTTTTTAACTAATCAATATTAGTGTGTTTATGTATTAATGTGTTTTCATTAACTTAATTTACAAAAATGGATTCATTTTCTATTATTTTTATTATTACTATCATCATCATCATGGTGGATGTTTTGCTTCTATGGAGGGGTGAGGTGGTTTACTTAACTAGAAAAATTAAGCCTAAACATGGCTTAGGTGCTAAGAGGATAGGCTATTTAGACTCGCTAAATGAATTAGAAAAGTTAGGATGTAACAAGGCAAAACTTGCTGGATGAAATAGAAAAATTAGGATGTAATAAGGTAAATTTAATTAAGCCTAAACATAGCTTAGATGCTAACATGATAGGCTATTTAGACTCACTAAATGAATTGGAAAAGTTAGGATATAACGAGACCAAACTTGTTGGATAAAGTAGAAAAATTAGGATATAACGAGGCAAATTTATCTTACAAAATACCAAGTCTTTTATTAACTGATGGTTTATGAGTTACAAAGGATGATAGGAAGGTAATGAACATAATAAAAATGTTGAATAATTGAGATTGGATTATCCAATTTTATATATAAGTCTAAAAAGTGAAAGTGGTGGAAATGTGGTTCCATAAGTGATATATGAGCAAACCAGTGAAGGAAAAAAGTTTAGAGCAATATTGGGTAAGAGTGGTAAGGATATAAATAGAAAAGAAAATGGTGAGGAGGTTGCAAAAGAGAAAATAAAGTAAGAGGTTGTAGCAGAAGATCCTACATAATTTAGGTCTACAAATGAGACGTAAGGTAATTAAGAGGAGGTAGAAGAAGATGCTAATGTTGAGAAAATAGGAATATTGTAATATGAACTCTAATAGGGATTAAAAGTGCAAGCATGGAGCTGAATGATAAAGAATTCAAGCTAATTAGCTTAATTTCCTATTCTAAAATTAATTAGCTTGAATTGGTTAAATTTTAAAGTTAATTTTATATTTTAGAGTTAATTTTCTATTTTGGAGTCAATAAGGAAAATTCAAGAAGATTTTAGAAGATGTGAGAAGATTCAAGGATATTCCAAGTCCAAGTCAATAAGTTAACAAGTCAACAAGTCAAAAGTCAAGAGTCAATGGGAAACATCCTACATGACACATGACATGATATGCTTCAATGCTTAGTTATCATGAGTTATCATTTTTCTTAGTTGTAATGAGTTTTCATTAGTTGTCGTATTTTGAAGGAAACCTCTTTATTTAAGGATTTTCCTATATAGGTATCTTTGAGAATAAGGAAGAAAACTTTTTCCTTCATGGATTAGGTTGTTTACATGACTATATAAGGGCTAATCCTATGTAAAAAAAATTTGGAGAGGATTTAAATATTAAAAAGTGAGGTTTTTTCTTAAACTTTTTTCTTTTGAAACTTTCATTACAATTGTTAAGTTAGATTAGACTTAGAATTGTGTGATTGTTCATCTTTTAATAGCTAAGTATCTTGCTTCAATTTAATAAGCAAGGGGTTTAGCTCCATTAACACAACCTATCATTGATGATCCTTCGGCTATATTTTAAAGTTATATACATTCTATCTTTGTTATAAGTAGGGTTCATATTAGTTTGGTATTAGAGCCAAACTTCAATGTTTGGTTAACTATCCTTTTTAATTTTTTTGTATTATTTCTTCTTCTTCTCAATTCTTAATAGATTAAAAATAAAAAAAATAAAAAAATTTTTTTGAGTGAAACATGATAGTATTCACATCTTTGAGTGTAAACACATGAGGGAGTACTTTGTGAAGATTTTTTTTATATATATTTTCAAAAGAGATTTTTAGCATGGACATGCCTTATTTTCTTGGTGGGGATAATCCTTATGTTTACTTGAAATGGGTGCAATAAATAGAGGAGATGCTTGATTCTCTCAAGATAAGTGATTTTAAAAAGTGCAAACTTGCTTATAATCAATTTTTGGGTCATGCTGTTATATGGTAGGAAGATTTAATGGTAAATGAGGTTAAAAATTAGGAGTTCATGAAAGGCTAATGACTAGATATTTCATTCCTCATGATGTTAGGAATAAATTCTATTTTAAATTGCAAAGACTTAAATAAGGGAATGAATTAAATGTTGATGATTATGCTAAAAATTTTAAATTTTTTTTGTAATTGCAAGTGATTTAGGAGAATCTAAAGGGAAAAAAATTGCAAGATTCATAAGTAGGCTTAAGAGTGAAATTAGACAAGATCTTATGTTTGTAGTACAATTGCAACTTTCTTTGTCTTTAAAGGATGTAATTACACTTGCTTTGGATAGAGAGTTGGAGTGATAAGGTTGATAATTAAAGTGGTGCTAATGTTAAAGTGGTGTTAACTGATTAGGAGAAGAAACATAAGCATCAATTAGATGATCAGACTATGGAGGAGAGTATTATTCACAAAAAGAAGTGTGAAAAAAAAGATGTTGTATGTGAAGAGATTAAAATAGAGTGTGAATCCAAGAATGATGAAAGTGTTGAAGTCATTAAAGATAATAAGGAGTGTTTACAAGGGTTTAAGCAATCTAGTGAACTTGTGCATGAATTGACTATTCAAGAAGGTGGTAAGAGTGCTTGTGATCATGAAGAGTATATGTATCATGAAGAGCAAAAACTTGAAGTTTGTGAACAAAAGAAGGAGTTAGGGACTTAAATCATTATGAAGGATAAGGAGATGATTATTTATCATGATTGCACTAATAATTTTAATGTTTATTTTCCTAGTGACTTGAAATTTATTTTGCATACTTTTATGCCATACAAAGATCCATTTGATGATGTTATTAAAGTTCCTTATTTCCACAATATAATTTATGGAGTCTTTGCTTATATCAAGAAGAGCTTGAGATATTCATGTTTCAAGTTTAGAAGGAAGCAATAAGAATACAGTCCTTACAAGTTCATAGAGAAGAGTTTTATATTCCAATTGTCCAATCACGTTCAAGCTATTGAAGTTACTTTTTTGGAGCATTACTTCGAAGGAGAAGTTTTCAAAAAAGGAGTTTATATTTGACCCTGGAGGATTTATAAATTTACCAACTTTAGAAGATGGCTATGATTCAAGGGCAAATCATCTTCAAGAGGAAGGAAATAATATGAACCCTAAAAGGGATTCAAGTGCAAGCATAGAGTTGAATGATAAAGAATTCAAGCTAATTAGTTTAATTTCATATTCTAAATTAATTAGCTTGATATGGATGAATTTTGATTTATTTTTCTATTTTAAAGTCAATAAGGAAGTTTCAAGAAAATTATAGAAGATGTGAGAAGATTCATGGATATTCCAAGTTAAAGTTAAAGTCAAGGGTCAATGGTCAACATCCTAAATGGCATGTGACACGGCATGCTTCAATGTTTAGTTGTCATGAATTGTCATTTTGCTTAGTTGTAATAAGTTGTCATTAGTTGTTCATTTTGATTTTTCAAAGACGAGTTGTCATAAGTTGTCATTAGTTATCTTATTTTTGAAGGAATTCTTCTTAATTAATGATTTTCCTTTATAGGAGTATTTAGGATTAAGTAAGAAACCTTTTTCTTTAAGGATTAAGATGTTTACATGCCTATATAAGGGTAAACCTTATGTAAAACGAATTTAAGTATTGAAATATTAAAAGTGAGGTTTTTTCTTAAACTTTGTTCTTTTGAAACTTTGCAAGTTTATTTGAATTTTTTCATATTTACCTTTCATTATATAGGTTAGATTAGACTTAGAATTGTGTGATTATTCATCTTTTAATAGCTAAGTATCTTGCTTCAATTTAATAAGCAAGGGATTTAGCTCTATTAACACAACCTATCCTTGATGATCCTTGGGCTAGATTTCAAAGTTGGATGGGCGTTCGTATCTCTATTATAAGTAGGGTTTGTATCTTTGTTATGATGCTAGGAATAAATTCTATCTTAAATTGTAAAGACTTACACAAGGGGATGAATTAAGTGTTGATGATTATGCCAAAAAGTTTAAGTTTTTTGTAATTGTAAGTGATTTAGGACAATCTAAATGACAAAAAATTACAAGATTCATAAGCAGGCTTAAGGGTGAAATTAGATAAGATCTTATGTTTGTGGTACAATTGTAAGTTATTTTGTCTTTGAATGATGTGATTACACTTGCTTTAGAGAGAGAAAGTTAAAGTAATAAGGTTGATAGTAAAAGTGGTGCTAATGTTGAAATAGTATTGAGTGATCATGAGAAGAAGCATGAGGATCAATTTTGTGATCAAACTAATAAAGTGGAGGAGAGCATTAGTCATAAAAAAAAGTGTGAAAAAGAAGATGTTGTATATGAGGAGACAAAAAAAGAGTGTGAATCCAAGAATAATGAAATTATTGAAGTCAATGAAAATAACAAGGAGTGTTTGCAAAGTTTTGGACAATCTAGTGAAGTTGTACAAGGATTAACAACTTAAGAAGTTGCTAAGAGTGCATCTTATGATTATGAAGACTGTATTCATCATGAAGAGGAATATCGAGAAGTTTGTACACAAAAGAAGGAGGAGGATAAAGATTCATAATGATTATACTATCAACTTTAATCTTTCTTTTTCTAGCATTTTGAAAGTTTTTTTACATACTTCTATGCCATACAAAGATCCATTTGATGATGTTATTGAAGTTCTTTATGTCCACAATACAATTTATGGAGTCTTCACTTGCAGCAAGAAGAACTTGAGATATTATGTTTCAAGTTTAAAATGAAGAAACAAGAATAAAATCCTTACAAGTTCATGGATAAGAGTTATATGTTCCAATTATGTAATCAAGTTGTTTTGAAGTTGCTTGTGTGGATCCTTAATTTAAAGGAGAACTTTTCAACTAAGAAGTTTGTGTTTGACCTTGGAGGATATATGAATTTATCAACTTTAGAAGATGGTTATGATTTGAGGGTGAATCATCTTCAAAAGGGAGGGAATAATACGAACCCTAATAGGGATTAAAAGTGCAAGCATGGAGTCGAATAATGAAGAATTCAAGCTAATTAGCTTAATTTCCTATTCTGAAATCAATTAGCTTGAATTAGATGAATTTTCAAGTTAATTTTCTATTTTGGAGTCAATAAGGAAGATTCAATAAGATTCAAGAAGATGTGAGAAGATTCAAAGATATTCTAAGTCTAAGTAAATAAGTTAACAAGTCAAAGTCAAAGTCAAAGAGGCAACAAGTCAAAAGTCAATGGTCAATGGTCAACATCCTACATGGCATGCTTTAATGCTTAGTTATTATGAGTTATCATTTTGCTTAATTGTAATGAGTTGTCATTAGTTATCAATTTTGACTTTTCAAAGATGAGTTGTCATTAGTTGTCCTATTTTAAAGGAAACCTCATTATTTAAGGATTTTCCTATATAGGTATCTTTGGGAATGAGTGTAATATCCCGAGTTTTTAGTTATTTTTAAACTGCATCGGGATATGCAGTGTTAATAATTTTTGTATATATTTATGATATTTTATGAGTTTGCTATTTATTTAAAGCTAATTTTAATTATTTTATATTATTTTAAGATATTACGTAAAATTTTCCCAAGAATTGTATTTTCAGGAAAATTAAAACGTAAATAATTTAATATTAATTATTCTAAATAGTTTTACGAATTTGCATGAACTCATACATAGTTTTAAAATGTTAAATAAAAAAAATGCAAATACATACATTTATTTAAATTAAATTAGGGTTTAATTAATTAAATTAATTTTTATTATATAGTTTTAATATTAATTAATTAATTATATATGTGTATATATTGTTAAAATATGTGTGTGGTGAGTATTTATTGTGTGTGTGATATTATATAATATTATAATATATAGTATAGTTATATATATACATATATATACATATATATACATATTTATTTATCAAAAAATAAAAGTTCACATTATTTACAGAAGTGCCATTGTCCCCTTCCTTTTCTTCCCAATCGTCTTCCTCACCGTTCCGCCACCTGTCACGCTGTTCCTTCACCGTCGGTGTGCCTCTTGGCTTGCCACCACCACCTCCAGCCATTCCATTTCCGGCATGTTTTGACCGAAAAATCCTTGAGAAGCCGAAATTCACTTCCATCGTCGATCAGGCCGTTTTCGGCCACCAAACTCGACACCACCAGTCTCTATCTTCTCCTTGAGCTTCGGTGAGTGTGATTCCAAGCTTTGTTTCACTTAAAATGGTCTAGATTTCCCTAGGTTTTGATTTCCCAATTTCGGCCATTTAGGGTTTTTGAATTTTTTGAGATTTTATTTGATTGATTAAAGAAAACTCCCTTCACAAACTTTGATCCTTGTAGCTTAATCTACATGTGGTAATTTTTGTAGAATTTTTGAAATTTATTTTGATTTTTGTGAATTTTTTATTATTTTATTAATATTTTCTAATTTTCGAAAATTAATTAATTAAATTATGAAATTGTGTTTTATGGTAATTATAGGTGTTGAAATGCATTTTAGAAATTTATTTGTAATTTTTGTGAATTTTATGTATTTATTTTGGAATTTATTTAGTTTATGTAATTTTGAAAAATTAGGTTAATTATGTGTTTAATTGAAATTAATTGGTTAATTGAGTATAATTATTGATATTATTGAATTGTATGTTGAGAAAATTAATTTTTGAGTAATTATACTATTTTTGGTGAATTTTTTATTAATTTTAGTGAATTTATATATATAGTGGTATTTTGGTAATTTGACACTAAATTGGTTAAAAATGTAATTAAATTGGTTTTAATAGTTAATTAAGGTATAAAAATGATTCCTACAAATTATTTAGTATTTTTAACTAATTAAAACTATTTTTCATAAATTGTTTTCAAATTATATATAATATACGATTTTTCTAAATAAATGAGTTTTTATCGGTTTTTAATGTGTTTTAGGGTTAAATATGTAATTTGGATTTATAAAATGTATTTTTATTATAAAAGGGTATTTTCGGTATTTTGTAATTGTTCTGTGAATTGTGGACCTCGGTCGGTGAATTGTAGTTTGGAGTCTGACCGAGGGATTGTGGTTGTGAATTTTGTGTTATTTCAAAGTGTGTTTTCTTTACAGGACCGGCTCTACTCTTTGAGTAAAGAGATATCCGTTTTACAAGGGAGGTTCAGTCGGATTTTCGGTAGAATTCTCGTAAAACATGATATCCGATCGAATTTCCTATTTTGATTATGTGTTTAGTATTCTAGATCGAGTTTCTAGATGTTTCAATTAGAATTATTCTGATTTCATATTGTCGTTTGTTTGTTTAGTTGCGCCGAGATCGAGGCCTAGTGGACCAGGTCCGTTGGATCCATCTCGTGGAGCGCAGTAAGAGTGAGTTGTTATTTTATATATACGTGTTCTAGGATGCATGTTTTTAGAAATGTATATTTTCATTGTATAAAATATGCATAAATAGTTTAATTATTACTTATGTTTATTTTGGTATATTTTCGGTATATTTCCAATTATATGCATGTTTTATTATGAATTTATACTTAAATTGTTTTAAGTATATTTATAGTTTATTTCCAATTTATTTTGTAACTATGTTGAATTTATTCAACATATATATACTCGAAATATACTTGGTTTACTTTTGGTATATTTCTAGTATATATATGGTTTATGTTGCTATTTTATTCAATATGATGCATCATTTATTTTATGAATGTATGTTTTATATATTAATGAAGGATATCAATAAAACGTGCTACCTAGTGGGCAGCACTAGGACCGAGTACATACCGGTACGCTGATAGCATTTAGGCCATATTGCTAACCTATTTGTGGATTATGATCGGATTAATTTATTTGATGTGTGATGTGATTTGAGTGTGATTGCTGGAGCTCGGTCGACCAAGTGTCTCGGGGCCAATCTACTCTCCAAATGGAACAAGTGAATATATTTGGAATAAGTGAGTTTGTATGGCTAGAGTGTTGTCTAACACTGTTTGAGGTTGTGATTTTCTAGGGTTCTATTTGATCCTTTATAAACAGTGATTTTCAATAAATATATAAAATGATTTTGTTGCATTTGTGTGTATTTGCTTGTATATATATTTATTATATATACTATTGACTGTGTGCATTGTCATTTAGTTATGCATGTATATATATTATAATAATTCACTCAGTGAGGTCTGACTCCCCTCCGTTGACTATTTTTCAGGAGAGTCATCGTTTTCAGACCTTAGTAGCAGACCTATACGCTGGATTTCTTCCGCCCCGGCTTCACTATGTAAACTGCTTATCTGAGCTTTATTTTATAATCTAGATACTGTAGTAGTCGTAAATTATTGAGGGATTTATGTATTATATTTATGTGAGTTATTTATTTTAAAGATTTGAACTGGATTTATATTAAAGGATTGTTTATGTATATATGAGAAGTGGATGTTCATTTAATTTTATTAGTGGATATTTACTTTATCTTATTTATGATTTTATTTTCGCTGCACAATATTTTAATTATGTTATTATGATTATTGCATGTTTTATTTTAATTTAAGGCTTGCTATGGGTTCCGGATTCGAAAGAATTCCCGTTCCCTAACGCTGGTCATAGCCCCTATTTTGGGTCGTGACAATAAGGAAGAAAACCTTTTCCTTCATGGATTAGGTTGTTTACATGCCTATATAAGGGCTAACCTTATGGAAAACGAATTTAGAGAGGATTCAAATATTAAAAAGTGAGGTTTTTTCTTAAACTTTGTTCTTTTGAAACTTTACAAGTTTACTTAAATTGTTTTACATCTACCTTTCATTACAATTGCTAGGTTATATTAGACTTAGAATTTTGTGATTGTTCATCTTTTAATAGCTAAGTATCTTGCTTCAATTTAATAAGTAAGGGGTTTAGCTCCATTAACATAACCTATCCTTGATGATCCTTAGGCTAGATTTCAAAGTTGGATGCACATTCGTATCTCTATTATATGTAGGGTTCGTATCATATTGATGGTGAATTGCTTGCAAAAAATGATATTAAAAATTTTTAAGCTGAAGAAAGTGATATTAATGAATAAGATATTGCTATAAGAAAAAAATAAAGAAATTATAAAACAAATAAAGCCAAGTAAGCAGAAAAATATAGAGACAACTAGGAGAAACTAAAGTTGATATTGGATGTGATGATTTTATTAGATCAAAGAGTAAGTATGCTAGTAAAGTAGGTGGAGATGAAAAATACTTTGACAATGATGATCTAGTGAGTGATTTGAATAATGGTGGATGATGTAGTGAGAATAAGATGCATAAAAGAAGATAGAGTACAAGGGTGGAATATGATCCCAACAACTAAATTCCTTTATAGGAAATTAGTTTGGTTTTTTAGAAAGATGCTTAGTTTAGGGAGACAATGGATACATATATTATTATAAAAGGAGTATAGTTAAAATTGAGACTAAATGAAGCTACTAAAATGAGGATGTTAACTCAATATGTCAAGTTGATACCATTTTGTTCACCATTCTTGTTTCTTATTATGAAAAATAAAGGAACAACAAGGGGAATATTCTAAGTGTGTCTAAGGATGGCTAACTAGAGAACTTGCTATCCTAGAGCTTAACCAAGAGAAGATATAGAGTAAACTCGAGAAATTGTCCAGTTAAGAACTAGGAAAACTTAATCCCTTACTTAGATTCAAATATGCCCATAATATCAAGAAGGCAATGGGTTCAGATATTGATACCTATAGAGGTAGGTTCATAAGAAGCATCCTCAGTTTACTCAAATATAGAGCATTGCCTGCTTTACTATGTTAACACAATGCTTTCAAATTATGTATACCAAGTTGAACCAACCATTACATGTAAATGAAATTATTTATATACACATAAGCACATAATATACAGTTTGTTTAATAACACGTAAATAAATGTTAGAAAATAAAGAATTTAATTATTACAAAGTGATGAGGATGATAAACCACCTAAATAAATAGCATGGAAAAAATTGTATGGACATGACATAAATGCAATAAACATAACATGACAATAATGCAAAGCATGGCTGGACATGTCACGGTAACAACATATAGCATGGGAAGGCATGGCATGGCTATTATACTAAGCATAATAGACATGACATGTTATGAAAAAATATGAAATGACATACATATTATTGTTTAAGCAACCTAATATACATTATATAAACTATGACATATAGTTTAGGCTTGTAAAAAGAAAACTACAAAAATAGATAAATGTCATGCATGCTATAACTTATATTATAGACATGTAAATAATAATAAACATGCTAATAAATACAATGCATAAACTTCCATCTGCATCATCCTTTTACTTTATTTGCTTTGGATTTAGGGTGGACTTCCGAGGCAACCATTTTGAGCCATTATTAAGAAAACATTGAAAGTGATTTAAAATAAGATTTATTCTAAATTTTTATGAAAAATGAGAAAATATAATAAAAGATGTGAAGTTATATAAAAAGTGGTGACAATAATGAAAAACATAAAGAATTTATACAAATGGGATAGAACATGTAATAATTAGTAATTTCTATGAAAATGTATGAACATAATGACTTAAAAATGTATGATTTAATATGTAATAAGACCATAATATGCTAAAATGGATGGTTTTATCTTAAAAATATTTTTATGGACTTGAAAATTTAAGATGATGTAAATATGTATACAACATCATAAAATAGATCTTATATATAACAACTGATGTGCGCTAACCGTAAGTATATGAATTGCTCAAGTAATATAGGGACAAAGAACAATATTATTCCATGGATATTAGTTTATTAAGTGTTAGTTCACTTAATTAATTACTTGTCTAAATAATTAATTAAGTTTATAAAAAGGAATAAAAATTGAACTAAACAAAAACAAATAGAAAACTAATTCAAATTAACTTATGAAATAATCAATGCAATGCAATGTACTAAAGATTTTCCTTTCACTTAGATCCTTTGTCAACTTGATTATTGTAATCTTAACTGAGAATTGTGCATATGATGCTACCACTTAATTTCATATGACTCTTTCCCAAGCAATTATAAGGTTGTTTAGTCAATTCAGTTACTAGCTAAAACTTATAAACTTTTTCCTTGCTACATTTAACTTAATAAATCCTTAATTAATCTCAAGCATAAAAGGTAAACATGAAATACTAACATTCAATAGGTATCTTTAGTCATTATTGAAGTTAATAGACTTTATTTTAGGTCATTAAGTATTAATCTCCTCTCGCTCTCAAAATACTTAAACAATTTCAATTCAATTATAAACAACAAAGAACCTAAGAATATTTTATGCCTCGATCTCAATATACTTAAACTTATGCAAACATGCATACTAAATTAAAGAGCTTGACATTAAGCATAAAAACAAAATCAATATGTAAAAGAAATCCTCAAATTAGATTAACATAAAAAATATTGTTTAAGGCATCATCAAGCTACTAAGATAACTTTAGCACAAAAGATGTTTAGCTACTAATGCTAATGAATATAAGAACACAATTCATGAAAAGTGCTTGCAACCATCATAAAGAAAAAAAAAAAGAAATGGAACTCCCAAATCTTTGTTTTTTTAAATCCTTTGAATGCTTGAACTCCACGATTGAGTCTTGATGCAAAGAACTTGAATGAAATATAAAGAATAATGATTGATATCCATCCATCCCAAAGTCCTTTATATCAGCAAAATTCGTTATAGTTAAAGGAAGACTTAAAAAAGATAAATTCGTGTTAAATTAGGATTCTTTGAAAAAGCTAAAAATCTTCATATTTTAATGTGCATGACCATGCAAGGTTTGAATTATTTTTGCATGGTTTTAACTCACTGTGCATTGTGATTATGAGTGACGAGCACCAAATTTTACCGATGGATTTAATTTTACCTTGGGAGGAAGCAAGTTTTTTTGTTTCGTTTTGTGAGGAGTCGCCACCCAGTCACTTGAAAAATAGGAGACAATTTTGAGATTGAGCGAAAATTGTCCCTATTAGAGATTTTGAGTTTAGGAAGTCGTTTTTACTTGGCTACTTCTAATTAGGTAAGACTCGTTACAGATTATACATCTCCCTAGTTTTGGCATGACAATTTATATATGCACACATACATCCATAGCAGGATAAAGCAAAATTAATTAATTAATTAATTAAGTACATGACTTTCCTAATAAATGCATACAAAAGAGAGAATGCGGAAAAATAAATCCAGTCGTAGATCTAATAAACACCTGCAAAAAGAGGCTAGCACAAATATATGCACCACGCTAATGCATTCACAAATTCAATCAAACACGACAAATTGGTAGAAAGTGCTAACATAATTTTGTATAAATAGCTATTTTTGGATCCTTATATTGCAAACTAAGCTTGACTAGAGAACGAAACTAAGTATTTTCGAGCCCTCAAATTGCAAACTATGCTTGACTAAAGAACAAAAATAAGTATCATTTCGAAAGTGGTTCTTTCAAACTATCCTTGTTTGAATATGTAAAATGGCATGAAAATGCAAATTATTATACCTTTGAAGTGTACTTTGATAAAGATGAAAATAATTTGGTTGTAAATTGGTTATAAAAATCCTAAGAAAAATAAAGGAAATTGGTTAAAATATGTTCAAAAGGGTGTCTTTAAGTCCTTAATATAGTAGAGTTTTGGTAAAATTTCTTGAGGTCCCTCCCTCCAAAAGAGAAAAAATTAAGGTATTTATGAACACGGAAAAAATTTAGATCTCTTTACATGCATCTGCACAGATATGAGGACATGACCGTGTGATAGCCATGAAAAGTGCGGGCAGGTGTGTGAGTCTAAGCGCGTGACCACGTATTTGGAGTGCGTGTCCAAGCACTGAGCACGAGGCCATGCGCAACACACGGCCATACGTGCAAGTGATTGTTTGATGCATGAAAAAATGCATATGTTTCTATAAGAACTATAATGTATGAATCACACAAATGATAGTTATATGTAAACAAGCACATGATAGTGCAAACACAAAATGAAAATGCAAAAGATGAATTCAATCACAAATGAATTGAATTGAAGTAAGAATTGATCTTAAAAAATTTCATTAGTTAACGGTAAGAGTTTCTCCTTTTTAGTGTCTTTTATGAATATTTATATTTTTAAATTTTAAAATATATATTAAATTATGGTTTATATTTCTTTATGAAATTATTAAATATTTAAGAATATTTTATTAATAATTAAATATTAAATCTCTCACTTATTTCTGTTATCAAATTGAAGTGAAATTAATCATCAAAATAATTTCATTAGTTATCAATAATAGGTTATACTTTTTTGTTTTGAATATTTTCTTAATTTTAAAATATATGTTGCATTAAGTATTAAAATTTTTATAAAATTTTTAAATATATAAAAATATTTTATTAACAAAAAAGCATTGAGTTTTTTACACTTATTTCTATTATTTATTTTATTAAAATTGTGCTAATAATTTTAGTAATTTTTAATTTTTTAATTAAAATTATTTAAATATTATATATTAGGATTTATTTTGCAAGTTTAATAAAGGTTAGAGTTTTATATGTAATTATTTAAATCCAATTAACACTTGCAAATTTAATGTGTTAGAAAATAGTCCTACTAACAAACATGTCAACTGTTTATTAAAAAAATTTTAACGGATGGACTATTTTTATAAACTTTTGAAACATTATAAGTAAAATTGACTATAAATGTTTGAATTTTTTATATAATTTTCCCTAATAGAAATGTCTGTCTGATAATTTCTTTGATATATCATCATAAAAATGCTTAAAATATAAAAACAAACATTATAAAAAGATTTTAAAGTTTTTTTTTTTCTGTACAAGATTAGATGCTCACATATATGTTAGGCCTCAAAAATATTATGATTAATGGGGGTAATAATAAGAAATGAGATAAGCTAATAAAGTAAATTAGAGATAATTCATATTTATGACGTTTAAAGGCAAAACATACAAATTACAAATGCGGGCCATAGTAGATGGAGGCCTTTGTTCGTACCATTTAATTAAAAAAATGAACAAAAGAAAGACGTTTCGATTCATATTAGTGCAGTTCAAAAAATAAAAAATAAAAACTCATAAAGTGGGAGTGGATGATGATGCCTTTGAGTCTGGTCCCCATGCTTCATTGTTTGGAGTTCTGGTTCTTTGGTGTTACAATACATTAAAATTTAATATTTAATTAAAGTTGGTGGGGATGCATGGCAGCGTAAACCTCTAGCAAGAATTTTAGCAGAGTGGTGTCAGTTGGTGGGAATGCATGGCAGCGTAAGTGGTTGAAGAATGGTGAATAAATCCAAAGCATTGGTTCTAAATTCCATTTTATTGAGGCTTGTAACAATGTATTGTAGTGACATCTTACTTCGACATTGACAGATAAAACATTTAAGTTTGGAGACATTATATAGTAACTGTGGTAATTCAATTCATTAAAATTTAATATTTAATTAATGTGATAAAAATAAGACATAATATATATATATATATATATATATATATATATATATATATATATATATATAATTCTTTATTTATTATTTTTATTAATTTGATACTTTAATTTATAATTTTATTATTTTAATATACAAATTTAGTTAAAATACACTAATTTTTACTAATATAATAATATAATACATCAATCACTCTTTGTATTTGTTACTTTTTGTTAGTTTGATACGTCTATTTTTAGTTTTTTATCAATCAAACCCTTAAGATGTGACATACGTTGATTCGTTATTTCATACCACATGTGTTGATAGAGGTTTCAAAATAGTATTTTAACTAAATTTAAATGTCAAAATGATAAAACTATATGTTAAAGTGTCAAACTGATAAAATAATTTAATATTATTAATTTGATCTATGGACCAAATTCAATCTCTCCCCTCATATATATATATTAACATTAACGAACTAATCATTTTCATTAGATAAAAAAAATAAAATCAATTTTTGAGAAAATATAAAATGATGAAAGTGACTTAAAGAAATTATAGGTCGATATTACTTTAGACAATAGATGCATTTGTGGAGACGGATTATAATTGAGCATTAATTAGATTTAGAATAATGTCTTGATTTTCTTTTATCAATTCCATTCTTTTCTCTTTGCGAGCAATCATGCATGAGAGGCTAAATAAAGAATCAATTCATTAATTATAAAGGTACACAAATTTAACCATACAATAATCTATCCCATGGTGGTTGGAGGTGATCTAGAGATGCTTGACTAAAATTAACTAAGCTTTTGTGAAATTTTTTATTTGGGAAGGAAACAAATTGCATATATGGAGATTAAAAATTTTTAGCCATAAATATATTTTTCCTATGTGACTCCTATAAAATATGTCTTTTTTTTTTCGGATTCCATTAATTTTCCTGTTTGACTACCATGGAATAAAATTTTATTATTTTTTTAATTGTTATTGACGAGATAAAGTTTAACATTAATTAAGGCAAGGGTTTTTTTTTATTAATAAAAAACTAAAAGTAGAGATATTAAACTAACAATACAGATGGTTCCAAATTTGCTAAATAGACAAGAGATAGTAAAACAATCAGTAAAAAAGTAAAGACGTTACAAAAATAAAGGAGGTGTGTTTTTACTTCACTCATGTGGTTCATATTACAATATAAATAAGGATCCATGATATAACAATTTATCAATAAAATCATTTTTTAGAATAATGAAATTTTAAATTTCAACTCCAATACTCCAATAACATCTAATTTATCCATACTGCCCCATAATATTTTTTTTTATATAGTATAATTTTTTTTTTAATTTTACCCTAAAAATTTTCAACAACAACAATAATAATAATAGCTCAATAGTCAATTATTATAATTCTTTTTGAAAACTTAAATAATAAACTCTTTTTTTTAAAAAAAAAACCAAAGGATATGTTATTAAACTGATGAATCAGACATAGAATTGGTTGCTCATGTTAGACTATGAGCTACCATATTCACTGAACATCGAACAAACAAAATTTGCATATTTGCAAAACTAGAAAGTAGAGACTTGCAGTCGTTTAGTAACATACCAAAAGTTGACTAGCCTGTAACAGAGGAATGCAACCTCATGACTAGTTCGTAATGGAGGAACAACTTTCTATCATGGTCACAGTATCCCTACAGTCACAACCACCTTGCGATCGCAACATCCTTGATTCTGTACAATTAATAGTCAAATGTTGACTAGGACGGTTACAAGCACTCTAAATGCTTGGAATATCATCTCTACATGACTTAGCACCTATTTTAAAACCCTCAAACAATCATATTTCATAGAATAAAAAATCTTTCAACATCATAGAACATTAATATGACATCCATTAGTCAAATAAGAGCTAAAATGATGTTTAATGTCATTAGTATAAGACAGTGATATTAGAGTTGTAAATGGTACGTTAGTGGGGTTAAATTATCTTATGTTTTAGTGTTTAGAATAGTATAAGCTTGGTCTTGTATCTATATAAACAAGACCTCATTTCCTTGTAAGGATGTTAATGTTGAAGATGTTAAATTGAGTTATAAAATATTCAATTTCTTTTGGTGAGAAATTTGCTTTGAAGTTATTGTATAAACTTTATGACTTGTCAAACCTATATGGTGTCAAAATACAAATCTTTGTCTTCTTCTTCACTTATTAAACTTGTGTTCTTTGTGACGTGTGGAAGGCCTCAAAGTCTATTAATGTTCTTTGTCATTTGATTAAGGGGTGGTAATATATTCCATTACAAGTTTATTATAACTCTTTTGTTATTGAGGAGCCTGAATGAAAGGTTATTGATCTTTTTCAACTTGGTGAAGGGTTGAAATAGTTTCTTCTTACCTCAATACTTGAATGATCCTATAGCTTATTTTAGGAAATGATAAATTTCATCCATCAAGTTTATTATAGTATTGAAACTACTGGGGAGCTCGGGTTATGAATTTATTAGATTTCCATCCCTATAGCTTATTTTGGCAAGTGATAAATTCTATTCATCAAGTTTATCATAGTATTGAAACTATTGGGGGAGCTTGGGTTATGAACATATTGGTCCATCATTTGGTATCAAAGTTTTGGCTTAAGATCGACGTTTGTGTATCCCTTTCATTTATGTTTTCATTATTGTTGTCTTACTTCGTTTCATCTTAAGTCTCTATCCACCTTTGTTCTTATGTTTTAATTTTTGTCATATTAAGTTCTTTGATTTAAATTTGATTATTAACATTAGAAATTCATCATATAAAAATTATGATCTTTGTGTTATTGTGTTTTCTCTCTATTTGTTTACATTGAAAAAAAATTATAAAATGTCTAATTGTTGTTTTTCCTTGTTTATTTTTTTAGCCTATCCTTTTATTTTCTTGTGGCCTACCTAAAATTTCAACTCCATTGATTGCTACTTTCTTCACTTTACTTGATGTTAGAATCTTAGTTCATCTGAGAACCAACAAAGCAGATTTGAGAGGTAAAAGGAAAACGTGTGTGAGATTATTAGAGTGGATAAAAGCCAAAATTTGAGTGCAAACACAAGGGTGAGTGTATAAAATTTTTGAGTGAAACATGTGAGGGTAGTGTTATGAGGTTTGTATTTCTATTTTCTATCTTAACATTTCATGTTTCAATCATGAATTCATGAATTAACAATTTGAAAGAATAGTTAGGATAATGAAGAGGTATGACTCTAAGCTATGATGGAAAGGTATGACTCTAAACCAAGTGTGGATTCTTCTTCTTTTTTTGGGAAATCTTCTTTGAGTAGGAAGGATAATAGACCTATTATAAGTTAAGAAAAAAGAAGAAAATAAAATTAAAATTGACTTAAGTAATAATGGGGAAAGTGAGGTTAAATTAGCCTAAACTAGGGGGATCAAGTGTTTTAAGTGTTTGGGGCATGACTACATTGCTGAAGAGTATCCAAATAAAAAAACTATAATTCTAAGGGATGGTAATGTTGAATCAAAAAGTGAAAAGGAAAGTGACACTAATATTCCATCTTTAGAAGTTTGTAGTAATGTTGAATATGCTAGGGGAGAAAATCTAGTTGTACAATAAATATTGAGTTTGCAAAATAAACATGATGGCCATAGAGAGCAAAGAAAAAATTTATTTCATACTAATTAATTAATTGTTAACAAGTTATGCAATTTGATTGAGAATAGTGGTAGTTGTACTAATCTTACAAGCACTCTCCTAATGGAGAAATTGAATTTGCCTATTATCAAGCATCTAAAACCATAAAAATTGCAATGACTAAATGATAGTGATTTAATAGAGATAAATAAATAAGTTTTAATTTATTTCTCAGTTAGTAAATATAAGGATGAAGTGCTTTATAATGTTGTGCCTATATATGAGGAGCATATATTGTTAGGGAAAACATGGATAAATGGTAGGGAAGTCATTTATGATGGGGTCAAAAATAGACATTCCTTAATAATTGATGGAAAAAGACATTATCTTGGACCATTAACTCAAAAGGAAGTTCTTGAAGACTAAACGTGCATCAAGCAATAATATGAAGAGCGTAAATTTTCTTTGGGAAATACTTTAAGGAGGAAAACCTTTGAGTGAAAATCAAAAAGTAAGATGAGTGAGCCTAAACAACAATCCTTTCAACTTGACAAAAATGATAAACTTATGTGGATCAAAAATAAGAAAAGATTGAATGAAAGAAAATTGAATGCTTATGCAAACATGAGTGATATGAGGAAAACTATAACCTTAAGACCATTAATGCTTGTACTCATGTATAATGATATCTTGCTTAATACTAATGAACTAACAGAAAATGTGCCTAGTTTTGTTAATCATTTTTAGGTTTATAAGCATGATGCAAGTGGCATAGGTATTATGAGAACCATAATGTAAAAAGACAAACCCAATGCATATTTTGGAGAGGAGCTAAAATGGGATAGTTTAAGCTACCCAACAATTGACAAGGAGGCTTTTGCATTAGTAATAAATAAGAAATCATGGAAACAATATCCTATAAACCATGATTTTACTAATATACAAAAAGCATGTGAGAAAGAGGGTTCTTACAAGCTAAACAAAGAAAAAGATCCTCTATTTAATGAAAATAAATTATGTGTGCCACAAAATTCCTTGAAGGAATTGCTTGATAGGAAGGTACATAAAGGAGAGCTAAAAGAACATCTTGGCAGCTTTAACCATAGAGGTTTCATATGTGTGTACTTGAAGAATAAAATGAGTCCTAGTCAAAGAAAGTTAAAGCAAATGCTAAGGGAGATGGAACATTCAAAGTGTTCCTATATATCAACACTACATACAAGCTAGGGACACAAAGTGAATATGGAAATACATATAGTGATATTAATACTAATACTTTATTTTTGTGTAATATAGGTAATAATGAAGGGCTTGGTTTGAGGATGAATCAATTTGAAGAAAGGGGGTATGATGTGATCTCAAGAACTAGGACTAATAAGCATCAATTGAATCATGATCCCATAAGAGTCCAAGAAAGCCCAAAGCCAAAAATAAAGTATAAAGAGTCTCAAAAGGCTTTAATTGTAACTATTCAAAGCACATAGAGAGTTCAATTTGATGTGACAACAAGTCCAAAGTCTAACAATCCATAAGCATGCCAAGATCCATTACCAGTCCAACAAAGCCCAATGACAAGCTCAAAATCAATAAGTTGTAAATAGCCCTGATAAGTTTCATTTAAGATGTTTGGAGAGCCCAAAAATGTCCAAATTCCATACAAATCAATGAGGGATCAAAGAGGCCTATATTTTCATGATTTATACATTAAAATAAGTAAATCTAGAGGCTAAATGTCACGACCCAAAACAGGGGCCATGACCGGCGCTAGGAAATGGGAATTCTTTTGAATTCGGAACCCGTAGCAAGCCTTAAAATAAATAAAAACATGCAATAATCGTAATAACATAAGTAGTATATTTTACAGCGGAAATAAAATCATAAATATAATAAAATAAATATCCACCACTGAAATTAAATCGAACAACTCATCTCATATAAATAAACTTTTAATACAAATCCAGTTCAAATATTTGAAAGACATAACTCACACAAATATATACATAAACCCCTCAACAATTTACAACTACTGTAGTGTCTAGATTATAAAATAAAACTCAAGTAAGCAGTTTACATAATGAAGCCGGGGCGGAAGAAATCCGACGTAAGGGTACTCAATAACAGACTACTCAAGTAAATTTACCTCAATAGCAGACTACTCAAGTAAGCAGTAGTCTGCTATTGAGGTCTGAAGATGATGACTCTCCTGAAAAATAGTCAACGGAGGGGAGTCAGACCTCACTGAGTGAATTGCTATAATATATATACATGCATACTAAATGACAATGCACACAGTCAATAATATATATAATATATATATATACAAGCAAATACACATAGATGCAGCAAAATCATTTTATATATTTATTGAAAATCACCATTTATGAAGGATCCAATAGAACCCTAGCAAATCGCAACCTCAAACAGTGTTAGACAATACTCTAGCCATATAGGTTCACTTATTCCAAATAAATTCACTTGTTCCATTTGGACAGTAGACTGGCCCCGAGACACTAAGTCAATCGAGCTCCAGCAGTCTAACTGTCAATGTGATTTGCCCCAAGACACTTGGTCAATCGAGCTCCTACAATCACACTCCCAAATCATATCACACATCAAATCAAATCAATCCAATCAATACCCACAAATAGGTTAGTAATATAGCCTAAATGCTATCGTCGTACCGGTACGTTCTCGATCTTAGTGCTGCCCATTAGGTAGCACGTTCTATTGATATCCTTCATTATTATATAAAACATACATTCATAAATAAATGATGCATGAATTTCAATAAAATAGCAACATAAACCATATATATACTAGAAATATACCAAAAGTAAACCAGGTATATTTCGAGTATATATACGTCAAATAAATCCAATATATTTGCAAAATAAACTAGAAATATATTTAAAAACATTTTAAGTATAAATGTTTAATAAAATATGCACATAATTTAAAATATATAAAAAATATCCCAAAAATAAACCAAAAATAAACCTAATTACTAATTAAATCATTTATACATATTTTATCAAAATAAATCATACATTTCTAAAACATGCACCCTAAAACATAAATATATATAATAACAACTCACTGTTTATTGCGCTCCTCGAGATGGGTCCGACGGGCCTGGACCACTAGGCCTCGGTCTCAGCGCAACTAAACAAACAAATGACAATAGAAAATCAGAATAAATCTAACGAAAATTCCTAGAAACTCGATCTAGAATACTAGACACAGAATTAGAATCAGAATTCGATCGGACATCACATTTTACGAGAATTCTACCGAAAATTCGGCAAAACCTCCCCTGTAAAACAGACATCTCTCTACTCAAAGAGTAGACTCGATCTTGCAAAGAAATACACACTTCGAAATAAACACAAAACACAACCACAATCCCTCAGTCAGACTTCAAACTATAATTCACCGATCTAGGTTCACAATTCACAGAACAATTACTAAATACCGAAAATACCCTTTAAAAATAAAAATACATTTTATCAAACCAAATTACGTAATTAACCCTAAAACTTATTAAAAATCGATAAAAACTCATTTATTTAAAAAAATCGTATATTATATATAATTTGAAAATAATTTACGAAAAAATAGTTTTAATTAGTTAACAATACTAAATAATTTGTAGAAATCATTTTTATACCTTAAATAACTAGTAAAATCAATTTAATTACATTTTTAGCCAATTTAGTGTCAAATTACTAAAATACCCTTATATATATAAATTCACTAAAATTAATCAAAAATTCACCAAAAATAGTATAATTACTCAAAATTACTTTTATCAACATATAATTCAATAATATCAATAAATATACTCAATTAACCAATTAATTTCAATTAAACACATAATTAACCTAATTTTTCCAAAATTACATAAACTTAATAAATTCCAAAATAAATACATAAAATTCACAAAAATGACAAATAAATTTCTAAATTGCATTTTAACACCTATAATTACCATAAAACACAATTTCATAATTTCATTAATTAATTTTCAAAAATTATAAAATATTAATAAAAAAATAAAAAATTCACAAAAATCAAAATAAATTCCAAAAATTCCAAAAAAATTCATAGAGAAAGATTAAGCTACAAGAATCAAATTTTTTGAAGGGAGTTTTCTTGAATCAATCCAATTGAAGCTCGAAAAAATTCAAGAACCCTAATAGGCCAAAATTCCAAAATCGAAACCTAGGGAAATCTAGGCCATTTTAAGTGAAACAAAGCTTGGAATCACACTCATTGGAGCTCAAGGAGAAGATAAAGACCGGCGGTATCAAAAATGGTGGCTAGAATCCCTGTGATCGACGGTGGCTCAAGTTTCAGCTTCTTTTGGCTTTTCCGGCCAAAACACGCCGGAGAAGAAGGCTTGAGGCATTCGGAATGGCTGGAAAGGGAGGAGGAAGGCTGAGGGGCACAGTGACGGCAAGAAATAGAGGTCACAGTGACCGAAAATGGGAGAAAACCGATCGGGAAGGAGAAGAAGGAGATAGTGGCATTTCCGTGAATAAGGTAAACTTTTGGTTTTTGATAATTATTTATGTATATATATGTATATATATATCCACACAATATATTATACTAATATAAAATCTCACACACATTAAATATACTCCACACACATATAATTTAATATATTTAATAATTTATACACTTATAATTAATTAATTAATATTAAAACTAAATAATAAAAATTAAGTTAATTAATTAAACCCTAATTTAATTTAAATAAATGTACATATATAAATTTTATTTAACACTTTATAATTATGTATGAGTTCATGCAAATTCGTAAAACTAGTTAAAATAATTAATATTAAATTATTTACGTGTTAATTTCCCCGAAAATATAATTCCCGGGAAAATTTTACGCAAATCTCTTAAAATAATTAAAATTAATTAAAATTAGCTTTAATAAGTATCAAACTCATAATATATATATATATATATATATATATATATATATATATATATATATATATATATATATATATATATATATATATATATATATATATATACAAAAATTATTAACACTGCATATCCCAATGCAGTTTAAAATTATTTAAAAACTCGGGATATTACACTAAAGTTACTATTACTATTATAGCCCATTTTGCGGTCGTAGGAAGCTCAAGGCAAGCAAAGGATGAAGGGATAACTTTTTGTCATGGTCGCAATACCCTTATAGTCGCAGCCACCCAGCATTTGTAGCACCCTTAACTTTATATAATTAATAGTCACATATTGATTAGGACAGTTACAACACTCTAAATGCTTGGAATAGGAACTCCACATGACTTGGCACCTGTTTTAAAGCCCTCAAACAACCATATTTCATAGAATAAAGAATCTTTGAACTTCATACACCATCAAGACTACATGCATTAGTCAAATGGGAGTTAAAATAATGTTTAATATCATTAGTATAGGACATTGATATTAAGGCTGTAAATGGCATAATAATGGAGTTAATTATCTTATGTTTTAGTATATAGAATAATAGAATAAGTATATATAAGACCTTTTTTCATTGTAAGATGTAATGTTAAAGATGTTGAATTGAGTTATAATATATTGAATTTCTTTGGTGAGAAACTTGTTTTGAAGTTTTTGTATAAACTTTGTGACTTATGAAGCCTAGTTAGCTTTGTGGTGTCAAAATCCAAATCTTTATCTTCTTCTTCACTTATTAAACTTGCGTTGTTTATGGCATGTGGAAGGCCTCAAATTCTATTAATCTTTCTTTATCATTTGATCAAGGGTTGTATTTAATTTCATTGCAAGTTTATTATAGTTCTTTTGCTGTTAGGGAGCTTGAATGAAATGTTATTGATTTTTTAAAGTTGGTAAAGGTTGAAATGGTTTCTTCTTATCTTAATACTTGAATGAACTCTAGCTTATTTTGGAAAGTGATAAATTATATCCATCAAGTTTATTATAGTATTAAAACTATTAGGGAGCTTGGGTTATTAATCTATTGGATTTTCCATCGTAGCCTTCCATTTAATCCCAAGCCTTCCATTTAATCCCTTTACTCTCTCCTTTACCTTCTTCCCACCAAAAGGCATTAAGCATCCTTTCCAACTAAATACATAAGTTAGTGGGAAGGAGGAAGACATTCATAGCATAATTGGGAAGAGCTTGAGCAATAATTTTCAAGAGAATTTATTTCCTAGCTTGTGATAAGAATTTGTTATTCCACCTTTGAATCTTCTGCTAAACTTTATCTTTGATTAAAGAAAAAAATCTCTTTTTTGTTTCTTCTTATTAATGAAAGTAATCCAAGATATCTTCCATGATCTAAAGTAGCCTCCACACCCAAATTCTGACAAATCAGCCTTTTAATCTCTCTGCAGGTGTTAGAGCTAAAAAGAATGGATGACTTTTAAAGATTAATCCTTAGACCTATAACACATTCATACATATAAAGGATATTTATTATAACTTGACTTTTTTAATCGTAACCTTAAAAAATAAAAGGCAATCATCCCCAAAGAAAAGATAACTTATTTTAGGGGCTTTTTAAGCAATATAGTAGTCATGAATCAAACTTAGTTGCTTTTTACTCCATAATAGCAAAATCAAACCTTCTAAACATAGGATAAATAGGTAAGGAGACAAAAGGTCTCCTTGCCTTAATCCTTTATGAGTCTTAATAGGACTAAAATCTTTCCTCTCATGCATAATAAAATATCGAACTGTTGAAACACAAACCATCACTCAATTATCCCACTCTTCATAGAAGCCTAAATTGCTCATCATAGTTCTCAAAAAGTGTCATTCACTACGATCATACACCTTACTCATGTCAATTTTAAGTGCTATCACCCCCTCCTTTCCTTGGGTTTTCCTTTTCAAGAACTAAGTAGCTTCAAAGGTGATGACCATATTATCCACTATCAAGCAACAAGCCATTAAAGCACTCTGGTTCTTTGAAACTAAGGATGGAGAGATACCTTTCATACGATTAGTAAGGACTTTAGTTATCACTTTGTAAGTGATAAGTGATATTACACAAGGCAATTAGTCTCAAATCACCCATAACTTCAGGTTTCTTCTTTTTTGAAATTAAACAAATACTAGTGTCATTCATCCTTTCATATAAAACACCACTATCAAAAAAATCCCGAAAACCCGAACAACATCCTCACCCATAATGTTCTAAAATCTCTTAAAAAAGCAGTATTCATTCCATCCAATTTTGGTGATTTGTCAGGGTGCATCTCAAAGAGGGCATTTTTAACTTTAGAGACTAAAATGGATGCCATAAGACATTTATTTTGCTTGGCTGAAACTTTAGGTTGAACTAACTGAGTCACTTCCTCACAATTACCATGAGTTGAAGAAAAGAGAGTTGATAAATAATTCACCATAACTTCACCCATCTGATCTTTACTATACTACCAATTGCCATGTTCATCCCTGAGCTTTTTGATTTGATTCCTTTTTCTTCGTTGTGAGGAAATTTATGAAAGAACTTAGAATTTGAATCACTGTCACATAACCAGAATTGTTTGGCTCTTTGTTGCCAATAAATCTCTTGCTACTTTAAAGTTTTAGCATAATCCAATTGAGCCCTTCTAAATTGCTCAATGCCCATAACTTTTTCTTATTTTTTCTTTTCACTATTTTAAATTTCAATTTTTGACTTGACTTGTCTAACATTCCACACATCACCTCTCATTTTCTATTTTTTTCTCTTCTGTCCTTTAATTTACTCATTAATTATTATGCACTAAGTAATTTGAAAAGGTTAGCCATTAAATAATTTGATAAGATTAGTAATTTAGTATAGCATTCAAACATTCATCAATTAAATATGCTGTCAATTAATTTTATTTTATTTTATTGCACATATTTAGTTTGTCCAATCTTAATTTATTTTTTTCTTTAATTTGCTCATTAGTTATTATGGTAAAAAAAAATTTTATAATATTTTTTTATGTTGTGGTAGTTGATTATCTTTTATTAGATTTTGATTATAGACATAGTTATGGATATATTTCTCAAAAGAAAAGTCTTTATTAAAAAACCTCTTGCAAACAAGAATACCACTATGAAATGTGATAGTTTCAATACTTTGAAGAAGTCTTATTTGGAAATGAACTTAGATGATGTTTTTTGTGTAGCATGATTGAGCCCAAATGACTCATTTTGTGCTTTTGATAAGTAAAAGTTAATTCATCTTGCTGAAGTTTATCCTTTTGATTTCTCAAATGTCGATCTTGTTATTCTTGGCAACTATCTTGATAATTATATTATTGATATGAGATCTAATGATAGATTCTCAAAGTTAAAAGGTATTAGAGATCTTACCAAGAGATTGGTCAAATTGGATGTTGTATATCCTTTAGTGTATTCATTCGTGAGATTAGTTTTGCTTTTGCCAATTGTTATTAGAACTATGAAAAGAGTATTTTCTGTAATCAAACTAGTGAAGAGTCTGCTATGCAATAGAATATGTGATTCATGGATGAATGATTGATTGACTGATCACACATATAGAGAAATATCTTGATAATGAGAATTTTTCAATTTTATCAAAATATGATGTTTCGTAGAGAACAATTGTAATTTTAATTTTTTAGCATTTGATGTTATTTTTTTTTTCAAACTATTGTTAGTGTATTTGAGATATTATTTTGGTAGTTTTTATTTGGAATGAAACATTTCTACTATGCTAACATGAAGTAAAGTTGCCCCATAAATTTTTTTTTTCTGGCTCTCTCTCTCTCTCTCTCTCTCTATATATATATATATATATATATATATATATATAGGAGACATTATACAGTATTGTAGACCTTTAATGAGTTATAAGGTCAAATCAATGAAAATTTAGTATTTAATTAAAATGATGAAAAATTAATATCTAATAACATATGAATAAACTCTAAATGACTTAATATTATTAGTTTAGCTTTCTGCATTTGTTTGTGGAAAATTTTTCTCTTATTTTTTAGTGTTTAAATTAGTAAAGAAAATAAGTTAAAGAAAAATAAATTGTTAATCAACTGAAAATAACTTAAAAATAAGGAAAACTAAATTCTTATCCTTAAAATAGGAGATAATTTTAAAAATAAGAGAAATTTATAAAAAAAATTCATTTTTTTTATTTCTTACTTTAGTTTTGCTCTTATTATTTATTATTTATTTTATTCTTAATTTTTCCTTCTCTCATTTTTTTTTATTTTTTTCTCTTTTTTTTGTCTCCTCCCATTTTTTTCTCCTTTCCTGAATTTTTTTTGTTTTCTCCTATTTTTTTTACCTTCTTTTTTTCTTTGCCTTTTTTATTTTTATTTCCTCCTTTTGCTTTTTTTTTTTAAAATTTTTTTCTCCAATCATTTTTTCCTTTCATTCTTTTGTATAGTTGAATTATTATATAAATTTTGTATCAATACATTAGATCCATTAAAAAACATAATTTATAAAAAATATATATTAAATTCATGATAATGAGATAATTTAAATAATAAAAGATGTTGATGTTAATTTAAAAATTAATATTTTTTAATGTTACCGTTAAATATTAGAAAATATTTTCTCTAACAAAGATAAATATTTTTCAAAAACAAAATAAAATTTCTGCACGTGATACTGATTATAATCAAATTAGCACTGTTACAAGCATGATTGAGTTCATTAAAGCAATTTTAACAAATGGTTAAGCAGAGCTGGTGGAGCCCGGCGAGAGTGCTTTTTTGTGGCCATTATTATTAGGCTCGAGAACCATTTCCCTCCATGCATGGGATGGCCGACTGCATGCTTTAAATGTTTTTTTAGCACAAAGGCACAGTCGGGCACTAATCCCATAACAAAATGAGAAAAGAAAAAGACATTTAATTATTGTGGGATCACACGGAGTAGATAAATATCTGTCTCTGCAGTAGGATAGGACCCTTGCGCGGCTATCTGAAATGATGTCCACCGAATTTAGATGGATAGAGGCCGATTTTTTCGAACCAAAATGATTCATTTAGAGGGCCCTCTTTTTAGACTAAAGAATAAAAGCTTATTATGTTCAACAAAATAAATAAAATAAAAGAGCTTATAGAAAATTGGGAGTTTTTCTGATATATATATATATATTTTAAAATTGCAATTGACTAAAATTTTATTTTAAAACATTTATAAAGAATAAATTAAAAGATAAATATTTCTCAACCAATTTTTTTTTTAATTAAAATGACAGCCGAAACACTAAACGACCACTACAAAATAATTTTATAAAACTAAAAATCGATCATGCACGTGTTAAAGAAGGAACATCATTTTGCTGTCTGAGTATAAAAATAACTTATGGCAATGAATAAAAAATTTGAAAGTTGGAAACATCAAGACAAAAAATGACAAGCAGACCTAATAATATTGACTAGGCAGGACGAAATTGGTGACGAGGTCCAAAAACAAGTAAAGCGTCAACATCTATTTGAGATGATAAATGTAAAAGTTGATGTGATCAGAGGGTAAAGTCAGTCAGTAATTACTCGGATGTTGGTGAACAAAAGTAAAGATAAATATGCAAAACCAATTTTTTGGACTGAGTCATCCCATTTCGAAAAATTGCGCTGTTACATTAACTATTTACAACTATAATTATCACACATGACAGCACTTCAATCCATTCTCTATCATTTCTAAAAGCAATTTCTAATGCCATACGATATTTGTTTTTTTCTTTTTAATATTTTATTCATACTGAGAAATAAATTAGTACTAAAAAAAATTAAACATTAAAAATAAATAAATATTTTTTTAGATATAAAAAATAAAATAATGTAATACGATTAAATATAATAGCATGTAATTTATCAGGTGATGGGTTTGGGAGATGAGGTGGGATACGTAAATTAAACAACCAATATGTGAACGGTGCATCACATGGGGTTTTAGCTTACCAACTTCAACTATCAAATTAGAGGAGACGACCACAAGATAGATAATTATATTACAATAGTGTTGGGTTATTTATATTTTTTTTCATAGTAACTTCTTGGTTAATTATGAATACGAAATGGTTAATTTCTAATATTTTTAGAATGAAAGTCAAGTTATAACTATAGTTTTTACAACCGAATATTCATACATTTTATTATTTGGGTTATCTACGAGAGAAGAATTATTTATAATTTACTTACTATTATTGTGCCTTAATTATATAATTGGAAACAGGCATCTTGACTCCCCTACTTTAAAGTTTTTTGTGACATTTTATCCTTTTACTTTTTTTTTTGTCACATTGTATTTTTGTACTTTTATTTTTTTCACATTAAATCCTTGCTAAAAAATTAAAAATTAAAAACTATCTAATTTAATCCCTATAATTTTATAACATTTTCTATTTTCTCATGATTTTTATTATTAACAGTTAAATCCATACAATTAGTAAGAATGATTCAATTAAACTTATTAAAAATTATAAAACTATAAATATTTTCAACTTTTTTTTATCTAACTGAAATATAGAGGTAATTTATTTTTAATAAATTATAATATTAAAAAAATATAATTTTAAAAATTATAAAAATATTTATAATAAAATGTCTAGATTTTAATTGTTCATTAAACATGTGGACAATTAAAAATATGAATAATAAATCTATAATAAAATTTTAACCAGTAAAATAGACATGGAAGTTGTTTAATAAATGAAAAAAATAATAAATTTTGTTCACCCATTTAAAATAAATATAACTACATATTTATCTTTTAAAAATTTTAAAATAATTTTAATACCAATTGTAATTAGTTAATTATAACTTATATATTTTTTAAATATGATTAAGGTCTATTATATTTTTCAAATATGAAACAATCTAAATTATTTGATGATGATAATAAATACTAGTAATAATATAAAATTTAATTTCATAACTTTAAATATAATATAAACTTCAATTAATTTTTTATTTATTTAGAAAACTTAATTAATAGAATTATTAATTTATTGAATACTAATTGTAAGAGAGATGTGTATGCAATAATATTTCATTAATTTTTATTTGACAAATATTATAATTTTTCAGTAGGATTTGCAATTACCCTAGAGGGGGGGGGGGGGGGGGGGTGTGAATAGGGCAAGTAAAAGAAAATTAAGAAATAATTAAGGAGATAGCAGATAGAACACACCAATTAAAGAGTTCGGTTTATTAACAAACATATATCTCCACCTAACTCTCTCAAGTTAGGATTTTTGAATTACCATAATTAATTCACTAAATTGATTTTTACAAGATTGAGTTTTAGGTTCAACTCTAACCTTACAATCAAGAGTTTAATGAACACTCTTCAAACCAAATACCCAAGTGTTTTCGATAGGCAAATACTTTAACCCTTCACACAAGAATAATACCTCACTTCTCTTTTCTAAAACCCCAAAAAATAGAAGAAGAAGAGTCTTTATTCTAACATACAATCTCAAAAAGAGTTAAATGAGTACAACAAGATTAGATGAAAATTTTAAAGCTCAATGAATGTTAAGGAGACAAAATTAAACTACCAAGTATGTAACTAGTAAATGAGTCTCCAGAGCTTGTTTTTATATTTGAGCATCAAAATTATGCCTGTTGAAGCCATTAATATCGTCCCCAATCTTCTCAATCTTCATTTAATGAATTTTAACTTTTTGTAGGAAGATAGTTATTCCCGGTTGGGACATTCAATAAAACTAGCCATTATTGCACAGAAGACCGTTGCTTGAAGGGACACAGTCTTATGATGTCTAGTCCCGGTCGAGACTCCACTTGTGATTAATGTCCTAAGTTGGAACACATTCGTGACATGAGCCCAAAAAGAGCACTATCCAAGACATATTTTTTTTTCACTAAGCTCTCGAGTGGAGTGCATATGGTCCCGATTGGGATATCTACTCATGATCCGATCCCAAGCATAATCTCAATCGAGATGAGTGCTCATGAGGAGTAGTGTCCAAAACTTACCTCTTCTTCCTTGAGCTTACGAGTTCCTTACCAGTGGTCTTGACCGGGATAATTTTTTCTTGAGTGATGTCCTGATCAGGACCCTCGTTTGGGATGGTCACTGCCCCAATTTCCATTTGGAGGAGGCTTTTCAAGGGCTCGGTCCTAGTCGAGACTCTGCTTGTGATAGCTGTAGTTAATCTCTTCAAAGCTTTGTTTCTTTCATGATCTTGCTTTCGGAGAGAGTCTCAAATTATATACACACTTGAAGTACACTTATTAGATACTCAAATTATGGTTTGTTAAAGTCAAAATAAGGGTGGTTAAGTTTGATCATTACAAAAGGTCAACAGTATTTTTATTTATTAAATAACTCAATTATTTTTTATTGCTTAAAAAATTCATTATATATTAATTTTTGCCATGTTTTGTGTTAATTATATGGATATTTAATATAAAACTAAAAAATGTCATAATTTTTATAACTATATATATTTTTAGTACTATAAATCTATTAGAAATAGATTATTGATATCTTAATCATATGAAAATTATAGAATTTTTTAAATTCTTAAGAAGTTTAATTGAATTATTTTAGTGATTGTATGCAGTTAATTATTAAATAGAAAATTTTAAAAATATAGGGATATATATATATAGCATAGGGGTGAGCATGTGTTAGGAAAATTTAGATATTTAAAATCTCAAGAACCGTACCCTATTTTGGAGATTTTAAAAATAAAATCTACAATATTAGTACCTAATTTAAAAATCTCCATATCGGCACCATCCCATTTTTCGGGACGGTTTGGTATGAAGATTTGGTTCTACCAGAATGGATTGTTATGGTACAGTCCAAAATAGGAATTTGAAAATTTATGTAATAGAAAAATTTATATTATTAATTAAAATTATATTTATTATCCACAAATAAATTAAAATTATATTTATTATCCACAAATCAAAACGACATAGTTTTGATAAAAATATGTCATTTTTGTATGTATGTATGTATGTATGTATGTGTGTATGTATGTACACACACAATAATAATAAAATTATTATTATTATTATTATTATTATTATTATTATTATTATTATTATTATTATTATTATTATTATTATTATTATTATTATTACTATTAAATAATATTAATAAAATTAAATTACTTAATAATAATAATAATAATAATAATAATAATAATAATAATAATAATAATAATAATAATAATAATAATAATAATAAATTACTAAATATAATAATACCAATATATTTTAATTAACAAAAATAACATAATTTCTCTTATTTTTGTTAGTAAGATCACTATTTAATTTAATTAAAATGACATAATGTTGGCCAAAACTACGTTGTTTTAGTTATCTATAACATATGTCTATATATTATTATGTAGCAAAATAATAATTATAATGATATTATTTAACTCATTAATTTTAAATAATATTAGCAACATTATATTACTTAATAACAATAATAATTAATAAGTTATTAAATATAATAATATTAATTATTTAGCTTGTTAATTTTAAATAACATCAATAATATTAGATTACTTACTAAAAGTAATAGCTAATAAGTTATTAGTAATATGCCCTAGGCCAATTATGTAATAACCATACTTTAATATTGCCATATTACTATTTTAATAATAAAGAGGCATTTTTATTGTTTTTGGCTAATTCTAGTATTATCCTTGACTAGTTAATTCTACTAAGATCATTAAGTACGTGACTTGATGGTAAAACTCTTAGGTGATACTTGAATTCTAATATAAATATCCCTAGTCGATTATTGTTGTGGGAATAATAATGAATAAAGACTAGTATGAGGTTGACTAATGATTAAGTTTTATTGATAATGTATATGATATATTAAGTCAAACTCATAGGTACATATTTAGGGAAATGATGTACTGGATCCACCCACTATGAGAATACCACATAGATTATTATCATAGGTGATTCTCATCATAGTAGTATTATTTAAGTCCTCTAACCTGAGATCATTATAGTTTCCTATATGATAAGTTTTGTACTTTGACACATCCTTGCACCATACTTTAATCGAATGGTAAAACATGTTGTGATTGGATATAGAATGAGTTGTGTAAGGAATGTGAGTGGCTAAGATAGAATTTGTCCCTCAATAATTTTAAGAAGATATTTATTAGGCCCCTCGAAGAGTTAGACTGAAAAGAAATGCATGGCCATAGATAAAGAGTTATCAGTGTTAGTCTACTTGGGATCGAGAAAAAATATCATTGAACAATATAAGGATGACATAATCTATACCTTATGTTCAATCAGAATATTATGTGACAAAAGGACTATAATACACACTGTGTATTAAGTTATGACAGATTATCGATCTTCACACAACTTGGATAGTCATAATGTCTTGCTAGAGACTAATTATGACTTGTGGACTAAAATGAGATTTTAGGTCCACTACCAAAGTTGTGTGACCCTAAAGGGTTGCACACTTAGAACATGCCCAAAGCAGACTTGGGTTAATTATCTCAATAATTATCTCTATAGAAGATTAAATAAAAAAATAAAAAAATATGTTTATATTTATATTAGTATTTATTTATGTCCTAATTTATTTTAGGTAAGAGTTATTTAAAATAAATAGAAAATGATTCTAATTTAGAATTATAATAAAAAAGGAAAAGGAAGTTTAATCTTACCAAAACTGTTTTGGTAAGAGAAACTCTAGATATGATGTATATATAAATATCTCTTTCTCTAGGGTTTGCTAAGTGATATTCTCATTCTTCCTCTACTACTTCTTATGAGAAAAACACATAGTGAGAAAATGTGTTGTGAGACAACAAAGGTTCTAGCAAACCTACTTTACTTTGGATAATCTTATTCATGTGGATACCGTAGAGGGCGTGATCTTTTGGTGACTTCTTAATCCGATAAGAAGACACGAAAAGTTTGAGGTAGGATGTCACCGAAATGAACCTCCTCTCTTCCTTCCAACTATCTTGCCATTAGATTATCTTGGTGAGTGTTTGGAAACCCTCTCAATTAATCTAAGTCAAATTATATGGATCCGAGTTTGTAATATCCCGTGTTTTTAAATATTTTAATACTGCATCGGGATATGCAGTGTTAATAATTTTATATATAATTATAATATTTTTACGAGTTGATATGTATTTAAAACTTATTTTAATTATTATATATTATTTTAAGTACTTTACGTAAAATTTTCCCGAGAATTCTATTTTCGGGGAAATTTTCACGTAAATAATTTACCATCAATTATTTTAAGTAGATTTACGCATTTGCATGAGCTCATATATATTTTTAAAAAAGTACTAAATAAAATATATATGTGTATTTATTTAATTAGGGTTTAATTAATTACCTTAATATTTTATTATTTATTAATTAGTTTTAATATTATTTAATTATTTTTAGGTGTATTAAATTTTTAAATATTAAATTATATGCGTGTGGTGTATATTTAATGTGTGTGATTTTATATTATTTTAATATATAGTGTAAAAGTATATATATATACATATACATTTAATATTAAACAAAAATTAAAGTTTGAGTTATTTACGGTTTTGCCATTCTTCCTTCTTCTCCCTCCCGACCGTTCCCATCGCCGTTCCACCGCTGCTACTCCTGTTTTCTCACCATCGGTGTGCCTCCCGGTGTGCCACCTCCTTCCCCAGCCTTCGTCGCCACCAGCAGCACCCTATTCCGTCGAGGTTTGGCCGGAATAAGCTCGGGAAGTCGAAAGTTTGGCCATCATCGTTCACGATGTTTCCGACCACCATTTTCGACACCGCCAGTCTATTTCTTCTCCTTGAGCTCCGG